>ML675617.1:19051036-19085218 GCA_007922155.1 Mesoclemmys tuberculata | reverse complement strand
TCAGTCCAAACAAAAACAATGTCCATTTGAGAGTTCCCTTCCCTGGGATTTTCCAGATGGACTTGGAACTGGCCTTCACACACATTCTCTTCCACGGCATATGATAAGGGCTACTGTCTTTAAAACAATCAGGCAAACACTGAGTTCCTCACCCAGGCTAGACTCCGATATTCGTATTCACATGGATTAGTTAGTACCTCAAGCCTAGATCCTCGAATGTATTTCAGAGCCTAACTCCCCCTGAAGGCAAGCAGTGCTTTCAGAGGGACCTCTTGAGGAACGAGGCACTACTTCACGTGAGCAAGGGTATCAAAGTCCAGCCTTCAGGCTTACTTGGGCAGAACTCCCATTCATTTCAGTACGCCTTTTGCCTAGAAAACACAGAGCAAGAACTTCTGGCCCAACAGATTTAGCAATGAGTGCATACAAAGTACCAGTAAATGATTCTCCTTCATTCCCTCTAATCCGTCTGTCTGTCCTGTTCTTGAGCCCCATTCCTGCTGCTTTCCCTGAATGCATCCAACCCCACAACAGCCACTGTGTCTCGGTAAAATTATTAACTTTGTTCCTTCCCCCTTTTTGTGCCATACACCCACATGCAGCGTAACAGACTGCAGGAGCAGTGCAGCTGAGATTCCCAGGGTAGGCTCTCTGGTTTCATACAATGCTTGGCTGGGTGATAGAAAGCATAGCCTCCGGATGACAGAGCAATGCTACTTGCTCAGCATATTTATTCCTCCTCCATTTTTTCCTGTGATCTCTCAAGGTACATCTACACTGAAAACAAACCAATCCCAAACCAACCCACAGCAGAAATTCTCAAAGCCCAGGTCAGCTGAGGCAGGCTCACGCCGCAGGGCTAAAAATAAATGTAGACATTCCCCCTCAGAGGCGCCCAGGCTCGGAGACCCACCCACTTCGCAGGAGTTCCAGACAGGCTTCACTTTATGCCTATGCAGGAAAGCGCTTAAGAACATGCATAAAGTTCAATGTGTGCTGAAGACCAATTGACTTCAATGCACGTAAGCACGTGTGTAAGAGCATTCCTGAATCATGGCATACAGTGTTTCACAAATATTAACCAGCGAACTCAGGGACCCCATGGTGTCCCAGGACCCAGCTCTTAAAAGACAGAAAGCCAATAGCATTAAAACGATCTCACATTGGAGCCAGACACGCCTTTCCCTTGACTTTATTATTTGTCGACATTTTAATACT
Source organism: Mesoclemmys tuberculata (assembly GCA_007922155.1). Classification (NCBI taxonomy): domain Eukaryota; kingdom Metazoa; phylum Chordata; order Testudines; family Chelidae; genus Mesoclemmys; species Mesoclemmys tuberculata. The sequence continues at coordinate 19,084,000 of ML675617.1, read as the reverse complement.
CCACATATTGGGCCTGCTTCAGCCAGGGTTTATGCCCTCTTCTGCCAACATAAACCCAGGTGCGCAGGGTTCCTGGGGTAAAAAGTCTTTTGGGAGGAAGTGGTGGTAGGAGAAAATGACCCTAACTCCTCTCTGCTGGGTTAGAGAACATAAAGATAGAGATCAGCCCTGGGGTTGGGGGAGACATTCATTGACAGCCGGGCCAGGGCACAAAGAGATGCTGTGTCAGCACACCCTGTCAGCGGGTCCTGCTGCCTTATTCCTATAAAAACTTCAGCCAAAACTTAAAAGTCCCTCCCACTTCCACAGAACACACTAAGGGCTGGTCTATACTTACCTCTGAGATTCGGCAGCAGTCGACAGGAGATACGATGTAAAAAACTTGCATAACTCACGTCGACTCCGCTGCTTCCGTTCTGCACGGCGTCCATGCTGCGCTGCGCCGCGCCACTTTCGGAGGTGGTTTTCGTAGGTCGATTTCTGGATCGACTGAGCGGGCTTTCCTGACTGCTCTGTCGATCCAGAAAAATCGATCTGACAGTGGTGACCTAATCTGAGTAACAGCAGCAGCAAGATGTACATTAGCTCATCTCCAGCCACCTCTGCTGACTAGGAAGGGTTTGCTTCTCTGCTTCTCCGCTGCACGGGAGCGCTCGATGGACGAACATTCAGAGGCTGGCTTGAGACCATCATTTCATTTTCTGGTGTTTTTAATTCCCATTTTTTAATTTTTTAAGTTTGAGCTACAGCAGAACGACTTTCAGCCCTCCAGCGAAAGGCTGTAACAGCGAGGTACGGACTGCCTGCACCAAGGGCTCCCTGAAGCTTTGCTTGCGTTTGCCCCTTCTACCAAAAAGACTGGAGTATATCTCCAGGGCCTGATTCTCCCTTGCTCTGCACCTTGTGCAAGCCTTTCCACAAGTGCAAAGTGCGAGCAAATCCTTCCCATTCTGATTTAGCAGCATTTTACCCTTCCTTTCCCATGGTTGAAATGACCACACAAGGTGCAGAGCAATGGAGAACCAGATTCCCAGAGTCTAACATCCCCATCCACCGAACACTTACATTCCTTGATTAAACGACAAGAGTTCGGTGGCACTTTAAAGACTAACAAATTTATTTGGGCATAAGCTTTCGTGGGCAGAAACCCACTTTGTCAGATGCATTCTGGAATTCCTTGGTTAGATATTTAGGGCCAGTTCAAGGGCGCTACACGGATTTACACCAGCTGAGGATCTAGCCCTATATGGTTCACAATCTGAAGAAGGGTGATGAGAGATCAGAATCAGATCCCTTGAGTTTACTAATCTACTTTACCATTCTCTCTTCTATTGACAGCCAAATGCTCATCTGGTGTAAATTAACAGAGCTCCACTAACTTCACCAGAGCCACACTGGTTTACAAAAGGATCTAGCCCACAGAGTACAATAATGTCACTGATCGATTTCAGCGGTATCTTCATGCATGTCCAGACTGTGCTTTTATTGTAACAAAAACGCAGCATCAGATCCTCAGCTGGTGTCAATTAACATAATTCTATTGAAGTCAAAGACGCTACACTGTGCTACCCCACCTGAGGATCCAGCTGTCAATATAAGAAAGAATGATGATAAAGTAGATTGCAAATTCTGACCTTGCTAATCATTTTTCACAGTAGTAAATTAGAAGAAAATCCACTTGCATCCAAGTTACGGTGGTGTCAAAATCAGTGTGCTACCAGAAGCAGGTGCGTGTTCTTTGTAGCCTCAACACAGTTTTCTTTCCTTCTGTACTAAAGAAACAGCTCTGCTGAGCAACAAGAAAGAAATTTGTTTTTGTGGTATACAGACTAATACTGCTACCCCTCTGGAACTTTTCAAGAAAGAAATTGAGGCTCTCCTTCTGGTACATACTGTATCGTATCCACCAAGAGATTTAAAGGGACATATTAGTATTTGGAAATATGAATTCAGCCATGTGATTTAGAAAAAGAACTGTCCAAGTTGCCTTCAAGGCCAAAAAACTTTTATTGGAGAGAAAAAAATAATCTTGGGAAAGAGGAGCAATAAATACAATGTGCTCTTGTTCATTAAGGGAATGTGATCTGAACATTTGGTGCGGGGTGGAAGTGCGGACTGAACCCCAACACCTGCTGGACCTAATGGACTCTGAAATGTTGTTTCAGAATGAATCAAGTCATTTAAAATCATAGCTGTAGTCTCCATTCACTACTCCTGCATGCATAAATGTGCTGATCCCGATACTAATCCATGTCGGGTGACTTGAGCAATAGATCACTATAATTGCCGTTTTAGGGCTGCACATTGGAGCTAAAATAACCAGATGCAAAGGAGATGGCCGTATCATACGCTCAAGATGGATCTTCAGAGTTCAAGGAGAGTTCAAGCATGGAAGAGGCAATAGAAGGGGGTCAAGTGTAAGGAGATTGTTCATGTTCAAGAGGAATTAACTTTACAAATATATTGTTTCGGAGGTGGTAATTGTCCCATCTTACAGCTATTCATACCTCATTGAATCTTTGCATTCCTCTCAGCCATTAGAGTGACTCGTCCTCATTGAAATAGAATATTTTGTCAAAATCCAATGTGTTTTAAAACTGCAGCTAATTTTCTCAAGTTTTTTTTTTTTTGCTTCAAATAATGTATTTTAACAGACACACAGTCCAAATTCAGATCTCCGATGTTCCCTGACAACACCCTGAATTTAAACCACACCCCCAAGCCGGCAGTCACACAAGTGAACTGAAACACTTCCTTTCTGAGATCAGTCAAGTAGAAAGTCAAACTGACAAAAGACAAGGTCATAAATACAGTGTTCAGAGGAACAGAACAGAGCTGTCGCTGGAGCTAATAGGGGGCTGTTCTCTAGTTCAAAACACTGCTTAGCACGTTGTGGGCCAAATTCTCTCCGGGAGTATATTGGCATAGCTCCATTGACTTCAATGGACTTTCACCAGATGACACTAGTGAAGAGTTTGGCCCTACAGCCTCCAAGTACTGTGCAAACATTACCAAATTAAGCCCTTCAATTGTTAGTGAAGTATCTTCATTCTGGCTTTACAGATGGGCAAACTGAGGCACGGGGAAGTGACATGATTTACCCAAGGCCCCAGAGCAAGTCAGTGCCACATTACCTTCTCACCACCATTAGCAGGAGAGGCTCTCAGAGCCCAGGCTCTAGCCTGGTCTGAACATCTACAACTGCAATTGTACAGCCCTGCAGTCCCAGCCCCGCAATCCCAAATCAGCTCTGAGACTCATGCCAGGGATGTTTTTTTAATCACAATGTAGACATAGCCTCCCTCCCGGTAGGTAGATTAGAAGCTGTGCCATGGATGGGCGCTGTGGGTCTGCCTGACTGCTTGTCTTTAAGGTTCAGGAAGGAATTTTTCCCCATTGGGCCAAAGTGGCATGTAGGCTGATGGGTTTTTCACCTTCCTCGCACCCTCCAACAGGCTCAGCTGGGTTGGAAACAATATAATTCAGGAACAATGCTGTTATGATTACTGATGTGTCACACCTTGCGATCAGCATCCAACAGAGTAAAGGCTAAAAGGGCCAGCAAGATTGAACAGTTGGACCTTGCACTCATGGCATGGAAGGACCTGAAATCTTTGCAGATGGAGGTTCCCCCACTACCCCCTTCACACTGCACCTCTGTCATCTCACACACACACACCCCGTTACAGAAGAGGTTTCACAACAGAGCAGAGCCTGTATAGACCCCATGTTATTGTTTGGTTTGTGGTTAAAGCCCTATAAGCCACTCTGGAACCCATTAATTAGCTGGTATGAGAGGGGCCAAATCCCAAGCTGCGGCCTGGACCAGCAAAGCCGTTAAACAGGTGCGTACCTTTGCGTGGGTCTATTCACCTGCTTAAAGTGGAAATCCTACCTGATAGCAAACCCCACCATGATCACCAGGGCGGAGACAGGAACACTCACATCTATGACAAAAGACTCTCTTATAAATATCACCGGTCTATCTCATCTGTGGATTTCTTCTTTAGCAAGCCTTCTTTGAAAAGTTCCCGGCCTGACCTTAAAGCACCACACAAAGTTCCCACCAACAGCAGAGAAACCTCATCCAGTTTTAATGGGAGCAGGGATAGCGACTTGAATTGCCATAAGCAGCCAAGGGGAGTTAGCAACTGAGACTGTTATGAAAATAGTGCTCTGGTTTTCCAAGCCTCGTACTACCAAATGAGTCAGAAAGAGTAACGTAGTGGGTGAGGAAGTGTCCTTTATTGCACCAACTTTTTTTGGGGGGGGGGGAGGGTAGGAGAGACAGAAGTTAGTCCAGTCAAAGATATTACCTCACCTCCCTTCTCTCTCTAATATCCTAGGACCCACACAGCTACACCACCACTGCAAACAGCAGGAGTCAAGCCATCCTACCTGCACTGCACCCATGTTAGAAAACAGAAGCTAGAATGCACCTCAGCAGACTTATAAGAGATAAGAGCTAAACAGCACTGAAAAGTAAAAGACACTTTGTTAAGCCACAGAGCAAGTACAGCAGGAAGTTTTCAGCTCCTCATCAGTGCTGATTTCAGTAATTTTCTTATCTGATGTGCTCCTCTTCTAAGTACTCCAATGAGCCCATGAATCATATCTCCCCCTTCCCTGCTTCAAACTGCATCATTAAAGGTTGATTTCAGCCTATTGTTAAACCTAAAACCAGACCTCAGCATTGCTACTGGCATATAAGTAGTCATTACGCACAATCAAGAGAGAAAACACACATACCTTTGTTTCTACATGGCTGTGTCCTAACAGGGACCTTGTTACAGATCTGCACTTTTACTTGTTCTCATTACAACTCACACTGCCAAAAGGGCCAGCTCCTCAGCTGATGTTAATCAGCATAGCTTCACTGAAGTCAACAGAATTGTGCTAATTTGCACCAGCTGAGGCAGCAGGGAGACTTTTGGGTCCCAATAATGGTATCACAGAGAGTTCTGTGTTATGAGATATTGTTTTACAAGATTTGTATATAACTGGCCACCATGCAAGCTTACAGAGAACCAACAGAGGCAGAAGTTTATTATTACTGATGATAATTAATGGGATGAAAATATTTGTTAACTTATAGTGGGCAAACATCAGACCTGACTCTGCTCTTGCTTACAATGGCATAAAACCAAGAATAATTTATTTGAAATCAGTAGGGCTACAGCTGGGTAAAACTGATTAGAGATCAGAATCAGGCCTTGAATCAGATAATTATTCAACACCATACCCCAAACTTTTCATTCTTTACTAAAGTTGCTCCACATTTCCCACTAGAAGACTCTGTTTTCAGTTACTTATAGCTTTGCCAGACTATAACTGTTAGGGCTGAAATTTTCCATACTGAGTGTCTGCCTCAAGCTAATTTTTTTTAATTTATTATTATTTTAGCCAAAACACTTCAGCTATTTCCAATGAGATAAGGAAAAATACGCTGTTTTGCACATGTTAAAAAAATTCTGTTGACCTCGTCTTTGAGCAGTTCTGTGCTCTTTGCTTTGGAAACTTGAAATTTGGCAGGAGAGCCTCTGTATCAGGGATATGCCTTTTGCCAACCCTGTAAAAATCCATCCAAATCTGGCCAAGTTATAAAACCCAAAGTTTGCACATGCTCAACAGAGACTTCTTCGATGTTAGTAGCTAAAATCCCATCTTAACTGAGCATGCTCAAGGCAACCCTAATTCTGGCATTTTCCTTTTGAGTAGTTGATTTTGCAACCTCAGTAATGGTCTTTTAACATGGGGGGGTTGTGTGTAATTTATGTAGAGGGCTAGATTTTCAAAGGAACTCAATTTCACAGTTAGACCCTAAAATACGAGGTCAGAATTTCAAATTTTCTTTCAGAAGTCTGGTCATAATTGTCACCATAATAGAAGCTGCTGGGTGCCAGGCTCTTTTGAAAATCTGCAGGTGCTGATCTGGCTGATAGGAAACTGATTTACCACCATTTTACTCCAATTTGTAACTTGCTAGACAGGGATAAAAGTAGAGTAAGGAAGGGGTGAATCAAACCCTTAGGCTTACACCCACCCACATATTACACATACAAATAAAATACATAAATAAAAAGACAGTGAACTAACGAGAGTCCCAACTTGAACATGCACATTTTACTCTTGACACAAACCAGGACCCTGAAATCCCTTGGGCTGAACAAACATTCTGTATCTTTGTGTTCATGATAGCCTGCTTCTAAAAAACAATCATCTGCAAATTGTAATTTTCCCCCCACCTTTCATAAATATCAGCAAAAGCGCAGCTTTCTCCCTCTCTCTTTTTCTTATTCAGGATATCAGGCAGATAGGAGTTATCAGTAAAGGTCATCCTCAATTTCTGTACAGAAATGATCTGTCTCCGGTATGTAATAAACATTTATCCATGCCTTTATTAGCTATATTGGATCTGACAGTTCTGTTAAACCATTTTCTTTCATTTTGCTAGGTCATGACGGTTAATGCTGCTAAAAAATCTCATCATTGCTTTTGATCACTGTATTGTCTTCCCTGTATTATCAGGATTTTGTAAAGGTAAGCACTGGCTGGAATGACCTATTAAAGTTACAGCCCGCTGAGTTCCTGTTTTTTTTCCTCACCACAATAAAAAAGCGAAGCAGTGCAAAGCATAAATTCTACTTTCGGGGTTATATTTAGTTGGGCCGTTGACATTTAGTAGAGCAGTCCCTTTAAGCCTACTTTGCACTGGTTTCACTCCATCTTTTTTCACATCCTTAAGTTCACACCATAGAAAATGAGCCCACTTAATGGGACCACGCACCCACTAGTGACGTACCATTTAACCCTTTCCATGCTGGCAGCAGTTTATGCATCTCCTCAGAATTTTTACATCCTGGCATTTACCACCACCCTTTCCATCCAAGGATCAACAGGCATTGTACATGCATTAATTCTCACAACACTCCTGTGGGATAGCCGAGATTATTATTCCCGTATTATTGATGGAGAAACCAAGGCATTGATTCAGGAACCTCTCTCTATTCAGCAAACCACTTAAGCACATACTTAAATTTTATTGAACCTCCCTCCCCCACTTCTGTGCTGTAAGCTCTAGACCCAACTTCCTCTCAGCTTAAAATTGTAATGCGTTCCAGACATATCTGCACAGTGCTGACTCCTGAATCTTTGTCTGATTAGGTGCTTATGCCACGCTAATCACCCTGGTGTTCGAGTGCATGAAACATTTTAATATGCTCTTTCTATTGCTATTTCAAAATATAAAATGGAAAATGCACCACTGGGCCAAGAGTTTCCATTGCTTTCTGCAAGTCAGACCCAGTTCCCGTTGAAGTCAGTGATCAGATTCCCATTAACTTCAATGGTGCATGATCAAGCCCTTAGTGTGTTAACCTTCCAGGCCAAATCCTGCCCTGATTTACACCTCGTGCAATGCTAATGCAGCGAATGAGTGGGTGGAAGTCAGGGTAGGGCTGGGCCTTGTGTCCTGGTGGTACACTCCAGCTTGAACAACGTGGAGCTGGTGTTTCTGATAGGCCATCATTCAGATGGGCCTTTGCTATTTACTTAAAGTCAATATGTAGCATGTTTTGTTGTGGAGTAACAAGGAATTATCAGGGCCTGGGTCACTGAAGAAGTAGCTTGAGGAGTTTGAAAGTGGACATTTGTGTGGACAACATACAGAAGATGGGAGTAAATGCTCCACATATCGGGGTTTCTTATTCAGTTACAGGATTTCAACAGAATGCAGGTGCTTCAAAGAAAAGTTACCCAACCCTTCCCTTACTATTAATATCAACAGTAGGGCCTAGAGCCCTCAAATGAGATTGGAGACCCATTGTGAGGAGAGAGACAGACTACACAGACACACAGTGAGAGACAATCCCTGCCCCAAATAGCTCCCAGTCTAAACTGACAGGGCAGACAATCTTGGGAGGGAAAGCAGTTGGGAAGTGACTTGCCCTAGATCATACAACTGGCTACTGACAGATGGAGGTCTCATGGCTTCCATATTGGTGCCTTATCCACAAGATCACACTGCCTCTTGCCTCAGAGAGGTTATGCCCTATGGATCGACAGTTTCCCAAACTCCTCTCACTGGCTGCCCACACGCCCAGAGATCCAGAATTTTTCTATCACGTGCAAGGGCTTCCACCATTTCAGGGGCAGGGTGGCACTTCCACATAGTTTCCACTCTCCTCAGAATGGGTCTCGCCAACGTAATTCCCACTGGCTCCCCTTTGCACCACATATTGAAGAAAAGCATTTGGGTCTCAGAGAGCCTGTCTAGTTGATCCATGGGTCTCAAACCACAGACACTCATGCAAGTCATGAAAGTGACTTTAAAAATCAATCCAAAACATGCCAGGCAACTAGGGCAAGTCCCTTGAGAGGAGTGAAATATGCACAATGTCAGCTTTCATTAAAATTCTGGCCGCAGAAAATTGGCAGACATTGGAGACTTACAGTTTTCTTAGGAAAGCCACAAAGGTATTGCAGAAGCCTACCCTTGAGGTTAGAAAACCATGTGCATCCGGGTGACACAGTGATGGCAGCCAGGTCCCACTAGTTTCCCAGGAGCTCTAGTACTGCATGAAGTGAAGTCAGATTAAATGCTGGTTTTGGAAGAAGACCTGGAATCGCTTCTGAAGGGAACTAAATAGTAGTGGTCGCTGCTAGTTCTGACAGCTGATTTCCGAATAGCTGCTCTGAGATAGCGTTGGTTGAGAGCTGCCCTTGTGAAGCATGCAGGTAGTAAAAGGCAGTCCTCAAGACCGATAAGATGTTAAAGAACAAGAATCCAAGGCGTCTGCAGAGTTTGCCATATAAATACAGGCAAACATCAAATTATCCAGCAAACTTCATTCCTGATGTAACTTCTTTGGTTTCAGTGAGATGACATCAGGATTACATTTAGCCCATGTGTACAATACAGGAACATAGGAATTGCCATATCGGATCAGAAGAGTGATCGATCTAGTCATCCTGTCACCAACAGTGGTGAGAATGAACTGTTTCAGAAGGCACAAGTAACCACGTAATGGCTGCCAGCAGAGGAAGTTTCTTCCCAAACTCAAGCAGTTGGGTTATGCTCAGATGCATGAAAGGCTGTTGGCTTGTTCCCCAATCCACAGGGACTTGCTGCCGCAACCAAGAGTCTTTCAAGGCACCATTTTATTCTTCAACGTAAAATTGAGGCAAAACATCAAACCAAACAGCAGTTCTGTCCACCCTGGGATACAGTTCCCAAAGGCTTTTCTGTTAGCTGAAAGGAGGACGCGCCCTACCCTTGAATCTCCCTGCTTCTGGCGGAGCCTATTACAAGAGCCATCTTCCACCTCACACCTTCTCTCAGCTGAGCTCTCACAGCCTTTATAGGGATCACCTGACCCCTTCTCAGCTGAGACTGATACACTGACCAGGGCTGGCTGGCCGCAGGCCTCTTAACCTATGAGGGTTAAAATCCTTTATAAAATAAATTAATGATAAATGACGAATACATGGTACATATATTGACTTCAATGGAGTTACAACAATTTATACCAGGTGAGAATCTGTTGCCAAGGCCTAATTGTTTTCTGAATTCTCTTAAGTGCTTGATCTCAATAATACAATATGGCAACGTATTCCACAGGCTAAAGATGCCTTGTATAAAACAAAACATTTCCTTTTTTCAATAATAAATTTGCCACCTTCTCATTTCAACATGTCTTCTCGTTCTTGGATTATAGGCGAAGCTCTCTTCACACTTACCTCAGTTTTGTTCTGTTACGGCACCATTGACTTCAGAAGAAATAATCCTAATTCACACTGGTATATCTGAGGGGAAAACACAGACCCCGGTTTCTCTCTCATGCAGTCTGCAGAAGCCTACAGCAGAAATTAGCGGTCTCCCCAATGACATATATGTTGAAAAAATTAATCTTTTTGTGTGCTCTGTTTGTGTGTCCTGTTTGTACATGTTTACAGTAATCTGTGATACATGCACACAAAATTAGCAGAGGCCCTCTTTTCTGCATAATAGGAATGATATCCTTAAACTGAAAGGCCACACGCACGCGCGCGCACACACACACACACTTACTTATGCCTCTGCTTCATGCACATCAGTAAGCCCCAGTGAAATGCAGATGCTCCTCTCCTGATTTCGGATGAGGTCTGCTTTGTGAATGCTGAAAATCCCACAACTTTCAACAAAGGAAGATCAAGGGTGTTAACCTTGATGCCCCAGCTAACTTAACCCAAACATCACTCCATATACCCCCATTTGGAAAAAAGGGGCCTCTTCCCTGGCTCCAAATGGCCACCCAGCATAAATATCTCTCCATAATAATTCATGATCAGGCTTCAAATGGTTCAGTTTGGAGGTGGAGGTTGGCTCAGACACGATTATCCTTTTCACCAGCCTACGTTACAAATGCAGACAATAGATGCACAGACCAATAGATGCACTCTGACCTTGATGTTTCAGACCACCAGGCTGTTAAACAAGAGTCAGGACCCCTGTGGTCATGGGAATCTCCGGTTTGTGCTCAAAACCGCAAGAGACACTGTTTATTAGTGAACGTCGCCTAAGCAATCTTAAAACTTTCTCAGGTGCATGGTATGTACATAAGTGACTGTGTCTATACAGATATAGCAAAGATATGACTTAATCAGAGACACTAACGTCCAGTGATTAAAAGAACTCCCTTCTGCCGTGGCCCACGTTATCCCTACCCCTGGATTCAGCTGATAGACGTATCAGTCATCAGATCTGTCTCCAATTATATAAATGGCTAAATCCTACTTCCATTGAAGTCTAGGTAGCCAGTTTAGCCAGATTTGGCTCAATTTATCATCATCTCTCTGTGCATGGTTTTCGATTCACACGTCAAAACTGAGTTAAAAAAAGAATATATTCTAAATGAATTTTGAAGGCTGAGTCCACCAGGAAGACGTAGGATTCCTATGGCACAATGTGTGCTAGCCTACTGTGACAAAAAGATAAGGATGGCCATTAACATCCAATTAATTATTGATTTGCCAAGTTTGTTAACTGTATCTTTGAAAATGATATATTCTAACACTCCCTGATATACACTAGACTGCATTTTAGATGTGGAAGGGAAATATAGCAGGGAAATCCTACAGACCATGTAACGAGTAGTGAATGGCTGCAATATGCAGCAGCTCAAATATATCTAGTCTGTATTGTTTTGCGGATTTGTAGAGGAAGAAAAACTATTGCTCTATGAACAAGTTCGTGGCAACTTTGAAATAAAATTCTATTCAAAAGCTAGATGCCTAATTCAGTTTCATAGTTAAATCATGTACGCCCAGGCAAAACAAAAAAACCCTGCCCTGAAGCCATTATCAGCATGATCCTCTATTTGAAGTCTTGCAGAATGTTCGAGGAACAGCCCTTGTGGTTTGGCCAAAGGGAAACAATGCACTCAGTGGCTCTGTACAGACCCAGGAAAGCGGAGACTCGTAGTATGAGAATATTAAATTATTATGGGTTTTGCAACAGGGGGCACAATTGTTAGTGGCCCCCTCCCACTTATTGCCAAGCTCTACTCTTCCCTGCAGTGAGCATTCATTGTCAACCCTAATATTTGCATGCTTTGATAATAATATGATTGTCAAGATAATAGCAGGGAAGTTTCAGTAGAAACTCAATTTTCAAAAGCCAGCTGTGCACAGCCCTGATTGCTCTTGCTAAGAAGGTGCCTTCAAAAAGCAAAATTAAACCCTGCTCATAAGAAAAAATAATTACTCCAAAAAGGAAAGGGTTGAGGGTTGAAAACAATTTCCCGGAGAAATTATTTTCATGGAAGTTTCAAACTTTTCTTTTTTGCCTCAAGCATTTTAGTGGGTGAAAGAAAAACAACACACACAGAGGTCTTAAATCAGAGAATAATTACCTTTGTGATGTTTATTGATTGCATCGATCTCCTTGAGACAGTTTGGGTGTCTCCCTGGCCCCCTCCCCTCCAGTCTCTCTCGCTGCATGACATAACCATTCAATAGCTCAAATGAGGTGGGCTATAATGTGATTTTTGGAAAGAATAGAAGCATTGTTGAAGTCTTCAAAATCTCTATTTCTTAGGGGTTTGGAAAACTTGCTCTTTTGTCCACACAAAATAACAGCACTTTTTTTGTTTTTAACCCCCCCCCCCTCTCTCTGCCAGACATGCTTACCCCTTCCTTCCCCCCTTCCCCCAATGCTTTCTTGAGCTGGCAACTTAACAAGGATCTGCAGGGACAGACATATTGGCCCAGATCCTCAGCTGGTGTAAAGCAGTGTTTCTCCACTAAAGTCAACAATTCATAGCAGCTGAGGATCTGGCCTACTGTTACTGCATTGGTGTGTGCTTCCTTCTGTTCCATGCATGAGCAGGAGTGCGTAGTCTTTCTCTGCTTAAACCACGAGAGACAGAGTGTATCCTCAGTCCAGTACCACATACAGTTCACTTCCCATCACTCGAGACCTGGGAGTAGTTAGAAATTCACTCTTGTAATCAATAAGTAACTTTCCACTTGCGTATTATATTGACAGAGGTTAGTTAATGACCCTTGCCCTGAAGATGGTTTTCTCTTACCCTTCCCTAAAAGAAAAGGAGAATGGATTCTAACATTTACTGTGACCAAAATCTAGAACAGATTGCTAGGGCCTGATCCTGATATCACTTACCCCAGTTTTAGACTGGTGTACACCATTGTCATCAATGAAATTACTCCTGATTTCCAGTGGTGTGAGATCAAACTCTAGACCCTTGGCCTGACTTTATGAGCTTGGGTGACCAAAAATGCCATAGATAAAGCAAAGCAACCACCATCTTGATATCACGTGATTTTGCTGAGGTTTACTAACTGCTGTCTCCATCTTTTACTCGAGGTGCACCACACACTGACTGCACCTGGAGCATATTGAAATAATTGCCACTGGCTATTGCCATCTGCAGGAGAACACAATTGCACGGGCAGCCTTAACTCTGCATTTTCTGATTTTCAGAAGTTGGAGCTTTGCTCAGCTCAAAGTTCTGCAAAGGGGTAAAACATCACCAAGCAACATTAACTCTGCATTAACATGGGCTTTTTGCCATTCAGTTAGTTTCAGACAGGGCAGCTGACAGACCACAGTGAGTTCACAGAATTCTTCCAATGTAGTTCTAGGTCATGTCATTCAAATCAAGATGGAGCATTGTATTCTGGGATCTGTAGTCTCCACAAGCGGAACCTTTGTATTAAGGACAAGAAGGCCACATTTTACTTTCAGTTACATAGGTATAAATCCACCCTTTGAAGTTTCTCTAGATTTTCAGCAACACAACAGAGGACAGAATTTGCCCCAAGGCTGTTTATAATATACTCCATTTTATGCAAATTGCTGCAGCCCTCAAGCTACTGATAGGATCACATTGGCAACCTACAACCCACCTGGGTAAATATGTCACTGTTTCTAGTAGACAGTCTTGTTGTTTCACTGCTTTTTGGTTTGTTTTTAAACACATGGCAGTGAAGTTTATCCTGTCTAGGATTGTGACTTACAACTGTTTCCAAGTTCAAAGCAGACACTATCCCAGATGACAAGCTGCCTTATTTAATAAATTATCTGCATTTCCTTTCCATTTTTATGTTTTCCTCAGTTTTAGGATTTCTGCTTCACTTTCTTCAAAATTAACCTGAGTCAATCACAGAAATAAATCCAAGCACCAAAGAAAACCATACAACGTGTCGCATGTGTTCCTGGCATTGCTAAAAACATAACCACTCTCCCAGCACATAACTGCGGCCAGATGCTCAGCTGGTGGAAATCAACATAGCTCCAAGGCAGTCATTTTACAGCACCTGACGCTCTGGCCCATCGTTTTAGCAGCACTGTTTCTTACACTAATTCTTATATTTTCATGCTCTCTCAGTTCTTTTAACTTGTTACTAATTTTGCTATTAGACTTTGATCCCATCCCATAACCCCATCCACCACCCCGAACAGCTTTTTTTATATTGAATCATTCCCATTGATGTTGATTTCAACTGTAGTAGGGAGGACACAACACATCTCCCTCTCTGTAGTTCTGACTTATTTTTGAACCACTCACTGATGGATTGCAATGGTCACAGAATGATATGGGCATCAGTGACTTATCTGAGTCAGTCCACAAAATGCAGCCACTTCTGGGATGGGAAGAGGCAGCTGGCCAATAAATCTTAGCTAAAGACTGTGGAGCAAACACTCGTGAAAAGCACCACAGAGCTTGAATCTTCATTCCACTTTAGGCTTCCCCTAAAAGGCCTGCATAGAGTGTATTTCGTGGTTTTGTAAAGGGAAACATGCCCTACTTACAGTGCTGCAGCTGGCAATGTGTTGCTTTATTCTCCTACACAGCAAGTAGAATAGTGGCAAATACCCACCAAGTCCACAGGAAGTAAAGGAGGGGGCAGAGCATAGCTCCAACTCATAATAGTTTGAGTAACAGAGTGAACCCCTTGATGACCACTTCATTACACTTAGGGCTCGTTGACTCTCTTTCCTCTTCCACACTGGTGACCAGTGTGACACCACTTAAGAGAATGACGTGGTACTGATGTGAGATGAGGATCAGACCCATTGATTCTAACTTGGAAAGATAAAAGGCTCAAGGAGCCTAGTCAGGATCTGAATGTGCTATTCTAGGAAGTGCAGAAATAAAAAAAATCTGTGATTTAACACTTACAGCACTAGCAGGGGAATTGCAATGCCTCTGACATCAACCATGCTGGAATTTTCCAAGAGCTTTCCATGACCCTTGCTGTTGATTATGCCTTAAGTAGCAATAACATTGAAAACAGTTTAATCAACCAAGTTTTAAAAGAATCAGGCCAGACTCTCAGCAGTGGAGCTCCATTGAAGCCAATTGACCTACACTAACTGAGGACCTGTCCTATGGCTTCTTGATTGTTCTTGAACAACTTTGCATTTACAAATACAATTGTTGCATTCTCACACAATCCAATCCTATCTTTGTCTCCAAACTGAGTGCAAATCAGGAGAGCTGGAGTTTACACAGGCAAAACCTACCATTTGTGCATGTAGATCATGATGGACAAAAAAAGCCTGAGCAGATTTGCCCTCTGTGTAGCAATTTATAAAGCAAAGACAAAGTGAGCATAAATCATCCCTAGTTCACCTACACAAGGTGCAGGAAAGCAGAGGGTCAAAGCTGCACAGAGTTGCCAGGTGCAGCTGCAGCATGAATTGCAACCTTTTGAAAAAATGTTTCCCTTAAGGGCTAGATTCTCTAGAGTATCTGGACACCTCTTGAATGAACTGACTACTACCACTGAAATAGCAGCTGAGGACAAAGAGCAGACAAATTGGCTAATTTAATAAAGATCCAAGAAAGAAAGATCAGGATGAGAAGATGATGTTTCAGGTAGAGCTGTAATTTTTCAACCAAAACTTTTTTCTGCAAAAATGCAGCTTCAGCCTCACCAAAACATTTTGCAAATCCATGTTGATTTCATGTTGTTTGTTTTGAAGAAAACCCTCCAAATTCTGAAAAACTAAAACATTTGTTTTTGCCATTTTCAGAATGAAAGGTTTAGATTTTTTTAATTTGAAATGACTCTGTTTTGCAATTTCCTTTAAATTGTTTTTATTTTAAAACAATCAAAAATGCTCAAAACTAAAACAAAAGGTTGCATTTGACCTGAAACAATTTGTTTTCTCTTTTAATTTGCACAAATATTCCCCCCAAAAAGTTTTGGTTCAGACTGAAATGCTTTTTCCCCCAATTTTTTGTAATTGCTAATGAACTGAAAAATCCGTTATTTGCCCAACTCTAATAAAAAAGTCAGCTATTTTTGCCATCTTCAGGGAGATTTGAAGAGGAACTTACAGCCCAAATTGCTCATCAGCTCCCCCTGCTGACTGTTCTTCATAGTAGTACCAGAGAGTCATTCTATTTTTATTGTCATAATTATGCCTTCCAGCCCCCGTCCTGGAGCAGAACCCTATTGTGCAAGGCACTGTACAAACACAGAAAAGACAAAGAGCATACAAAAGAAAAGAGAGGTAAAAAAGATACTTTTCCATGCTCCTCCAAATATACCTTGCAATACTATAAGGAGGGTTTTTTGGGTTTTTTATAGAAATGCTGTCAGTGGAATAAAACCACCAAGATATAATAAGGTAACTGCAATAGAAAATTAACCCACTGGTGGCACAGTAAGGATTCATCACTGTGTTACTCCTCCAGCTGTATGCTTGTGTAACTCCATTAATTTAAATGGAATTCCACCAGTGTAAAATATAATGGAGAATCAGGCCCTGGCTGTCGACCGGAGTTAAAACCTGTGTCTTAAAAACAAGGAATCTACTTAAATTAAAAGAATATGTTAACCAAACAAAGCTTGTGCCTGCACTGATTTCTGTGTAGGTGAAAAAGCACTTTTTCCTTGTCTTGAAAGAGGGGTCTAGAAACATCTTCAATCAGCTAGGACCAGTAGCTTTTCAAAACAGGTAATGGTGAAAGTCATGTGTATTTTAGCACAGTTACCACTGATTCTCATCTGAAGTCAATGGAGCACTATGCGAATTTACACAAGGTGAGAAAGGGGTTATAAATATAGCTACTGAAGTAGATTCACACACATAGTATCTCTCTATCTGGGTCTGTGCTCTCTGATTTGAGTTTTGAATCTTTGATACACCATTCATTGTTCTTTAGAAGTTGAACGCTAAGGGCATTGTACCTTGCAGAAGGATGTAGGGAATCTGTTACTGGAGAATTAAGAGGTGTGTATAAGAGTATAAGATTCTGCTGATGTGGCACAAAAAATCCAATTGTAGCCATAAAAATAGCAAGTGTAGAAGGGAATTTATTGGTAATTTTTTCTCAAGCAAACAAGAGTTCACGTTGCTGGATGCAGTGCAATCTGAAAGGCCAGCATTAGGACTCTCTTACACACACAAGTTTATCCTGAAGCTAGCAGAGTTGTTTCTCAGAGAGGTGCAGTATGGGATAGAGAAGGAGGGGGGGGGGAAACCCTTTCTTTATACTTGTGCTGCTCTGAATGTGGACCATCTGTGCCCCCAGCTGGAGTGCTGGAGATGGTCTGGCACTTGAACCACACCATATTTACAGATCTAAACACAAATGGCTACTGCCTGATTGTTTCATGATTCATTAGTCAGACAAGCTCTCCTCTCCCGCCAGCACAGCTGTTACAGAGTAAACCTTTGTCACTTAATAGGCCTGATTATTACTTTCCATCAAAGGTATTGATCTGTGTCAGCTCTACTTAAGGGAAAGGGGGAGAAGAAAAAGGGGGAAACAAAATGTGTCAGGAAGACAAGAAAGTGTGTGGGGGGAGAACAATGACATTTGTTGTGACTAACAACACCGGTCAAAACTCTTAATCTCTTCTGGATGTACTGTACTCATTTACCAGAGCAACTGTGTTACTAATGGAAATGAAACGTCTCGCATGATGTGGCATTCCTTGCATCACCCCAGACTGCTGCAGTCACACCATATAGCTATGCACATAATTGGTGGGCAAAATACACAATGTGAATTAACAAATGGTATGTAAAAAAAAAAAGAGAAATCAATTAATGAACTCAACCACTAGCAGGGAAAAATACAGAATCAACTTTCTCTGTCTCTCTTTCAAACCCTTTGGGCTGGATCCTCAGCTGGTGTAACTAACTCACCAGAGCTCCAGCCACTGAAGTCAAGGAAGCTATGTCAATCTACACCAGCTGAAGAACGGGCTCTTTTAGTTTAGCAAATGAACTCCGGATATGACTCAGTCTGCCACATAATTGTCATGCAGAGTATATTTACCACAGCTTGAGCGCTTCTAGTTGCTCCAGGAGAAGCCTGACAAGCTGCCATGAAAAAGATTGCAGTGTTATTGCAAATTCCCAGGCTCTGTTCACAGAATGATGTTTTAATGTGCAGATTTGTGCTTTCATTGTTTCTCTTCCGGCTTGATTTTTTGCCCCACTGGTTATGCTATCCAGGGCGCACCCTGCTGTGGGAAGGAGCTAGTTAGACAATTACAGAGGGTGGCTGCCAGTGCCACTGGATCGACTGAAGAAATGGGCAGGGAGATCTTAGAAAAGGCAGGCTTTATCCATTACAGTTGCCATTGTTCTTCGGGATAAATAAGACAGCTAACCTGCCAATGAAGATGCTGTGGTTGGACTGTGCACTCCTTGTTCAGTCCTCACTCAGACAAAACCACCCTGGAAGACACGGGTCGTTTAGCCTGGCTAAGGAGGAGTAAGCAAAGGCTGCAAGGGTTGGATTTGGTTAGTACCATCAAATCGCCGAGTCTCAGTTCTCCATTCATAAAATGGAGATCATGATTATTTACTGGCTCCCACCTTTTTTCTATGTTGCCATAAAGTTGGTCTTGTAAGGTCTTCAGAGCAGGGACTACCTCTCATTGTTTGCTTTTCCAGGGCCTTGTTCAACGGAGGCCTATTTGCAACTGGAACGTCTAGGCCATCAACTTTCTGCCTGGGGTTTGCGTCCCCAGATGCGGTAGCAACCAGGCGTCAGGGGGTCACAACCAACCTGTCCTTTCCTTATTGCTAAATGGGAAGAGGGTCCTGGCTAGATGGGGAAGGGACCCTCACGGTGGAGCCAACATGGCAAAGGGGATCCTGCTGTGGAGAAGGTTAAGAAGCCTGGCTCTAGATGCTACTCTAATACGAATGGCAGCAAGTGACGTTATCCATCAAAGAGACCGTGTCATGATCGAATCCCACACAGATGACGGCATAAACTGTTTCTCTCTTTGCTGGCTCACAACATCCAGTGACTCAATACCCCTCTCTGGCAGAGCAATGACACATTTCTAAGGACATCATTGTAACTTTTTCTCATAACCAAAGCCTCTCTCTAACCACCGAATCGACATGGCGTCACCAGTAACGCTGCCTGCTTCCCTGCACTGCCCAAGTGGAGTCATCACTGCCAAGCAGGGAGGGCGAATGCATTTCAGGCTTCATGCCCATTCCATCCTTTGCTAGCCCTGATGATGTTTTTTATGAAGGGGGGTCACTTCTCTAAGGGAGTTAGGTGCCTAACTCCCACTGATTTCAATGGCAGGTAAAGCCTAACCTGCTTCGGTACTTTGGAAACAGAGATGCCAACCTTGCGCCAAGATTTTTAGGCATGCTTATGAAAAAAAATTAGGATCTAGGGAGGTTGGTTGGCCCTCTTTCTCTCCCCTTCTCATTCCTGCCTATGCATAAAAGAGTCTGGGTCCCCTGATCCCCCTTCGTTGTGCCCGACTCCCATCTGCACACAGAGAAAAAGGGAGGATCAGCACTAGGAAAGCTGACCTCCTATGCCACCTCGGACCTTAATTACTTTGGCCAATCCCAGGCCTGGACATCCCTCCCGGATGATCTTCCCTGTTTTCTCTCCAGCAGCAGTGATTATCAGTAATGATTGCTGGATTCACCTCACTAGCTGCAGCCCATGTGTTGCATTCCAGTTGCCCCATGTGGATCCTCCTGGTGCTCTGTAGGTACCTAGAGCACATTGATATAATCCAGGAAGGTCCATACGGGGCAGCTGGAGTGCAACACTCAGCCTGTGGCTTGAGCGGTGAACCCAGCAGTGCCCCCCACCCATTCAAAATTGCCCTGGCTTGCCTATCAGACCTCACTGCACAGCCATGTTCGTTACACAGGGCAGCGGAGAAGAACCGATCCGTGGATGCAGTGTTACTTGTTGTGTTTGCTGGCTCCAAGTGGTAGTGAACGACACACGCACATGCACACACACACACACAATACACATATCGAATTTTGCAGGCCCACACGTGTATATATATCGTGGGTGCGCACGTCTGCTTGCAATATTTTTAGATTTAAATTGGTAATTTTGTAATATACTGTAAAAATCAGGAGGATTAGGGATAATTAGGGAGGGCTGGCATCTCTGCATGACGAGGCATCTGCGTCCTTTAGGCACCTAAATACCTGTGTAAATCTGGCCAGAACCCATTATGTGCGAGATTGAGAATACCAACATATTTCACATACAGCAGTCATCAGATTTTAACAATGTGCTATCACAACCAAACTGGCCCGATTTCAACCAACGTGCTAGCAGTGAAGGGCGCTGTGTCCCATTTCCTGGCCTCTGAGTCATCCACATCCCCAGCCTCACTAATCTTACCTTTGGATTAAACCAGTAATGAAGCCTTAAGTATGTGCTTAAAAGTCAATCAAGAAGAATAAAACATGAATATTGCTTCTGCAGGGTTCAGTCCTTAGCCTTACTTTGGAAATAACTCCAGGAGCAAGTAAAGATATTGCAAACTGATTATTCTTGAAGATGTTCTTTCTGGGAAAAATCCAATCCCCCTACCCACACTCTCAACACCCTAAGGTCATTGCAGAAAGGCAACCTTTTAGACCTGACTGCAATTAAGGGCCTAAGGACAATATTGTTTAAAGAATGGTTCTCATACACCAAACCATGCCATAGTTTACAGAGATGCAAATCAGTGCACAACAGATCTAGAGTACATGCCATGTTACATCTGGAATCCAAGTCAAGAGTGAGGTTCAAAACCAAGTGCTAATATGGGACATTTCCAGTACGTGGACAGAAAGGCTTAGGAATCTATAAGTCAATGGTAAATATTTAACAAGGGAAACTCCCCTTCCTTTCTGCACTCCTCACACATATAGTACATTAGGCTGATTGCCCCATTTTAAAACAAAAAATGTATTCCCATATGACCTCCCTTCCTCCTCCTCTTCCTCCCACCCTTCCCCACTCAGCTCAAGATTGGTCTGTAAATGCAAGAAGCTTTTCTTCAAACCATATCAGCTATCAACAGGAAGAAGCAGTTTAGAAGCAGCATAGGAGGCGGATGTTTGTTAAAGGCAAAGCAACGTTGAAAGAAGGGTGGAGATAGAAGAACTTTAATTTTAACCCAAAACAGAAACATTTCTATAAACGTATGAAAGAAAAAAGGGGAAAGAGGTTCAAGGGGCCAGATCATCAGCTGGTATGAATCAACCTACGGAACTCTGCCAATTTATACCAGCTGAGTGAGGAACTGGAGAATGTGTCGAGGGATACATGGCAAGGAATTAAAGTTGTTAAGGCCAGAGACTTGTTGACAGATATTTCATAAGATTTTCCATAACAACCCAACTCCTGCCCAGAGCCCTGGGGAAAACAGCATCTATCTATATGCATTGGCTAATCAGATTGGGTCCGTGCCTGTCTTTAGACATGCACCATCCATCTACCCTGGCATCTGAAACATGCCAAGCTGTAGCCCACACACGTTTGCTGTGAAAGAGAACATGGCAATATGAGACACCAAACAACAGTTGTGGCACGCAAGATATATTGGAAAGTGTCGCTGGCAATACTTCATGTGCTCGGCCTCCCGCTGAGGGATGGGAATTGCACTGATGCCAGGAAATTAGGCATTCAGCAAGGAGGCGATGCAGCAGAAGCAGCAGCCACAGAAGGCAGAGGAGCAGAAGGGCTCCGTCAAACCCAAGAGACGTGCTTGTTCTCTTCCCTCCATGCACCACACTCAATATGATAAGGGGAAGGAATATAGACGCTGAGAATACAGAGGAGGTTCTGCATCAGCAGGAAATGGCATGGACGGGTGGAACAAGTTTTAGTTGAATTAATTTATCTTTGTTACATTGACTCTAATAGGAGATCGAGAGTAGAGAAGAATTGTTTACGGTGGTACAAACAGGTACATCTGGGAAGAAAGGGTAATATTGTAAAAAAAAAAAAGAAAAAAAAAAAGAAAAGGAGGGGGGTGAGGGGTACATTTCCACTGAGCACCAGGGGAAATCTTCTCTACAGTGAGATCCAGTAGTCGCACAAGGGAAGAGGGGTCAATTAAAAGTGGACTGGAGAAAACATTAGTGAATGCAGTACTAGGAACAAGCCTTCAATGGCAGGTAGAATTGCTTTCTGATCTGCTAGGTCTTTGCCATCTCTGTTTCCTCTGATTCTAATCTATGATTCCATGTTTGATTTTGTTACTTGGAAAGAATAAAGCAGGATCAAGCAAAGAGAAGATAGAGAGAGGGTTACCTTGACACAGAGCCTTCCTTCTATTGATCTCTGTGGCTGAAAACTGCAATGGACCATTTTATTAATGATACCTGGAAACAGGTTACCCTTTGAGCTATAGCAACTGCTGCTAATAAGTTTCTTTATGTCATTTGAAGAAGGTGCTGTTGAAACACCAGATCTGAGCCTTCTTCCCATTTAGTCTGGTATAAATCAGGAGCAATTTCATTTAAACCAATGCAGTGACACCTGTGTGAGACCTGAATCAGCCCAACAGAGAGGTAAATGTTACCTCTATCAAGCCCCAGGATGTACAGCATTACCAATCATAAGAGAGGCCAATTCTCAAGTTTTAGGGTATATGGTGATCACCAGCTAAGGTCGGGTAGGAAACCTACACAATTCTGTATCACAGCAGAAGCAGGCACAATAGGTGTGAATTCCAGCTTCGTTTCTGCATTACCTGGTATTGGTGATTGCTGGAGACAGGATACCAGACTGGATGTACTGTGTCTATTCCAGCACTGGAGTTCCTCCATTCTTCTGTTTCTCCTTTTAAAATGTACTCCTACGTCAATCTAAATGTATACAATACGTCCAGTGCACCACTGCCCAAAAGCATCTTTGGTTATAAACACGGCTCTGTATATCCTAGACAAAGTTACACAGCCGGCCTGGTTCTTCCCTCAACACACCACTTTTATACTGGTTTAGAAATGGAGCTGATGTGACTTCTGATTTACACCAAGGTGAGTGAGAGGAGAATCAGGCTTAATGGGACAGGTTCTCGGCTACCATAAATCAATAAAGCCACATGGAAATCAACAGACCTATTCCAGTTTACACCAGGTGTGGGATGTGGCTCAAAGTATTCAACCCAATCCCAGTCATAACTTTCCCTTCTTCACCTGCCACTTCACAGGCGTGTCTGTAATGTTTCCCATGACAGCTTGTAAAAAACACCTTCTGTCACCATGCGAAACATTTCTCTAGTGCCCATCTAGCTGGCCGGCGTGACAGCTCTGTGCATGTAAGGGAGAACTAGAACACGCATGAAGACTGCAATATTGATTCTGAGCCTTCATTATTCATGAAGGCAAAACATCAAATGAGCAAATGAACATATTCAGAGTGACATAACAGGCCTCTCCCGATCTGACCCCATGCAGTGCAACCTAAGCTGGGCACAGACTTGGCCCAAAGTAGCACTTAAAAGTGGCCATCTACAGTTTCCAAGCTCCTCTTGGAAAGCTGAGACCGATCCCCTGGAGAGTTGTTCGTATAACCAGTGTTCTCTTTGCCAGGTTGTGCTAATAAGCAGGGGGCGGGACTACCTCTCTCACACGGGCAGAACAGGCGGGTGGCCTCCTAAGGCAGCCAAAATGTTTCATGACTTTTGGCTGTGTGAATGGCTGCGGCCTGCAAAGGGGGCCAATAGTTCCCAGTTTGCCTAAGGCAGTGAATACCTTGGAGCCAGCTCTGAGAAGACTCCTAACAGTGAGATAGACGAGGGAGAGGAAAAACAAAGAGCTTTTCTATCCTCTCCCAACCTAAGGCGAGGGAGAGTGATGGTGAGGCTGCGGCTGTACCCGATGTACTTCCTCAGGACAGGTTTTCCATATATTTTGCAGCAGGTATAAATCGCTGTGGTCCTGTGTCAGGTTCCTTCTGTGTGCCGTGTGAAGTGCTGCTCTTTGCAAATGAACTGTGTCGTTGGATAAGACATCTTCCCTGCAAGGGAAAAAGAAAGGAAAGCTTCAGGTCAAACGATTGATTACGGTTTTGAATTACAGGGGGCTATTGATTTTTCATTAAACACCATGTACTGCTGCAAAGGGAAAAAAAAGTAATTCATTGATCAGAGCTGCGGGCCATGTTCACTTATTGGCTTCCTGCCACATCCCATTATTCGCAGTTCTAAATGTATACTGAAGTCAGTTTATTCTAATCATTGCCTCCTGTCACCAGAAATGTCTCTCAGTAACTATTAGTTTAATCATCCCTTTCTTACAATGGTAATGAGTGATAATATCCAACATTATAGCAGATTCATGAATATTATTCATTGTATTACAGTGCTGCATTGCACAATGCTATAGTTAAGGGTCTGGCAGCATCTCCATTATAACCCCCAGACCTAGGGAGGTTTATAAATCACTTGCAAAAATTGGGTCATGGCAGAAATAAGACACAGAGGGTATCTCAGCCCAGTAGAGAGCTTTTTTTAACTGCTTCCTAAAACGTCATTTTGGCCATTATTTAGTTGGAGTCAATGAATGGGGAAGAGAGGAGAACGGGGGGGAAAAAAGACGACTTTTGCCAGTTCAAGCTGCTTTTTCCACTACATTACAGCGTGCTCACTTCAAAACAGTATGATCTTGGACTGGGATTCAGGAGGTCTGAGTTTAATTATTAGCGTTGGCACAGACTTCCTGTGTGACCTTGGGCAAATCATTTGATCGCTCCGTGCCTCAGTTTCCCCATCTTTAAAACAGGGGTTGTGATACTGCCCTCCTTTGCAAAGCCCTTTGACATCTACAGGTGAAACGGAATACACGAATTGGGTAATAATGATTTATACTGGTTTAGGGGGATATATTTTCAAAACACCTGTGATGACTCCGCTTTCCTGATTAAATCTTTTCAAGCAATTTCAAATAATCGTGGGGCAAAACAGGAATAATAAATAATCCTTCCTTTCCCCCACCTGTCTGTCTTATCTATGTAGATTGCACACTTGTCAGGGCTGATGTATGGTCTCTTGCTATGTGTTTGTACAGTGCCAAGCACAAGGGAGCCTAAATCCTGGTTGTGTGCAGAGGTTTGCTCTTACATCATATAGGGCCACATGATGAGGTCCTTGATTTTTAGTCCAAGATATTATACCACACTGCACAGATATTTTTAGTGAAGTAACCTGTCTCACATTACAATGAAGCTAATGGATGAAACCTAGATAAACAGGATATGTATGATCCAGAGCTGCGTACTGGAGATGCAAATCAAAAGGTCAGATAGTCATTCCCAATTCCTTGAAGGAGAGATTAGCAGAGGGTGACTGTGCTGTATGATATACTTGCATCATATAAAATACTTGTATTAAGAAATCCAACAAATACTTTTAAAGGACAGTAACATTCCTCTGACAGTGACCTGAAAAGAGTCAAACAAAAAAGAAGCTGACAAAATAAAAGAGAACTCATACAAATGAAGACATATCAAAGTAAATTTTGAAAATAATCCAAACAATAGTTTCTAGGTTATTTTCTTGACTCACCATGATCATCAGCTTTGTCATGAGGGCTGTTTGCACCCCAGTAGTAAGTCTTGTCGACAGGTTTTTTTGGGGGGTTTTTTTTGTTGCTGTTCTGGACTATCACTGACCCCCTTTTTGGTTATCTACATGCTGGCAGGATACATCTCCCTGATTCATCCATTCCTGTAAATTAACATATTCCGCAGGCAGACCAAAATAGGTACAAGTACAAACAACATCACACACAGGGCAATAAATATAAAACAGATTTATTTACACCAATATATGAAAGCATTAAGAAAAGAACAAACCCATTAGAGAAGAAAACAAGGAAACAAAACAGATGAGCACTAAACTCAAAAGTGAACCCTAAAGCTAATTAGTCAGACTGAAGTGAGTTAAACCCTCTCCTTTCACCAACGCTCACATATTGCTATCCCCTAAATAACTTTGGGGGAATCCACGGCTCTGCTCCTCACTGTTAAAACTCCAAGGCAGGGGCCCGCTCCTCCCCCCTTCAAGCCGATGGCAAAACTTGCCGTGACCTCATTAGCTGCAGAAGCCCTGGGCTTTTCCAAAGTAACCCCTGCCCCAGTAGAACTCGTGGAGAACCCAGAGAGAACAGTCTTCAACTCGGTGCACAAGAGTCCACTCTGAGAAGCAGGCCAAACGTCAGCCTACTCTGACTAAAAGCAAATCCTAACGCTGCCTGCCTCAGCAGCTTTTCCTAAAAGGGCTGCCCATGCCCATCCTTCCTCACTGTTTGGGTATTTCTAGCAACAACAAAAAAGAAAAAGAAAAAAAAGAAATAAAATACAGAAAAGAGACAAATCATTAGAATGAAACACTTACAAAATGTTGCCAAGGAAAAGATGGAGCTTGTTATTTTTTGCTTTTGGGCCCACCACTGCATGTACCTGGGAGGTGAATGAGGTCACAGAGTCACCATCTGGTAGGAAAAGAAGCAGCAAATTTCAGCCCCAAACCAGCTGGTTGTTCAGTGGCTGTGGAGCTATAAAGAAGGTTCCTGCAAATAGCACCTACAGGAGGTGGTGGATGGAGCTTGCATTCTGGTGTTGTGTTGGACTTCAGCCCATTCCCACCGGGAATGAATTTTATTTGGTCCAGGAAAAGCGAAGGAGGGGAAATCAGCCACAAGAGATGTTCAGGAGACTGGGGATTCCGAGGGAGGTGGAACTGTGCAAAAGACAGTGACCAAAATGATTCCAAGAGAAACCGTAACTGAGAGGATTCCCTTGCTAATGCTGTCAAGATAAATGGCATCTGTCAGTCTTTGACACATGCAGAAGTACCTAAGTCAGGTACTTCTATGGCCCCCAATACTGTAGTATCTGAGTGCCTCACAACCTTCAATGTATTTATCCCCACCACACCGCTGTGAAGTAGGGCAGTGCTACTGTCCCTATTTACAGATGGGAAATGGAAGCACAGAGAGATTAATTGACCTATTCAATATCATACAGGAAGTTTAACGCAGAGCAGGAACTTTAACCCAGATCTCCCACGTCTCAGACTAGTTCCCTAACCATAGGACCACTCGACCTCATTTACACAAGAGAACTATGCCCAAGCATTAAGAAGTGTACTTGATTTGCCAGGATTTCTCTATCTTATCCACAGAGAACAGGGCTGTTGAGCTGATACATTTCATTAGCGCTACATTTACTTAACATTTTAAAAAGTTATAAAGGAATCAAAGTTCTTTCTGCAATTTTGGCTTGTTTGCCTCCCAAACAAGTTTCTACTTACATCACCTGGGGCCAGTTGAAACTGGACTGGACAAAGCAGTAGAAACAGTGCCACAGGGAAAAAACCTGTACGGGCAAGGTCTTTTCTCTCTCTAATGTCTATACTTCATGCCAAGTAAGCAATGCTGATTTCACATCATTTATAAGGGACACAAATTCTTTGCGAATCTGCAAACAAAAAACAATCCCCCCCCCCAAAAAAACAAAAAACATATGAGGGTAATGAGGGCTCTTGTTCTATGGTAATTTTTTTAAATGTCACCTGACGAAACACCCAATTATGTCTGCTTGTTGATCTTGGGTCAGATGCTCAGCTGGTGTAAACTGATTTAGTTCCATGGATTTCAGCAATTTACACCAACTGCGGTTCTGGCAGGCCCCTTATCTCTTTGCATCACTGTCATTATTAACACAATTCCTTCCCTACTGTCTTTGTTATGACCAAAACATGTTATTGTTCAATCATGCTGAGCCCGAGTGGCACTGTAGCTCCATAAATATGCATGCGCTTGTTAGGAGCACAACTACTTAAATAGTTAAAGTGCTGTAAATATAAATTCAACAGCTGCTGTAATTTACAGTTCAAGGTAAAAAAGAATAGCTGATGTAAATTGTATCAGTGCACTATCAACATAAACCAACGGGGCACAATATATTACTGGGTGACCTGAGCACTTCACATATATCTTGATACCATCACCATTTTGACACCAATCAGTTCAAAAGATAAAATACAGTTTGTAAGGGAATAATTTTAACGCGGCATAAAACGGCTCATTCCCACAGGAAACACACATCCTCTGTGCAGTGAGGACTGAATAACACAACCAAGCACAAAGCAAATGTTGTTCTTTTCTACAAGAAAATGTCTGTCAGGATAGGTCCCAATCCAGCAAAGCATTTAAGTATGAGTGTAACTTTAAGCACATGAGAATTGCCTTTGATTTCAATACAATTACTCATGTGCTTGAAGTTTTGCATGTATGTCAGTGCTTTATTTTACATGCCTAAGTCCAGCAGTCCCTTACTCATATGAGTAGTCCTTACTTGCATTAGTAGTTCTATTAGTTTCAATAATATTACTTATTTGAGTAAAGGTTTGGGTCCATACTTGATTCAACCCCAAACTTCATCCCAGATACTGCATCTTCACTCAAATTAAACAGATGTAAAACAGCAACCTCTACCAGACCGCTCAGTAGCTAATCCTCACTGACAGCTCTTCCTGTTACCATTTTGTTTTTCCTAGCCTAACTGTATGTTACCCTAGCTTATCTGTGATTCTCTGTGCACTTCATCCTGGTCCCATTCGCAAAAGGCTGTTTACTTTGCTTGTTTTGGATCAATACAATCTTTATATTGTGTATTTAAGCAAACAAATATCTCTCCAGCCACATCGATTTATACTCCACTCAAGTGAAGGGGGCAGCAATGTATGAGAGGAAATTTGGCACTAAATATTATGCAATAATACATTGCACAATCACAAGGATGTTCGTGATTTTGGTTCCTTGAAGGAAAAATGCCTGTCCCTTTTGTTACCTCAGCATTCCCTGGAAAGGAAATGTTTCCATCTGGCGTCTACTTCCAGGAAAATGGGTTACTACCAAAGCCTTTCTATTCCTTGACTTGCTTGCATAGCTTTAGCGCTCAAGAAATACCTTGCCCCTCAACTGCTTCTCATTTTAAACCCAACTTTATCCCTGCCACAGCTAAGGCCCCAATCCAGCAAAGTGCTTAATTTTAAATTACTGAAGCCAATCAGAAAATAGACATGCTTAAACTTAAGCATGTGCTTAAGAGCTTTGCTTGATCAAGACCTAAGTCACTGCACGGTATGCTACTGGGGGATGATTTAGACGGCAGATCAGCAGGGCACTTAAACACATGCCTGGCTTTAAGCACTGGAATAGCTGCATTCAAGTTAGGTGTGTGCTTAGGAACCTGGCTGAATTAGGGCTTTCGGTCAGAAGTGCTGACACATGAAATTGCGTCCCTGTTGGTGCTGGGATTATACTCTATCCACAGTCATTCTCTAATGTTATCTGTGTGCTCTAGTCACTGTTACAAGGGTGGGTGATGATAGGTGCTGGGTTACATAAGCCTGTGGAGACCAGGCACACCAGCATTCTGGAAAGTGGGGCTAGCCCCTTCCATGTCTGAGCCAGCTGCACAACTCAAATTTTGCTATATAGGCGGTCCAGGTGACCTGCCCTCCCACCCTAAATTTGAGTGGTGTTGCGACCTGGCACACAGAGTTGAATGCCACTCAGATTTGGCTGGACCCACCCCCAACATGCCATGCCAATTTGGTGACTTCACACCCTCCCCAGGTCTCCAAGACCCTCTAGGGGCTTCACATCTTAAGCCCTGAGCAGAGGTCTTCCAGGCGGTAAATCCACTCATCTAGATATTTTCCTGATTTTAGCACAGCTACATAAAAAGCACTAGCAAAGTCAGTACAAACTCAACGTTCACACAGACAAACTGAGAAAGTAAGCAATTTTTCAGTAAGCGTGCTGAGACGCTTTTGTGTTTTTTATGTCTAATTTTGGAAGCCAATAGTTTTTAAGGGAGGTGAAACTTGGGGTACACAAGCCAAATCGGACTCCTGAAAGGGGCACAGAAGTCTGGAAAGGTTTAGAGCCACTGCTGTAGAGAATAATGCCCATAAAATTAATACATATTCAATGCAACAGAAATACTTCTGAAGAGTATCACATATGAGGCAACACTTTATTGTTTTACACTAATGTTTTGTGGGGGGTTTTAAACCCTGGAGGAAGAGATCCCCAAATAACTACAATGGCCTTATCATCAATTATTCTGCAAAAATTAAACACTGGGGGCCAAAATTTTGCTTCCACTGTAAATCCTGAGAAACTCAATTCACTTCACTGGAATTATTCTAGATTTATACTTATGTAACTGAGAGCAGAATATCTCCTTGTAACCTAAAGTATTTTTTAAAGGGCTTCCCTGTGTACTCTCAATTTAACCTTCCTGGATTTGTGTGTCTTGTTTCTATTATCCCTGATCTGCACGTACAGGGCCAAATTCTCTGCTGGTGTAATTCCACAGCGTTACTGTAGTGGAGGATTTGACCCTCATTTTGCATTGCTTTTATTCGCTCCTGGGAAGATTGGTTTGCTTTCTGTATTACGATCTTAAAATAATAATATTATGCAAGAGGGGTTATTCAATGTTTTAGAGCTGTTGTGCCACATACCAGTTGTTGTGTTCCAGAATATTAGAGAGACAAGACGAGTGCGGTAATATCTTGTCTCTCTCACCAACAGATGTTGGTCCAATAAAAGATATTACCTCAGCCACCTTTTGCCAAATACAAAGCATCCTGAAAACAGGGCAGCTAACACTGCAAGATGTGATCAGAACATCAGTAAAAAATTAAAGAGGCTAGGCACGTTAAATCATGATTAAAATCTGTTGTTCAATTGATCATATATATTCAGGTATTTAATGCAATTTTCCAAGCATGTCTGTCACTTTTAGACACAATGGGTTAGCCTGTAATCAGGAGGTATTTGACCTCATCATACTTAATTGGGAGACTATCTACCTCTGATCCATTTCCCAAATAATAGAAGGCAGCCTGCATTAAAGAAGATGTTCAAAATGTCAGCTGGTAGAATGCCCACAATACCTGTCATAATGGCAATCAATCCATCCATAATGGCTTGTTCAACAAGTTGCTTGTGTACAAACACAGGGGACAGATACCAAATTATAGCAAACACTATCTATCATAGGGGTGGGAAGAACATAAAATGCAAAATCAGACCTCCTGTGCGTGGCTACAATATGAGTAGACCTGTACCAGCTTACTCCAGGTCTGAATTTGACCCATCATTGTATAAGTAGATACTTGAAAGTTAGCACACGACAAAACAAACACAATATGAAAAAAACAACCCAAAGAAAATCCAAAGAAAAGCTGCTTTTGTTCGGCGATAACCCAGAAAAAAAATTGAAATGGATGTAGACATCCACTTTCCCAAACAAAAACCAAGCAACACGTAATCCCATTCTTGCTTAAGAACTACTTCTGAATCCTTTATGAACTAATAGAACAAGCACTCTATGACAGTGGTACATCTCCGTTGAACCCACTGACATTGCACTTAAATGAGAGCCAAATTTGGCCTAACGTCTATATCATACCGACTTGGGCACTGAAGTTCAGTGAGTGCAGTAAGTACATGTGCCATAAATACAGTTATTGCTGATAAGTTTCAGCCCTAGACCTCATACCCACAAAGGGATCCATGCAAGTGAACAGTACACCCACATGAAGCCCTGCTGAGACTTTCAAACCAGCACAGAGGAAGATGGAATTTTTATGGACTATATATGGCTAAATTCCCTGCACTGCTTTGAACATCTCTACCATCGAGAGTTCATTCTTGTGGAAACTTCTGCAGGATTGAGTCCACAGTATGGATGGGACCTAAACAAGGTTAAATAGGTAGCAGGGTAAATGAAATAGTTACCATTTTATACAGCAAAAAAATCCCTGCTATTTGCTAAATATCTCTGTACCTCTGATTCCTGGTAAAGATTATGAGAAAAGATGTATTTCTTTCAGGGCAGATGCTCATCCTAGTTTTGTCCACTTGAATCTTTGGAAGTCTGCTGATGATCTGTTGGATAGTCCAGTCCCTACAGTCTACCATGCCCATTGGATTGGAGCTATAAAGTTTGTTTCTTTGATCTTAATGTCCCACTTTGGAAAAATGCCGCTTTTAAAAAGTCTCTTTGTTACTCCAGGTAGCTTGATCTGCTATACTACATGCTTCATCCATCACAGGTGGGAATAAACTGGTACCAGCAGCAACATGCAGGATATAAAAGGCCTGTGTAGAAAGCTATAGAAATCTGTATTTTGTCAATGGTAATAAAGTGTGTGGTTCCAGGACTGATCTGTTGACCAAATTACCAATGTTTAGTAACAGAAGAAAATATGAATGTAAGGGATGGGGGAATGATGTTCACCATGGATCCATAGCACAATCATCCGCATATATTATTTTATATGAGTAAGCTCTGTTTGTATAAACCCCAAGTTTTTGAATTTCAGACTATCCTAATTTCAGCTTTGTCCCCCCAAAATGAACTTCATATAGAAAATGAATTTTGATCATCCAAAAACTCAGGCTGTCTGTATTTTCTGGATGTCACCAAGGCCATTCCAGAAGTGGGGCTTCTGCGGAGATATAGATATAACAGATAGTGGACAATAGCTGTAATGCAAAATAGTGCCAAAGGTTATGAAGAATTCCTGAAATTGTAGCAACTGTCAAAAGGCTGAAGGACAAGATACGTGTACCTTTATTTAAGGGCATTTCCCACCCCCTTTTTAAACTTACCCTGAAATTTATTATTTATTTATTATTTGTATTGAGGGAGCACCCAGGATCCTCAGTCCTATGTACTGTATAAACTCATAACATGGAGATGAAGAGCTTTCAATCTAAGCATTATATAAGAGACAGCAGGTGGAATCAACTGAAGCAGGGGCATGTGCAGGAATTTAAATCTGACCGCTTTTGGAGGGGCACGTTAAACACACACATTATACACATTAAACCATATCAACACACGCATGTACATCGTATGCATAGAAATCAGAAGTCAGCATTCTCCAGTGGGAAACTGTTCTGTTAGTAAATTTTTGACCAGCTCTAGAAAAAAAGGGGTTTTTAATTAAGATATTCAAAGGAAGTGGCCAGCATCTTCAAGGAAACAGCAACAGCAAAAATCTAATTTGCTCATGTGCCAAACTCTGAACCAATGTGGTTGCAAAAATTCCAGGTGTGGATATGTCTGTACTCTGTGTGTGTGTGTGTGTGTGTGTGTGTGTGTGTGTGTGTGTGTGTGT
>ML675617.1:18732471-19051026 GCA_007922155.1 Mesoclemmys tuberculata | reverse complement strand
TGTGTGTGTGTGTGTGTGTGTGTGTGTGTGTGTGTGTGTGTGTGTGTGTGTGTGTGTGTGTGTGTGTGTGATACACACAGATGCACAAATTACTTCAGTTGTTTCAAATTGAATGATGTCCAAGCAATATTGTGCAACAGTTTACATACAGAATATAGCCTTAAATTGTACAAAATATAAATAGTTATGCACTCTGCTGCACTCTGCTGAAGAGCCGGCACATTCCGACCCCAGTGCTGATAGTATTTCAGTGATGGGAAATGCAGAATAGATTAGAAATATAGGCAGATAACGTGTAGCTCACTTTGGCACCCTTCAGTGTGAAAAGCACTATATATAAATGTGCTGCTAATGTAGTGTACTTTTACACTTAGGCTTCAGAGGTGAAAACTTAACCCTAAAAACCCAAATGCAAGATGTAAGTTATACAGTAAGAATGGCATGCTATGCTCAGTACAATTTGTATTTGTGCTGGGAATCTTCAAAGAGAATGAGATCTCTATCAGCTGAACGCCAGACAAAACATTTTCAGCCATAGAACCAGCAAGAGGGCAAATATGTCCACTTTCTTTTTACAGTTTTCCCTGACTGCCTTATTGATTCCACAGATTCAGCTAAATCATAGCTAGATTAGACAGATCTTTTAAACATCCCGTTTTCCCCAGTTAGGCTATGCTACATTTAACTTTTCACTAGCACACTGCAGTACACTGCATAGACACCCGAGGACCTAATCCAAAATCCAGTGCAGTCAGTGGACGTTCATACATTGAGTTCAATGGGCTTTAGTTCAAGTCCTAAAAAACAAGGGCCAGATCCTCCACTGGTGTAAATTACAGTTCCACTGACTATAATTTACATCAACTGAGGATCTGCTTTGGCAAACAGAATGAACACTTTTTAGATGCTGGTCAGTTTCAGTCATTTTATGTTTGGTTGAAAATGTAACATCCCAAATATAAATATTCAGGAACTTGAGTCTTTTGTCCTGCCTAGATTGGATAACAGTACATGATGCATGGTGTGTCAGTAGGAACAGTAGTTCATGCAGTTGCCCAGGGTAAGGGTAGGACAGGGTTAATAGTACCTTTATATACTGATGGCTATTCAAGAAGAAGTGAGCATTGCAGAAACAATTCATGTGTTTGGTCAAAAGCCAAAGGCTCCTGAAAAATAGAGAAAACAAAAAAGAAGTTAGGTTAACCAAGTTTTCAATAATTTTAATAATGAAGTTTGTTTTCTGTTCACATGTAGGAAAAATCAGTTGACCATTGAGTTTATAGACTAATTTGGCTTCTGCTCAATTCTGCATGAAAAAGTGCCCACAGTACATTTAACTTTAGTGTTGTTTCTTAAAAAATCATCATCAGACAGGACATGCTCCCATATTTGCTCCAATAGAAAAATATGCAGTACATCCCAGTAGTGGTGAACTCAGGCAAAATGACCATGTTAATTCACAGGGAAACAGAATGAAAGAGTGCAATAATTACATAAGTTACAATGTGCAAATTGCTGTTCCAGTGACCGTGAACCTCGGCTCCGTAATGAAGTTGTTCTGTGGAAATGAAGTGACGGCATCTCCACTGTACTTCACATTGCTTATAGTGTGTGGACCCTGCATAGTGGCTTTGTATTTGGTGGATGACATATTTCAGATGGGCAGCAGGGAACATAAGCAAAGCAGATGTGTGGGGAGCCAAAAACTCAAACATAACGAAGTACATTGGGCAGGTGCTAACGAAGAGCAAAGCAGCATGGCTGTGGAATCGAATTTCTCTGTCAGCACTGTTCTTTAGCCTTAACTCAACTTGAATCTCCTGAGAGCTGGCCAAAGCTTGTTTCCCTGTAGGCTGTAGCAAAGCATCTGCCTCAGTTCACTGGCTCTGCAGCAGATCAGTTCCGTCCTTCATGCCTATCTTGGTATAACGAATCTGGCATCTCCACTTGGCTGCTGAGGTTCCAATCTATTTCTTTCTGCCCTCAGCACAGTCCTCTCGCTCCTTGGCAGCCCAACTCCTTATAATAGAGGGGCTCTGCCCATAGCATTCACTGGCTGGGTCCTGACTAGTTCACACTGCCAGCAACAGATTGGTCCTTTCCGGATCCTTCCTGGTCCCATTTGGCTTCTACTTCAGAGAACTGGAAGCTTGGGATGAGCTCAGGACACGTCAGGATCCTTTACTGATCCGCCTTGGTTCTTTCCCAAAGACAAAATGGAGGGGGAGGAGCGAGTAGGTTGCTACAATATGCTAGATTTCTATTCAGAGTACTGTCGGGACACTGACCCCACCCTCCGGTCAGAGCTTTAGGGACGTATGCAGGCCAATGGGAGAGAAATGTGCTGACTACAGTTTTCAGCAGAGGTAAAATATGATTCCCAAAGCAAGCTGAGCAGCTTCTAATAAAAAGGACGGTTAAAAGCCACCCAGCATTTGGTAGATGAGATTGATGAGACAAATAAAAAAGCAGAGCAGAGGTACAGTAGGTACCTATTTGCGTAACAAAAAGGAGGTGGGCAAGAGGCCTTGGGGACCTCCAAAACAATTAAACCTCTCTCTGTGTTCATAAACAAGTAGGCCTGGCTGTTGTGAGAACTGTGTGCAAGCCTGCAGGCATGGCAAGCTCCTCTCTGCAACCTGGCATAGCTCTTCTTCTAAGGCGTTACATGCAAGAGCTGCAAAACGTGCAAGCGAAACACAGAGCTATTTTAAACCAAAGGGAAAACAAATGTGCAGTGTGCGCAAGGAAGGAGCTGAGCCTAGCGTTGCTCCGGCACATGGCTAAAGACTGGAAGAGTACATCGTTTCTTTAAACTCATCTTGCATTCAGCCAGCTGCATATAAATTTTCCTCTATCTCATCAAGCTCTCACTGTTTGGCCTCCTCTGACTGATATTGGCTCATCATACTTAATCTAGGGTGAAATTTCCTCGTCTGAGCTAAATTACTCGCAGCCATCAAGGGAAGCGATATTTATTTTTCGTGGGGCTAATGACCTGTCCCCCGGACCCACCCACTGATGGTTATTTACTAGGGCCCAGATGCTTGAGCTCAAAATGAGTGCTAATGTCAGCAGGTGCCATCCCTCATTCAGCTCTCTGATTGAATTGGAGCGATCCCATTGACATTGACTCGGTGACTTTTAAGGCCATTACCCACAGCAAGAAATGAACCTCTTATCATTGCTCCGACACTGACAGCTGATTAGCAACAAATTACAAGCCGGAAGAACCTAAGACTTTTTGGGGTATAGGTGGGTACAGAGGGAGAAAGGAGCATG
Source organism: Mesoclemmys tuberculata (assembly GCA_007922155.1). Lineage (NCBI taxonomy): Eukaryota > Metazoa > Chordata > Testudines > Chelidae > Mesoclemmys > Mesoclemmys tuberculata. The sequence continues at coordinate 19,047,744 of ML675617.1, read as the reverse complement.
AGAAGGTGGGGTAACAGGGAATACGAGAGGAGTGGGAAGGGAGAGAAACAATGAGAAAAGGACGCATCTCTTTGTGGCCTGTATTGCTATATATATGCTTTAACCAAATACATAGAAAGGACCTGATCCAAAGTCCATCGAGGTCAATGGAAGACTCTCATTGACTTCAGTGGGCTTCAGATCAGACCCAGTGTTATTATTCTTTAACACAGACTAGTCGACAGAAAAGAGGAGAATCCTTCCCTTTTGCTGGGTCAGTGTGAAAGAGACACTAGTGAGAAAGCCTCAGCTGGTGTCAGTTGTCATAGGACTAGACATAAGACCAGCTGACGCTCTACCTGAAGGCATTCAGCAACAGAGATTACCCTTTAAACTAGTGTTTATTCATAGACTTTACCTGCTGGGACATAATCTGGGGAGGGGAATAGAAGCAAGTTGAGAGGGAGAGGTCACTGTCCTGAATCAGGAGCCCCTTGGGTTAATCCTGGCTCAGCCACTGACTCATGCGGTGTAGCTTTGAACAAGTCACTTCACCTCCCTGCCTCAGTTTCCCCCATAGGTCATGTGATAAGCAGTTCTGGTACTGTTATTTGAGCTGAAGACATACAGAGACCACTATTACAACTGACCCAATTGCTGTCACCCATCGATGTCTGAAACACAAAACTTATTTCTTAAGGAGAGGTGAAACTGTGGTGTCTCGGATTTTTCACTGTGTCATAATTGTTGGCAAGTATTGATCTTTTTAATGATGTCCCCTGTGTTTTCCATGTACTTAGTTAATGCAGGAAAGGCAATAAGTAACAATATATAATAATACACATTTCCGGTCAGAGACCATCTTTTCTTGCTGTATGTTGTTCAGTGCCAAGAACTCATCAAAGCTGTATTATTAATTATTTTCATACCAAATTTAAGAAAAACTTTGAAGAGGTTTCAAATCAAACCTGCAATTTTGCTCAGACTGTTTGGTTTCTAAGGCGTGGCTTGACATTAGATGGAAAACCTATTAATCTCAGCCGTTTTTTAATAATATTATATTTCAGCTCAACAGATCCCAAATCTGCACATGCACGTTCATATACACACACAGACACAGACTCACAAACGTAATCAAGTCATCTGTGACAGAAATGCAGCGGCTGTTCAACAACGCACAGCTACACTGCATACCAGTTTACATCAGGAATTGAGGAATACATTTTAAATTAAAACTGTTGGAGCTAATTATGCTCATTAAAGTTTTACCCATTGGGGTATTCATTTTACATAACTTCATTATAAGGTATATTGTGTCCCCATAAGTAAAAGAAAACATTATTGACTACAATCATATTGTATAAATGAAGCCAGCAGAAAGACTTTGCACCGTGTAGACACTTGTGGCTTAGCATTTCTTTATGAGTGGGCTCTATGATGTTAGGAACCTCACAAGCCATTGAGGTCTTCACATATTTGAATGCATATTTAAAAGAAGAATCACTGTGGAAAAAAAATAAATGGGGCTCATATTTGAGGGGCTGAAAAAGCACAGTGGAGTAGTGTTTTTTCTTTTACTGCTAGCAACATGAGCTAAAATCTTGTTTAGCTTACGTGACAATAAATGGGGTGTGTCACTCTAGACCCTCATGAATGTTTGTTCACATCACAAACTCACTCTGCAATCTAGAGGACCAGATTCTGATCTCAGTTACTCTACCTCATACTCAGGTAACCCCATAAAAATCAATGGTGTAACACTGGTGTAACGGAGATCCAGATCTGGCTTGCAGTCTCTGCTCAAGATGGCCCAGGAATAAGCAGGAGTGCTGCAGGTAGGATGTGGGTGTGTTAGCAAAAGTGCATGGCAAAATCTCATACAGCGTCGGCTTCCCACTAACTAATCCTTTGCTTCTGTGATCATCATAGCAAAGAAGGGTCTATCACCGTTCCTGATCCATACCATTCTCCACGATGACAATCCCTGTACTGAGCTCCTGAGTTCAAGTCAGCAGGATGCTGCAGAATGAAATGGCTTAACTTTTGGCAAGATTGCAATAAACAATGTAACAAGCAACTGGAGTGCCTTTCTGCTTAAATACTGAACACTACAGATTTACTTCAATATGCTCCAGTGATTCAAAGAGTTTGAAAGTCACTTAGACTGGTGCAATTCAGGAGTTGCTCCATTTTCGTAAATTGAGTTTTACTAGTGTAAAACAGGTGTAGTTGAGATCAGACCCAGGGCCCACTGATATGCACCTTTGTATAGCAATCAATCAAATTGGTCAAACCTGATTGGTATTTTTTAGGCACTGTGGGCCTGATTCTGCCTTCAGTTACAAAGTGTGACTCCCATTGACTTCAACAGGAGGGGAACTACACCCATATAAACGAGGGCAGAATAGAGCCCTGCTAGCATGACAATCCTTTATACTGAGACAGGTTTTAATTCCCCTCCACTGCTCATATTCCCTCTCCTGACCCAAGAGGGATAAATACGAAGGAAAGAAAAAAATTCCAACCTGAAATAGGTAGTGTTGTGGCTAGATAGGTAAAGTAGTCTAACCTGGAGAAAGAGAGAGGATTATACCAAAGAATAATCTGAAAATGATGGGGGCTAAAGGGGAGGCATCAGTAATATTTAGGGTCATAGTAGTTATTGGTACATAGTTATTGCCATACTGGATTAGACCAGTGGTATCTCTAGACCAATGTCCTGTTCCCAAAAGCAGGCAGTGACCAACCAGCTGCTTCAGAAGAAAGTCCAAGAAACCCTGCAATAGGAAGTTATGGGATAACCTGGGTGTCCCTTCTAACTCCCAACAGTTATAAATCATCTCAAACCCTGAAGCACAAGGGTTTAGATCCTTTCCAAAACATTTTTTTTTCAAATCAGCATTTACTATTCTGACTCTGGATAACCGTTATCCATATAAAGTTAGGGACACCCATCCCCACCTGTGCAAGACTGTTCCCTGCCGTACATTTCACGGTGTTTTGTCCAGTCTAAAAGTTTGAAGTAATGGAGCTTCCCCTGCAGGATCACTCTACAGTCTCCTGCTGACAGCAAGATTTTCCTAATACTGAAGGAGACTTTCAAAAGCCTTGAAGGGTCATAGAAGCGTAAATCCCCTCCATCATCCAGCCAAGATTTTCCCTTTCTTAATTTCATTCCATTGCTTTAATTATGCCAACATTTATCATGGTAAATCATTCTTCACGCTGCTTCCTGTTTATACTCTCCAAATATTTCTAGGCTTATCGCATCCTCCCATAGTTGTGACTAGAGCTTGTTGAAAGTTTTCCAACAGAAAATGTCATTTCAGTTAAATGAAAAAGTTTCACTGAAACATGTCAATTTTGACAAAATTTTGTTTTGCAAAAACAACACACACCAAAAACGGAACTGTTCCAATGGGTCAAAACATTCCATTTCAAGCTTTTCAGAATGAAACATTTCATCTTTTCATTGAAAAATGGGTTTTCATTTCAATTCTTTTCTTTTATGATAAAGAAAAATGATAATTGCACTGAAGCATTTTGATCAATCTGAAACTACATTTTTTAGGATTCCATTTTATGGGAATTTTGGGGGGGTTGTTTCATGTCAGAATGCCAAAAAAAAAAAAAAAAAATCTCCAAATCATGGAATTGTCCATGAAAAGGAAAATCTGGTTCCCATAAAGCTCTATTTATAACTGTGCCAAACAAAACCCATTCCACTTTGTACAGTAATAATCTAAATGCTTAGCAGTTAGATTACACTTTACAGTATCCAAACAGAGCATACAAATATCCTGTATCTCCCCTTCTTAAAAAAAAAAGCTTCCAATATGCCTGGTCTGCAAAACAGACTGGCCTTTGAGATGCCTCAGATAAACTGACAGCTCAGTAAAACCGTCTTTGATCTCAGGCTGCTACGCAGCAGCAGGAAAGAAGGAATGATTGAGTGTTTGATTGACTCCAGGAACTCAGAGCACAGTTGCCGGGGTGGGCTTGTAAGAATAAGCATCTAAACAGGCTAATGTTCCCATATCATCCTGATTGGTCAATTTGGATGACATATTTTGGGCATCTCTGCTTACTCAGTGACTGCAACTTGTTCGCCATCCACAAATCCCCATCTGCATCTACAGATGGTCCACTTTTTTTTCTTTTCTTCACTGAGTGTAACGGCTTTTTGGGGGTGCAGAGAGAGACAGAGATGTAGTTTCACAGTGTACAGCTACAGAAGCCAGGTAGGCATTAAAATCTTTTGAAAAAAGTACATGCTGTATATAATGCCATGTTTATTCTACACAGGCAAGTTTGACCTCTCACGTGCATCACAAGTAAACTGCAGCATTTAAACCTTGACATGCAATAGGTCTGGGAAGAAAAAAAAAAGACTGCTGAAGTGTTAACTGCATCATCTTTGTTTTTAATTCTGTTGCTTATGTATAAACCTCTGTATCCAATAAAAGGTTCCCTTTGTTCTGTGCTAGGTATCCCACTTACCCACAACAACACAGTATTGTCTGGCTCTTGAGGCACTATAGGGGTTTACCCAATGCTGAGCACATTCCACAGGATCCTGTGAATCTGACTGTCACAGAGAACAAGCATCAGTTTTATTAGAGCTGTAGCATACCTGTATGTTTTTATGCATTCTCTGCTCTGATTTTCCAAACTTGCACCCTCTCTGCATTTAGATCCTTATTCACATAGTCTGTGACGTCTACTAGCAATGAGACAAACAGCGTGTGTGTGTGTGTATGCACGCGTGAGAGAGAGAGGGCCTCACTCAGCACCATTTACACCAGTTTTATGCTGGTGCAGCTCCACTGAAATTAATGGAATTACCCTTCGGTAAAAATGCTGTAATGCGGTAGTGAACCTGGTCCCAAAACAGAGAAGAGAGGATGAACTGGGAAATCCCAGAAGAATTTTCCAGATAGGACTGAAAATTGCAGACCTGACCATGTGTGGCCATTGAGGATGCCACAGCACTTTTCATTAGATTAGGGGAGCTGGTAACCTGGCAACATTCCACCTCAGCAGGTAATAACATTCCACTGATGTAATTTCAATTGTGGCTTCATTTGGGTACAGTATTTTTCACATCTAGTCCTAACCAGTTGTAGAGCAGTACAGTGTACTTACTGATAAACAGCTGCCGATTTTCACCCCAGAGATGGTTACATTTCAGTGGAAGATTAAACTAACTCTGTCTAATTTTTATAGCAGATTACATTTTAATGCACTTCAGAATGCAAGTTGCTATTACATATAAAATAATATACTACTATTGTCCTACTCTACTCCGTTTCTCCATGTCTTGGCCTAAATTTTTCAAAAGTAACCTGCAATTTTGGTGGCCCAACTTGAGATAACTTAATGAGACCTAATTTTCAGGAACAACTGACTAACCATCCTCTGAAAAGTAGGCCCCTCGACGGCATTTCCACTTGGACCCCAAAAATGAGGCACTCACAATCACAGGCTCACTTCTGAAAATGTAGGACTTTGTATTTTAAACTGTGCACTTCTATTCTGAGTAGTGTGTATCTGATTCTTGGGATTCATTAAGTTTTGCTACCTGCCACTTTCTCTTGATGCAAGGTTTAATATGTTGGCGATCTCTATTCCCTGAAATGTGAAGGAGAACGCCCCAGACACGAAGAAGATGAAGGATGAACATTCCACTTCTAAGGTCTATGACAATGGAATAGCCAATTGTGTCATCTTCATTATTTTGCTTCGGACTTCTTGCATAATTATTTCCAGAACATTCAAACAATTTTTTTTACTCTTTCAATGATTTAAAAAAAATCATTTCTCAAATTTGCAGAGAGATTTTCATCACCTTTTTTTTCCTCCTGAAGAATGATGTGCTGGAGGGAAATGCTGTTACACGGCTTGCTTTTAAGCAGGCAATTTGTACCAAAGGTTTTCACACTGTATAACACACAGTCTTTCACAGGGTGAAAGCTATCGATAAATGCTGATTTTTTAACGGCCACTGCTATACTAGTTGAATTGCTGGAAGACCTGAGTTGCACCTAGTTACAGCACAGATTCTGCCCAAGATTTCTAAAAATAGAGGTGAAACCCTGGTACCATTGAATTCAATAACAAAACTCCTCTTGATTTCAATGGGGCAAGATTTCATGCTGGGTGTCCAATGTAGGCTCCTGGCTTCTTATTTAGGTACCTACATGAGTGATCTGATTTTCAAAAGTTCTAAGCAAACAGCAGCTTCTAATGATTTTTAAAAATTAGATCACTTATTTAAGTGGGTGAATATGGATTTAGCAGGCTATCTTTGGATGCTCAGATTTGACAATGTAGGGCAATGTTTTATACCTCTGACTGCACATCACAGTACACTGTATTTCTTTCATCTTTCAAAGATACAAGCGTTTGCTTTTTCTCTATTCCAGCAAAGCTGCACGGTATCACTGCCAGTGACGGCAACAAGAATTGTGCATGTTAAAAATATGCTGATGTCCTACTGCTTCTGAGTGCCTTCCTGATCCCTTTGAGCACCAAAGCAACTACAGGAGAGCTTTACCATATAAATCTAAGTTATACCAAGGCGAGCAGGGTACTAAACACTCACTAGTTAGCTTTGGTTTATGGGAAAATACGTTGCCTTTAACTTAGTTTAATTTTAAAAATGAAGCAGAACACATCCTTACTTTTTGTTTGTTTTGTTAACCATTTTAAAATCAATTCTTCTTTCTATTTTCATTCAGTCCCGCCAAGAAGATTAAAAATAAAGAATATTTACAGTAACGATATTAATGGCCCAGATCCGCGGCGTAAACATGCAAAGTTATATACTGACATAAAGGGAGCTACACTGATTTATAGTAGCTGAAGATCCGGCCCACTATATTTTAAATACAAAGTTCTCAAGAGGCAAATCAGCAACTAAATCTGTTGGGTTTTTTTTAAATCTGATAAGAATGATGTAAAAAATATTAGTCTGAATGCTAAATTCATAGTACTGATCCATCTGCTATAAACAAATGCTGATTAGCCAAAAACATATTTCCTTATAATTAGATTCATACATATTATATGTATATGAAAAGAGAAAGGAGTGTGTTTGCAATGCCCTACATGGAGCTATATGAATAACGTGCCTGTGCTAACTGTTACCTATGAGGATACAGACTAAAAATCCTGCTATCCCAAACCAGCTGCCTTCTCTTGATAGTTCTAATGCTAGAAAACACAACCGTAACAACTTCTGAGCTAGTAACAGAGAACCCTGTTCTTATTGTAACATTACATTATTCAAAATACATAATGAAATCCCAGGAAACATCAGATGCAGCAGGTACATGAAGATAATTTTGTTTTTATAACCAATTTCAGGCAGATAAATAGTAGAATCCTTTCCAAATCCCCCCCCAATGAAACTGAAGTGTCACTGAGATTTACAGCACCCTCAAGTTCCCTTTTCAGAGGAACATTCATTTACATAAACAGATAATCCCAGATAAAATTTTCCATTAGACAAAGGTGAAATGGATCAATTTTCTCTGCCAAGACAAATCTTAAATCTTGAACAGATAGGGTCATTATTACACCAGGCCCATTTCAGAAATAATGTATTTAAAAAAAAAAAATCAGCCGATAGCAGCCATTTCCAGCTTTCCAATTATCCTTAAGAAAAGCTTATTCTGTGGACAATAAAGCACATTACTGCACAATATGATACAGTCCATAAAGATCACAATGTTTTATGAAAGGTTAAAGAAAGCTCAGCAAATTTAGGGGAATGTCATAACCCACAAAGACTTTCAAGACTTAACTGAATCCATGTGCATGCTGTGCAAATATTGTGCTACGGAATGCAGTGTTCCCTTTTCAGTATCAAAACAGTGCACTTGGAAGCATATGCTACACTGGCTCTGGCATGAAATCAGGTACTCACGAGATAAAAGGAAAGGGAATGAAGGCACCAGCAGATTTTCTTCCTTCTCCAGGGAAGGAGCTAATTCACCCATACCTGTTTTATGTGCTGGGGAGAAAGAGACCGTTTCTCATGAATACCCACCAATCCATGTTAGTCCACTTGCCCTCATCATCAAGATCAGATTGCTACCCCAACAATTTATGCATACAGCTGTGCTAACGTACTAGGAGCAATGGGAAATACAGGGAAGCCTCTTCTTGTCTATTTCCCTTTGTACTTTCAGGGTTGCTGGCCCACTAGATCACATGGCAGGATGGAAAGTGGATTGCCCAACCCAGGATTGTGCTGCGTTGCTCTAGTACAGACTGCATTATACAACAATGTGAAGACAAGGCCAGATTACATGGTTCTGCCCTGGCAATGCAGAAGGACCAGCTAACAGGAGCAGAACTGTAGAGAAATACACTCCTGACTCATCAAAGACACATCATTCTAAATTACAGCAAAGATTCCCAGAGCCTCTGGGAACAGAGTTTACGATGGGTGACAGCAATATGAGGATTGAACTGGAAATCACTAAGGCAAAAACAAGCAGCAACGTAGTTGACTCGTGTTTGCTTTGAAGATGAAACATTTCTTTGCCAGTTAACTGCTACTTATAAATATCACCTTAGGAACAGCTCTGAGTGCGTGCATAAAACTGGATTGAGTAAAACCATGCCAGTGGTAAAAAGCATTGCTCAGCTAGCAATAGATAACATATTTGATTTGTTTAAGAACTGAGTATATACAACACCTCACAAGAGCAGGGCCCTTAGAGATCATTATGCATTAGGCTTGAGATGGGTAGTCATGCACTAAAAGCTGAGAATCCTTGTCTGAAAACTAGTTTTATTAAAATAAGGAAAACTGAAATTACGTGAAAAGAGGCAGAAATCCATGAACAACTACTATTAACTTATTCCAATCATTCTTTTGCTATTGTACTGCAGACTATCGCATAATGCAAGCCAGTTCAGTCTGGGGTGAAATTCAACCCTTTTCAAAGGGCAGCACAAGATCTGTGCAACACCAAAGACCAACTTAAGACCTGCTGACCCAAGGTGAATTTATTTTGTTACCCCGTCTTCCTCAATCCTCCACTCCCATCTGCTTGTTTGCCTCATTCAGCTGGTACATCATATCTTTTAGACAGCACACCTCCAGGGATAGCCATCATCATGGTGAAGAAGAGGAGCTGCACCTGAAGGCTCAAAGAAAAACAAGGGGCTAAAAGAAGTATTGAATAGATGTCTGTCAATCCTTATGGGGAATAGGCCCAGTGTGCACACATCTTCCCCCTTCCAGATGCCCCCCTTTTGTCCCATCCCGCCTCAAATTGGTCTCTGTGCAAATGGAGTTCCACAGAGTACAGGGGGTTGGGTATGAAAGGGCGTGGGAGAAGCTTTTCTCCTCTGTGCCATTCCCTTGCAAAGTCTGGGGATTTTGGCATAGTACACCAGATGGGAAACAATACAACTCAGACATGTATTCATTCTCTCGGGGCACCCTTGGTGCAGCCATGGGGTTGGAATCACGTCACTATGGGGAGGCAGGCAGAGGAGCAGTAACCACCCCTGCAGTGTGCCCGAGATCTTTCTGCCTCCAGATCATCCAGATTTGAGGTTGGGGAGGGCATGGTATCCAAACTATGCAACCCTTCCAACCACAGAGGATGCTTCAAGGAAATCCCACTGACTCTTTCCCTGTCCTAAACTCAGCCTCAGTTCTTCAATGGATCAGTCCAGTAGGAAGTTGATTAAGACCCACAGATTCATTTCACACAAGACTCTAAACAGCTATCAAATGGGAACAATTTACAGTCACTACTGACCTGGTCTGAATTTGAGCCTGCAGCTTGAAGATGAAAAGCTCGCCTTTATTTTTGTACAACTAGGATTAGGTTCTCTTCTCACTTCTACAGTAAATGCAGAATAACTCCATTGACATCAGTGGAATTATTCCAGATTTACATCATAACTGAAACCAAAATCTGACCTATGCATGTAGTTAGCTGACAGCAAGGTCAGATTTAGCTTTTAGTTCAACTTATCCTGAATGATAAGATAGCCTAAATGCAACTTTGTCATTTTGCAAAAAGATAACGTGTGAAATTAGAGCTGGTCAAAGGAAAAATATTTGCCTTGAAAAACTGAACTTTTTTTGGAAACTACATTTTTGTGAAAAACTTGAAACCTGAAAAAATTAGAAAAAGTCAAAACTTTGTGACTTTTTAATAAAAATTAACAGCAAATTTTTACCCAAATATTTGGTTTACCTAAAAGCTGGTTTTCAGTAAATTAAAAATTTCAATTATTTAAAAAATTGAAAAAGAGCAAAGAAAATGGGTGCATTTTGATCCTTGCAAATTAAAAATTTCAATTTTTTCATTTTTCACCTAGATCAGTTGGAAACAGTTTTCTTTTAAATCTTTGAGTGAAACCCACACACTGAGGGGGGCATTACAACTGGGAAAACCACCAGCAAGAGGGTGTGAGAAAGTGGAAGATAAAGCCAGATCTCTCTTTTGTGTCTTACATCTTCTTGTTGGCTGCTTTCCCTGCAGTAAGCCCATCCTTCCTCACAACACTGGCATTATGGTGCGCATGAATGTTCTGGCCGATGCTCTTAAAAGCATCAACAATGCAGAGAAACGTGGAAAACACCAAGTGCTCATTAGACCGTGCTCTAAAGTAATTGTCCGTTTTTTGTCCGGGATGATGAAACATGGTTACACTGGTGAATTTGAGATCATTGATGATCATAAAGCCGGGAAAATTGTTGTTAATCTCACAAGCAGACTGAACAAGTGTGGTGTGATCAGTCCCAGATCTGATGTTCAGTTGAAGGACCTGGAAAAGTTGTAGAACAACCTGCTGCCTTCACGTCAGTTTGGGTACATAGTACCGACAACCTCCGCTGGCATCATGGATCATGAGGAAGCAAGGCAAAAAACACACAGGAGGCAGAATCCTGGAATTCTTTTTCTAAAACTTGTAAAACAGGCATATTAATAAATGGTTCAAATGGAGAAAAACAAAACAAAAACAAAAAACCCCAACATCCTTGTGGTGAGAAGTACTGCTATCCTTATTGTACAGACAAGGAACTGAGACACAGAGAGACTAAGGCCCTATATAGTATTTAGGCTCATAACTTCCACTGATTTCACTGGAAGTTAGGAGCCTAAATTCCTTGGCGGATCTGGGCCTAACTGACTTGCCCACAGTCATACAGGAGCAGGGATTTGAACCCAGGTGTCCCAGAGATTATGCTTGTACCCTAACCATTGGAATATTCTTCCTCTCTGAATTTATCCCCTCTAAACTCAGTCTTTGAATCTTATTGGCTTACTTTATTGACACTCTCCTCTCCCCCTCCACCCCCCCCCAAAAAAATCAAGCTTTTACTATTAAAACCATATGGCCAAATGCAGCTACAGAAAAGTGAGCTGGATTCTATTCTGCCACATCAATACAAAATTTCAGCTGAGTTTGGATTGCAGGGTCTTTGTGACTAAGAATGCAAAAGTCACACAAAAAAGCCCAGCTTGATTTTCAAGTCTCCAGACTGTGTGGGCAGAGCTGGCAGGTATAAAAATAATCTCTTGATGTGTAAGCTAAGCACATTTGATCTGAAACTCACTGAGAGATGGCAAATATGGGGAAAAAACAGACACTTTTCAGCACAGAAAGACACAACTGTAATTTGAAACTTTTGTGTGTGTGTAAAGTTATTATTTCAGTAGCTAGAATATCAGTCATAACATCTAACGATGTGGAGATTGTTGCCTTATAAAATTCACAGCTGGGTAGCTACATGGCTCAAGGCAAAGCCTATTTTAAAACCCAGTGTTTTAGGAGGGGGGATGTTTATTAAAACATTCTGTCTATTAAAAATATATGATGCATCATTGGTCATTCCATGTGATGCGATGCCAGCCCTTTTTTTCAGGCAGTCCACTTGGGATGATATCTGTAAGCCTGGCAAGCCAGTTTGACAAGTCCACATTCTAATAATTTACTAGTCCATCAAAAAAAGAGATAAATACATTCCAAAACCAGAAAGTAAATCACCAGTGCCCCTCCCACAGTGTGCCCATAAACTTGTGTCCAGTAGCCACAGTTGGTCTCTCTGCCCCTGTCAAAAGTTGACATTTAGAAAACTGATAATTGCTTGATCTCCTCATGTCAGAAGTTATATGAAATAATAATGCAGTCCTGGCTTTTTCCAGATGTGGTGCAAAGAAAAAACAATTATAAATAATTCTTTTACTCATTCCATTGGTATTTTACATCTACTTACAGGATACAGGGCACAGTTTGGGGAATGTAAGAGGTAAAACTGTACAGCCAATCCCAAATCAAAATCACAACTCATCCATCTATCCCATGCCCATCATGTGGCATCTGGGCATCTCCCATTGGCAAACTGTATTAAACATATATATACAGCAGTAATGGTGATCCAAACCACTGTGGCCCATTTTGCACCTCTCTTACTCACGTTGGTGGGCAACTACACACGTGTAATCCCACTGGAGTCAGTGGGCTAACCCATGGCAATAACTGCTCCTCAATAGAAGGGTGTACACAATTTAGCCCTGCTGTGGTAACATTGTCTTAAGCCACAGAGCTTAGGATCATTACTTTCGAAAACTATATCTTTTAGATTAGATTAGATTAGATAGATAAGGGATGCACAATAGAAGTCATCTGCCCTGATATGGCCCTGCACGTATAAGAATTGTCTGCTCCCATCTAAAGATGTTGCCACTCTGACTACTCAGAGGCCACCTGTTGAAAGCAGCAGTGAACCACAGTTAAGTGGAAGCAACGTACATGCAATGATACCGCATGGTGGGAAAGCATTCAAGATACAGTGCACTAGTTATCACAGCCCTGCTTCAGTATCTTGGGTATTGCAGCTGCAGGGAGCCTGTCAGGCTGGGTTCTGGGACATGCAGGGAGTGCTTGCAGTAGACGGTTTTGGTATTGTTTTAAGCAGCATCTCATATTCTTTTGCACCTCCCTTGCAAATTTTTGCACTTATTCAAAATGGCCAGCATCTCTCATTACTTTGTGTGGGACTGAAGCCACAGGCTGCCCTAAATTAAGACGGTCACCATTTCCCTATAGTCATTGCCTATGAAAATGAGGATGTCCTTAGTGATGGTGGTCACCATCTCCTATTGTTTTCAAGGGTATTGAAACCAAGATGCCTTCTGGGAGGATGGATGACCTGTGGATTCTGTAAGCTAGGAAACTGGACTGGAATCTGTGAGGAGGAAGGGAAATGTGAAGAGCAGGCAAGACAGACTGAGGGCATACTGAAATAGGGGGAGAAGAAGCCCAGATATATTCTCCTAGGGAAGTGCAGCCATTGCTTCCTGCTAGCAGTTTGTCAGCATTAGCCCCCCAAAATGGAATATGGTGTTGATGGGGCCATGGCTTTGTCCCCCTGCACCTCCACAACTTAAAGCAGTACCAGTCAGGTACATAATGGAGAACACACATACTGAACCAGTTAACATGGGGACAAGAGTCGATGCAAATGAGTTTCCCAGGAGTTCCAGAGTAACTCTAGCTATATCCACTAGAATATCTCCTGGGGCACCTACTACAGCACAGCCCCTCACGTGAGTTTCTGGCTGCAAAAGCTTGATCTAACCCATACACTGAATAATTGCCCAGGAAATAATTTTTTTCTCAAAAGAACACTAAGTAATACTTCAGCATTAATGACCTCAGTGAAATGTTCAGCAAAATAAATCTGACTCCATTTACATGTACAACCACAGGATGAAGCATGGATATTATGCATATTAATACAGGCCAAATGTTCCCAAAATGTCATCCTTCCATAATTATTTTAGAATGATTTAAAATTAAAGTGCAATTCTGGGCAGAAAAGCTACTCTATGATAGAGAGACCATGCTAATGCTCTGTTCCCTATTTGTCTTCCAAGTTCTATATATTTACTTAGCTTATGTACAAAAACAATTTTTTTAACTACTGTCAGCATGGCAGAGTCAATACAGCAGCAACAAAGCAAGCTGTTCTGCCTCATGCCTCATCAGCATTTCTCACATTGTGTATCAAAACACAGAACATTAGCAAATTCAGCTGCCCTTCAAAATTTCAGCTCTGTTCAGGACAAAGCATCTGTGCCTCTTCAGCTCCTTGAGGCTGACCCAGGAAAAGAGCTTGGCTTGCCAGGGATGCCCATATAGTCCAATCTAACTGCTCTCTATGGCTTATGGCTGCAGAGCTGACAGCAAGATATTGAGCTCTGTTCTCTTTCCATCATTGCACAATATCCACTCCTCACTCCAACTATCCACTCTCTCAAAATGCATGGCAGCACACCTCTATGGAGTTAAGTCTTACCTCTAAGGTGCACTAATTCACTTGTACCACTTGGGTATGAGAATCAAATATGTTAGAAATGGAAAAGACACACCTGAATTGTTTATACTATTGCTTCTAGAATGTGAATAAGAAGCAAGTTAATAAATAATAGTAGTAAAACGGCGAGAGTCTTGTTGCATGTTAAAGACTAACTAATTTATTTGGGCATAAGCTTTCCATGAGCAGAAACCCACTTCGTTGGATGCATAAATTTGTTAGTCTTTAAAGTGCCACAGGACTCTTGCCGTTTTCCTAAAAACAGACTAACGCAGCTACCCCTCTGGAAATAATAATAGGGATTCATTCCTCTGGGCTTCCCAGTGCATTCTATTTGCACTATATCTTATATCTTACTTAGTCTGCAAATTCTTCAAGGCAGGGCAAGCCTGCATTTTGTGTTTTGAATCCCTCAAGCATATTATTGGCACTTAAAGAATACATTAATGATAAATTAATAAGCAAAACAACTTCTAATATGCCCACCCCAACAGATCGCAAGATTAGAGAACATAAAATAATTGGTCCAAATGACCAACCTACATTTAAAATGCACAGACACCAAAATAAAAAATTTCTGCATACACACTTGTCTCTATTAGAAGTTCAAGATCAAAGGAACTATAAAGTTTAATATAAGACTCCATCATTACTACTTCACACAACAATCTTAGAGTAAATCAGAAGTGTTAATAAATTAATAAACAATTTCAGGGTAATTCACAAATTAATAATCATGGTTATTCATCAGCAGCGCAAACACTTTCCCTATGGCCTAAGTGTAAGGAAGACTTAAAAATGGGATCATCTGTAAAGATAGGTTCTGGAACAGGATTTCCCCGCAGGTCAAAGGAGGGGTTAAATTTTGACTTTATATAAAGACCAGCCACAAAGTTCAAAACTAGATCCACATCTGGACCTGAATCTTCAGTCTGGGGTTATTACATCCAGAGACATTTGGGTTCAGGCCCATCTCTAGAATCTCTTGGATGAACTGCTAAAGTATAGATGAGCACTCTATGCTCTAGAATCCTTTGGGATAAAAGGTAGTAAATCATTGCAGAATATATTATTAGTTATCATTCAACATCAATTAGCATTTGTCAGGTTCTCAGATCTAAGAATTCCAGAACTGTAAAATGCAAGAGTCCATTAAATAGGTACACAATTTAGGTGGAGGAAAGGGTTTCTCTCTGTGCTGTTAACCTTCCTCCATTACCTGAAAATTGCTAGACATGCTGCATTAAAACGGCACACCTGTTTCAGTTCACTTTTGCAAACAACTACTGCAGGGCTTTACCTCTTGGATGTTATATCCAGTACATCATGGCTTGCTCCTAGAAAAGTCATGTCAGTGTATTCCATATCTAAAGAGACACAGCAAACGGAATTAAAGAAACAAGACCTGTTGGATACTCGAGGCCATCTCCCTTTAAGTGTAGGATCCTCTGAAAAAGGACATATCGGAAATTAAATAGGTCAAGCTTGAAGAAGTCAGCATGAAATGAATACAAATGCCAGCTAATCAGGGCTTAAATCAGAATCTCACAGACTAGAGTTAAGGGCCTATGCTGCAAATGAAAAATAGTTAGGGTGGAATTTTCAGCAGTATAAAGGAGTTAGGCACCCAACTCCCCTTGAATGTCAATGAGAATTAGGCACCCAGAGCTCGATTCACAAAGATATTTCGATACCTAATGGTGCAGAGAAGCACCTAGTGGGGTTTTTCAAAAGCTCTGAAAGAGGTTAGGTGCTATGTAAACCCCACTAGGCACCTGTCTTCATCTACCTGATTGCTCCATTGAAAATCCCAGCCTGACTTGTTGTGTATAGAAGGGCTGGATTTTTGACAAGGTTGTTTTGCACAGTTTTGCACCTCATAGTCTTAGTAACATAGATCCTCAGTACAGCACTTTGCTATTAAACTTTGGACTGAGTGAAGAGAGATGTTGTTGTTTAAAGAACAATTGGGTTTGCACTTTAGGAACTGAGAAATTTGACTACACCTAGCACCAAAATTAATCTATCAACTAAAGTGAAATTTTGGGTCATCCCCAAGCCCTACAGTTTCATCCTCACTGTAAATAACTAAACTAAAGCCACTAAACTGAAGACATTAATTCTCTATAGACAAAACATTTTATGTAGTAATGCTTCCTGTGGCATTATGATGTCCAGCAGTTATGTTTTTATATACAAAAGGCTTTTAAATATGAAAAAACATCACACTACCAGAATTCAAGACATCACAGAAAACACCTAGACAAAATACTTCTGATCTTGTTCTCATTTAATTCACAGGGATTGTTGGTGTTGACTTTAGTGGGAGCAGGAGCAGACCCACCATTTGGTTCCAAAATGTGCTTCTCTTTAATATTAAGCAGATTTCCAAATTGTCCTTTTGTCAGAAAGTATCTGTTTAACATAAATAATGCAACTCCTTTATTTTTGCACACAGCACATACCTAGTCCATCCTTGTCAATAAATTCCAGTCTTTTTAGTGTGATTCCACTATGTGCATATCTGTCAGCTTAGTATGGATGGAAAAGATGCTGCTCAGTTGGCAGAAAATAGTAAACTGTGCAGAAAAGGTGCCTTTGTATCATGTGTGCAGTGCATTTTTGCTGACTGTATTCTCCCACACAATAGGAAAGAGCCAAAATTGCATCCTTACTCTTGCTATTTATTAGCAGCTGTCCTCTTATCACCAAAGAGAATTTATCGCACCACTGACAGATGCTGAGATTCAGAAGCTTGAGCTGAAAGAGATTCAGTGTGTCAAAGAAAGACATCTCAGAGGAAGCAAGTGACTCCCACAATGTAAAGGTTTCAAAAATCCCGAGTCCTTCTTAACACGAGAAAATTGTGTTAAACTCACACGTTAACAGAAACAGGATACATGGTTTCAAAGGGTTTACTACAATTTGCAGGTGGTGGGTGAAACATACAATGTTCTCAAGGATTTTTTTCTACCCTTAAGCCTCTCCCCTCTTGCAAGGCTTTGAATCCTAATTTCATATATAAAACCACATTACACCCTGGCACAACCAAATGCCAAGGAGGACATTAAATAAGTTCAGACAGTAAGTGTTTTGGCTAATCAAGAGAGTGGATGTCAGAGGACATAATTCTGTTTCAGATAACTTAGTTTCACCCAGTCAAGGCTGCACTGCATGTATTTTATACACGATCATATTCACGATCATATTCTTTCCACCCATATTATATATATACACACACACACACACACACACACACACAGAGAACACACACACATATCCTATGCATGTGAACAAATAAAGTATACACTTATACATCAACTACATTCTATATACAAGCATCAACTCAATACACGCGGACATGATCCCTGTACATTCGCATGCATTAATTCCCTGCAAAAATTGCATGCATTTATATCCAGGCAAACAGAACACAATGTGAGAAAAAGACAGCTCATTTTTTTAACCATTTGGATCTAGAAAACCAAAGATCCCTGATATTTTCAACCAAATTGCAATATTTATATTCACAAACAAGCATGGTCCAACTACAGATTTCACTCCTGTGCACTGAAGGGCTCTTGTATGAACCTTGAAGCAAAGAGGAAGTCTCCATCATACTAAGAAGATTCCATCAATGGATAAAAACAATCCAACGGTTTTTGCCTCACACACACATACAATTTACTAAGAGCCTGACCCTGCACCCATTAAAATCAACAAGAGTTTTGCCATTGACTCCAAGGGGAAGAGGATAAAGCATAAAATCAAGTTTATTTTGTATCTAGGAGAATTTATATAGAACCTTTTCTTTTTAAACATGCTGGGCCAGATCCCAACAGAGCTTATGAGTAAGACAAAACTCTCTGACAGTTAAAGAAAAATGTTTAGCCTGATTCTACAGTGACAGAGTGACATCTGCAGGAAGATTTTAGAAGGAGCTGTTTTATGGATCCTCATGTACACTCTTCATATGCTTGAGTTTTCTACACAAGTAACATATATTAAACAATTACCTTGGACTTCAGCAATTATCTCTTGTAATAAGCTTCCTGTTTCACAACTTCTCTGGCCAGAAAATCAGAATGCCGTTAAAAACTCATGCCTGCATTGTGCTGCGATAGGATTCAATGTAAAGAAATAAAATGAAAAAATATTACAATTATGATTCTAATAATTAGATTATTTAAAGTGGGGGAAGAATTGTGAAAATTTTAGTAATTTTCATTCCAAAGATTTCAACAGTGTATGTTTTTTTGTTTATTCAACATTTTCCATGAACAATTTAAAGAAATATTTCCTCTTGGTATTTGTCCTTTTTCTTCACTGCTTTTTCCATTTTACAACATAAAATGGGAGCAAAAGACAAGATATAAAACATACAATGGTTAAATTATTTAATTAATCGAATAACTTTGACTAAGTTACTCACTGTTCTGTGGATCTGTTCCTTAAGTCTTGAGAATTATTATAAATTTATGAGCTTTACTAGCCAAAATAGATAAAAATTACAGAAAATAAAATAAAGATTGTTAGATGATTTTTACAATACCAAAACAGAACTAAGTATGGGAAATTATAACTCTCAAGAGACAATAAATCAGTTCAATTAATTCAAGGTTTTATCACAATCTTGTTACAAAGCCAAATTTCACTAGTTCTATAATAGCCTGGGCAAGTGATTTTGGTATCAAAATGGAGCCATAGTTCCTTAAATCCTTTACTTCAAATCAATCTTATCTGCCAATGGACATATGAGACTGCTCCTGGGAGTTTAGCCAAACAAATTCTACAGAAGAAGTCAGACAAATTAACTTAATTATCAAGGAAGTATAACTCATTTCAAAGTTATCTTGCACAGGTGATACGCACAGCTCAGCTTTGCCACTTATGAACACAAGATAATCACACATTAAACCCAAAACAAAATATGCAGGTAATTATTTTGAAGTTATTCTAATTTGTCTGGAATTTCATCAGCACTATATGCTGACACTTTAACCAAAGATTTAAATAGTGGTAAAATAATAGTTTTAAATAGTTTTAAAAGTAAATAGTGGTAAAATTTTCAGTTTACAAGCCATTTCAAAGCTTTTTCCTTTTTTTGTCTAAGAAGCTGTCAGTTCTCTTAACCACAAATGTGTGAATTTTAGGCTGCATTCTTTGAAACACAGAGGGCTTCTTTCGGTAACTTATTTAGTTCAAAGTTAGTGTGATGAGTTTCTCGAGCCTCAGCACTCCAACTGAATTAGTGATTCACTGTAGTTTCCAGAACACTAGAACTAAACTTGTTAGTAAAATGCAAGTACATAGCACACATTTTAGTCATTATGGGGTATGTACTTTCCAAGAAGCATTTGGCTTGACAACCAAGTTGTCACTTGAACAACACATGTATACAAGTAATCTTTCTACTGTCAGTTGGAACTGACATGAAGGTGGGATCAACGTCATAGTTGCAATGAGTGTTTTGATAGAGTTTATTCAGGTGATTAACTAAAGGCGACGTAACAGTTGTATTCTCCTCTTTCCAGATTTTGCAGCAGTCTTCCTAGCTAGGAATTTAAAAGATAGAGTAAATAGGGAGCTTGTCATCTATACTGTATGTCTATTTGTTACCCAGTAGGTGGCACGCTCCCTGACCAGGTGATTAAAGTCCACTTGTGAAGATGGTTTGGTTTCAGGGAGCAAGGTGTGGAGCAACACACGGAATTTTGTACATCTTTTGCTTGTCTGGTTCCTTTTCTTGGCAAAGCCAATGAGAAGCAAAAAAAAAAAAAAAAAAGATATGCTTCAAATAAGACTTGAAATGCCTAACAGGGCTGTGAATTATGTCTCTCCTCCTCATCCTGTGAATAAGCCACATCCTTCATGGCTTAAAGCTTTGTGTCTGGCAACTTCCAATCTTTGTGCAGAACATCTTGTGCCATACCAGTTTATGTCCAACATGCTGGGCTGGCAGTATGTTCAATGGCTAGTGGCTTAGCTTTGGTTAGCAACCTACTTCCACAAGTTATTTCATCACCTGGCTACTCACTGGGTACCAGCTGATCACAATGGCTATTGAAGAGAGTTGTTTTCCATCCTAAATGTGACTGGCTCTTGGCCCTACAGTAGATCAATTTCAGGACTGAAGTCTGCATGCACGCATCTTCTAAAAATCTTTTAAACTAACCTCGTAATTCCTGTTTCCAAAGGGACATATATGCTGCACAGCACTGAATGTGAGAAAACTAGCAGACCGAACCTAAGATCAAGAACAAGGCACAGGAAACTGCCAACTCAGATACCAAAGAAGCAGCGAAGTACGGTTTTTGGAAGGTAGAGCATATTTACAGGATCAAACAAAAGGGATCCATAACCTTACTATGTACAGTGCAGGGAAATGGTAGGGTTAAATCATCTTGGAATAAAACCCAGGAGTATCTCTAGAGTGACTGCTTTTTTCTCAACTCACATCATCAGGTTAGTGGCCTTGACTTTTTCTAAAACATTTCTGCTCCCAGCTGACCCACCGCTGGTGAAGCAGGGATCTATTAGTGGTCAGCTAGAGGGAGGAACTGAGAACAGGGAAGGGCAGTGGAAAGGGGAGAAAAGCAGCGAGCACTTAAGCACCTGCTTAATTTTAAGTACCAGTAAGACTCAATATAGCAAAATAACTTTATTGGAACTTAAATTCATGCTTGCCTACAACAATGGGATTATTGGTGCTTAAAGTCTTTGCTGAATTGCGGCCCCTATGACCAAGTCTTATGGGTGTACTGCTTAGTAGAGTGATAAGACACACCAAAGAAAATATGAACCAAGAACAGCTGGTAGCTAAGCCACCACCTGGTGAAACAACCATTGTTTATGGTGGCATGAAGTACTGGTAGCAATGCCATCAGAAGCTGGAAGAACAAGGCAATTTCAGAACATTCACATAAAACATTTTCAGTGTATGACTGATTACTGGAAATATAATTGTTGTGTGGATGAAGCTGATGAACTAGTAGAACCAAATAATATAACATGGAAAAATACAAGTTTTGGGAGTTATAATAGTGCAGCTGGCTATATAATACCTTTCTAATTTATAAGGTTACAGCATCTGGTTCCTTGCTGTCATTCTTAGATTTCAAGTAGCCAAAATCCTTAGTCTTTTATTTCACAGTACAAATTCCTCTGCCATTGGAAACCTTTAAAACTTTAAATCTTTAAAAATCTAAAATATTTTGGTAAAGTATTTTTCACATATTTGTTCAGAAAGATCAAAATGAGACAAACAGCCTGGAAGAAAACAGCAGTGCATGTTATGGGCACAGAATTATTGTCCATCATTTTAATTTTAAAGTTATGATTGTGGGGCTAGATCCCCAAAAGGGTTAAGTCAAAATAGTTCTGTTGAAATCAATGAAGCTACGCTGATTTACAGCAGCTCAGAAACTGTCCCATGATCCTTTTTAAATATGAGGTGAAGTGATCCTTGGGAAGATTTTTTATATTGCAAGATTTTTGCCTTGGTTATTGTGCATTGAATACAGCGTACACTGAAGCAAAGGAAAAATTAACACTGCAAAACATTTTCAATATTTACTCTACTTAACCTATACAGGCAGCATCAGTACAAAGGGCTTCATCCTACAATGTGCTGAGTAACTCCCCCTATTAATGAGGGCTGATAATGTAAAGTATTTGACTTTGGCTGGAGATGAAGGCACTCCACTCTTCACTGCATCAGGTCCATAATTTGCAAACACTGGAAGTTTGATGCCCACTCCAACTTGGTCTGTACTGAAGTCTCATTGCTCATGTTTGTAAAACTGCTACAGCACTTACATGTTGAGTGTTTGCAGGAGGGTGCACAAACCTTTTTTCTGTTAAATAAAGTATTTTCTCAACTAAATAACACCACAGCATGATGTCTACAGTACACCCCAGGTAAAAGAAAGGATCACTGTAGTTTTAATGGAGGAGTCAGGTAATCTTCTTAAAAATGTGTTTTTAAATGTGCTAAAGTATCAGATGTGTAACTCTGTTTGAACTTTAAACAAGCAGCTTGTAAACAACACAAGAAACGAAAGTTAACCACTCTCCTGATCAAAAGATTCTTGCCATCACTCGCTGGAAAAAGGCTGCCAACCACCAGGTAATAGGAAGCTCCCTCAAACAAAGACAAGGTTATGAAGCCATGGCAGGGGGCGCAGCCCAAAACCTACAGCCCAGCCCCACTACGGAATCGGGGACGTGCAGAGACCTGATCCAGGCCAAGACCCTGCGCGTCAAGCGAACCGGAGGGTTCAGCGTGGTCTTTGAGGAACTGCGATACAGCCCGCTGACGTGAGGCGAACCCCTTCCACACAGGCAAACGTTGGGAAGCTCGGCAGGCCTCTGCCACCCCGTCCAGCAGCCCCCGAGCCCTGGAGATAGGCCGGGGAGCCGCGGGGGTGGCGGGAAGGGCAGCTGGGCGCGTCTCAGGCCAGGCGGCCTCCGCCTTCCCACACACCGGGCCCGGCTGGGCGGGGGCGGGGAGAGACGTTTCCCCCCCCCCCCCCAAGGGCCTCGCGCCCAGCCAAGGCCAGTGCCCTCTCTGCTGTGGGGCCGGGCGGTGAGACGTCATCAGCCCTCGCTCAGCCCAACCGCCGCCTTCAGGCCGCCCGCCCTGCGTCCCTCGTTACGTCACAAACGCGCGACCCTCTCTCCTCGGCATGGGTCGGGCGGGGCGCGTGCACGTGGGTCCTTCCCCGTGGCGCGTCGCGCCGTAAGTGCGACACCCGCGCGCGCCGCCGCCGGCTGGCTCTGAGTCTGGCCTGGCGCGGCGGGCCGTGGCAGCCGCCTGAGCCGAGCGGGGTCTGGGAGCGGTTGTCAGGGAGGAGCCGCCCTCCGCCGAGATGGGCGGGGGGGCCCGGCCGCGGCCGGTGAGCGGCGGCCCCGCTGGGCCGGACGGGGGGGGCGGGGCCCTGTGACCCGCGCACGCAGGGCTGGGGGTGGTGCTGCTGTATCAGGGCCCCGAGCTCGGGGGCTCCCCTCAAGCCTCTTCACCCTCTGCGTAAATACGGTAACACGGGGGCGCATCGGATGCTCCCATGCAGCCACCTCTGGGGTGGGGCCTGGCGGGGTGGAACAGCGCAGCGACACCGCGAGGAGCGGCTGGGGCTCGCGCCTCCGCGTAGCCTCGCCCCGTGGCCGCGCCCTCCCCGCCGCCCCCCGTGTGGTAGGGCACAGATCCGTGCTCGCACCCATGCCAGGAGCCCGCCCGCTGCGTCCAGGGGCGAGCGAGTAGCCGAGGGCTGAATTGGGGCCAGGGCTTGTTCCTTTTCAGCCGCAGGGTCACGCCTCGTGCTGTACCTGCGCCCCGGGCACGGACCCACACTTGGCGGGCAGTGGCGCGGGAGGTGTGATTCTCTGCCCGCCCTTCTGGAAAGGCACTTGGTGAGAACGTTGTGCCTGGGCTTGAAGGGACAATAATACAGGGAGGGAATTGCTTCGAAACTGGGCAATCCCTACCACCTACCGCAGGGCCTCACTCATTAAGCTCCTAAATTTTAAGGTGAGCAGACATGTTTCTACCTGTGACATAAGCTTATGTACACGATCTAGCAAATTTTGTTTTGTTTTTCAGGCCTACAGTAGTAGAGATCAGATGCCTGGAGCATAACTAGATATTCGATTCAGTCTTGCCTTAGCTGTTGGCTGTGACTTTACCACCATGCATCAGAAGCTTTTGAAGAGTGCCCATTACATCGAACTAGGAAGTTACCAGTACTGGCCTGTTCTGGTACCCCGGGGAATCCGCTTATATACCTATGAGCAAATTCCAGTGTTCCTTAAAGACAATCCTTATATTACAGATGGTTACAGGGCTTATCTGCCTTCTAGGCTGTGTTTGAAAAGGTAAGTGGACTGAGATATTAAAAGCAAGAGTCACTATTTTGCTAAATCCCTTTGAAGGTTTACTTGACTAGCAGTTCCACAAACCAGTTTCTGAATATCTGCTCTTGTGTTTCAGCCTGTTCATTTTATCCAATGAGACGGTAAACATCTGGAGTCACTTACTGGGCTTTTTCCTTTTCTTCATTCTGGGCATATATGACATGACATCTGTGTTACCTTCGGCGAGTGCCTCTAGGGAAGACTTTGTTATCTGTTCTATTTGCCTTTTCTGCTTTCAAGTAAGTCCTTTCATCAGCTAGTTTTGAAACTTTCACTTGTTTTTTTAAATACGTGTCTGTCATTTTTCGTCCTTATTTTCAGGATTATATTTAGTGGTAGACTTGGCAGAACTATCAAACTATCAGTACGTCTGGGTTTGGGGTAAAAAATTAGTCTCTAAAAAGCCAGTCTGAGAGAGAAGGTATTAAACCTTCAATGGTTTTATCATCTATACTTCAAAACCTATCCACACAAGTGTTTAGTGGTAGTGTCTGGCTATACAATGTGGCAGACCAGCATTTGATTTCAAGCAGTCTAGGGAAAAGAGTCTGGATTTAAAACGTGGTTGTTTGATTAAGAAGTATAGTTACCCATTTATTTTTTACCTAATTAGCCAGGTGTAGTGTGTGGGCATGGTGTTAGGAGCAGAAGTCAGAGTGGCATATCAGAATCTTTGAGCCTCTGGCCATTTGAGGGGGGTGTTCAAGTTGGAAAAATTTAACATGAACTCTTTGCACTGATCGGTAGCTCATAGGTGGAGAGGAGGAAGCACCTATCAAGTTGCTGTAGCAACAGTGAAGTATACAGGAATGTTATCAGTTTTACTGTTTCCATTACAAAGCATTTTGGTCAATGAAAATTTTCAACAGTTATTGCACTGAGATCCTACCAGGGATCCCTAATTCTCCACTGCTTAGTTCCCAATGTTTCATTCAGCAGGTTACACATAAGGGCCACGGTGATGATGCATGCAGATTTAGTTTGGCAAACACTGTCCTAATATTGAGATCAGCACCAGTGAAACTAGTCAGATTCTAGTTAATTTCACTCTGTTATATCACAGGGGCAAAGGCAGAGACTCTATCCTTGTAGGGGTAGAAGACAGATATTTTTTGTCATGAGCCCAAAGGAAGGTTGTGTGGATTGAGGGGTTTCAGAGAGATACCCCTACCTTTTCCTACCCAGCAGCTTCAAAGGCATCAGTCACCTATCTGCCAAAGTCCTTACAAAATATGGACTCCCCAAATGAGCGAGGAAGAGTAAGAAAGTGGTACCCTATTAGCTAGGGTTTGAAGTGGGTGATTAGGAAGGGTGCGGTCCATTTATCCTGTTAGTAATTCCCTTCATGTAACCATGTAGTAGGTGACCGGTACATTTTTCAGACCATGTAGGAAGTACTATCCATCTCTCTTCCTCAATTTTTTTTTAAAAAGGAATAAACAATGGACAATCTTGGTCCTAGCATATAGCATAAGTGAACTGCACACTGGAGAAGTCGGGGGTGATTGAGTCCTCTCCGATTTGTAGAATGGCATTAAAGCCCAGTTGCATAGGCCCACTTCTTTCATGCTTCATCCTTGCAAGTGATGGTTTGGCCAGTGGATCCAGTAGGTTCACACCCAGACCACCTCTCTGCACTAAAATATGTGGAGCTCCTGCAGAGCCATGCTCTCTAGTGTGCAAACTTCCCCTCTAGGCTTCCATATTTTCTTGCTCTCCTTCTTCAAAATCTCATTGGTTGCACTGCCAATCAGACCTTGTGTGCTCACCAAGGCTGGGCAGGATTTTTCCCTTAATGTCTGTTGACCCTTCTCTGAGTAGCTTAGTTTCAGTTCAGCTGACTATTTCTTTGCTAGCTTGAAAAGCGTGACACCTGTCACCTGGTAGCAGAGTGAAGTATATAACAGCATCTGCAGGTTAATTCTGTGCTGACAGCTTTTTAGACGGAGACCAATCCTTTTTTTGCTTTGACTTCATGTTGCTGCAAAATAGGCTTTGAAGAAATTAACATGGATTTGTTTGAATATTTGTGTAGGTGTGTATGCTTTGCTCAGTAGGATATCATCTTTTCTGCTGTCATCGCTCAGAGAAGACTAGTCGTCGATGGATGGCATTAGATTACGCAGGAATTTCCGTTGGTATCCTGGGCTGCTACGTATCAGGGGTGTTTTACGCATTTTACTGTAATAATGTAAGTTATGTGCTTTTTATGCAATAAAGTGAACACTTCATAGCTGGCCTGTATTGCCTCACCCTGGTGCTGTCTCATGCCGCAGGCAAGAGTTTAGTTGCAGAACATGCGAGGAGTGCAGAATTAACCTAGTAGTGATGTTAAGTTGGAGTCCTTTCAAATATTAGTATACCTTTCCCATAAAAAGTGATAGATTAATTGGATTTCAATCTCTGCTCTGTTCTGGAAGATCCTTAAAACCTGGGTTTTATTGTTTCCAGAATTGTTGAACACATCAAGTTGGCTCACACATGATCAAAATAATTCAACATTACTGCCCTGCTAGCTGATCCATGTTACTTGAACCTATTGACTGGCTTACATTTGGCAAAAACAAGGTTGGTTTCCTACCTTCCCCAAATTGCTGGTTCTTACTGGAAATAAGTTTGGGTTGTTGGAAGGCATCCTGGAGAGCAGCTGCCCACTGAAGGTGCTGGGGTTTTTTGCAGCTCACCAAGTAATGCCAGAATCACTTTGTTAAAAAGAACCAGAGGTTTGGAACAGGCAAGGATCCGGAAGGTTGGAAGAAGTTAAGGATGGGGAGGGCAGGAGGTAGGATTAGCCAAGAGAAAAGAAAGGGGAAAAGCTGACAAGTTAGGAGCTTTGTAGTTTATATAAACAGAAGTTTAACACAGGCAGGAGTTTAGGGAAAATTACTGCTTTGAAGAGACTTTTTAGAAATACTGGTGTTTAGGATGGTCCACACCTGTGTCTTTACCCTGTGTCTATGGTGTAGAGAAGGGAGAAAACCTTACGTTATCTTATCCCGGGCAGGCTTTTACGACTTGGTAGTTTACTACAAGAATCTATGTAAAGCATCTGACTCTGGCAGTAGACCCAATTGTAACCAGTCAAACTGGTGCAGGAGCAAACAAATTCATTTTAGGGAATGCAGTAGCATATGCAATTTTGTATATAGTGAAAAGTGTGTGGAAAAAGAAACAGGTTTCTCTACGTTTGATTTCTATTTAACTTTGTACATCTTTTGCCAAGGGTGTTAATTATCTTCACACCCACACAAATCAAAAAACCATATAGACTTATTTTCTTTTCTCTTTTTTCCAGTACTGGCGTCAGGTATACTTGATCACTGTGCTTGCTATGATCCTTGCAGTATTCTTTGCTCAGATTCATCCCAGCTACCTCACTCAACAGTGGCACAGACTGCGCTCTGTCATTTTTTGCTCTGTGTCTGGCTATGGAGTCATTCCTACTATCCACTGGGTTTGGCTCAATGGAGGAGTTGGTGCATCTATTGTGCAGGTAAGCCTAGAAGTAGAAAAGGTTTCACTGTTTTTTTGGCTTGCTTCCCATTTTTGGAAGAGAAGCCTGCTTAAGAAATGCAGCTTTTAACTGGATTTACCTAATGCAGAACTTCAAATATTAAACTCAGGGTGTAGAGCTAAAAACAAAATGTCTAAATTAAAGCTGTTTTACAGTACAACGTACTATTGAAACCTGCCTCATGAAAGGAAAAAAAAATAGGGCACAACTGTGACTTTAGATACACGCCTGTCGGACAAAGCAACCTGTGTGAGGTCAGCGCATTGCCTGCCTCCCGCTGGGTGGGGTGCAGTCAAGGCAGCACAGTGGGGAGTAGTAGTTTGTGCCAGGTAGCACTGGTGCAGATTACCTCTCTTGCCGTCACCCCCCTGAAATAAAGTGGGGGGGAAGCAGGGGCCAGAGACTGACTCTAGCTCGCTTCTGGGGAGAGCACCTTACTTGGAGTTTGTGGCAAAGCCAGAAATGAGCATCCCCCCCCACACACACACCCACACCCACCCTGTTTTCCGCAAGCCACAGATTGTTCATATTTTGCAACATTACTAATGTTAGAAACAGGCTAGGAAAGTAGTCTCTTGTTAAAGGTTACTCAACCCTGAAAAGCAAGGAGTATGGCAGGTTAAAAGAGGGAAATATATATCTGTCCTAGGGTAAAATGGGAGTTGTTGCAGTTACATAATGAAGTAGACACAGATGAGAACCTACCATGATGCTAATCTGTGCCGGTTCTTATATTGACACTTTAATGGACGTTACACTAGGCCCATAATTACTGCTAGTAAGTAGACCGAAAAAGAGAGGGTTTTTTGGTCTAAAGTATTAGTGCCTGGGTATTCGAAGTACTTCGCTGCCTAAGTCCATTTTACTGATCTTATTCCAGTACATCTAAAAACAGAAAGCTTTGTTTTTGGGAGCAGGATACTGTGTTAATGGGGACTTTAAAAAAAAGTGAAAATGTAGGTTGCTTTCCACTGAACAGTTTAATCCCTTTTTACCATCTGTAGCTTTGTGAGATCATGTGTGATAAATTATGCCTCACAGGTCAAAAATTCTAAGTTGATTTAGTACTGTGTTTCTCCCCCTCACATACACTTCCTTTTACTATAGTCCCAACTGCAAAAGGAACTTAGGTGGCATTGAGTGACCAAACTTTTATTCATTAGTCAAGACTTTTAAATGCATTCTTACTGATGAAAATTCTTCAATTTAAAGTTATGGGGACCAGTGTAAGGACATCTGTTCTTATGCACAGTGTGAATGTATTAAAAAGAGGACATCTCCTAGTGTGGAATTTCACCTTTGCATAGAGAAAACAGTGGGGTTTGTTATGAAGCACAAAGGTGGGTATAAGCTTTAACCTCTTATGTCTCAGGTTTTGATACTTGCTACAGAATTGAAGTTTCCAACATTTGTGTAAATAAAGTTAAGATTAAGCTTTGTCCTTGCAAAGCATGTAATGAGTTTGCTAGACAGATCATGAACTTCTACCTCATAATATTCAATACTAAGTATTAAAACTTCACTTTCTTTTGCAGGAGTTTGCTCCCCGGGTAATTGTGATGTACTTGATTGCTGCTGTAGCTTTTCTCTTTTACATTTCCAAAGTTCCAGAAAGATACTTCCCAGGTATAAATATCTTTTGAGTTGTACTTAGTGGTTATATTTTTCTTAGATGCTCTTCTATAATCCCTGATGAATTCTGAATTTTCATTAACAAACGAGTGATTACACCTTATGTTAAGCAGCCACATCTGTGTTGTGTATGTGCAGTCTGTGTGCATTTGCTGCACACATACTAGTAGCTTCTGGGAGCCTGCAGGAGTTCAGCTATATCATAATCTAGTGGCAAGACACGTTACGGGGAAAAACTTCCATCGTCACTTGTATAAAAGTGGAAAGAATACAAATAATAAATCGTGTAAAAGCATCTGTATACCAATGGTCTCAATTTAACCTCCAAAGAAGCTTTGATCTTTGCCTGTACTTCCTTGGTATTGCCATAGATGGTCAACAGCTGATCAGCCTATAACAAATTATGAATCTTAGGGAGCTGAAAATCTGTGCTGCAGTGCTAGGGCACAATAGAATATGATAAATGAAGTAGCTTTGCTATCATTTTCCCCAGTTCTAAAAGGGGAATAATTATTACCTGTGTCTATGAAGTGCTTTGAGATCCTTTGATAAATAGTGCTCTGTAAGTGTAAAAAGCTGTTGGGTTATAGTGTTTTCTAACTAGCATGAGCATTGGTACTAGGCTGAGACACAATCAAAGGGTTAATGTGCACTGGCTGCTGTGATCTTTGAGACAAAAATGTCAAATTACACCTACAGGTAAATTACATTTACTATATAAAACAATGGTACAAGTATGTCCAATAACCAACTGTTGTAGCACATAAACCCCAGTTCGAGAGTAGACTCACCATTGGTGCATTCCCTTGTGGCTGGGCATGGTGTAGCAGGCTCTCCTCTCCTAGTGCCCCCTGCCGATAGCCTCTCTTGCTCTGAGATGGTCTGACTTGGCTCTTGACTCCTTGGCCTGGTTACATTCAGTCTCACCCCTTTCAGCGTAAACAGAGAATCCAATAAATTCAGACAACTCTTCACCCCTTCGCAGGCTCTGCAAGGTTGTTCTCCTGCTCTTGTGCAGAGTGACGTGTCCCAGGACTTTCTTTCTGGAGGCTTGGCTCTAAATAAGTCTTTCTCCCTTTTGTGTCAGGATGTTTCCACACCACCTTTCCTGGTGGACCAGTAGGGGAACCTGGTCCTCTGCCTCTGGTTCCAGCTGAGAGATCTTGTGGCAAGCTGCTATGGTCTGCTCCCTCAGCTGCCTTACTGGACTTTGTACCTTGGCCTTCCCTCAGGCCCTTTCTCACAGCTCCCCAGTGTGCTGTATATCTGCCTCTTTCTAGGCCTTTCCTCCACTCTCTAGCAACCAGGGAGGGGCTGCAGAGCTTTTTCCTTCTCATCAGGATTTCCTCCCTTTATGTTATCACCCAGATGTGCTTTATCTTCACTTGGGCCTGGTCTATCATCCAGGTGCAAACAGTGCACTAATTGCTGCCTGTCTCCAGCTAACTCTTTCATTACCTGTGTGGAGTACATACTCCATCACAATCTCCAATCAGAACCGGAGTTCAGTTGTGCCAGATACTACATAAAGAATGGAAGGTAGGTCCCTACCCAAAGAGCAGACTATCTAAGTCTATAACAAGAAATGGGTGGCTGTAACAGATGGAAGGAGCACACAATAACAGTAAGACAATTATAATTAGGAGACTGAGCAATAGGCACGGCACATCAGCTCTCTATTCAACATCAAGTTTTTTGGAGGCATCAGAGGAGGGGAGATTTAAAGGGGGATAATGTGGATTTTTACAAAGAGGTCCACTGACATAGAAAAGATCTTGTGTGTGGCCAAATGGCACATCACTTCATTAAAGGGAATATGTGGTATGTATTGCAGAGAAGAATACCATTGTCATAGAAAAGAAAATTGTGACTGATAGAAAGTTAACTACTTGCAATAAATTCCCATGTAGAGATGCACCTTTGGAAAAAGTTGTACCAATGGCAGCTTCCCTAGTGTGGTGTTGTATTGAGTACTAGGATCCACTATAGCTTTAATTAAAAAGTTAGTGAAAGGACCTTTTTAGTTTCCATGGGAATTGAATTGGGCCTTCGAGGAGACTGGTAGCTAGTAAGCATCCGCTTTGCTTTTCTAGTCCTTGGGCTAAATCATTAGGGTTCAGTTAGCTCACTTCACTAACTTAAGTAGTTCTGGGTATTAAATGCCAATCAGGTCCAGATTTTCCAATTAGATGTGTTCCTTTGTTTCCTTGCATACACAGCATGCCCGTGTGTATTGTGTGTCTGTACATATGTGGCAATTCCCTGTGCGCATTAGGGTTTATAGCCACGCATGTAGCTGTAATGATACAAACCCCCTACTGTAAATTCAGGTGCTGGTGTAAACTGGCTCCTGTATTGTTTCTCCATTATGTGTGCACTAGTGACTAAAACACTAGTATACACAAGCCCTTGAATGCTTAAGTGGTCCCATGGGCCTGTAAGTGCGTAATCTGAGCATATACTTAATTCACTTGCATATATATTCTATTTAAAGCTGCCTCAGAGATCTGCAGTACTTTCCCCTCAATGCATGCATGTTTATCAGAAGTTATGCCAATGTATGACAGCTTCAACCTTCAGGGTAGAGTTGCTACTGCAATTATATTGTTATAACATAGACAATCTCTTTGCTTTTTCCAACAGGACAATTAAACTACCTCGGCTCTAGTCACCAAATATGGCATATCCTTGCAGTGCTAATGTTGTATTGGTGGCATCAATCTACAGTGTACATCATGGAATACAGACACAGCAAGCCCTGCCCTGACTACCGTACAGATTTATGAATGAAGGTGTGACAGTCTTTTATGCATGGAGATCTGATGATACAGTGGGTGTGGGGCTTGATAATCTTGCTTTGAACCTTTCTGTCAAAAGATTGAATTTGCCTTCTTTTCTTATTTGCGCTAATTCTCCAGAATGGAACCACTGAGTAGTGCTTTATAGACATGAAAAATGTATCAGTGCGGGAGTTTATATAGAATATTCTGCTAGACCCAGCTGAGTGCCATTTAAGATGCTCCAGGCAAAACTGGAGAGCTAGTGTGGGTGAGTGTGCAAACATCATTTGTATATGTAGGCGTAGGGGAAACTGACACTAAGACCAAACTCCACAATGGAATGAATGAAAATATATATATATTTTCAGTCCAGATTATCTGCTTACTTACACCAGAATAAATTGGGGCGGCCTCCATTATAGTCAGTGGAGTTACACTGCTATTAAACTAGGATAAGCCAGAGGAGATTCAGATCTATTCCTCATATCCTATAGGGATGCTAATTCTTGCTAAGATTCAAACTTTGATTTACAGTCCGATAGGAAAAGTCCTGCATATTTTTACTAGTAAAAATTCAGGCTATAATTTTGATAAACGAGCTGCTTGGTAATACCTCAGAATTTATTTTGCTTTTATTTTCTTGTTACTTAATATTCTGCAATAATACATGTAATATATTTACTTTTAATTTTGCTTAGATTTTTACTGTACAGTATATTACATTTTTTCACTAAATTCCCTCTTCCTTATTTTTCTACCAACTTATAACAACAAACCCACTCTTTCTGCTTCCTCCTCTAAAAAAATAACAGCAAATTTTGGTCCCCATGCTGTTACACAAAGCACAGATATGCTCTGGCATTATGTAATTCTGCTGATGCTGCAAGTAAGCAGATATAGCCAAGTTAAATGCAGATCTGTTCGAAGCAGAGGACTCCTCAGTGGTTTTCAAATGTGGAAAGTACAAAATTGGCAAAAGTACCTTAAAATAAAGTGCAAGAAGAGTATAGCTAACCAGTGAAAACTATAAATAGAAAACGTTATTTCAGTGTCCTCTGGGACATGAGTGAATTGTCCCTAATTTTAATCTATCTATAATTGCACTTAAATTAGTAAAATGGTATAGGACGGCATTTGATTGCACTGTCTATACTAGAACTCTTTCTACAATACGTGCTCACCCTGACTCTAATGCTAGATATTGCCATTGGCATTTTAAATGTAAAGATACTATCTTTACATTTCTGACCCTGCAGTCTGACATGAAATTTCTCTACATGAAAAAAGCCCAGTTGTCAGACATGAAATTTCTTTGTGAAGAAACAGTAATTTTATTTAACAATGGGCATTTCTTACTCTCACTGAGTAACATCTTACTCCTTCAGTTGCCACTCTGAAATCAGTGAGGATATGCATGGGGTAAGGTGCTACTCTGTAAGAGAAAGGATGGAAGAAATGGCCCATGGCATTTCTGAGACCAACTTACCAGTTTTGTGCTATCACTGACACCCTTCTTTTCATTCCATTTTGTTATTTCCCCCCATTTGTCCATCTTTTTGTAAAAAAGTGTAGATAGTTGATATGTGTTTGTAGTCTGATGAAACTTGTCTCACTGTCTTTCAAAGTTCTCTTACTGCAACAGAAGTTCTGACTACGAATGTCTAGTCCTTAGGTGCATGCTGAGTTCGAAGCAACTGCTCTCCGTTACCTTCTGGACTGTGGCTATGTCTACGCTGATGGTGGCAAATTCGCCATCAGATCGATTTATGGAGTCTGAGTGAGTGGCAGTGAAAATACGCTCAATCAATCCGGAAGTCAATCTATTAAAACCAGCTCCAGAAAAAGCGTAGCGCTGCGTCGAGGGGTACACATTTCCCGTCAGCACAGTGTAGTGGAGATGGCACGTAGAACAGAACTTAGGAAGTCGACATAAATTACGCAAGCTACTCTACATAGTTTTCGTAACTCCTGTCAACTACCACCGAATTTGCCAGTCAGCGTAGACCAGCCTGTGTTTCCACTTGCTGGGATGGCATACCATCGGGTTTTTTACAACAACCACTGCTTAGGTCTTCAACTGACTAATGTTCACCTCAACCACTGTGCATTCTGCAATGAAGCATAGAACAACTGTGCAGGTCTTCCTATAGTGAGGTGATGTAATCAGGTCAAGTAAAAACAGGAGATGAATCATTACATTCCTTCTGACTGACAAAACATGAATGGCAGCATTGTGGACTCTTGGTGGGCATCAGATGACTCTCCTTGATTTGGACTTCACTTTCAGACTCTATTAAAGAGTAAACTGAAGAAACTTGCCCTAAACAGCATGCTTCTAAAGCTCCTATCAAATCCATATGGTGTGGGGTACCTTCTGTCTAGTTGTTGTGTTCCTCCTACACCATTGCTGTTGTATATAAATCTGAATTCAATGGATTCTTAAATTTTTACAGAACGTTTTCTCTTTTTGGATGATCAAAATGGATGCTCTCCTCCACTCCGTTTCATCATCAGTAACTTTAAAGTTAACTATTCAGTTGAAATGGACAGTGTCACTAGTTTGTGCCATTGAGTTTCCAGGTTGCTCTTACGTACTTACGTGACTTCAGTGCTTTTGAAAATTTTACCCTGAAATATATTAAGACTATCCAACAATTGTAGGTTTATATTTATAATCCATTTTTCATCAATAGACTATAGCATCACAAAATGGACATTGCAGAAATTTACACTTATATTGGCCTTATATTAAAAAATCCAAAGTAACTGTCCACTAAAATAATGCCGATTTAAAGATATTTGGCCTTCTGATTAATATAAACAGATAATCACAATGTATTAGCACTATCGTCTATCTTATTTAAACATGGCTGTTGCCATAATTTTTTTACAGTTAATAAAAGGAGACAATATTTGCCTCTAGATTAGTCTCTCCCTCTCTGAATTCTGGTTTTAAAAATTGCAGTTTATTTTAAATTTATTTTGCCTTGAAAGCTTAAAAATGTATATATAAATATGGAAAGTGTCTGTATTTCTACATGCCAACAAGATACCTTGCGCTCCTGAATAGTTGTGTTGGTCTGTTGCAGGGATTAAAAGGCTTTTTTTTTTTATTTTGCTATAAACTTGAATGTATCTGATCTCTAAAACAGGGTTGGAAACTCTTGTTTTTGAAGGGAATCAAATTCTTAAATAGCTTCTGGAGGGTAATTGCTTGTGTTTACATTCACTTGAACAGTTGCATTAAATGCAGCTGACTAATGTGATAAATGTTAGAATCAGTGTTTTTCCTTTTAGGTTTCTTCTACACCAATTACCAGTATGTAGGCAGATGGGATTACAACACAGTGACAGTCCAACATGAGACATTGATTGTTCGGGAAGCACAGTTGTAATCATGTAGTCCCCAAAACAGTAATTACTTCAGTATGGATGGGATGCTGTTATAAAGGAGATGGCCCTGTGACAAGCACCTGTCTTTACAATTATGTTGAAGAACCTGCTATGGGAATGACTATCTAGTGTCATGCTTAGAATCAATAGAAACATTTAGCCTAATGTCTAATGTACGGCCTCTGAAAATGCCAGCACTATATTGGCTACAACTTTTCTTGATTATCCCTTAGCAGCCACTCCTAGAACTACTGATTGTGGCCTTGAAGTCAACCACCTTGTCCAAAGAAAAGGTGCATCATCAGTCATTGGGCTAAAAAGAGATAAAACCAATAGCCGAGACTGGAACACCTAAAGCAGTGCAATATACACTAACTAGCATAAGCCTTTCCTTTATATGGGCTCCCATCAAAGGGTAGGGGGGTGGGATGGCAGGGGGTAATAGAAGGAAAGCAAAGGAACAAATTCCTCTTTGAGAGAGGATTTTTTCCCCTTCATTGTTTTATTTTGCTCTTAGCTTCAAGTAGCTAAGCATGTTATTTAATACTTGTACAATAGAATGGTTTGGTAACAGAGGTACAAGGAAAAGACAACTGAATTTCCAAGAAGGCCTTTGGCAATGGGCACATTGTAGATGGAGATGGTAACTTGTTACAGCAGATATGGCTCTATTGTAAAGCCTTTGAACACTTATTTATGCTTGTGACTGAGGATGCTGGGCACTGTAACTTTTGTACTAGTATGTTTGAGTGTGTATTTATTGTAAAATTGTAGATTGTTGACCAATCTAACCATGCAGAGTTCCTTTGAGTTCTAAAAGAAGTTCGTTTCAAAATGACTTTTGTTAGCATTTAGTAACAACACTGATGGATTACCTCCCAAACCTCTGAGCCTTTCCGTGTGAACACCTGACTTTTTTTTTTAAACTTGTCGGCAAAGCAAGTTCGAAGTGCACTAATAATTACTACTGAAGCCTGACTAGAAACTTGCAAATGAAAAAAGCCTGGTCTAACAAACTCCATGTAAAATTTAAACTGTGATTGTCTGTGTTGATGGCTGTATTTTCGTTTCTTTAGTTGGCTAGTTCATTTTTTAAAACTAATTTATCTTTATTTAACTATTGTAATACTTTTGAACCACTGGATAAGGAAACTCAAGGTCATGGTGTTTTCCAATTACATGGAGTGCAATTTATCAAGCTGCATGACTAAATGTGTATTATGTAAATACGTAAGCTGTAAATAAATTTGGATTTACTGAATGTGTACGTAAGAACTAATGATTCACTTATTATTATACACAAGTGCCATGTCTCATTAAAGTGAAATGGATGCTACTCCCCCAGTGCCAAAACCTCCAGCTTCTCCCCTGCCGCTTTCTACATCACAGTTGGGCTTTGTCTGGCATTGGGCATCTTGAAAACTGAAAATATGCAGAGATAATCTAAAATCAAAATGAATGACAAGGATACTGTTCTCATGGCCTTATTCTTTTTTACAGGAACAACTCATTTTTAAAAATAAAATATTTAAACGAAAGTATCTCAGAATTTCCAGTCTGCTACACCAAAGTGCTGATGAACTCAGTGTTCTTACTACAGCATTCGGGTCCAGTTTGCTCCAGAGTAGACAAGGCCTTGTTCGGGCCATAAGAGCTCTGGCCATTTCCCTTTATGGACACCTCCCACATTTTGATTCTTGGCTCTCACATAACCTGGAAAGTTCGTCTTCTCCCCCTTCCATGCCTCCCTTCCCCCATCCCCGTAATTCCTAAAGGTCTCTTGGACCAAGCAAAAGTGATTTGATCACACCCTAAAACAGTAAGTGCAGTGATTCGGGGGACGGGAGGATGAATCTGATGTTCATGTCAAGTACTGAAAAAAGAGGTACTATTGCTTTTCACTTCCAATCCCAGCTGACAACTACTTCCAACAAGACCAAAGAAGATGAGTGTTCTAAAAATGTTATAGTTGTATGAGCGTACTACCACTAAGCAGTCTATAATGAGCCACTATTTGTTGTGGGTTGAATTGGCATCTCAATTGGAAGAGGAGGATGACAGCAAGAAAACAAAACTTCTTACCAGTAATTTCCTTTCTGCTAGCAGCATAGCTCACTATTCTGGATGCCTAGACTGCTCTCCTCATTCTTAAGCTTCACAGAAGTAGTTTGATATTTTGGCTCCATGTGCTTTAGCCATGCTTCCTTTGCTCCCACTTGTCTCCAGATGAGTGATTCTGAAAACCTTGCTAGAGGACATCCGGTCTCCAGGGAAATTGGAATGGGGGTTCCAGTTTCAGCTCTTGTCAGGTCAGAGAACCAAGATCTCCTTGACCAATGGGGAATTAAAAGAATCACTATTGCTTGTTCTTGTCTTATTTTCTGATCCACCTTCCCCCAGTGTTGGAAAGGATGAAACTGCATAAAGTAAGACCTGTGGCCAACTGTGCAATAAGGCATCTGTCTCCTTTTGGAAGTATTGCAGCTTTTGTGTTCATGTGACTTGCAAACAGGTCAGCTGAAGGGAGGCCACATGTCTGAAAGAGCTGATTGAAAACCTCTTGGATTCAACTGTAGGCCTTGCTGGAACACCAGGCACAGCTAACAGTATGAACCAATGTCAGCCTTGTCCGAATATCAGTTAACCAAATAAGCACGTTCCTGACCTGAGGATGATACAGGAAAACACAGAACACTTAACGACATACCCACATTACTGACAGGAGAGGGTGGTACAAGAACATTTTCCTTTAATTTTTATACTATTTTCTGGTAAACTCTTCTGCAAAAACTCAATTGCTTAGTGGGGGAGAGTAATATACCTGCTCATAAAAACCTGTGAGCATCTATTTCAGCAGTCAACTGCTCTATTTATTATGAAAAACTAGTGATGCAGGTATATTTGTGCTGAAGAATTGGGAAAATCAGTACAAAAGCATAGCTTGCGTTATAAATGACTTGGTCCCTATTACACTGTAGATAAACTAAGTTAATCTGCATATAAATTAGCGTTACTAAAACCAATAGAAGTGTAACAAACAGTTTATCACATTCATTAATGTCAGATGATTAAGGGTGCATTCCACAGACAAAGAAAAAACAAGGTTACTTACCAGTAACTGATGTTCTTTGAGATGTGTTGCTCGTGGTCATTCCATTATAGGTGTATTCAGGCCTGTGCACGGTTACCTGGAACTTTTTTCCCCTTAGCAGATCTGTAGGGCCAGCTCCAGTGCCCCCTGAAGTCCCGTGCACGTGCCGTGGTATGAGGCGCTGCTGACCCTACGCCCTTTCAGTCACTTCTTTCTGCCAACTCCGGCAGCGGGGACAGGAGCAACATCTTCAAGAACAGCAGTTACTGGTAAGTAACCTTGTTTTCTTCTGCGAGTGCTTGCTCACGTCCATTCCATGTTATGGGACTAACAAGCAATATCTTGGAGGTGGGTAGGAGTTACCAGTGAGCTGCCCTCAGCACGGCTCTGCAAATCCCACGTCCTCCCTTGCCTGCTGGATGATGGCGCAGTGGGACGTGAAGCTGTGCACTGACGACCAGCTGGCAGCTTTACAGATGTCCTGCAGGGGCATTATCTCCAGGAAGGCCGTTGACAAGGCCTGGGCTCTGGTTGAGTGCACTGTGATGACCCCTGGGAGTGCTACACCCACCAGATCATAGCAGCACTTGATGCAGGAGGTGATCTACTTGAAGATGCGCTAAGTGGAGACAGGGGATCCTTTTATCCGGTCCGCCACGGCAATGAAGAGCTGCGTTGTCTTCAGGAAGGGTCTCATCCTGTCGATGTAGTAGGCCAGGGCTTGCCTCACATCCAGGGAATGCCACATGGGGAGAAAGATAACTTGATTATAATGGAACTGGAAGACCACCTTGGGCAGAAAGCCTGGGTAGAGTCTCAGCTGCACCTTGTTTTTAAAGAATATCGTGTAGGGAGGCTCCAAGGTCAAAGCTCTAATCTCGGAGCCCCTCCTATCCGATGTAATGGCCATCAGGAAGGCTACCTTCCAAGAGAGGACGAGCAGAGGGAAAATCTGGACGCCCTGCCGCCTCAGGTGGGCCACCACCACCACCATGCACTTGGTGAACACCCTGGGGGCAGAAGAGAGGCCAAAGGACAGGGCTGTAAATTGGTAATGGGAACCAGCTACCACGAAACGGAGGAAGCACCTGTGACTGGGAAGGATTGATACGTGGAGGTATGCATCCTTCAAATCGAGGGCGGCAAACCAGTCACCTGGATCCAGAGCAAGGATAATAGAGGCTATGGAGACCATAGGGAACCTTAGTCGCTTTACGAACTTGTTTAGATGACGTAGGTCCAGTATGGGCCTCAGGCTCCCCTTTGCCTTGGGAAATAGGAGGAGGATTTTATTCCATGTGTGGCGTAACTTTGGCGCACTATATCGAGAACCCAGCGGTCTGAGATAACTCGCCCAATCTGTGAAGGAGGGGTGCAGCCTGCCCAGGAAGGGACGAGGGGGGAGTGCAACCTTTTTGTTGACAGATCCTTCAAGGGGCTCTTGCTGAGGTCCGGAGGATGAGCTAGGCCTATTACGCCTGCTGTACCCCTACTCCTATCTCTACCCGTATTGAGTTGATAGGGTCTAGGCAGTAGTCTAGGTTGTTGATGTGGCTGCTGTGAAAACTGGCATCTAGAGGCCCGGGGCATATAGAAGCCCAAGGAACACAGCATGGCTCGCGAGGCCTTGAGGCTGTGCAGCTTTTCATTGGTTTTGTCTTAGAATAGGGCCAGCCCATCAAAAGGGAGGTCCTGAATGGACTGCTGCACCTCCTGGGATAGCCCCAAGGACTGCAGCCATGGCCTGCTGGCAGTGTCCGCGGCATCACTGGCTGATTGAAGAGCTTCCCCTGCCACAGTCCGCCCTTCATGCAGGACCGTGGCAAAGTTTGCCACGTTATCTTGGGGCAAGGCCTCTGCAAACCACCTAAGCGAGTTCCAGGGGTTCAGATTATATCTCCCCAGCAGGGCCTGGTGATTAGCTATACGGAGCTGAAGAGCCCCTGTGGAGTAGACCTTCTGCCTGAACAAGTCAAGTTTCTTATTGTCCTTGTTCTTGGGCATAGTGCTCTGATACCCCTGCCTGTCCCGCTGGTTGGCTGCCTCCACCACCATTGTTCCCGGGGCCGGGTGAGTGAATAGAAACTCAAACCCTTCAGCAGGGACATAGTATTTTTTTCTCAGCACCCTTGGATGTTGGGGCTACCAAGGCAGGGGTCTGCCATAGGGTCTTTGCCAGCTTCAGGACCCTGTCATGCACTGACAAGGCCACTCAAGGGACCCCATACCCCATAATCACCAAAAAAGGGGACTTCCTCCTCTGACAGTTCTTTGGCCTCCAAGTTGAGATTGGAGGCCACCCTCTTCAGCAGCTCCTGGTGCGCCTTGAAGTCTTTCAAGGGCACCCTATGGTCCTGGAAAGCTGCTTCATCCAGGGAAGAAGAGG
This sequence comes from Mesoclemmys tuberculata, assembly GCA_007922155.1. NCBI lineage: Eukaryota > Metazoa > Chordata > Testudines > Chelidae > Mesoclemmys > Mesoclemmys tuberculata. Next base: position 19,006,698 of record ML675617.1, on the reverse strand, counting down.
ATGACTGGGTGCCTGCCACGTTTGCGAGGTCCTGTGGAGGGTCCCTCCCTTGGGTCCGATACCTCCTCAGAGGAATGGCCCTCATGCGCCTTATCAGGTGCGGGAGGCATCAAGTGGGCACCTGATGATAGGACTGACACAGTGTCTGGACCCATCTGAGCTCCTCATGGGCCCCAATAAGGCCATTGCCAGGAACCTTGAGGCCACCCCAGTGCCGGCATCAGTGCCGACTGGTGTGTCTCCTGGGGGCATCTGTGGGACTCCTGAGTCTCCTTGCTTCTTGGGGGACTTGAGTCCTTGGAGTAGTGACCTCTGCTCCGTCTCCGTCTCCTGTTGCTCTGCACCAGGGAACAGCCCCTCGATGACCCCAAGGACGATGAGCGCTGGTGCCAGCAGGAGTGGTGCCGCAAAGTGGTGTGCTCCGCAGAGCTAGATGATGACGGACGTCTCGGCACCAACAATTTGCGGTGCCGTTTGCCCTTGGGGGAGTGTGATTGGTGCCGTCGGGAGCTGCGCGGTGCTGAGCTTGACTCTGGCAACTGGGATTTGCCAGTGCCAGGGAGACTGCCGGTGCTGGGCTCCGCATCAGCGAGCGAGTCCAGTGCTGCAAAGAGTGGCTCGATGCCGGGGACTGCGAGCCAGAGCTGACCGAGCGAAGCTGGGTGACTTTCAAGTGGCGTCGATGTGCGCTGGATGACTCCGGTGCCGGGGACCGACCTCGGTGCCATGGAGAGGATGAGCTCAATGAGGTTGACTCAGAGCTAGAAGGGGAGTTCCCACGGTCGACCCTTGGTGACCGTCTGGCGGGAGATTCTCCACTTAGCAGGGGTCTCAACCAGCCTCCCAGGGGACCAAGCGCAGGTTTACCCCTAGACACTGATCTCTTCTCCCTGTGGGGGGGGGGGTGGAGGCATGGGCAAGGCTATCAGGGCCCTTGCGCCTTCGAAGCTCCAGTGTCGATGGCACCTGTGGAAGCGCTCCCCCACTCCCAGGAGTCAGGGGAGGCTCCCTGCACAAAGATGCAGGTGCTGGAGCAAGCTCAACAGGTCATGGCTGGTGCACCTCCGCACTCAACCCTGCTGGCGTTGATGGCACAGAGGAGTGAGCGCACGCACTGCGCGCTCCTCTTCTTCTTCGGCACCGGAGACGCTGGACGTCTAAATGGCTCCAGTGCCAGCAAGGCGCTCTGAGGAAATCCTCGGTGCCAATGTGGAGCACGGTGGCTCAGAAGCGGCACAGAGCTCCTCTTCCATGAGTATAGCTTTTGGTCTAATGTCCCGCTCCTTTTGAATCTGGGGCTTAAAAGCCTGACAGATCTTACACTTCTCCCTCCGATGCTGCTCTCCCGAGCACTTGAGGCAACGATCATGAGGGTCACTAACAGGGAAAGCCTTGCCACAACTGGTGCAAGGCTTGAAGCCAGGTGAACCGGGCATGGCCCGGCCACACTGAGCCCTTAAGGGCTCCTATCTAATCAAACTAACTACTTAACGACATACTAAACTGCTAACAACTAACCCACTAAGAATAACAAAGGGGAAGATACTTGCAGCAGCAAGAGTTATTCCAGTAACCGTCATGGGCGGAGAGAAGGAACTGAGGGGCCGTAGGGTCGGCGGTGCCTTATGTACCGCAGTATGAGTGCGGTACTCCAGGGGGCACCTAAGCCGACTCTACGGGGTCTGCTAAGGGGAAAAATGTTCCAGGAACCTGTGCACAGTAGCATGCACTCATCTATACTGAAATAGATATGAGTAATCACTTGAAGGAGAATACCCTGATTACAATGAAATTGGGAAACCACCTTGAGCGGAAAGGCTGGATGCGGTCTTAACTGAACCTTGTACTTATAGAATGTCGTATAAGGGAGCTCTGAGGTCAAAGCCCTAATCTCGGAGACTCTCCTAGCTGAGGTAATGGCCACCAGGAAGGCCACCTTCCATGAAAGGAGGAGCAGACGGCATGAAGCCATACATTCGAAGGGGGTCCCTGTGAGTCTTGAGAGGACCAGGTTGAGATCCCAGGGAGGCACTGAGTCACAGACCTGCAGATAAAGCCTCTTCACCCCCTTGAAGACTCTGACCAACATGGGGTGGGAGAAAGTGATCTCCCCTCTAGCAGCTGATGGAAGGCCAAAATAGTCACCAGGTGAACCTCCAACAAGGCCAGCACCAGCCCATGGAGCTTTAGCTGGAGCAGATACTCCAGGATTGCCTGTATAGGTGAGAGACTGGGCGGGATACCCCAGGACTCCGCCCAACAATTAAACCGCCTACACTTAGCCCAATACATGACCTGCGTCGAAGATTTCCTGCTGGCAAGCAGGACTTGTTGGACCTGCACCAAGCAGGCTTTCTTGCCTTCTGTCAGCCACAGAGCCTCCACACCATGAGGTGCAAGGAGTCCAGCTTCAGATGCAACACGCAACCATGGTCCTGGGATAGAAGATTGTGCTGCCTCAGGAGCTCCAGTGGTGGGGCAATCAAGAGGTCCAGCAGCCTGCTGAACCAGTCTCAGCGCTGTCTCAGACTGGAGCAATTAGTATAACGTCCATTCTGTCCCTCTATTTTCAGTAGTACCCTGAGCAGGAGCAGAATGGGCGGGAACACGTACACGAGGTTCTCTGTCCAGTCCATGAGGAATGCGTCAGAAATCGACCCGGTCTCTCAGCCCAGAGAGAGAGAGCAGAACCGTGGACACTGTGTTCCAGGCCGACGTGAACAGGTCCACTTGGGGAACACCCCACTTTGGGAAGATAATAGCCGCCACCTCTGGGTGTAGCAACCAGTCGTGGCAGGGTAGAAACGACCTGCTGAGGCAATCCGCCTCGTCGTTACTCACTCCCGGAAGGTGAGAGGTCATCAAGTGGAAATCGTGCCTCATGGCAAAGTCCCACAGACGGAGAGCTTCCTCGCAGAGGGCTGAGGAGCGTGCTCCCCCTTCCCTGTTTATGTAAAACATGGCTGTGGTGTTTTCCGTCAGCGCCTGCACCCCCTGCCTGCCAGGAATCGGAGAAACACCTTGCACACTAGGCAAATGACCTCAGCTCCTTCATGTTCATGTGCAGGTTCGTCTCCTCCCTTGACCAGATCCCTTGAGTGCCTACGTTGGCACTGATGTGGGCCCCCCATGCAGTGTCTGAAGCATTGGAAATGAGAGTGACCAACGGGACTAGTTCCTCGAATGGAACGCCTGTCAGCACTGCCCGGGGAGTCCACCCCCAGTCTAGAGAGGCCAGGACGGGCAGGTGTCTGCTCAGTACATATACTGAGGCTAGCCGTGCCTGATGCGGTCTGAGTCTCACCTCGTAAGTGCAGGCCGCCATGTGACCTAACAGCTGCAGGCAGTGCCTGGCTGTTGTCGTGGGGCATCGGTGCAGCTGGGAGAGGAGGTGACCATCGCCTCTAAGCGTGGCTGGAGCAGGAAAGCTCTGGCCTGGGAAGCATCCAGGGTAACCCTGATGAACTCTGTGTGTTGCACCGGGGTTAATGTGGACTTCTGTTCGTTTATGAGCAGCGCCAGCCTGCTGCACATGGAGCAAGTGAGGGTCACGCTGCCCCGCACTGGGACCTGGACCTGCCCCTGATCAACTAGTTGTCCAGGGAAGGGAAGATTTTCACACCCTTTCGTCCCAGGCCAGGAGGAGGATTGCAGGGGTGCAGTCTGATGGTGTTCCCCCACCTGGTGAAATGCCTGACTCCTTACCCGAGAAGTAATGCCAACGGACCCTCTCTGGTACCAGAGGCATGGACTGCATCCCTGAAGATTTGATGGGGTCCCAATCCCACCTGAAGATCCCAGGGGGTCCAATAAGGCCATTGGGTGGCCACTGTTCTTGGGGTTATCCAGCGGCTAAGTGCTCCACAGGCTCTGGCATCTTATGGGAATGTCGGCTCACCTGATGACTACCCTCCTTGAAAGACCGCAAAGCAGCCTTGGAGTTCGAGGCCCTGGTTCTGTGGTACCGTGCTGGGGAGGAGCAGTGTCCTGGGTCACAGGCACTCCACCTTACTGGAGAACGCACCCTGAACGCCTCCGACCTGGAGGGCAATGAGGAATATCTTTGTCGCTGCAAACGATGCCGATGAGCAGGGTCGCACTCCGAAGAGCTAGAAGTACTGGAGCGTCATCTTGGCACTGATGATTTCCAGCTCTGCTTGCCCTGCAGCTTCGTAGTGGCCTTCGGTGACCAAGTTCGGCACCGTCTCAAACTCCTCAGTACTGAGCCAGTCTCTGACAACTGAGTTCTGCGCCACCTCTGCACAGGAGAACTCTTTGGTGCCGGGTCTTCCTCCACCTCAGTGCGGGTGAACTCATCAGTGCTGGGTCCTCTTCTGACAACCAGGTTCTGCGCGACCTCGGTGCAGGCAAACTCCTCGGTGCTGGTGACCGGGAATGGGAGTTGTCTGAGCATCGCTGGGTGGAGCACGACCTGTGCTATCTCCTAGCTTGAGCTGCTTTTTGGTGTCAGAGCTCAATGTCAGCACTGGGAGGGAGACTCCACATTCCGCATCGGAACAGGTCGGCTCAACGATGCCAACCTGGAGCGACTGCTAGGGGAGCGGCTGTGCTCTAGCCTAGGTGACCATCTTGCATGAGATCCTCCTTTCCATACCGGGGATCTCCTCCGTCATTCAGGGTGACCCAGTGTGGGTTTTCCCTGCAACACCAGCCCCTTCTCCCTCAGCAGAGGGTGGGGTGGAGACAAACTGGCGTGAGTTATGAGGACTAAAGGATCAGGAAGGCAGCTGGGCATATCTTTGCTGACATGGTCGCAGACTGACCAAAATAGTAAGAAGTTGAACACCCAGGTTGGAATCAGTACTTGATCTTTCATGCATTACAGTGAATGGTCCCACACCTTCAGAATGAAATCTTGAAGACATCTGATGTGTCACTGTGCCCATGGAGTGATGCCTATTTAGGACCCAAGCAGTTGGCAGTCTAATGTTATGGCAGGTCTGCAATTCTGCAACAAGATGATAAATTTATGGATTTTCTGAAACCTTTTGATGATTGGTAGATCCTCGCTAGCAAGGAGGATGTCTATTTCTGCCCCACAGATAGATTATTCTCATAGATAGCACCAGGGAACTTTCCCCTGCCATTGATGATGAAGCCATGCACCTGGAGAGGACTCTTAAATCCAAAATGTGGGCTGTGCATTGCAATGGAGCTGTGATCAGAGTATTATCCAAGAAAAGGTTCCCTGCAACCTGAGTCTGTTTATCACTACCCGACATCTTCGTAAAAGCTCCCAGGACTGAGGACAGGCCAAAGAGAAGTGATCAAGTGATACTGGTTCTTGCCGTAAGTGTACCTCAGAAGTTTGCGGTGTCACAATCTGATGGAGATGCGCATCTGCTAGATCTGTTGTGTTCAAGAAGTCCCCCCTCTGCCCGGGGACAGGGATAACACTATAGAGGGCAGGGTCTCTATCCAAAACTTAGTTTTCTTCATCCACTTCTCGAGTCTTTTGAGATAAAAAATGACTCTGATGCTCCCTGGGTGTTTCTGTACAATGAAAAACCCAGAGGAGAACCCAGAGACCTTTTCTTCTGAGGGAACACACACTGTCACTCCTGTATCCAGAAGATGAGATTTTTGTTCCAGGTCAGATTGCGTTTTACAGGGTTGCTAGAGCTGTGTGACTGGATGAAGAATAGATCGGATGGAGCACTCAGCTCAAGGGAGCACCCTTAGCTCCTGTCAGAGAAGAACACCGCTCCTCACTGGGCAGAAACAGCTCAAATTGCTAAATAAGGGCAAGAATAAGAGAAATTGCCACTTTCTGCAACCATGGAGTCAAAGAATCCAGCAGCAAGTGGTAGCAGAAGAGGGGTGGCCAGAGCATGGGAGCCAAATGCTGATCTGCCTCCATGAAGCTGCAACAAGATTAGAGCAGCCCAAACATCCAGAATTGTCTGAAACACTGGGCTGCAGAAAGAACATAAGAACGATCATATTGGGTCAGATCAATTGTCCATCTATCCTGTCTTCTGCATCCTGTCTTCTGGCAATGACCAATGCCAAGTGTTTTGGAGGGAATGAACAGAACAAGCAACCATGAGTGATTCATCCCATCATCCGCTCCCAGCTTCCGGCAATCAGAGGCTAGCGACACCCAAAGCATGGGGTTGCATCCTTGATCATCTTGGCTAATAGCTATTGATGGACCTATCCTTCATGAATTTATCTAATTCTACTTTCACTAAGCTTGCCCTCTCTGATACTTCTCAAATGCTAAAGCCTAAACTATGGCAATTCACGCTGCATTTCAGTTCTTGGATTGTTGGATCCCTCCCAAGAAATTCCATCAAAATTAACTTGCCTGTCCTCCTTAGGGTCTTGATAATGGGAATCTATTACAGATGTTAAAAATGCTTTAAGAAACTTAAGTTAGAGCTTTGGGTCCATCTGTCTTAGCTGTTAGCATTTAATTCCGATGGACACAAGCACTCATCTTTCAAGACTCATCACCACCTTCAGAGGACCTCTTCATCCTTCAATCTGTCAGTTTCCACTCGGTCTCTATTTACACTGTAACTAAGGGTGGACTTGAGGGAGCTCTCTCTTTAAAGACAGGTTTTCCCATTTGGCTCAGAGGCCAAGAAAATCATTACTACTGACAAATATGTGTTAGAAACAAATAAAGAGTCTGGCTTGTGCAAGGATATGTCTGCACCGCAGAGTGAAGTCAGTTTATTTTAAATCGAGTTTTACCTGCTGAATTTTAGAAGTCGGGGAAGCGTGATCACACCACATTCATTGCGACGGGGAATTGCATCCCCACTAACTGTGCTTGGGTCGACAATCAAAGCAGTGCACCATGGGTAGCTTTCCCACAGTGCAACTAGCTGCAGAGGCTTTTGGGAAGGTTGTTGTCCTCCCATGTTGCAATGTACTCCCTTCTTGTCCCAGTCCAAAACAAAAAGATGATCTTTTTGTGCCTTTCTTTCAAACTCTTCACTCTCTGCCATGTGCATGCCATTGCCAAAGAGGAATGGAGCTGGCTCAGCTGTGCTCTATTATTGAAAGCATCACAAACAACCTATTCTGTAGTATTTTCAAGGGTGAGTCAGGAGCCGCAGCACTGAAAATTGTGATGTTACGGAGGCTGCCTTGCTACATACCATAGAACGAAACAATTCCCATTTGCTTCAGGCTGTCATGCACCATCTGCAGTCAATGGAGCGCCACTTCTGGTGCCAGGAAACAAGCAGTGACTGGTGGTATTGAATCATTATGAAGGTGTGGGATGATGAGCAGTGGCTGCAGACCTTTTGAATATGAAAGGCCACTTTCTTTGAACTTTGCGGAGAGCTCTCCCCAGCCTGAAATGCATGAATACTCACTTGAGACCAGCTCCAATAGTGGAGAAGAGAGTGCCTATTGCTTTGTGGGAGGTAGCAACGCCAGACTGCTAGCTGTCTGTTTTGAATCACAGCTGCTCCCTCGGTGGATTTACTGACTCCGAATTGATTCCTGTGTGCTGGGGCATTGACTTTTGCTAAGAAGGGTAGTGACTTTGGGAAACTTAGAGGACATAATGGAAGGCTTTTCTGCCATGTGGTTCCCAAACTGTGGGGGGCGATAGATGGCACACACATCCCTATCTTAGCCCCAGACCACCTTGCCACAGAGTACATAAATCAAAAGGGATACTTCTCAATTGTGTTGCAGGCCCTTGTGGATCAGAGGACACTTAACCAACATCAATGTGGGGTGGTCTGGAAAGGTGCATGACGCACACATCTTTAGGAACTCAGGTCTGTTAAAAAAGATGCAGGTGGGGACTTTTAAATAGTGATCCTGCCTACCCCTTACTTCCCTGGCTAACAAAGCCCTACACCGGGCACCTGGACAGTGATAAGGAGCATTTTAATAGGCTCAGCAAGTGCAGAATGATGGTGGAATGTGCATTTGATATTTAAAGGTGTGTTGGCGAAGTCTTCTCACTAGGTTACACCTCAGTAAAAAAAAATCCCAATAGTTACCTCTGCTTGCTGTGTGCTCCATAATGTCTGAGAGACAAAGAGGGAGAAGCTCCCATTGGATTGGGTTGTGGAGACAGATAGGCTGGCTGCAAATTTTGAACAGCCAGATATCACTGCAACACTGAGAGCCAATCATGGAGCGCTGCACCTCAGGGAAGCAGTGAAAAACTGCTTTTGTAACAAGACAACAGTAACATGTGTTGCTTATCCATGCTGTGCTTTCACTTCACATCCCCTACTAATCCCCCACCGAGCCAGTTCCCCTCCTTCCCCCTTATCCATTGTTCCATTCTTCCCCTTTCCCCCTCCCTTTACATCGATAAACAGTAATGAAATGTGAAGCAGTATTTTCCCCCAACTTTTCCCTCCCCCTTCGATCCATTTCTCCCTCACTTCCCCCTCCCTTTATATCAATAAATAAAGAGTAATGAATTGTAAAGCAGTACTTTCTTTATTGGTGATCCTTCACATGGGGGGGGGAAATGGAATGTTCCGCATGCCTTGTGCGGGGCCAGAGATACAGCACCCATTTTGGCTGTGCACACATGAAAGAATCACACATCCCCACTTCTTAAAGGGGCTGTCGCCTCTTTCTACTCGCTTCAACCGGCGAGGAGTGCAGCACGTACTGTACCCTGCTCAACCTCCTCCTAGACCACTTTGGGATGGGGGCTAGTAAAGAATGAATTAGCTCAGAGTATTGCAGGGGCTGCAGAGGGAGTCTGTCTTGCCACTGAGCTTCCTGAAGCTTAACCAGATGCCTCAACATTTGACTGATCACACATTATACTTAGCATTTCTTCTTATGTTGAATGCTCACACTCCTGTGCTGCCTTCCTGTTATCCATGTCCACGTTCAGTTTCAATTTGTCAGACAATGAAATCCTCCACACTCTTAGCTCTGCGTCAGCAGCCACGGAGGTGTTCATTAGCTCATTAAACATGTCATCCTGTTTCCCCACGCCCCCACTTTCTTATCTGTGACAGGCACTATACAGGAGTTTGAGACAGTGATGTGTGGAAGGGCACGTTGTCCACTATAAGGGAAGCAAAGAACAAGGTACCCATTGTTAACTCATCCCATGGATGAAAAGCAACGTTACAATGTAAAAATAAGTCCCCTAAACATTCCCAAGGAAAGGCTACAACCGCATATCATTGTCTGACTATTGCAGGGGTTGGAGTGCTATTCCAACCATGGTAAGTAAGGGGTAAGTGCATCTATGTTAGGGAAATCCCCGGGGCCCATGCTGCATAAGTCCATGCTCCCTAAAGCAGCATGGATGTTGGGCTCCCAATTGATCAGGCTTTTAACAGGTGGTAGAAAGGATGAGGGGTGGTTACAGGTTAACTGTCTCTGGAGAAAAAAAATGGGAAGCCATTTGCAGATGCCAAGGGCCATAGCAACAACATCCTGCTTAAGGACTTGTGGTGTGCTGAACCAAGAAACCAACCTTGGCTGTGCAACACCACATTCTTTAAAAACTTTCTTGATTAGGTACTGTAAATGTGCACCATCTTCCCTAGGTAACCTCAGCTCCCTCTACCAGTGTGCTTCCATCTTTGAAAAGGCCACTAATAGTTTTCAGCATCCCCAAAGCACCTTCCTCCAGCAACACCTGGTGTTGCAACAACTCTGCCCTATTTCCTTCCTGCCAAATCAGACTCAGTTCTGCCCTCCCCTGAGGCTCTAAACAGTCCAGCAAAACACCCAACATAAACCAAAATAGTTTTCTTCCCCTCCTGGGCTCCATGTTCAGGCCTTCTCCTTTTCCCCAGAAAAATAGCTCTCAGGTTTCTTCGCCTCAGAGTCCAAACTCAGCCAACACACAATTGGTACCCCTGCTTTCCACCAGACCCTACTCTCTGCTTTCAGGGTCTAGCTCAGCTCCAGCCCTCCCTCCCAGAGGAGCCAACCAGCCTCCCTTAGCTCCCTGCTACTTCTCCTGGGAACTTGGCTTCACTCCCTTTCCAGAAGCAAAGCCACTTTATGTGCAATCCACCCAGCTGAGCCCACCAATTAACCCATCTAAACCCCAGCTGATCAATATCATGGGATGGAGCAGAGAACTCCGCTGGCACAGGTGTAGCTGGGTGTGACCACCCTTAAAGGGGCAGCCAACCTGTCACAACCATCTAAGAAAAATAAGAGGTTTTCTATGCCTATTCAATCATTGGGTCTTGTGCTGAGATGGCTCAGAAGATGCCAACTGTTTAATGTAAGATCACGGCCAGCCAACCAGCTGTTGTAACTTTCACTCAAAAGCAAACTCAGCTGGATTGGAAAAGGGACATACAGATGAAAAACTCTCAGCTTATTTAACAAAGCTTCTTTTATAGATGTACATCATTTTCTGAGACTAAGACAGAATCAAATGATGATGACTGAAGGATAGAACACCCAGGCAAATCACCACTAACACCTGGGTACTCATCACCAATGGTTTTCTTCCCTCTTATGCTTTTCACATCACTGTTGCATTTGGTCTGAATAGGGGTAACATGAATATTGTCATTTCTCTTCAGTAAAGCCATACTCTTACCAATGTCTACTCTGGGGGTTTGACAAATTGGCCCAGAGTAGTTTTATCCTAAGAAATGGTTAGAAAATCAATTGCAGGGCAGAATCTGTACAGTGAGCATACAGACTGTATTTAAAATGCTAGCCAGTAACAGAAATGGACAACATTTGGCTTCTCCGTTAAGAATCTGACTGGTCACACCTGAAAATCTGCAGGAAGGAGTTAAGTAAATATGTTGCATTCATGGAATTATAAAAATGTGTAATCCACTGGGATTTACTGCATTAAGAGAAAGCAGATTATTAGGCAGCAGATATGACAAATACTAAAAAAAATATTTCAAACAAAATGAACTAGGGCCCAAAATCAAGTCTGTAGCAGTGAAAAGGCAACATGTGGTAGAACTCACGTCGTACTTAAATGGAGAATGTTAACTGCAGCTCATCTGGAATCCTGTAAATATTAAACAGTTAGTCGTTTAAGGAGGTCTGCAAAGTCACTATCATGTTTGCTTTTTTTTTTTTTTTAATAACAATCGCAAGTATTTTATGATGTACATCAATTTCACAGAAAAGTTAAAGTTCTCTGTTTAGTGGTACACAAAAAAAGCTTTAGAAACTTCAAGTCTAACAAGAAATGGAAGTGTAATTCAGGAAAGTGCACTTAAAGCTGTATGCCAGCAATTTAAAAATAGCTTGTATGCTGTTTTCTATTAGATGACATCCTAGTCATACAAACAAACTTGGTATACACACAATTATTTGATTTTCCTTTTGAAAGAAGCACTGTAGAAAAATAACTGAGCATCTATCTCATCATTTTTCTCGTGTCTCCCTGTCATTTTTAGTGGCCTTTGTTCATATTTTCTTTTCCAGTCACATGAAAATGATTGTGGCTGCAACAATATTAAAAAAAAAAAATCACATTAACTCCAAGAGATACTTAATGTCTGAGTGCTTATGTGTACACACACACACACACACACACACACAGAGACGCATGCACGCATACACAGACGCACCATATAGTATAAAAATCTCCAGATAAACTCTATTCATTATTCTCACAGTAGTAAATATATCAACTTATTTTCACAGTGGGTCACTCATCTTTCTAACTGGAACATATTAACAATGAAAAGGTATTTCTGTAAGTGTGGGACACACTCAAATAGGTCCAGCTTTTGTATTGTGCAGGTCAGTAAAAAGCAAAACAGATCTCTCAAATCTGATGCTTTGGGATTTGCAGAGAAGCTAGACTTGTTTTCGATGACTCTTGCCCTTAACCATGAAAGGCTTATTTAGTACCTTTTGACAAGATGTGCATTCTTGGAAAAATCAACTCAACGCTTGTTAAATGAACAGCTAGTGCACTGCAAGCTGGAGTGTAAATATACATCACGCTAGCATGTTGCACATTTACGGATTGTGTGGACCCTGCTATGGTGGCACTAAAAGAATTCCCTAATGTGCTTTGATCAGCTCTGGTTTGAAAGTAGCTGATTTGTGAAGATCTCCCATGCTGCCTTTTATATGCTAGAGGCAACGGATCAAACTCTAAAATAATACTCCCTGCTGGGTTAAAAAATAGTGACAAGTCCCTACCTGGCCATCATCGTCTTATACGGCATTTTGGTACAAATTTATCACAGCATGGTTTTTCCAGTATTTCAGGTGTGGTCATGATATAATCCTTTGAAAATATATATACAATCATACATACACACAGAGTACACACAAAGGTATATTGGTTTTCCCAATGACACCAGTTTGTTTCTATTGAATAATAGATCTTTATGGAAATTAAACTCAAGGTCAGTATCTCTGCAGGCCAAGTCTACCGCACAGCCAACCAGGCAAAGCCAGGTTTGTAAGGCATGCTAATGGTCTCTCTTCACCACCACCACCACCACTACATCATTGTCACTACAGAAACCTATTCAAAATAAGTCATTTCTGCAAAAGCGCTGTTGTATAAATGGAATACATAAAGCAAGGTATATTAAGGCCATTAGGAAGGAAAGACTGTTGCCCATGATAACAAAAGGCCAGAGAAATGCGCCAATTTTGGAATTATTGGGTTTTACAGTATTCATTACGGAGTCTCATTTCATCTAACCTGTACAATCCTTCTGCTGCTGAAAATGTCTCAGGAACAGAGAAGAAAAAAAACTTTTAAAAAAAATATATTCTCCAATTTAAACATGCTTTAGGATAAAAGTCTTAGAAAAGAAATCCAACTGGGATGACGATCTGCCTTCTACTCTCATTTAACTGATCACCCAGGACAGGAGTTATCTTAGTACATAACCTGTCTTTGGGCTCAATGTCCCCCCTCTTCCTTCTGAAGTGAAAGGCAAACTCCTTTTCACTTCAGAAAGCAGATTCAAGAATCCCTTTGTGGGTATAATTCCTGTGTATTTGATGTATTTAAGACTAAAACATGAATTCTCCAATTTCAGACAAATGTTTGGCCGGTAGTTAAGATCATTCTACACAAATGACAGCAATGACCATAGTGTTTTAGACATAATTTACTATAATTTCCACTTGATTTACCCCAATGAATAATCGGTTCACTTTTGGCATTAACATCTTCCAACAACCCGTTTGGTAGATACATAACATTTCAGTAAAGGGTTATGTGAAAGCAGTTTGGTGGGTTTTTTTGTAAATCAGTATTAACTTGAAAGCCAGAAAAAACCCACAAACTTGACATTTGCTTCTAGGCACAAAATTTGGCAGAAGAATAAAAGAACAACAGGGATAGAGCCCAGAAGAACAAGCAGAAAGCTTCAAATGCAGATAGAGGTTAGCCGTTTTTATCTGTTTCTCAAGGATAAACATGTTAGCAAGAGAAGGACATCCCCAACTGAGGAGGTCTTTGTATTTGAATGTCATCTGTTTTGTCAGATTAAAGGAAAAAAGAGAGGAAGAGAAGGTGATGAAGACTCATGGGAGTATATCTTATTTCTCACGTCTCGGGTCAGAGACATGAATGCTTTAGCTACAGATGGTTTCTAGTCAGTCCAAAAAAAAAAAAAAAAAAGCACTGTCAAAATTGAACCAAGCCACCAGAGAGCAGCAATTTGTTTTAAGTCATCCCCTTTTTCTTTTTGTGCTTGAAAAAAATCTAGACTCCTCTAGAAAATCTATGGAGGAGTCTGTACCTAACTGATTTTTTCTTATTAATAAGACTTCAAGAAGAAATGTGTTAATTTAGATATTTAGCTAATCCACAGTGTGTGCGCACATGTATGTGGGGCAGGTGGAAGGGTAGGAAGGAAAAACCCACTGCATCTGTATATACAATTCATTCATCCATTCATTAATTTGTCTCACAATGAAAATATAGTGGGTTTTTTTCAAAATGTCAATATTCAGAGAAAGATATACCATGCTGAAATAGACAGAAGGCCTGATTCCTTCCATCTTGTGTCTAGTCATTTACACCTTTGAAAAAATAATGTGAAGTGGGTGCTAAATGATACCAGCCTGATCTGTGCTCACTTTGCAACAGGCGTGAGTAGACACAAGGTGCAAGGCAGTGGAGAATCAGGCACATATATAGGCAGTATATACTTTTATAACAGAATAATTAAATCATGTATTCACCAAGTGGATTAGCATCACCAGCCCATAATGACACACTGTGTACTTGAAGTTTTTAGCAATGTCTCATGTGAACCTATTGGCTTAGAGGTAATTTGTAGCAGGAAGTGGGTCCTGTCTGTAAGGCCTTGTGGTGTGAAATGCAATTTACTGACAGAGCAGTAAACAGCATCTGCAAGCTACCTGCTGCTTCTCTTCTGAAACGGTGTGGTTTCACGGTATAGCTTCTTCATAGCTCAGTGCATTTAGCAGAAACTCTTATAAAATAGACTAAAGTACAATAATCGATTTGTCAGAACTTAAAGAATATTATATGTGACAATTTCATAGTTGTTATAAAAAAAGTTTCTAAGGTACACACAGATTTTGTTTGGAATAAAAATCCAAGAGAAAGAACCAGTATTTTCAGATGTGAACCCTCATTAATAATTGAATAAAACTGATTCTTTACATGTTTGCACTTGCTGCCAATTTTACTGATGATCTGATACACTTCTGTTGCACCAGACATGTCATTCAGGTGAACCAGCCCCTCTTCTCAAATGTACTGCGTAGTCTTCAAAGTGCTGCAAATGCAAGCTGTATCCCTGCTACTTTGTTTCCCTACATTCATGATTTTATCTAGCAAACCAATATAGTCATTATCTCTTTAGTTTTAACTCTACACTTTCATCTTGCTATTTTACATTAATGGCACTTACTGTAAAAAAAAATTAAGGTTCAGGCACCAAAAAACTGACTTTCATCTCTACTTGTGCACCAGTTCTCAAGCCACCACTATGCTCTGAAATCTTGACACAATCCGTTGAGGAGTTGGCTTCTTTGCTAGGATTAGAAAATATAGTTTTCACTTAGAATGTGGAGACTGAAGAATTTCCAGCAGATCAACCTGGATACCAGCACATATAAGTTATCTCAGGTCTATTTTGGATTCAGAGAGAGTGAAAGGTCTGTATCATAG
Source organism: Mesoclemmys tuberculata (assembly GCA_007922155.1). Taxonomy (NCBI): domain Eukaryota; kingdom Metazoa; phylum Chordata; order Testudines; family Chelidae; genus Mesoclemmys; species Mesoclemmys tuberculata. The sequence goes on along the minus strand of ML675617.1, from coordinate 18,991,607 downwards.
AAAGATTCCATTGCATCAGACTAACTGGATGCATCATGGCAGACCTTTTCCATAGTTTCCCCCCTTGCACTGCCTATGAGTGTAAAGGCCATGCAAAAGTGAAGAACAGTATATTTCATGGCCACAGAGTCAGTGGGTGAAATGACAGCTCACGTCTGATTCCTCTGCTCTGGAAACCTGTTGTCCTATTGAAATGCTTCCTCCTTTTTGTATGTGTTTTGTGGGATACAAAAGCAGGATTTTCAATTTCTGGGGCGCGCTAGGCATGCAGTACTGAGGCTGCGTACACTGTACAAAAATCAGTTTCCTGCCAATTCCAGCGGATGAGTTATTACACTATTTAAAAAAGAGTTCAATTGTGCCGAGGGTGAGCAATAATCCAGTGGAAGCATTTATTGTTTGGAAGGAAATGGAGCCGCCCCAAATGGGTCCAACTCTAATGCCTGTTGCTGCTGGGCCTGCTGTGGTGTTACACTCTGTACAACCAGTTCTGTGAAGGGTACTGCACCAAAGTCATCTGTTTTTAGCCCATCACCACTGTGAACTGCCCCATGCAGGGAGCTCTGTCTAGGTCTACCAGGCACTACTATATTATGGTCCCCACGGTTGTCACCCAATCCTTGATGTTGTGGGTGCCGCATCAAGTCTGGTGGATGAAAAGGTTTGGCCCCAAAGGGATCCAGCAGATTCTCGTCCACTTGCAAAGGGTTGCCTCGATCTTTGCTGTCAGTCAATGCAACGCTTATGTTTTCCTTGGAGTCTGAGATCGTTAGGAATTCGTTGCTGCTTTGGGAGTCCCTGCGGCCAGTTTTCTTGTGCCTGCGGGCTCTCTCTGGGGTGCGGTAGCTGGGTTTTGAAGCCTTCTTGCTGCTGGTCGGGGTGCCATGGTGGCGCTTCCCATTGCTTTTGGGCACCTCCTGTTTCATGCGCCTTTGCCGGGAGGAGAGTTTCTGTAGGTTCCGCTGCTGCTTGACTTTCTGCTGCTGCTGGCTCCCTGTAATCTCCTCAAAGGGGACAAGCCCAAAGAGGTCCTCTCTGCTCTCGCTGCTCTTTGGGACGGGAACAGGCTGGAAAGGGGTACAGCCAAAAATATCCACACTTTGGGGAGAAGTAGGGGTGGTTTGGGTCTCGGCTCCTATGATCTGGCCATCTGACTGAGCCACCTTCTTGCTGAATGGGGCCTTAGTGAAGACATCAAAGTCATCCTGCTCTTGCCCCAGGCTGAGAAAAGCAGGCAGAGGAGATAAACCTTTGTCATTCTTTTCTCTTGGCTGAGGTTGCTGAGATTGAAGGGCAAAGAAAGGGACAGCTCCAAACATATCAAATTCTTGGCCAGACCCCAGCTGGGCCATAGTACTTGGTAACGCAGACAAGGAAGAGTGCGCGACATTGGGTTCTCTGTCTTCACCACTGCCACCCACCTCTCTGTATCTATGGCAAGGGAGTCCTTTCGGAGGCTTTCCCTTAGTGCGATCGGAATCAGAATCGGAACTCTGCTTTTCTTCCTCCTCTTCCTCTGCCTCATCTTCAGAGTCCATAAGGAGAGGCCGATGGCCTAAGTTCTCAGGTTCTGTATCATTGTCATCATTAAAGTCTCCATGCTCCCCCTGTAAGACATCTTCATCCTCCTGCTCCTCATCTTCCTCACTACTCTTGGGAGAAGGAGGGTCAGATTCAAAGTCGCTCTCTGACTCATCACCTCCTTTCTGCACTTGTCCTCCTGAAGTTTTCCTTCCTGGATGGTGCTCTTTAGAGGCGTGACTTGATTTTTCAGCCTTGCTTGGGCTCCCTAACTTATTTTCTTGACTGCCAGCTGAGTTGTCAGTTGTCTTTGCTGGAGAACCTGCAGGGCCAAAGAAAACAAAACTTAACTTTAAATGCACTTTTACAACAAACCGCACTTATTTCACAGACACCAGATATACATGTAGAAGGATGCCAGGGCATTCAAATACACCTCTTTTGCAGTTATTCAAAGAGACTGAAGATCCATATAGAGTTTCAATTGTTGATCTGAAGCTAACAAAATTAGTTTACAGTCAGACCTTTGCGCCCTTAGGTTATTTCAAATATACCTGGCCTGTAGGAACACAACACTCATAGAATCATAGGGTTGGAAGGGACCTCTAGTCCAACCTCCTGCTCAAAGCAGGACCAACCCCTACTAAACACGGTTTCATTCTTTTGGCTGTTATCTTGCTTGTTGTATTGTATATTATATTGTAGCCTTATCTCTTCAAAATATAAGGCTACAATATAAACAAGTAGGGCCAGCTGTTCAGGTGTGCATAATGCAGCTCCTACTGAGAGTGATGAGACCTGGGAGGTGCTGAGCTCTTTGAAAATCTTTCCATTTCTTTAAGGTGCCTAAGTGGGAGCTGTTGGGGTCTTGCTCTTTTGAAAATTTAGTCTGAAAATCTTATGGCTCAATTAATGGAAAAACAAAAAAAAATCTACCAGTGTGAGATGGTCAGATTTTATCTAATTTGTCCAGTTTCTCTACACCATGTAACAAATGTGCCTTACTAACAATCATAAATCAAAAAGCAATGCAGTGGTATCATAGCATTTTAATCTGAAGCTGCGTCTTCATTTTAGGAAGAGAAATGTGGATGCATGTATACGTACTGTATACGTGCTGGTCTCTGTGTAGCAAGATTGGTTTTTTATATTGCTATAGTACGGCTGTAGAAACTGGTATCTGTGGAAGCATCCCATGTCAGTGGACACCTCAGCTATGCTTTGACTGTGAAAACAAAGTGTAAAAATACATAACTCGAATGAAGATGGTTCAGTTCATATACAATGCCTTAAAAATGCTATCCACATGAGGTCCAAAAGAATTAAATGAGACGGGTTTAAATTTCTTCCAGAAAGTCCCTTTCATTTGACTTTTTCTATACTACACACGTTTGTGCCTATTTCCAACACTGATGCACCGGTGAACGCACTAGTCCAGCCAAGCCAGATGTTTTCAGCTGGGTATCAGAAACCCAGCTATCCCAAGATTTTATGGTACAGGATTGAAAAGGCCTGAGACGGGCCTTCATTAGCACTGACACTGGGTATGGGATAGTATTGTGCAGACACTATATTGCCATGGCCCTCCTTTGCCCATAATGTTGGAATCCCTAGTGGAGTGGTGTACACTAACTGCTACTAGTGCTTTGAATGCAGAGTTTATCTAGCCCTGCTCACAGGAGGTCTAATTGACACGTGGGAGATTTTTCAAGACAAGAGTGCCAATTAGACACCTAACTGCCATTGACACAGTTAAGCTAAGTGCTTAACTGCCATTTGTGCCTTTGAAAATCTTCATAGTGCTTAAAATGGTTGCAGCAGTAGGTGATTGCCTACACTAGGACTCAGCATTTTTAATGCCAGTGAGGCTGAACTGTTGGTAACAATGGTAGGACAATTTTTAAACACTTCTTTGACATATACGTCCCAAGTGCTTGTCTTGCCGTTTCAAACTGGTTGTAGTCAGAAAAATCATGCTCCAAACTGACATTGTGAAGTCCCATATTTATTTCTCTCATGCAACAGTTCACAAATCAAGAAAGAAAAGATTTTTTGATTTTAAACTAGCAGCCCTTTAAACTCAATTTGGGGTCTGAAAAAAAATCAATCTGTTCTTCTTGCTCTGACAACATCATCCCAAATAATTAAGATTCAGCAATTAGAATGCAGCTGACAATTCCACTTTCAATGAATGATGCACAATAAGGATAGAACTTATTTTTTCATGGGTACATCGGCTTGATAATGCTGGGAAGTAGTAAAAACATGCTTATGCCAGTAAAATAAGCAGAAATGACCTATACACTCGGGGACAGACATGCTAATAAGGTGTTTTTTGTTTTTTAAACACATCAAGAGTCACTTTTGGGTAATTACTAGGGCTGTCAAGTGATTAAAAATAGCATTTAATTGTAAGATTAAAAGTCACAATTATTCAGTTTTAATCATAATGCTAAACAATAGAAGACCAATTTAAATGTATTAAACATATTTGTGGATGTTTTTCTACATTTTCAAAAATATTGATTTCAGTTAGAACACAGAATACAAAGCGTACAGTGCTCACTTTACATTATTTTTACTACAAATATTTGCACTGTAAAAAACAAAACAAAAGAAATAGTATTTTTCAATTCACCTCACCCAAGTGCTGTAGTGCAATCTCTATCATGAAAGTGCAACTTATAAACATCATTGGGGGGGGGTGGAGGGTTTGGTTTAGTTTGGTTTTTTTTAAATGTAACGGCACAAAAAAACAAAATGTAAAACTTTAGAGCCTGCAAATCGAAGCATGAAGGTCCATACAAATGTTTAGCATATCTGGCACATAAATTACCTTGCAACACTGGCTACAACAGTGCCATGGGAATGCCTATTCTCACTTTCAGATGACATTGAAAATAAACAGCAGGCAGCATTACCGCCTGTAACCGTAAACAAACTTTTTTTTGTCTTAGTGATTGACTGAACAAGAAGTAAGACTGAGTGGACTTGTATGAGGTGAATTGAAAAATTCTTTTATCTTTTTACAGTGTGATTAATCATAACTATTTTTGAATCTAGTTGATTTGTTTTGCATTAATTGCATGCATTACCTGTGATTAACAGCCCTAGTATTTGCTCTCAAGCTTTATAGATCTGATATTATATGTTATGAAAATGCATCTCTTGCTTTGTAGCTTTCATATTTTGAATTTCAGTAATATACTTTGGGGTCGGGGAGAAGAAAACAGTAATACAGCAAACTGTTACAATCAGTTGCAGAAAGGCTTTTCACTCCAATTCAATATAATATACCTGTATTTGTCAAATGTTCTATTCTTTTCCCTAGAACAGAGACCATGTTGCAGCTGCATCACTTGAGAGTGTATCATGTAACAATATAATAGTAGTAATGCTGATCAGCATAGTTGCACAAACACTCAAATGATGAAATTCACCTTTTCCTGCACATAGGCTGAGTAAGAAGGCTTTATGTGGAGAAATACACAAGGGAAGGAGGAAGAATTCAGCACACCAGCAAACCACATAGCTGCAGTGCAGTCCCACTACAACCACTATTAGCCTTATTTATACAGCACCACGTGTAGGGTGAACTACTGGTAAATGTGCCAACTCAGCCCTGTCTCTGGATTAACACATGTATAAGCACATGCAAATTCCCTGTTAAAAAGCCAGCAAAAACAGATGCTCAAGCAGTACCACTAATATTTATAAAAAGACATAGCTATTATTAAACACCATTTTGTTGCTTTATTTGAAAAGGTCACATCTCTTCCCTCCTCCCCAGAAGCACATTTTAAAGCTGTGTTCCAGTCTCCCACCTACTACAACACTTAAACCCTAAGGCAGCAAAGCACTTAAGCACATGCTTGATGTTAAGCACATGATTAAGCGCTTTACTGAATCAGAGTCTTACTAACTACAGTCTTCTTGGTAAAACACTGCTGCACTAAGATGACCAACTACAAATACAAAACCAAAATAAAAAATTGTATGAAATAGCATAAAAGGGATATGCTAAAGGTTCTTTCTGCAGTCTTCATGGAACAGAGATTATGGGTCCTGTTTCAGGCATACAAGATAGAAGGTTTGCACAAACAGATCAGAGAATATTCCTCCCACTCCAGAAAAGATTTGTACTGGAGGTAGTGGAGCCTCAAGTCTAATTACATGGAATAATTTTGTTAATTGGGAGGTCAAAATAATGTCTGTAGAGCTTGTAAACAAGAGATGGGGGGGGAATAGAACAGGCAGTTCATTTTTTAGGCTTCTGAATGACACAAAACAACCTCTTTCATTAAATGATTTTTTCTACAAAGCAACCCGTTTTCTGGGTGGAGCAGTTTTGCCTAGTGGATAAAGCACCAGATTGTTACACAAAGCTGGGGTCTATTCCTGGTTCTGACACTGGCCTGCTGGGGGACCATGGGAAAGTCACTTTACCTCTCTGACTCCATTTCCCCATCTGTAAAATGGGAATGATATTGACTGGGAGACCAATATTTTGTAAAGTCCTTTGAGATCTATGGGTGAAATGAAATACAAGAGCTAGATATTCTAACATGTCATCAGACTGTTATATAATCCGATGTGGTACTGAGTGTAGTTAACCATAAGCAGAGCTCTTCATCTTACGCAGGGGTGAAGCAAAGCTCTATTGCAGCTCCACTCCTGCAAGGGTTTAGATTTTCTCCTGCCAAACTTCAGAGTTCTACTGATGCACAAATTAGGAGTGCCATTGGAGTTCAGCTTCAGCCTAGTGTAGCTTCAGTGCTCTTTTCTGCTGACTCAGCCAGCCTGTAACTGAGGGAACACTGGTCACCCAAACCCAGGATTTTACACCGATATCACGTGTGCTGCTTATAATGAATCTAGTTAACTTGTATATAAGATGCCTATTGTTCCTTTTCCTTAATTTCTGGTTGCTTGTCTTTTCTTAGATTTGAGGTCTAATATGAGGGACTATACTGTTTCAGTGTTTGGAAAGCACCTAGCTCATAATAGGCATCGCTGTAAATAAGAACACCAAAAGTAAAGGCCAGTACAAGAGCGTAGCTTTATATTTGCCCCAGTATTGCGGCAAAACCCAGTAATAAAACAGCTGCTGATGGGAGAGATTTAGTCATTTTTTGTAGTTTAAAAAAATGGGACTCATTAAAGATCATCTCTCTGGTGTGCTCCAGTAAGAACCATATCCGAGAAGTCAGAAAGAATAGTATTTTCAGTAAATAAATTGATTTACTTTCGTGTGATACACATGAACATGAGATTGCCTAATGAATATAAATCTTCCCTTGGTGAAATAAAATCTCTATACAAAGGTATAAATATGCATACTGTATGAGAGAGTAAACTATTCTAATGTCCTTTGGGATGAAAGGTGCTGTATGATACACCTGTAATACATTAAAGTATTAGTATAATTAAACTCTGAATTTTACAAAGGTCTCAAGGAGCCCCACACAAATGTATCTTTAAGGAGGACTTAAATGTGGACTGGGCCAGGTCCTTGCAGATGAGCTCAGATTTAGTACAGAGGGTCACATGGAAGATGGAACAGAGGCGATTGTTCACTCATTTGTCAGCTTTTTGCACAAGAATAAGAGCCTGGGTGGAGCAGGGGCAATACAACGCTTCAGAAGGAAAGATTAGTAGGGAGGACCAGAATTACAGAGAACTTTGAAGGTAGAGGATGAGAAGCTTAAGTTTGATGCGATAATGGACAGTCAATGGAAGGATTTGGAACGAATGGAAGGGTTACATCATTAAACTAATGGGCAAGGAGGAGGGGATGAGTGTGTCTTCTAAAGTGAGTGATAAAGGGAAATAAGCCACTACTGTGTTCCTCTCCAAAAAGCAAGAAAGGCAATTGCTAACACCTACCAGCAGAGCACTGCTTACACTGGAGTGCTTCATGATCAGCAGGAAGAGCGTTGGGTGGTGTATTAAAAAAAAAAACACGACTCCTTGGAAAAAGTTAAAAATGCAGAGGATCAAATTGCCTCACTTGCCCCACCTCCAATCCCTTCCACATCTAACTCTGTTTTTATAGCATTTAATACATTTTCAAATTTAATATTAAAGACTTTAAAAGGTATGTTTATTTTTACATTGAAGTATATTTTGAATGTATAAAGTCTTCTTACAACTGACATAGCCACCTAATTCAGAGCTGGGCCATATCTAATTCCCAGCTCAAGGCACTATTTCTACAAATACAAATGATAGCATAGCAGAGGACAAATCAGCCTAAAGGCAAAAGTAAGATCTCATCCAGCTCTTCAGTTCCAGAGGTGTCATGGGCAGAATTCTGGATCTGGGTTTGACAGTGTCTAGCTGAGCATGGTCAGCAGTAGGTATTAGCCAGCAGCAAGTGCTGCGATGTTACACCTGCTCCAAAAAACAGCAATATGTACCTTACCATATATCCCCTTGGCTCCTCCTTCGAAGACACACAGGACAGAATATCTGCTTCCTGTCATTGCACCTGACAAAAAACATTTAGCTCTGTGTTCCAAAGACTGTTCACAAAGTGAATGGCGGGTATACAAATACCAAACTGAATAAAAACTCTTTTGTCAGTAGGCATCTGTATAGTTTTGTGGATGAGGGAGACCAGATATTTAAACATTTCCAATTCCAAAAAATTGGCCCAAGCAATATTATACGTAGGCTCCACGAACTGCTTCCCAGTTCAGTTTAATCCATAAGGCCATACGTAGTTTGGCTCCTGTAAAACTTGAACAGCAGACCCTTCTTATGCCTTGCTCTCTTAGTTGAATCTCTTTTGCAGACAACCCGATGACATTCTCATGTAGGAAGTTGAGGCTGGTTAATTTCAGGAGAATGCTCTAATGTGGAAGTTGCTTCCTCTGGGTGAATTACAAGAGATCACTTTTATCAACGATCAGTGCATGGAGCAAAACATCTTTTTGATCAAACATTTGCTTGACTAATCAATAATCATTGGTTGATTTATGGTCAGTTGAAATGGTTTGTGCTGTGCTGTATTGTGTGGGCAATTTAAGTCAGTAAGATTCTGCATGTAACATACCCATATGCAACAGCCCTCAAGGCATAAAAATAAAATCAATAAATCATTACATAATGGTCACCCAACATAAATTATAGGTAGAACAGTTGTGTACTGTTAAAGCAATTAATAGCCTCTATAATATTGCACTTGATCCTGAAAGGCCCCAGCTAAGCAAATTTATATACACTTCAATGACAGTTGTGTGAGAGTAAGGACTAAAGGATTGGGCCCATATTCTTGACAGCTCTTTTTATACAAAAAAATCAGCACGCCTGGAATATAAGCCATTTAAGATTTTTCACAGTACAGGGGAAAGTTGCTTGGATCTTTCTTTTCTTAAATGATTAATTAGTCTGAGAAAAAAAGTTTGTCATTTTCTACTCTCTGGTTTCTAACTGATAAAGCTTCTGTTGTTGGCTTATGGTTTATTCCTCTGCCACGCAAGGAGTATGTAGCTTTATCAGTGCTAGCAAGGTCAATATCTTTTGATGGCTAAGGCAGGAAGTGGAAATTTACTGGACTATCTTGTTGTAGTCTATGAAACAAAGTATAACCAAATAGTTTTTGGTAAATATTTTTTCACCTCTAAAATATACCCGGAGTCATAAGAATGTAGAAGTAAAGTATGTTTTTTTGTATGGATTTAAGAACAAAATGACCAGAAACATCAGGTGATTATAGCTTTGGACTGTTTGTTTGCTTCTGGTGTTAAATTGCTTCTTATCTGTTCTTAGTTTAAATAGTACACATTTGGTATACTGTTAAATTAAAATCTGGATTATTTGACTGCATACTTTAGATTTCCCAAAGGTATAGCCTTCATGTTGGACTTGATAACCACATGTCTTCCAAATCCTGACATTTCCAATATTTGTTGAGACACTGTAATTGTTAACATGAAATGTGATTAGTTTACGAAACGAAAATAACCTAAATCTATCTGATTTAGGGTAGACGTTAGTAACATTATGTTCAGAAAAACAAAACTTGTTTTAAAAATATTAGTCCCAATTGAAGTGCATACTCTGCTTTTTCCATATACGTACAACACACCGCTATTTCTGTATGAAGAAAGCTAAACAAAAGTAACACTAACATGTAAATGGTTCGATTTCTATCTGATAAACTGAAAATATCTAAATATGACATGCTAGTCTTTATTCTCATACTCCTGCTCTCACCCCAATGATGCTCAGAGACTAAATTTGCAGACTGCATTAGCAAGCCAAAGAAAAGCTGTGAGGGCTGTATTTGGATCCATGGAGCATATACTACAGCAAGATTTAACCCATATTATGGTGCGTTTCCTTTTCAATGGTGACCACTGCCGTGACAGATGCATGTAATAAAAGACTTGGGGCTTGAACTGCACCCTCTCCAGGATACTTCTAAGTGCAGACTTCTAAGTGCATTCAACCAATGCCAGTTTATAGGTGTTAAACTGGAAGATTTATTTAATAACAGCAATTTAAGGCCAAAAGTCAGATACTGATTTTTTTTCTTGTTATCTGCAGGTAAAATTGTAAAAAAAATGATTTCCTAGAGGAAAAAGCACAATGAAGAACCTGTGAACATCATGCACAATGGTTTTATTCAAAACCTGAGGTGACTTTCCTGAAATACTCCATATTGAAACTGTAAGATACTCATTAGAATCACACAAAATGTGTGAAGAGATTCACATTTTGGGTCATATGATTTTCACCAATTTGTTGAGCAAGATATGAGTTGTAAATCTAAGCTATTAGGGACGTATTAAACTTGTGCAACTTCTAAATCCTGTGCTGAGATAATATAGTTGTAGACATAGTAAAAGCCTGGTTTTCTTTACTTTTTATATACACCAAAAATATACAATGAAACATGTCCAAGAGTAAATCCTTATTAAGCAGCTATTGATTTTGAGATCACCTCCAGGAATCCCCATACATATTGAATACATTCTTAACCACTTTGAAACATCTATTATTTGGACCCAAAGGACCAATAAAAATTAACTGCGTAAGGCAGTCTTTCAATCAATGTACATTACTTTTGAACAGGAAGATCCAAAATTCCTAGGGTTCTGTCCTCTCCCTCCACTCACCTCCCAACAATATGCAAGACCATTACTGATTTCCTGATATGGCAAGAACTGAATTACTGCATTTTGTAAGGAAACAAAAAAATCCTGAATAAATACAAAAGAATTTTAAAAAGATGGGCTAGGCACTACAGAGAAGGTAATTAATTTATTTAGGAAGTGGGAGCAAAAGCTGAAATAAAATCTTACTATTGGTAAAGCCTCTATAACTAGCAATTCAGAAAGGGCCACAAAAGAGCAAAATAGTGAATATCAGATGTTCCTTCTCCCTCTTCTTCATTCCTTGAAAAATGCATGGCTAATATATTATATGGTTGGGACATTATTGGTCCTATATCTTTGCATTCTCAAAAAGAGCATGGATCTTATATTACTTATTTGTTTATAGTATAAAGTCACAGCACAAATAAATAGTCTCTGCTCAAAAAAAGCCCTAGTATAGAATATACAAGGTGTACATTATAAAGCTGGACTTAACTGGATTCTTACTTGCTTGAAGAAGCTACTACTACATGTAGTAAGAAGTGAGAGGTTAAGGCCTGCAAATTATCAGAACAGGCTAAGGCTTAAGGCCTAAGTGGAAAAAGCCAAGTTAACAGAAACCAGCCTGTGAATTTACGGCCTAACTGAAACTGGCACGGAGAGAACGCTGATACTGCAAGCATACACATTTCCAAAATATTACTAAAAACACACAGCAAGTGCAGAAGGCACCAAGACATCCTGATACCAAAGAGAAAACTGACTCCATGAAATGACACTTTGATGAACAGAAATCTCTAATAAGGTGATGAATTGTTTTGCCCAAATCGTCCAATTAATGGCAAAGGGTGCTATTAGACTACATCAAGAGGGTGGCAACTATCTACAGCAAAGGAGGCAGAACGAAGTTGTCTGCAACAGCATATAAAAGAGGATGTCAGAGGGAACAACTTTGTCCAGCCGACAGGATAACGGAAAGTCCTGCCGTTAAGTTGTGCCGAGTCCATTGTAACGGAGCACTCATATTTGAAGTGTACTGGTAGCTATTCTATAGGTTGTATCTTCAACTGCAATAAACCTGGCCTGGGTGCCTTCGTTGCTCAGCTAATCCGTGGTTGTGTCGATTCATTCGATCGTGAGTGCCGTCTCGGCTATCTGCAGAGCTAAGACAGCACCTACACGGGGAGACACACGCAGCCTACACTGAGAAGCACCAAACACCGGTAACACATCTGCACACATTATGCAGAGCTCAAACGTGCTTTTAGGGAACGATCATACTCTCACGAAGCCAACGATAACATTCCTGGTGACTTTGTGGTCAGAGTTGTAGTTGATTACATTAATGAGCACTAAATTCAACCTTAACAAGAAAGAAAAATATCCAAATACAAAGCCCCTGTATTGCTGATAATTCACTTAAGTTTAAACATTAAATAGAAACTTTCCTCCATCAACAATAAATCTATTTTCAACCCCAAAAGTAAAAGTCAAATTATATTTCATTTACTAAAAACATTAAACGTACCAAAATAAATGCCCAAAGGGAAAAAAATGAGTTCATTGTTAATGTAGAGACATTTTAATGTCAGAATGCACTTTAAAATCAACATGGCATAAGATTTTTTTTTTTTTAAATAATCTTCTCAAGCAGTAAACTGCTGGAATGAAATTTTCAAAAATATATTTATAAAAGCTGAAGAAGTATGTGGAGTAACATCTGTTTGCAATGTACTGCTCAGATTACTACACTTCTAATCAGGTTTGCATCTTGTAGGAGACAATTGTTCTTGACTCAAATGCAAGGCAGGTGGAACATCTTTAATCATATAAGAAGATCCCAATCTTCAAGGAAATTTTCTGTTCTGATGTTCTTTTCCTAGACATCCGATTATAAGAGGATGAATGGCTTGTAACAACTATAGTAATTACATGCCTTCTGCTGGTTCATCATTTTTGGGAGGGAGGGGGGAAGGAAGAGTGGGGCATAAGGGCCTTAAGCTTCCTTTGAATTGGTAACATACTGCCACCATCATTTCACAGCAATTTGCCACATGTCAAGCCTAAGGATTACTGGGACGTTTCAACTAAATCTGCACCATTTCTTTGGCAACAGGCAGAGCAGCAGCTGCTGAATATTGTAATAGATTTATGCTGTTTGCTGCTCTTGTTTTCAAGACAAAAACTGGAAATTAAAACATTCCTCTCCAAAATTTATTTCTTAGAATGTTTTTTTCACCTTGAAAACATATCTGTGAATTATAACTTTAAACTTTTTACAATGTCTTTGATGGTTTTTAGCGAGAACCCTTTTATACCATGCACCATGAGTGGACTTATGTAAGGCATGACCCTGATGTATTGATCTATTTTAATGACAGGAATAAAAACCCACTTCATTATTTACTATTGAAGTACTATTGAAGTCTCCAATGAATCTCTGCTCATCCCCCAAAAAGAAAGGACTGAAGATGACCCACACAACAAAATGAGTGACAGGTGTATGCCTGAGTCATTTCAAGAGCAAGGCAATCAGTGCTGTCCTAGACCATCAACTTGTCACAGACCATATATGCCCACTGTAGTAAGAATCTGACAGCCATACTTTGTGAAAGATTACTGCAATATAAGTGATGCTTTTTTGGGTCAAAGTAAACAGTATTAAGTGTGAGGCTTTTAGAAAAGATTTATTTCCCTGAAGTGAATTACTCCATGAACTCACTGAAATTCTTACTGTGAAGTGGACCCTATTTTAGTAGATGATCATTTAACCAGAGATACTAGCATGAGTTAAACAGTATCATCCACTATGAAGCTTGAGTACCAAAATAAGTATGTTTAACATGCAGCTGGAGAACTGTGCAATCATATGTTTATAAAGGGAATGAGGGGTTTTACGCAAATTTGCCTAATTGATTCAACTATATTTCATATTTATTCTTTCTAAAAACTGTAGTGGATTGTGCCTCACATTTACGAATCAAAATCTATAGTAATCTGTGTGCTTTAGTTAGTGTAAATGTTGCAGGAAGAGAATTTTATCACAGGAATTGCTAGGGACTAAAATCATGCCTGTATATTTAAGACCATGTATCATCCATTATTCTGGATTACTGCAGTCTCAGGATTGGGAGGGATACCACCAAGATAGTTCAAAATTACATTTGCAGGGAAAGCATAAATTAGTTTCATTAGAGATGATTTGCAGTAGCAAAGAAATTAAAACTCTGCTTTTTTGACCAAAAGCTAGAAAATACAACTTGATTCAAAGAATAATTCCAGCCCTTGGGACACTAAAGGTCCTAGGAATAGTATAGATACAGTTTAGTTATTCTTGAAAGATTGAGACTGAAATGTCCTATGACTACAAGGATTAGAGTACAAGTCAGGTAACTAACATTACCACTAGGAGCAAACAATGCCATTACTAATAGACATTTATTTATGGGTGTGTATTTAATTTTACTAAAATACTCTATCAGAAGTTAAAATACAAAGGACCAAGATGTTTGAAGAATTCAGAATTCTTTTATAAGTTGTACCAAATTGTCCTAGCCATCACAAGACAACATACACTGCTTTGAGATGTGATAGACTGTGGTGTAGATAACCTACAACTATCAAGAATTTCGGGAAAAAATGACTCGTCGCCCTATAAAGAAAGGATGTATTTTCAGGCTTCTGTATTTGCTAAATAGCACTGCCATGTTCAAGTCCTCAACAAATTATCCTTCTTGAAGAAATTAACCTAATAAAGGCACTTTTGAAAGCTGTGTTTATAGTACCGGGTGGCACAGGGAGTTCCCCCAAAGATTAACACAACACAAACTGTGAAAACACAAACTATTTACAAAGCTAATTCTTATTTTAAGGGACAAAGCTGAAGCTATGGACACAGAGTTCCAACCCGGACCAGGTAGTGGTGAGAAGGAACTGGAGAGGCGGTTGGTCTGCTCTGCCCTGCCCTTTATTACAGGCATGAAGTGAGGCAGGTGCACGCGCAGACCAATAGATGCTACTTCCAAATTCTTGGGCTCCAGGTACATGGTGTGCATGTGTAAGCCACAGTGGAATACAATAGGAACCATCACTTGAAGAACATTGACATTTGGGTGGCCATCACTCAAAAGGAAACCATTTCTTTACTTGTTTTTCACATTAATTCAGCCTTACCTATAAAGGCAAAAAAGCGTCTTTGCAGATACCGCATAATGTAAATCCTGCAGAGTCTCTAGTTTTGTGGATAGGCTTAGGAGTTGAGAAATTCTAAAATTGTCCATTCTTTAGAGCAGGGTGATTGAAAGTGGTAATTTAGTGCTTGCTGAGCAAATATAATGGAAGAAGGTAGTACTGTAAGCAGAACCAGTTTAATGAGGAAAAAGTTGATACAGAATGGGAACAGAAGCTAACGGACTAGCTCTTAATGAGTACCACACAGCAGAAAACAGAATGCCAACTGTTATCCAGTTCACACCTGGTTATGCATGGTCAGAAAGAGCCTGAGTGCGATCACACTAGGAGAGTCACAGATATGCAAAGTGAAGGAAGAAAAGAGAATGTGGCTGCAAAAAACACACACACACACAAAAAAAAGCCCATCTAAGATTGAAGACAAAGTGAAAACTGAACATGTTAGAGGAACTATTAGTGTGGATATGAATAGTCAGAAAAATCACTCGAAGAGGGCATTTTTAACGCAGCATATCCACAACTTTGAGCATCTTTAAGTTATACCTTACTTCCCTCATTGCTGGCTCCACAGTAGTATGAAGTACCAAACGCTTTTTTTTTTCAATGTTACGGAAGAGTCCTTTATTCTACTCTACCTCATGCATCAAAATTGTCAATGAAGTTCTTGTTGCAGAATTTTTAGTAGTCAGAGTTAGCCAGAGCACAACTTGGATTTTAGATCCTACAGTTTGCAGTGCATTCAGAAAAATCTCATTTTCTGTAAAGAAGTTAGAGGCTCTCTCAGCATCATAAGTGTCTGACTGTAACCAGACTTAAACCTAAGCTCTTTATCCCTCTGCTCTTGCACTTGTAGGTTCTAATAAGCAAAAGGAACCAACAACAAAAATAAAGGACAGAAAGGTTGGTGGACGAACACAATAGAGGAAAGTAGCAATACTCTTGTGTGACCTAAATGACTAAATTTCTTTAAAATAAGGAGATTTTTTTTTTTAACTGACAGGTTGTATTAACCCACTATATTTACATTTCAAAAGTTGCATAAATGTAATGTATCAATGCAGCTGGGTGCTAGGTTAGCTTTAAACTTCAGGACATTCAAGGTAACATTAGAAAAATTGTTTTCTATATAATCTTCAGCACAAGACTGAAGATTCCAATTTGCACTGGCTTGGTCATATAACTGAACAAGCTTCCTCAGAGAGAGAGAGAGAGAGAGATTTAAATAAGAGGTAGTGATGTTACATATGTAACTTGCCTGGGTGAGCAATGAAAGGTACAGAACCAAAGGGATCTTCTGGAGGATGGTTCTGTGGAGCAGAATGTGGCTCCACATTCTTATCTGAGGATGCTCTCCTCTCCACGAGCCTGTCTGTAAAAATAAATGAAACAGAACAAAAAATAAAATAAAATAAAAATGGCAGTTCTTATGCCAATTTAATGATACTTTTAATAGATTGTTTTGGAAGGATAATATCCTCTCCTTGTACCCTGACAGCTCTCCCATTTTCAAAAGCCTTATCAGCAAGTGTTTATTCTTGTTTTATTTCTCCGCTCCCACCCCAAAGTAGATTGTGGCAGATGATGAAAATGTATTAAAAACCAAAATCTACATAGTCAAACTTATTCTGAGCAGGGCATGTAGCTTGTGCAAGAGACTAAGTTTTATCCTGTTCTTTTAATTTCTAATTTCACAACAATCACCATGATATGTAGGGACCTAAGTCAGACACCTGTGTGTTGTATTTTTATTTTTTTTGTGGCTAAAGTCATCAGTTTAAAAAAAAGAAATCCACCAATGTCCCTAAATGAAAAAGACAAATTAGTAATCCCACCAACATTCCTTTTAAATTATGAAACCATACTGGTTTCTCAGTTTCACCAGATCCAAACAAGTATAGTTATGTTTTGTATGCTCTTTATTTCCTAGTATTCTTGACTGTGCAATGTGTTTTAGAATTGCATACATATAGTATTCAACATTACAAGAACAAAAAAAAATTGGGAATGTGGTCTTCTCATTTAATGTTCCAAGGGTTATCTATGACAAGAAAAGAAGTTAAGCTGGAATTCTGTCTGCACTATTGCTCAAGAGTACTGGAACCATCTCAAAGCAGTTACCCAATAGGAGTACACAAACTGACAGGCATAACTGAACATTCTGTGGGTATAAAAGGTCCATATTCTCCATGGCCCAAGCTCTTCTCCACCTGGCTAAATTCCAATTTTAGATTCCAAGGAAGAGGGAAGGAGGGCAAGTGAGTAAGGATCTACAGACACTATACATTCAGATAAAGAAACGTTACCAGTAACCAGAGTTAATATAAATTGTCTTTACGGTATTCCATTGTAGATTAACAAGCAGTTGCAATTCCCAGATGGATGACTGAGTGTTTAATTGGATAGAGATTGAATGAATGACTTGATAAAGTGAACATATTATCTCGCTCCAGTATTTGGAGAGTGTAGTTCTGAACAAGATACAAACTGAAAGCATTATACATTTGAGTAAAGTTTAATGGAAGCAAGATAAAGAGATGGACACAGCTATTCTAGAATGGGCCATAAGTCCTGCTGGCAAATTCCCATACCAGACTTGCAGAAGATGGTGGTTACAGGTTTTTCATTTATACCAGTACCCAGCCTCAAGACTTTATGTGGACCTCTGTGTGGGGGAAGGAGAGGATGGCATCATCACTATGCCAGACCTGAAGAGGTTCTTGAGTCAGAGATGCACTCACTCAGCTCACCATCAGTTTCACCAGTTCATCTGTGCACCAGGTCTTGCAAACCGCTAGAGGACCTGATATTTGAGTATGCGTGTTCATTTATCAGACTGTTGTATTAAAAACCTTTTTGACAGTTCAAGCTGATACAGCAAATCCTGAGTGTCTGCATCATGGAAGACTTCTTGTAGGTCCTTGGTCAGTTTGTTTCAAAAATGGCATTTTGCAGAAGCCACAGTAATAGGCACTGTCAGATTAAAGCATAGCATAAGAAAGGTGTGTGGGCTGGCCAAAAAAAAAAAAAGATGGTTTCCTCCCACCATTACACCCATATGTCTAGGGCAAGTCTGAGGATTTTGATTAGTTGTTCTTTTGCATATACTCTACATATATGGCCTTAAATTAGCTTATTTTTCCATTTCTCCCCCAGCCATCTTCACATTTGTCCCTAGATGCCCCTTATACAGGTAACATGTTCTTTTATCTGGTAAGGCTTTTTCTTGCTTCAAATCCCTCCCAAAACTCCAGTTAAATGAACTGATTAATAACCAATAGTCTGAGGACCAGCTAGAGAGAGCTGAGAGAGAAAATAAAGATATTATTTTCCTCCAACGTTTGTTGCTTGTTTTAGGTTGTGAGGTCATCAGGACAAGGGCTGTTTCATACTGCATATCTGGACGGAGCCTATCACATTGTGGGCACTACCATAATAGTTGATGTTAAAATGTGCACGTGGGAGGCTTTAGGTCCCATCATCTTTAGTCTCCTGCTGCAGGCAAAATGGAGATCAGCTTTTTGTGCTGGAGTGTGCAGAGTCATCAACTTTTAGAAGAGTTTTGCGCAAGGGATAATTATCCAAAAAATTGTTTCTAGGTACTATGTGGTCCTCAGCCACAAGAGAGTTGAACACTCATTCTGGTAAGTGTGACTACATAGCACTTAAGCATTAATTGATTCTCACACTGTCTCTACAAGTTTGGCTATAGATCTGATGGGACCCTAGAGAATGACATTCATTTTAAATCATAGGACAGTTTGTAGTAGCATAGGAAGACCTATTTAACTTCCGAGCATCCAAGAAACAGGCAAATTGAAGGGACATCCAAGTTCAAGATTTCAACTCCCAAGACATACCTATAAGCTAGTAAGAATAAGGGTTCATTTGCCAGAGCAAGAAAGTTCAAATACCAGTGCCAGTCTAGATGAACCCAAGATGAGGATATGAAAATGAGACAAGCCACTTTTAACAGCAGGGCAAGACAATTTGTGCCTAGACAATCTTGTTGCAAATGATTAATATGTCTGATAGAAACCTTGTCCAACCTTGTCTGTCCTGTGCTTTGTGATTTGACATTACCCCAGGAAGCCAAAACATTTGTCGTCAACCCCACTTAGAAAAGAGAAAAATCCTCAACTGAACTGTCGATTCGTGTATTTATAACTCAAATTATCCCAGAGTGTTTCTTTTCTCCCTGTGGAAGAGTCTGGGAACTGTTTGAGCTGCAGCAGGGAAGCATTTTTCTCCTTTAGGTTTCATGGAATAGACCTCACAATATGGATGGGAAAGAGGCAGACAGAGGAGTGAAGGTTTTCAGATAGCTAGACTCCAAATAAAGAGTTGGGATTCTGAGCTCCCTGGGAACATGAGCTCTGATTCAGAAGATGAAGCTAATGGGGGTCCAGGAAAAAGGTCATTAACTTGACACTCCTTGTATTTCACACTGAGACTGTCCCTATTGAATTGTTTCTGCTGAGGCTGATTTTCAGTCTGGGTACCATTACATTTACACTGCTAATAGCAAAAAGGGGGCTTTTGCCTAAAAAGTCTGGAAAAATTGAATATTTTAAGCACTGGTCCTGCTTTCCCAACATATTGGCTCTTGTGGATTAAAAAGAGAGAAAAAAAAGAAAAAAATCTGATCTTTAATAAGGCAGATCCAGCCATTACTACTTAAATATCAGCGGGAGACAAAAATCAGTGTTTTCTCCGTGTAGCTTCTGAGGCTGGACTGAGAAGCTGAGAGACAGAGAAAGAAACTATGTATCACACTGAAGCAATGCATCATAATTTATATCCTGTTTGCTTCTGTCAGGAGTTTACTGCAGGGGTGAAGTTAATTTTAGGGCAAAATGGCTTGGTAAACAAGTGTGCACAAAAAGCATAGATGAGTAAACCTTCTCATTTGATCTAACCTTTGATGTTGGAGGAGATCACAGTGACTTGCCTCCCTTTGATTTGTAAATTTACTGGTAACATTAAGGAACCCAGGTAAGAAAGATGATGAAATCCTGCAGTGATCTGAGAAGTTGTCCAGTTTCCTAATCAATGACAGGGCAAAAGCAGCTTGAATCCATAGTTTCTTGCAGGCTCGAAAGGATCCTTAACATGTGATGCAAGGTTACTTTGCATGTAATAGCCCAGAAGTGAAGGATAAAAAGCTATCCTTGAGTGTCAATGATTAAGGCAATCAAGACTGTTAGCACATTGATATGAAGATTTATTTGTCCTTCAGCATAAATGGCTAGGCGTTAGAGGAAAAGTATCAGTTTCTTTAATGCCAATGGACAATGCAATAGATTCCACAGAAGTGCCACAATTCAAACAAGACTTGCATCTTGTCATAATATGCACACCTCTTTTAAAAAAACCCAGCTCTCTCAAGTTCTTTTACCTTGAACCAATGAGAGCATAAAACAGAATAAAATTGCAAAAATTACTAAACAAAAAAAAATCTACAGAAAAACCTTTTTTTAAAAAACAGGATTAATTTGCTTAAAGAGATAGACTGGATGGGTCCTCAACACAGTTGGAGGTAAAATAAATTGAGGGCAGTTGGGCCCACGGGCCTTCTGTACATTGCTAGAACGCTTGTATCTCACACGTCCATATGCACCCTCATTTGAAGTGATTTGCGAACTCACAAAAACACTGATTCCAAGTGGATCTGAAAAGGAATTCTATATAGGAAAATGGGTAATTTTCAATTTCAGACCCACAGATTACAGTTTAAGAGTACTGGACTTTAGCAAGCAATAACTCAGCAATGGTAAAATTATCAAATTTGGGAAAGCATATATATTTTATTTTATTTATTTACATTAGGAACAAACTCTTCAGTGAAGACTTCAGGAGCCAAAGTAACAGAAAATCATTGTGATCCAAGATGAGTATTTACTATCATTATCCATGTTCAAGTGAGTGTTTTGCTCTGGCTCCAAAGTGGACTACTACAACTGAATGTTCAGTCAGTAAAGACAACATTTAGTCATAATGCAAGTCTATAATTTTCAGAAATGTTACAATTACTCATGTTTGGTCTTTGCAGCTTCAAAGACTTTTTAAAACCACAACCATGAAGAAGGATACCATGCAGGGAAAAAAAGCCAAAAGGACAGTGAACTGCATTTTCTAATGGGAATAGCTAATTTTGCAAAATATATTTTCACTCAAGAGTTTTCACTCAGCTTCATCCAAAAGGAAACCCTGGGAAACTTGTTTAATTAATAGTGTATAATGGTGGACAAATTTTAATTTTTTTTTTTTATGATTTGTGCGTAAATTGTGATGTAACAACACAAATCAGTGTTGAAAGTTGAAAGTAAAAACAAGGATCAACATTTTGTATGCTATGGCAGCCCAGTAAAACAAAGTGAATGGAAAAGTTTATTACAAAAGACTACATAATAATAGCCTGTATAACATGTGTCAATTACTGGGCTAAGTAGTACAGAAACTAAATTTTCTTCTCTCGATTCTCATTCTTCAGTCCTTATTCCTCCAGATTGAAAAAGCAAAAATAAACCTAGAAAATTAATACATTCTGTTATAAACAGTGGCTCTGTCTTGTAAACACTGATGTCCTCTCCTGTTGAAAGGAATTTGGTGATTTTATGCAAAGAGCAATAATATATATTTAGATACATCTGCACAATGTCAAAAACATTTTAGCAAGTATAATCTCTTTAATGTACAATGAAATAACTAAAAAAGAATTCTGCAAATTATTTCTGCAGAGGCGCAAATCTGTACATTTACCACTTCTGCCATTTTAACTGTATTGTGGTAAACATTCATTCTCCATTTTAGAAAACGACTGGAGATATTACAGAACATACATTTAGAACTAGAACATGGCTGAATGTCTCAACACTCAAAATCCATAGGCTAAAATTTAATGGAAGTGTTTTATTTATTTTGTTTACTATTGCCTTAATATCAGGGATCCCTCTAGTGACAGGAAGTCAATTACAGTAAGAAATTCATTAAGGAAATCTTCATGGTCAGAGTGAAGATTCTGGAAATTTGTGATCTGCAGCAGGGCTTTCCTCTGAGGCTTTTGAACTGGACTCAAGCCAAAAGTGGAGGAAGAGAAACTACTGCACCTCATTCAGTATGCTAAGCCTGCCTGCCACCTAGTGTATTTATTTGTCAAACCACAGCAAGTTACGTCTCAACATTTTCCTGAGGCGTAGGCAGTGCTGTCTTGTGGTTAAAAAAAAGACAGTCAGGAAACCTGGGTTCTAGTCTTGTCACTAAAAATGCATTGCGTGACCTAGTGCAAGTCACTTAACCCCATCTATAATTGGGGTTATTACATAGTTCAGAAATGTAATGTGATATTAGTTGATGTTTGAAAAAAGTTTTGATTTTTTTAATATACAGTGCTACACACAACCTAAGTACTAAATGCTGAATTCTGAATGGAGTAGTGCCGAGGTACTTAATTTTACAGACATATGAAGTGTTAGTGGTCATATCATGATCCTCTTGAACAACAGTAAAGTCACTTTACAGACTAGAGTGGGGAAAAAGCAAGACATGCCAGTACTCATATGTTTAGTCAGTTATTCTAGCTGGGTATAATACAAACATTGGACAATGGCAGTAACCAGTAACTGTTAAAGGTGAATCAGCAGAGTACATACAAGAGATTGTAGAGTACAAGACATCATTAGTTTATTTCCTTCATATAATTCTCTCTTGGAGAAGCTCAGCATACCTGAGGAAAAACTCAAACAAGTGTTGACATTCAGGTAACACCAAGTCTAATGTCCACTATGTTCTAACCTTTACTACATATTTCCCCTAACAGTAATGAGCAAAAAAGTAGAGAAAACGGTGTGCTTTCAAGCACTCCCATTTTTACAAGGATAGTGTTCCAAGAAACAACATATTAACGCCACTACAGTAATTCAATGGCAAGCGTTATATATATTGAATGCAATATAAACAGGAGTCAGCAACCATGTAAAAGTTGTTATAATTCTTGTCATTGTTACAATAATTCTTCTTTTATGTCATCATTTTACAGTACCATCTTGCTTACTGTGATGTTGGAATAAAGCAATTCTAGTCTCCAGACTACACAGTAATCTTAGACAACTATTCTTTTGTACTCTCCTTCATCTTGCACTGAGAATACCAACAGTCACCTCACTATATAGCGTCATAAGCTCCCTATCAGGTGTCTACAAAGGAATTACATAACTTCAGGATCTGAGACAATAGCATTGGCATTTCCTGATGAGACAACCTTATGCAAAGTTCACTTGCATTTACAGGAAGAAATCAACCACCTAGAACCTTCAAGGAAAGCAGCTGCGCATGAAAATAGCAATACTTTAGAATTTTTATTTTGTTGGAATTTTAGAATATCGTCACATTATAGGAAGAAAAGCTTTAAAATCTTAATCTGAAGATCTTATTTTCCCTTCTCAGAATTAATTTACATTGTCAATTTTTCTCTCTCTCTTTTGCCAAATGAGCAGAACTTTGGGTATGTTAAGCAGAGTCAGTCACTTTCGATAAGCACATTTGCTGGATGGCAGTTGGTACATTTGTCATTAAGCCACTTAAAATATTTTTCTTGTCAGTATTTTTAGTTTTCTTTACATCTACTGGAAATATGTGACTCAAGAATACTCAGTGAAAGCAGATACAGAGCATCTTCAGGACATTAGTATATAATTATGGTCAGCGAAGTGGTTAGGAATAATGAGAATGGGCAATGCTATGTTAACCGTTCACTTTTAAACAAACATTCTCCTGTTGAGAATCATCTTGATTTCCATATCTTCCAAAGCTCCTTTTGAAAGAAGTATGTTTAATATTTTATACAATATCACTGGAAAAACAATAGCTTCAAGTTCAAAACTGTTTTTTAAAGAATGGTTATTTTCAACTAGTACAATCTGGTTAATGTTTGGGAAGTGAAGATCAGCTGTTTTGTTTTACTGGAACTAATTCATTTTTGTAATGCTATTTTGACATCTCTTAGAAAATATAAAATAAACCACATTTGTGCAACATTAAGATACGTTTTCTGTTTTAATCTAATTTAGGCTGACTTCTTGGACAATAAATGGTAGAAAAACTATTTCAGGTATGTTCTTTTATATTCTTTTATTCACTTTACTTGCTGGCCTTCCACATTCTGACAGCAAGCTTACAAGAAAAGCCACTCTAAAAAATTAAGTCACCAGAAATGAGAGAGAAGCTAGCTCTTTTGAAAGAATAGTTATTCTTTTCCCATCAATTCTTTGCTAGCCTTTTTGTTGCATTTTTACTAGTGAGAAATCTGATTCCAGCTGTCAAAGGATTATATCTGTACCTTAGAAGTCACCATCATGTTTTGCAGCATGCTATAGATCTTTTTAAAAAATAGATCTAATCTTCCTTAACAAAATTACATTTGAAAAGAGTATCCTGACGATCACTAACAAGTTGGCTAAAGAAAGTGATTTCAAGTAAAAACATTGAGATATCGGACTTGAAGAGGAAAAAAGTTTATTCAACTATTGCTATGTCAAACAATAAAGCAGCCCTTACATGTAGCCACTCATCAAAAGGACATTACAAAACATTAACATAATGTAATAGACCAATTTTCTTTCAGGCATTTTCAAAGGGCATCTCAGACCCACAGAATCTTCTGTTTTTGTGTGCAAGAAAATAGAGCTGCAAATGGAATAATGTAAGCAGCTAAATTGTCTCATTTATCTGAACACCATACTACTGATATTTAGAATTCTTGACAATCAAGGAGATGTGCGAAATATTTAAGAGTCAACGATAGTATCAATATCAATGCTAGTGAATTTCCACTGTACACGTTTTCCTAATGGAAAGAAATGTGAGAAGGCGGACCTAATTTTGCCCTCAAATGCTCAGAAAGAATTTTCTATACAACAGACTGCGTGGCCCTTAAATAGGACAGTCTTTGGCACTGCTGAGTGTACCTACAGAGCCCATATTTACTGTGAAGCGAAATAAGCCTTCAAGCGTCCCTTACTTGATCTCAGAAGGTCAAATTCCCTGTCCAGTAGCTCCTCCTCTGTTAGCTTGGAGAAATTGTCCTCTCCAAATGGGTTCCAGCCTGACATATCAGGTGGGTTACTGATGTTCTGCTTTGGGTAACTGGAAACTGCCTCTGCATCAGAAATGGCTGACCTGTGAAGTCAATTTTGGGAAACAGAAAGAAATATTACAGTCTTTTGATATAAAATTAAGCATATCAGAATTTCACCATTTCAGATCTGTCTAAATATTTATTCTTACACACAGTGTTGCAGCTTCCTACTGAGATAGTTTAGCAATAACTTAGTTTTGTTCCACCTTATTTTAGAATATTGAATGTAATTCACTTCAAACTTTGTTTTGCTTTTTGATTATTTTCTCTATTCTTTTAATTTCTCTCCAGATATTTTCTCTAAGTACGGCCAAATCGCAAACACTTTCTAACTTTAACGTGACCTAGAAAAATGGTGTATCTTTATTGGTTTCTGTTTTATGTTAAAAAATAGCCAAAATGTTTATTTGTTTGGTGAGAGGACAGTAATATTAGGAATATCAAAATCTGTTTTCCCTGTTTTCTTTCCACCCTTCCCCCCGCACTGCCCTTGGTTTTCTTAAAAAAATCTGTAGATTGGGAATTGCTGGTCTTTAATTGAAGGGGTGGGGTTATTGACTAACAAGAGTTCTTCACCTCCCCACTGTTTATATGAGTAACTATGTTGAATAGGTGTTAAGATAATTTTTAAAATAAAGTAAACCCATTTCCTTTGGAGATCACTTTCAAGGAACACAGAACGACTAGCATGTGACTGTTTAAGGGTACATCTACACTAGAAATGCTACAGTGGCACACCTGCAGCACTGCAGCTGTGCTGCTATAGCACAGTAGCAGAGACACTTACTAATGTGATAGAAGAGGTTCTTAACCCACTTCTCTGAGAGACCATGGCTATGCTTTCACCAGGACTTAGGCTGGCTTAACTATATCACAGATTTTTTACAGCCCTGACAACATAGTTAAGCAGACATAACTTTACAGCATAGATCAGGCCTAACAGATATGAAAACAAGTTCATTCTTTCCATTTCTTAACTGGAAACGACGAAGTTTTGTCCTCGCTTCTTGGTTTACGTCTCCTAGCCCGCATGTACCCACCCCCCAGCTTTTTGCAATCTGTATGAAAACCATGATCCTACATCTGATGCAGGCAGCAAAAATTCAATTCAAATTTAAAAATTAAATAGCTAAGAGAAAATGGTGACAACCCAATTCCTTCAGGGTTGGGAACATCACTGTCAAAAGTAGCCAAAACAGTAATAAACAGTCTTTAGCTTTAGGTTGAGACTTATAACAATGGGACCAACTGACGTGGCCTGCCTCCAGGAGGCAGGCAAAACCCAATTATCTATGGACAGTTACCTAGGATTTATAGGAAAGATCTAAACTCTGTGACTGAAGTCATACTAAAAAGTACTTAGGAATCTTATCTGAATCTGTTTGGAAGAGTGGTTACTTCTTTACAGGAACTTGAGTTCAAGATACGGTGAATCACCGATAGGAACAAAACTTCTTGAAGAAACTCAGGTTACTGAAAGGTAAGTAACCTCCCCCTCTTCAAGTGTATGTTCCCGAGTGCTGTAGGAATCTATTAAGCAGTAACAAAAAGGAGTAGGCACTGAGGAGGTAAATCCAGTACAGTTCAGATGATTGCATCACTCAAGGGGGTGACATTTTTAGAAGCAGGTAAAATGGCATAAGGATTATCGAAAGAAGGCCAAATTGCAGTTCTGCAGATTTCTGTTATGGGAACATCCTTCAGTAGAACTATAGGTGCGGACTGTATTCTAATGAGCTGTTACTCATGTGAGGTGCAGCTAATGTGGGTATTCGCAAACATGGAGGCGGACATGTGACCCAAAAGCTGTAGGCAAGCCTTTCTGGTTGCTTGTGGGCTGAACTGCAGGGTTGAGATTAACTGGATAGGATGGAAAATCCCTCTTTAGGTACGCTCATGCTGTTGTAGAGTCTAAACTGGCCCCTATAAAGTCTTTTCTTTGTACCAGAGTTAGTAATGATTTCCTATGATTTATACAGGGGCTCAGAGATTGCAGTAAGGTTAATGTCTTGCCACTGCTGACTGGATCTCCTGAGGATGACCTGACTTAGAGCAGCCAGTTGTCCAAGTGCAGGAATAACGAGCTGACAGAGAAGCTGCTACCACTGAGATCTTTGTCAACAACCTTGGAGCCATGGAGAGTCTGAAGGGAATAACTCAATATTGGTAGTCATCTCTCCTTATTCTAAAGCATAGGCAGTGCTTGAGGGAGGGATGGATGGATGGCTACGTGAAAGCAGGCACCCTCTAGGGACAGGGCAACAAACCAGCCTCCCAGGTGTAGGGTTGAATAATGGTAGCTAGTGTCACCATTCTGAAGTGCTGTGCTAGGCCACAGTTCAAATTCCTGATGCTGAGGGCTGGTTTCCACTCTCTCTCTCTCTTGGGAACTAGAAAGGGTCTGATGAATCCTCTCCTGAGCTAAAGAGGGGAATTCAAGGTAACAGACAGTTCTAAAGGCTGGAGATTTAGGTGAGTCAACTTGTGGCTGTCTGGATGGTACCAGACAGGGATTGTGATAGATCTCAATAGAGGAGATTCAGGAGACTCCAACCTCCCCCCCCCCACACCCCAAAAGAACAAAAAACCCTATAAGAAGCTGGAGGGCTCTGATAATCGAGTTTTGGGCTGCTATCAGTGGTGGAAATGCTGAATGGTGAGATGGAGATTGTTGCAGTATTGAGGAAGCTGCAGGGTCTTCAACGATCTGTGAACTGTGTAACAGACCAGTGATGAGACACATATAGTCCTGTGTGTAGCACAGTGCCATGAGGGATTAGGCAGTTACACTGCAGTAGGTGCCCTGGGGCTAGAGGGCTTGTCCACCTAGGCACTTAAGTGGTACTGACATCTCAGTCCTGGACTCAGCTGGAGCTTCACTGGTACCTTTCGAGAAACGCGAAGTCTCCTGACAGTAGGTCATGTGGGGTGACCCACCTCTTTTAATGGTCTGCCTGGCTGGGAAGATATGCTTCTTTTTCTTTGAAGTCTTCATTTCTGGGGCTGCAGACAAAGCTCCAATGGTGGCCACTGGCAACAAAGAAGCCAATGTACAGGGGGGACAGAGCAGATCCCCCTGGAGCTAGAACATGTTCCATTAGGCAGGAGCTCTAATCTAGTCTCCCTGTCTTTTTTGGACCTTTTTTGAACTTCAGACAGATTTTACACTTTGAGGGGATGCAAGAGTCCTCTAAACACCGCAAGCAACAAGTGTCTATCACTGCAGGGGAAAGTCCTGCCACAGGTCTAGCAGGGCTTAAACCCTTAAGTGTAACAGATTGTACTCTGGCACAAATGAAAGGTCCAAGAAGAGGAGCATAAATACGCTTAACAGAAAATGGGATAATAAATTACGTGAACAAATAAAATAACTAAGGATTTCACAAAATGAAACAAATGGCAGGAAGCTGAAGACAGCAGAACATCCTATTGTGCTGCAAGCAGTGGAGAAGAAACCAACTGGCAGCAGGCTCATGCCTCCTTTTACCTTCTCGTGTGATGCATGAGGCACAGGTCTGAATAGAAGTAGGCCTGTGGACACTAATTTGCAATCTCCAATTGAGAGCGTGCACACATTCCAAAGTGGAGCATCCACAGGCATGTACTAAAAGAAGAACTGAAACTTATTTATAGGTATAAGTGAAACATACTGTGACAGTGAAAACAAAAAAGACAATCAAGGTGTTTTTTTTTTTTATACAAAATGATAGGAAAAATCCACTCTTGAAGCCTTTCACACATGGCTAAGTGTGGCACCAGTAGCTAGCATTGTCACAAAATATAAAAACCCAAAAAATTTGGAGGGACAGCTTTTCGTCAATTTGTTGGTGTTCTGTGGTCTGTATTTTCCTTTTGATTTTATTTTCAGCTGTAAGCTGCAGGGGTTTAGTGGCTGTAAAGCTGTGACTGAGCGAACTCTCACATAGGGAAGAAAAAAAGAACCAAGAAGCTGAATTCAATTTACCATTATTCTCAGAGTCTGCTGGAGTGGGAGGAGTCTGGGGTTTATACAACCCAGACCCAGTTCATTCCAGGAAGGGAGGAGGAAGGACTGCACACAAGAAAACTAAGCTGAAGGAGTCCCAAGAGGGAAAAACTACTCCAGAAAGGGGCAGGAGGAGAACAATCACCTTGGTGGGGGGAGGGGAAGTATTGCGGTTGGGGAGGGTGGGTCACCAACTGGGATCTGCATCCCAGATGACTGTGAATTGTGAACCTGCCTAACAGGTAAGCAAACTATGGGGAAAGGGGACTGTAGAGTTTGATGTAGATTATAAACTAAATACTGATACACCTCTTTAGTAAGCAAGCAGCAAGGTGTCAAGCTCAATACCTGAGCAATTCAGCCAACGACCATCCAAGGCAGAAAGTGGGGTCAATCTAAAAGCAAGCAGCTATGAGAGGTGGATTCTGTCAGTAGCAGAACCTGAACTGCTTTGTAAATCAGAGTAACCAGAAAGAGTCCCACCTAATAAAAATAGCATCAAGTTGAATGAAGATTGCAGAATCGCATTTTAAACGAATTTCAGACTAGTGAAGGAGGCATAAGCTCTTTGAGAAAGGACGATACAAGTATTTGCACAGTGTCCATCACAGTGGGACTGAGTCAGTTAGTACCTCTGGCACTACTGTATTAACACCACGCATACTTGCCTATTGGCGGTGTAAGGGGAATCCATCACTGCTCCAACATGAGCTGGAAGCGACGCAGAGTAGGAGATTAAGGCTGGTGAGAACTCTTGAGGAGAGGTAAAATACTCAGGAGACTGTGGCTGTTGAGGCTGCTGTTGCTGTGCAAGGATCCGCTGCTGTAAGAGAGCTTGCTGGTATTGTTGCACCTGAGGAAGATACTCACTATTATAAAGTAAACAGAACTGATGTGGCCACTCAACAGCCACTTTCATTTTTCACCTTGTACAGCATTTGGACTTGCCATATGACTCTCTGATCAGAGTTTCCAATGTTGTAGCTGTATTGGTCCCAAGACATAAGACACAAGGTGGGTGAGGTAGTAT
This sequence comes from Mesoclemmys tuberculata, assembly GCA_007922155.1. Taxonomy (NCBI): domain Eukaryota; kingdom Metazoa; phylum Chordata; order Testudines; family Chelidae; genus Mesoclemmys; species Mesoclemmys tuberculata. The sequence goes on along the minus strand of ML675617.1, from coordinate 18,961,644 downwards.
CTTTAATTGGATTAATTTCTGTTGGAAGAGCTCTGTGAAGCTCAAAAGCTAGTCCAATAAAAGATACTCTCTTATCCACCTTATCTTCCTCCTCATATTAATTTCAGACAAAAAATGAAAAACAACATCAGGCTATGGTAAAGCCAAAAATTATGTATTCCAGCTGAAATGGCAGGAAACCAGTATTAGAGCATTTGTACTACTAATGAAATTGCTGGTTTAATAAATCACTCGAAGTACATGAGTTATAGGAGAGAAAAGAAATCAGACTAAATATATAATGCTTCCATTGCTATTTTTTTTTAAATTATACACATTCAATATATTGTTGAGAGCACTTTATGGTGGCACAGAGGAGCCCTTACAATGTTGTACTTTATGCTCTGTCAAGTTTCTTTCTTTTTTTTTTTTAAACTAAATCCATTAAAGGTTGAAATGCTGAGTAATGTTCATTTTAGTAATTTTGGTGTAAATTATCCTTGCAAAAAATATAGTTGCCCACATACCCAGGTAAATGTATTTTGATGAGGGAGTAAAATTTTTGATTATGTTAAAGATAAGTGTGCTGCTTTTTTTTTTTTTTGCTTGAACTAATTATTTTTCCCATGACTACATTGCAAAGCAGGAATAAACTGACAATATTCTATCCATTAATAAAAATGCTATATCATTTAAATTAGTCTAACCATAAGTCTAATGAAATAGAACCTGATCACAGATGTTTTTGGGTATGCAATCCCTCTAGAAAACCAATAGGCAATTATCCCAAGACCAAACCTACCTACAAAAGCCCTGCCTAAAGCAGGAAAATTCTGAGCTTAAGTTTCCACCACGATGTACCTACATACTGCAACACATGTACTATGTAAAATCATTTACTCTTTAGTGAAACCATTATGCATCAAATGGTAAGTGAAGGAAAGGTTTTAATTATTAACATATCAAGAAATATCAATGTTAAGTCATATTTTGGGTATTCTTGACTGCAGCTTTTAAAACATTTTATATAAACAAACTTCAGTAAATGTAATGGATACTTGATTTCAAATACTTCATCAGCATCAAGTATCTCGCTGCTATGGTTCCAGCCTATATTTTATGGCATACAAATATTTACTTATTATTGAACAAGTGTAAAAAGAGGAAAATGAGATGTTGCATAATGATATGCACGGAGTAGCCAAGTTGACATTACTGTGAGAAAATTAAGGTTCAAATAGTAATGTTAACTCTGCCATGTTTGCACATACAACTGTCACCACTGAAATATTTACTGGCAAAGGCAGTAAAAGCAAAAGCAAAATTATAAATAGTTTAAATGGTGACTACTGTAGTGCTTTCCCCCTTTAAGGGCCAGACTTCCATAATGGTGTTCAAAATGAGCGTTCAGTTAACATGGCTGCGTGCAACTACAGAAGCTATCTGCACTGTTAACCAATCGTGTGTATAATTGTGGTAAGTATCAGTACAATGGGGCCTGAAAAGGAGCTGCTGGCTGTTCAATGCTTGAAATATTCAGGCCACTTAAGAATCTAATTTTAAACAACCATTTTTGAGTCTTGGCCTGAAAAGTTTATTTCAAATATTAGATTTTATAGTGCTTTAATTTCTACCAACTTTAGATGTTGAACATCTGCCTATACTTTTATAACAACCCAATATCTCCAACACTAGTAAATAACTACTCAGCAGAGTTTCAAGCAGCATACATCAATTGTAACCCAGTAATAAAACAAATCTATACACTCTTTAAATTGGGCTCATTATAAAATCAACTAAAAGATATGATCAGAGAAACATGTCAGCGTAAGCTATTTTGTTAACACTGAAAGTTGTAGCATATTGGGATCAAATTAGATGATTCATTGCTCAATATTTAAGGTGTCTATTGCAGCTCAGATATTTATTAAGATTACTGTATATTGCAATTAACCTTTATAATATACCAACTAATCAAAGAAAGAATAGCATCCACAGGCAACATACCATGGCAGGATACTGGGATGGGGAAGGTTGCTGCTGGTACACAGATTGCATCAAAAGTTGCTGTTGGACCATTTGCTGGTGCATTGCTTGTTGATACTACATTTAGAAAGAAAGAGAGAGATTTCTGAAAAAATTAACCAAAACAACTCAATGAGTAATGATTTTAAACAGCTTGTTTAAAAATTGTATCTTTATGCATCAGCAGCATTTTCAATAAAGGAGCCACAGTTAAATAAGAGTGTAAATCCCATCCACAATTGGTTCATTTTAAAACATGCTGTTCTGATACTACAAGATATAAAAACCGGACCAGTATTTGTTTTTGTTTTTTTTGCACATGAACACAAATGAAAACTCAATGGTTACCTTAAAAAGCACAGATGGGGGTGGGTGGGAGGGGGAAGAGAGAATGATGTATTATGGACCCACAGCACCTGTCAAACCTGGTTGCTATTTTAAATTCCCTCTCAGATGGTCGTTTATTGCCTAACTGCACCCAAAAGTGTGTTTTAGGCATCACACTGTGAAGGTAAAAGGATGCAATCCTCAGGAAGTTTAGGCAGCCACACTCGACAGACACAAGTCTGAGTAAGTCCTTCAAGGATACACAGTGTGTCTACAGAAAAGCTGAGGCAATGCAGAATCACAATCATCAAAAGGGAGTACCTTTGCAGACCATGGCCTAAAAAGGGATCAGAATGTTTGCAAGGTAATATTTACATCTGGCAGGGGGTGGTGTACACCAAGAAGAAGGAGATCTGTCTCCTGCTCACTGCTGCTGCCTTCCAGCGTCAGAAAGAAACCTCAATAGCGATGGGAATTTTATACTCACTTGGCAAAACCAGAGAATGAGAATCTTACACAGATGGTATCTTTAGAGAACTACCTACTGCCGACAGTCGTTGCCAGCATCACATTGTTTTCCTACATAGTGTGCTGGAATACCAGAGGGTCTCTCACAACACATCACTAACACCCAGTGTTAGTCAGAATCCAGCTGGGACCCAAGTCCAATCAGCCAGAAGAAGCAGCAGCTAGTTAGCATGTAGAATGTAACTTGCTGGGAAGTGTTCTAATTCCTATACATAACAGTGTTATACAACAGACGTAGGATGAAGGGGAAAGACAACAGCCCACTTTGCTCTCTGCCTGGAAAGATGACCGCTACCTGAGTACAGTTGGAACAACCTACAGTAGAAAAGTTTAGATTGTCATGGGTGACTGGAATATAGAATTAACAAGTGGGCTTACTCACATTTAAATGTTTTTAAACACAGTGTTTTCCTTTAGTAAAATAAACTGGTACCTGCTGCATGTAAGCATCCTGAAGTAATTGTTGCTGGTGATGTAAGTGGTGCAGTTGCTGTAACCTCCAGTCCCCCTGCTGCAGTTGCTGCAGTACTCTGTTTTGTTGTGGAGGGTGTTGATTGGTCCCTTGAGACAAGATCTCTTGTGCATTTCCTGGGCTTATGGTTCCTATAACATTTTTAAAGACTTTTACTAACTCATGTATTTCTGAAGTCTATTGGCAGAACCATCAGTAAGTCACATTTTCATTTTAACACTCTTACTGCAAACAGCCTTCTAAGCCCAGGTCTACACCACACACTTACTGTGCTATAACTATGTTGCTCAGGGGTGTGAAAAATCCATAGATATGCCAACCTTAATGCATGTGTAAACAGCGCTATGTCAGCAGGAGGGCTTCTGCTGCTCACAGAGCTACCATGACAGGCAAGGTAACTGGCTTAGATGAAATTCATACCACAGAGAGTTAAGTGCGGGCAAGGTCTTACTACCACCATGTCCCTAGAGAATGTTATGTAGAGTGGTTGGGCCCTAAGCATCTGAAGTGACAGACATTAGGAAAAAAGTTCTCAGAGTGATGTGGTGTAAGGAGAGGGTTAAATGCAGGCTACAGGAGCCTCAGGAAGATTAAATTGAAGTCCCAGGCAGTAGGAGGTTCTCTGACCAGGGGGAGTGTGTGTGCAGTATCCCTTTGGGGTGATCAGGCCAAGTAACATTGTACAGGCAGATGGCAAGCTGTGATTGATGCTCGGTGTGTCTTAGAGATGAACAACAAGGCCAGTCTGTTTTAAGTGCAGTAAGTAGTTGAAGACCTACAGTACAGAGCTGGTGCAGACCATGCTGGGCTGCCCATAATGTCTCCCATTTAAATTAGTATGTTTTTCTGGTAGTTGCTTTCCTGCACCTGTCAGGATTTCCTGGACCTGAAGGATGCAGTCTCTCTCCATAGTACTCAACCAGCTAACAGCTATGCTATCTTTGCGTGGTTGCCGTTACTTCTGGTCTGAATGGCGTATCTGGTTCTGAGGCTGTAGATCAGGCTGAGAAGTCTGGGAGTTGGACGGACATTTGTAATCTCTCTGTAAGGCAGAACTGCCTCAGTCAATATAGAGCTACAAGAAAGCTGCTTCATTTGTCCACTTCAACCTTGGAAATCATGCTGGGGGATCAGAAGATTTGGTGGAAAGGCACATAAGAGGCCTTGGTACTACTGGAGAAAAGGTGTCCAATAACCCTAGACTCCTGCTTCCACTGGAACAAAAGTTCTGGTGCTTGGTGCTGACATCAGTGGCGAACAAGTCTATCATCAAAATCCCCAAGTCTCATCTCTGTGATGAATCTATGTAAAAAAAAAAAAAAGTCACTCATGAATGGCAACCAGCTATCTGCTCAGGACATCTGCCAGGTTGTTTCTGCCACCTGAATTACCTTGCATTGGTGGCACAATGTCTAGAGCTTGACAGCTTCCAATCCAAGCAGAGCAGAGATGAATGTTTGCTTTCTTGACTGTTTCTGTAGTGCACTGGGGAGGTGCTGTTTATCAGAATCTGCACCGTGGAGTTTTGAAGAAAAACTAGGAAGGCCACATAGGCTATCCTGATGGCTCAGAGCTACAAGACACTGATGTGGAACCCCATATTCTGAGGATCAAGTTCTTTGCACCTGTAGATGGTTCAGGTGGGCTTCCCAATGTATCCCTGACACTTCTGTGATTAAAGTCTTTGTTGGGGAGTCAGAGAATGGTACCACCCGCAACAGAGATTTCTGGGTTCCTTCCACAGAGTTCTACAACAATGGGAGGTGGGACATCTTTCAGGATCAGGAAGGCAGTCCCATGATAACAGTGGACCCAAGGTCCCATGAGATTGGTGAGGGGGCAGTGTTGATAGTAAATCATCTTCCCTTGCTGGTCAACTATCTCCACTATTTTGATTTCCCCAAAAGTCTTTAACGACCCCAAGAGGGGGTGATGGGCACAACACCCCATCCCTCATTTTGATCACCAATGAGACCTAATATCAACTTGCCAGGTTCTGGTCCATTAATTTCTAGTTCCATTCTCCTCTTGTTTACCAGTCATGACCTCTGAGTCCTTGAGTGGTGTGACCGGTCCATGCCTAGGATAGACTACTTGAAAATGCCAAGCCAGGGCAGGCTTCAAAAGGAGAGCGGATTCTCCCAGCACTGGTGAGTAACAATGAAGTTAGATTTCCCAACCAGCCACAAACTGTGCTTCTGATTCCTCACACTGATTATCAAGAAGCTAACACAAGAATACACAGCTCTTCAGTGAATTTCATTCTCTGGCTCTCAATCAGCCACAAAGTTCACAATAAAGAGGTACTTTATTACAAGTCTATGTTCTTTACCAAAAAGTTCTTCTGACGCCAAAGGGTCAGCTACATTACCAAATCAATATGAGTTTGGATCTTACCCAAAATATGATAATGCCAGCCAATCCTTTAGTAACTATAGGTTTATAATAAAAGGAAAGAAACAAACAAGGTGAGAGGTGTTATATGATTAAAGTAATCATATGTACAAATGACTTGGAAGTCCATACATATCAGGTTTTCAGGAGAACTGTGGAGTTCGCAGACTTGTAGTCTATCTGGTGTACATCCAGAACCTGGATGGGTCTCAGTCCTTTATTTCACAGCTTCAGTTGCAGATGAGTTGATCCAAAAGTAGGAAGTAGGAACGAAGACTGAAGATAACATGGAGGATGTCATGCAGCTGCCTTTTATGTTCTTTTGCCATGTGGAAATTTACAGAAACATGGAGTCCAGGGTCACCTGGGCAAGTCCTGGTGACTCAAAGGTGTAGCCCTGCCTCCTCTCCCTGGGCTCATTGTACTCAGAGTTCCCTTAATGGGACAATAAGCAGGCTTAGTGCTGCTGACATGTTGAGGTGCTGAAGTTAAGGCAGCCAGCAGAGAACCTGAAGCTGTCAGTGCTGGGGATTTCATTGACATTAAGGTGGTCAGCATCCATAGCAAGGGTACCAAGTTTCCTAATGTCCTCTTCATCATCTTTACAATGTACCACCCTGGAGCATGAGGAATACTCAAAATGTTAGCTGATGCTGGTTAATCTGGTTTGGCTCTGAGTCTGAAGTGACCCCCACAGATTACTCAAGCAGATGTAGCTTGAGTTGAGTGTTCGTGGACTTGCGGTCTTGGCAGAGGACTTACACACAGATCATCTGTCCAAGATGTGATTCTCTTTCAGGCATGAAGGCATCATCTTTGTCTTTCCTTAATGAGAAAGAGTCCATTCCAGGACTGGAAGGCCTCTGAGGATTTGGATTCTACCATGAGGTAAGGCAGCTGGCATGATGAACCTCACCCCCACTATACATGGAGTATTCAGAGGATGAGGGTGTGGACAGATCTCTCTTTTAGGAATACTCTTCAGTTAAAAGCAGCATGAAGAAAAGATGTCCTCAGATAGGCTGAAAAGAACCAGTTTACAGTCTCTGAATAGAGGCATGGGTCAGACACTCACTGGGTTTCATCTTGCTGCCAGAGGTGGTAGGAGGGAACTGATGGAGGGTTGCACCTACCTGCCCTTTATGCCTGCACATGGCTACAGAATGGCTAACACAGAGCATTAGAAACAATGGGAAAAATAGAAAAGCCTCTCAGATCTTTACATAGCAAGCAAGTAAAAAAGGGCACAATTTCCATTATCCCAATATTTTAGTCCCTCAACTTGAGTGAATTACCTTTTTGCACACTGTTACCCAATTCACCAGGAACTGATACTTTTACTGGTGTTGCTGAGCTCTGGATAGTTAGCACATTAGAAGTGGAAGTGCTGGAATTGGCCTTTGGTCTTTGTCGTGGTACAATTGAGGTTTCTGTTGGTCCAACAGCATCTGTTATTCTATAATGGAAAATTTTCCAGAAACGACATTTCAATGTATATGACTGTTCTTCAGCTTTATTCATTATACCCTTAAGCACAGCTAATGGTTTAGTAATATCTTAGCCCCATCCTGCATACCTTTAAATTTTATTTTAATAGGTCTAAGTTTTGATTTCTAAAAATATTGCAGACATTGAGCCAAGGAGGGTGTCGCAGGGATCCTGGCCGCGCAGGTAACCCCCCACCCCCAATCTGCCTGGTCCCCGTCACTCCCATTCCCTGCCAGAGGGGCTGGGTCAGTGTGGCCACCAGGGACATCAGCAGGGGGTGGCTCCTCCAAGTAGGGCCTGGCTCCTCCTTCGAGGTCTAAGCCAGTGTCTTCCCCCTTCCCCCCCAAGTCGGCGCATGGGGGCACGGCCTCCTTAGTATGCCACTGCCGCCGCACACCCAAAATGGGGCAGGGGGGCTGCAGACGCCCCCCCTCCCCAGGGGTGCTGCCACTGACACCAACACAGGAAGGATGGGAGGGGGCAGGGGTGCGCATAAATACCAGTATTGGCCCCTGGGTGCCAGAGACCCAAGGTACGCCACTGAACTGGACAGAACTAATATTTATTCTTCCTAAGGGCAAATGTGATATTTTCCCTTAAGACATATATTGATCATAACAATGACAAAATGCAACTGTTTTAGAGTTTACACCAACTACAGTGACTGCACCATGATGATCATTCATAGAGTATTCCAGAAATCAAACACTGCAATATAGAAAAAGTAGGAGTGAATGATAAAAGATGTTTTAAAAGCCAGTATCTGCTCCTCTCTCTTCACAGTGGTCAAAAAAATCTGCAGGCTCTGTCTAGAGCTTCAGTTATTACTAGTTCTATTTTGCTACTAGAGAATTTTATAGCACCTATAGCAATACAATATTCTGCCAGAGAATGAGTAAAATTTTCAGAAGAGCCAAATTGATTTAGGAGCCTTAGCCTAATTTCAAAAACTATTTCGGTGCACAGGAAGCTAAGTCAAATCAACTTCTGAGATTCTGAAAAGTTACTCTATGGGTATGTGCCCTTATCACTAGTCTGTTAAAAAAAAAATCAATGCTAAAGGGACCTTTTGTCACAAGAAAATATTCTCAAAAGTTGATCCCTGATGATGGCATAGAGCTGCAGTTTAGAAGCAGGGAAACAGGTGAAAGACAAATTCCTTTAAAAGATATACCTCAACCACCAATTTACAAGTGATCTACAAAGGAAGAACAATTGAGTTTGTGATCTTTCTGCTGCTTCATGATGTACAAGTGTTTCGTAAATGGATTTTTCCTCTTCAAAAGACGCTTTTGTCTTTTTAAAGAAGATGAAAAATTCAGGGCTTCTATAATTTTTTTCCCCTGTTGAGGGCAATGTATGATGATTGGTATTTGTGAAATACCAATCAAGTGAAATATGAGCAACTGAAAACAGAAAAGATATTTAGTCAAACTGGAACTCTGAATTTGGTCTCATTTGTACAAATTTGTTGGCAGAATTGCTCTGTTAAAGATTCGAAACTCCGTCCCTTCATTTAAAAGAGTGAGAAAAACAAGGTTACTTACCAGTAACTGCTGTTCTTCGAGATGTGTTACTTATGTCCATTCCACTATAGGTGTGCGTATGCCTCTGAGAACAGTTCCCTGAACTTTTTTCCGGTTAGCAGATCCCGTAGGGCCAGCTCCAGCACCCCCTGGAGCCCCGCACACATGCTGCGGCATATGAGTTGCTGATGGCCCTATGCCTCCTCAGTCCCTTCTTTCCGCTAACCCCGGCAGTGGGGACAGGGACTGGGTTATGGAATGGACGTGAGAAACATCTCAGAGTGCTTGCTCATGTCCATTCCACTATAGGTGACTAACAAGCAATACCTTGGAGGTGGACCGGAGTTGGCAGTGAGCTGCCTGCAGCACAGCTCTTCTGAAACCCACATCTTCCCGTGCCCATTGGACAGAGGCGTGGTGGCACATGAAGGTATGTACCGCCAGCCTGGCAGCTGCTCTACAGATGCCCTGCACTGGCACTTCTGCTAGGAAGGCTGTAGATGGAGTTTGAGCTCTGCTGCGTGAGTTGCGGTGGCACCCAGAAGCGGCACCTTCAGCTGCTCGTAGCCGAACTTGATACAGGAAGTTATTCACAAGGAAAATGCACCGGGCAGAGACCGGTGAACCTTTCACCTGCTGCATCAAAAAGCTGCATCAGTCTCCGGAATGGCCCCATACACCTGATGTGGAAGCCAGGGCCTGTCTCACATTTAGTGAGTGCTGCCTTCTCTTCTCCTCCGAACCATGAGGTTCGGAGAAAAGCATAGGGAGAGTATATGTTAGTCACAATGAAACTAGGAAAGCATCTTAGGCCAGAAGGCCAGGTGCAGCCTCAACTGAACTTTATCTTTACAGAATAAAGTATTGAGGGGTTGGTGGGGGGGGCTCTGAAGTCAGCGCCCTGATCCTGGAGACCCTTCTTGACGAGGTAAATATCCCCAGGAAGGCCACCATCCTGGAAGACAGGAGTAGAGGGCATGACATGTGGGTTCCAAGGGAGGGCCTGGGGCCATAAAAGGACCAGGTCGAGATCCCTGGGAAGCACTGGGTTGCAGACCTATGGATAAAGCCTCCCACCCCCTTCAGGAACCTAACCGACATCGGATGGGAGAACCGCAATCCCCTCTCCAGAGGCTGATGGAAGGCTAATATGGCTGCTAGGTGGGCATTCAGGGAAGCTGCGGCCAGTTCCTGGAGCTTTAACAGTGGCAAGTATTCCAGGATCGCTTGCACTGGCAAGAGACTGGGCAGAATACTCTGGGACTCCACCCGGCAGGCAAGAGCCACTTCCACTTAACCTGGTACACAACCTGTGTGGAGGGCTTCCTGCTACCCAGCAGGACTCACGGGACGTGCTCTGAACGGCTCGCTTGTTGTCCCGTGGCCACTGATCCACCACTCCATTAGATGTCGAGGGTCCAGGTTTGGGCATTGCAGGTGACTGTGATCCTGGGATCGTGCTGTCTCGGAAGTTCCCAAGACAGGCGATCGAGAAGTCCAGCAGTATGCCCAGGCTGGAACAATCGAGATGGCACCTGTTTAACCTGGTGTCAGGTGGCTGACTTTGCTCTCTACCTCAATGCAGGTCAGTCAGGCGACCGTGACTAGGGTCTGCAGAGATCTTTCTCCCCATACCGAGGATCTACTGAGCCATTCGGGGGTCCCAACGCGGGCTTCCTCCGCAACACCAGCCCCTTCTTTCTTGTGGAGGTATGGAGGGTGGCGGCAGCGTATGCAAGGGCAACAAGGCTCTTGCCACCTGATGGCCTCTGAAGTCGACGGTGCCGGTAGGTGCCATGGGGCTTCACCACTCAAGAATCAGGGGAGGTTCCCTGGCTGGAGACACTGGCAGCGGGTCTCTGTGATTTGACCTCAGTACGTACTCCAAACGCTGATTCCGTGTCTTCGTGGTGCCGAGTCGGGTCAGTGCCAACAGTGCCCTCTGTACCAACGGCATGCTGGGTAACAGTGGAGCAGGTTGGCTCGGACCCATGAGCAAGGTTTTCAGGTGGATTTTCTGGTGGTCTGAAAGCCTTGCAGATCCGTTCTTCTCCTTATGAAGGGCTTCCCCCTTGCGCTTCAGGCAGCGTGTTGGAGGCCCAGTACAATTTGCGTTGCTTGACCACTGTCCTATAGGCCTAGCATAGCTTTAGTTGCTTGCTTGGCTATTCTGACCCCTGTAGCATGACATCTTCCAGTTGGCACAGACTGAGTAACCATAGAGATGTCTCAGTTTCTGCACAGCACATTATAAGACAAAATACAGATACTGTATTGCTTGCAGCTGCACATAGATAACGGTGATGGGAATAAGTTTTCCTTGAACCTCTGGGGCTACACTGGTTTCTTGCCAAGGGGCATACTTTTACTCCATCCCTCCTATCACCAGATGTTTTGATGACCCCAATTATTATGGTGAGAATGGAACGTAGTTAAGGGTGAAACCCAATGTAAGTAGTTAGCATATAGTATAATGAGAATTAGGTGAAGGTTGTTTACGGAAGGGTATAAGAAGTCATCACTTAGACAAAGAGGGGCGCTCCATCAACACCTGACTCCGCAGGAGGTGCTGCTGGTTGGACCAGAGGATCCACTGACTCCCTGGCGGGAGTCATTCCTGTATACAGCCTTCTGAGTAACTGCTTAGCTCTCCAGGCTTAGTGAGTATGATATATTGTAGTTAATTTAAGGCTTTGTATCTAACTAGTATATTTATAGAAAACCTTGCACATTAAACCTTATTGATCTGCAAATTGGGCATACCGTGTCTCACTGGTATTCACACTGATCACAAAGTATCCAGAATCAACACAGTGGGGGTCACTTAGCGGGAAGCCTTCCCGCTGGAAGCACATGGCTTGAAGCCATGACACCAGAGCATACCTGCTCCCAGTAAAGTCTCAACCAGACTCTCTCAAAGTCTCTAACTACCACTAACAGTTATTAAGCTAACTAACTAAAACAAAAAATCATGCTTAAAGTTCAAAACACGGGAAATTAAGCACTTGCAAAGCAAACACAGGCAGTTCCAGTAACCGTCATGGGTGGAGAAAGGTACACCGCAGCATGTGCGCGGGGCTCCAGGGGGCACCAGAGCCGCCCTATGGGATCTGCTAAGTGGTTAAAAGTTCCGGTAGCCGTGCACAGAGGTGTGCACACACCTATAGTGGAATGGACATGAGCAAGCACTCGAAGCAGCAGCTCCCATTTCAGTGCACTGGATCACTAAGAACAAATCCAGCAAAAAAATAGAGAAGGCAAGACTTGGAACTCCTGATATTTTAAGGTACAAAACCCAAGTCTTTCAATCTTTATGCATTATAAAGTAGCAAGAGACTAAAACCCTTTTTTCCCCCCCTTTGTAGTCACCTTTAAGGCTGAGTCAGGGATGTTTGCACAAATATTAGTGGGCTAAAAGTTTTATGAAGTTGTTTACATTTTGTGTATTTTCCACAAATAACTATCGTTACTGAACACTTATTCATGTTAATATTGGAGTAAGAAAAACTGAATGCAGGTGAATGAAGAAAGGGTATTGTATTCAAAACCAGAGATGCTATCTGATGAGGAAAATATCAGTACATTGTCTCTTAATAGGTTCATTGAACAATTAAAAGCAGGACAATGGGTTGTTTGTGAGGTAAACCCAGATAGATTTCCAACTTTTACAATCAGCTCAATATTTATTTGGGGCTTATCTATTTAAATTATCATCCCAGACTACTAAAAACCTTGACTTTTAAAAATTTGATTTGCACACAAGTGCTGGGTACCAGGGTGAGTTTTAGCATATCAAACAAATATACAAGAAAATAGCAGGTGCATAACATTGCTATAATATATCTACATCAGAATCTACGAAGTACTACATTATTTTGCTCACCTGGCTTTTATTTGGCTTTTTCTAGCAGCTGCCTCACTAGCTGTCATGGGTTCAGGAAGAGTTGAAGGGACAGGAGAATTCTTAGGAAAAAATAAATATGAATTAAAATATAAAATCATCAAAGTTGTTACAAACTGAAAAGGACTACTGTCGGCTTCCTGGTGATTCTTTATGTCTAAAAAAATTATCAAACAGTGCTTTAGCTGCAATACTGTGATTAAACAGAGATTGTCAGATTACACGTAAGAAAGTTTCTTTACTTATTTTATAAAGAGATTAATTGCAATTTAAAAAAATAGTTGACTTCATTATATGCAATTTGATCATGGGAGACCAGACATGGGGGAGACAGTATTCCAAATGAGGTCTCACTAGCATCTTGTTTAACAGTACTAACATCTCCCTAACTCTACTGGAAATAGACCACATCCTAGGACCGCATTAGCTTTTTTTCATGACCAAATCACATTGGCAGCTCATGGTCATCCTGTGATCAACCAATATGTCCAAGTCCTTCTCTTCTGTCATTTCCAACTGATGCATCCCCAGTTTATTGCAGAAATTCTTGTTATTAGTCCCTAATTGTAGTCTCCCCTTTAACAATTCCTTATCCACCTTTCAATTTTCATATTAATCCCCATCTTTTCCAATTTAACTAATAATTCCCCATTACCGAAATCTAGGTAAATTAGATCCTTTGTCTCAAAAATCTGTTATCTTCTCAAAAAAGGAGATCAGATTGGCCTGGCACGATCTATCTTTTGTAAAGCCATGTTATGTTTTATCCCAATTACCATTAACCTCGATGTCTTAACTACTTTCCCTTTCAAAAATTTTTCCAAGACTTTCCATATGACTGAGGTTAAACTAACTGGCCTATAGTTACCCAGATCACTTTCCAGCACCCTTTCTTAAAAATAGGAACTATGTTAGCAATACTCCAGTCACACAATACAACCCGAGTTTACAGATTTATTAAAAATCCTTGCTAATGGGCTGGCAATTTCATGTGCCAGTTCCTTTAATATTCTGGGATGGAGATAATCCAGGGCCACCCGATTTAGTTCCATTAAATTGTTCGAGTTTTGCTTCTACCTTGGATGTGATAATTTTTACCTCCATATCCTCATTCCCATTAGGCATCCTGCCCCTATCCCTAAACTCTTCATTAGCCTCATTAAAACCTCAGGCAAGGCATTTATTTAGATATTGGGCCATGCCTAGATTATCCTTAAATTTTTAAAGTTAACCCTTTTGAAATCAAAGACCATAGTCACAGATTTATTTTTGTTTATCCTTCCATTTAATTTGAACTGAATTAACTCCTGCTTGCTCGAACCAGGACTGTCCCCCCTACAACCAGTTCTTCTATGAGGTCCTCACTACTTACCAATACCAAATCTAAAATGGCATCCCCTCTTGTTGGTTCAGCAACTATTTGGTGAAGGAATCTGTCAGCTATCACATCCAAGAAAATCTGCACCCTGTTATTACTAGCTCATAGACTCAGACTCAGACTCATAGGTCAGAAGGGACCAATATGATCATCTAGTCTGACCTCCCGCACAAGGCAGGCCACAAAACCCTACCCATACACATTTATAACAACCCCGAACCCATGACCGAGTTATTGAAATCCTCAAAAGTGAGATTTGAAGACCTCAAGCTGCAGGGAATCCACCAGCAAGCGACTCATGCCCCATGCTGCAGAGGAAGGCGAAAAACCTCCGGGGCCCCTGCCAATCCGCCCCGGAGGAAAATTCCTTCCCGACCCCAAATATGGCGATCAGCTAAACCCTGAGCATGTGGGCAAGACTCACCAGCCAGCACCCAAAAAAGATTTCTCTGCAATAACTCAGTTCCCATCCCATCCAGCATTCCAGCTCTTGTCCTCCAATCTTCATCTGGGAAGTTAAGTCTCCCATAATTCCCAGTAGCATTCACTTCATTAAAAACATTAAAGAGGTCTCAATATCCAAATCAATCCTGACGGTCTGTAGCACTATCACAGGGGAAGCTCTAGTCCAGTGGTTCCCAACCTGAAGTCCAGGGACCAAAAGTGGCCCGCCACTCCCCTCCCACTGGCTGCAGAAGGGAGCCACCGCCTAAGGACCCAGGTGAAGTGCACTGCTGCAGGGCTAAAAGACCAGTGCAGGCTCCTTGCAGCAGCCGACAGGATGGGAGATCAACACTCCCCTCCCCCTGGCTGTGGAAGGGAGCACAGCAAAGCCTTCTGCCTGGGCCCCTAAGTGTTGGGGTCTCTGCTGGAGCCAGAAGAGGGGAGCACTGATCTCCCATCCCCCTGGCTCCAGAAGGGAGTCACTGCCTGCAGACCCCAGTGGAGCGCAAGGGGCTACAGGACGCATGCAGTTTCCCTGCTGCAGCCAGGGGGACAGGAGAGCCTCCTTCCCTCTGGCTGCAGGGGAAGGGAGGGGGATTGCTGGTAGAGACTGGTGACCCTTCAAGGTAGTAAAAATTATATCTGTGGCCCTTGAGCCAAAAAGATTGGGAACCACTGTTCTAATAGCTTTCTTCCACAATGTGGTTTTCACCCAGACAGTCTTATCCAATCCATCATTTCTAATTTCTTTACAGTCTACCTCAATATTGACATACAATGCTACCCTACCACCTTTGCCTTTTTTTCTGTCTTTCCTAAACAGCACATACCCTTCAATACCTGTACTCCAGTCATGTTTCTATTATCCCTACAATATCTGGTTTCACTTCCTGCACCAGTAGGAGAAAGAACATTTTAAAAAGGCAAAACATTTTGCTGCTCTTTCCCCCATCATCCACACACACACACCCCAACTGAAGCGCTGATCACAGGGGGAAGAGCTAGGTGGACGCAGACCAGCCAGCCTGTGGTGAGAAACATCTCAGTTTTTAAGATTGCTGAAAGTGCTCAGCTTAGTTTAGAATGCAATTTGCCTTTCATTTTCCCTTGATCAAATCTGACCTGCTTTCCTCTGTCTTATCACTTAAAAATCTTTCTGTACTTAATACATTTGTTTGTTTTATCTAAAGCAGTGCATTTGGCTTAAGGTGTTTTAGAGACTCCATTTAAGTGACAAGGCTGGTGCATATCAATGTCTTTGATAAACTGACAAACATATGAGCTTGCAGTGTTCAGTGGTCAATAATGAATGTTGTAAGACAGCAGTTCCTAGGATTGCATCTTGGACTTTGGTTTATGCAATGGTATGATCCCAGTGAATATCCCATGAGTGGCTGGCTAGAGGCACTCACTCATTGAGTTGGGAGCAACTTACATGCTATAGGCTGTGCATGAGCTGCCCAAGAACAGAGGTTCTCATAGCAAAGCAGGGTAAGATGGGCTCCAAGAATGAGGGATTGGGGTGAGACAGCGATTCACCAGTCCAGATTGTGGAGGGGAACGTCACAACCCCATCTTGGCAACATGTTGTGGAGGACTTGAGTGTCTAGCTCCTATTTGTACGCCTGTGCCAAGTGTCTGCTGAGAACATGGATTGTGGTGTTCTGCATGTGGTGGGCTCTGACTTACTACAGAGAATTCTTTCCGGGTGTCTGGCTGAGTCTTGCCCACATGCTCAGACCTTGGCTGACTGTCATATTTGGGGTCAGAAAAGAATTTTTCCCCAGGGCAGATTGGCAGAGACCATAGGGGTTTTCGCTGTCCTCTGCAGCATGGGTCACTTGCTGGTGGATTCTCTGTACCTTGAAATCTTTAAACCATTACTTGAAGACTTCAGTAACTCAGTCATCGGTTGGGGGTCTATCACAGGATCAGGTGGGTGAGGTTCTGAGGCCTGCATTGTGCAGGGGGTCAGACTAGATGATCATAATGGTCCCTTCTGACCTTTGAGTCTATGAGTGCCTGGGAGGTAGACCACCAAAATTTAGATCTGATGAGCTATGCACCAGTTCCATAGCTTGTTGATATAAAACATACATATATACATACATACATATAAGAAGACATGTCCATCTTGACCCTGACTGATTTGCCCCTGATGAGGAGAGGTAGGAAAATGGAGACAAGTGCTCCTGACAGTCCTGAGCTCCAACAGATTGATATAGATATTTGTTTTCTGAGTTGTCCATCTGCTCTGAGTCACAAGAGCATTGAGATGAGCTCCCCATCCAAACAGTGATGCATCTGTTGACGTTAGTCAAGTTGAGCAACAGACGGGAAAGCCTGTGCAGATGTATCTACCAATCCAGGAAGTTCCTCAATTGTACAGGAACCATCCTTTGTCTGTCCAAGGTGCCTTTGACTAAAGAACAAGCCATTCTGAGCCAACCTTGAAAGCAGTGGAGGCGCAGCCATGTGTGTTGAGTCACAAAAGTGCAAGCTGCCACGTGACTCAAGAGCTGAGGACTGTTCTTTATAGTAGTCCAAGGACTTCCTTGAATTCTCTCTCTCAAACCAGTCTAAGGCAAGGTAGGCCCTGGCTGTTGACAAGTGCAAAGAAGTCTCTATAAACTGCACCTAACTTATGGATGTTAATGTGAATTTCCTTAGTGTTAGTTGAAGACCCAACTCTTGCAACAGAGTAAGGCCCATCTAGGTGGAAGATAGCACTGCTTCGTAAGAATTTGCCCTCGAGTAGCCAGTGATCCACGTACCACTACTAACAGCTGACTATACTAATTTTAACTATAAGAAAAATACACAATAGCCAAGGCACGTGCAAGGCAGGCACACTAGAGCTCCCTCTTAGGCTGAGGTGTTAGAAAAGGAACTGAGTGTGGTTCACCCTCACATCCTTATACAGCCTGAGAGTCTGGCATGAGGAGGTACATGGTGCATTCACAGGCAGAACATGCACAGCTAGTGAAAAAAAATATCTTTGATCAAGGGCTCAAGAGCTGCATGCACAACTGAAGCAGAGCGCTCATATGGACACTACTCGAAGAATGCTTGGTTTTGAAATTATACCATCTTTATAATAAAAGGAGAGTCCTGTGACACCTTAAAGACTAATGAATTTATTTGAGCATAAGCTTTTATGGGCAGAAACCCACTTATGCCCAAAATAAATTGGTTAGTCTTTAAGGTTCCACAGGACTTTCATTGTTTTGCTAAAAATAGACTAACAGGGCTACCCCTCTGGAACTCATCCTTATAATGTTACTAGTTATGTCCTCTCAACCTTAATTCTATCTTAAATGTAGTTTGTGTCTGGGAACTAGAGATTGTATATCTTCATCCCCAAATGATATACAAATATAGACATAAAATGAAAGGGGAGGGAGAAGAGAAAATCTCAGACTATTCCATTTTCCCTTGTAGGTAAAATCCTGCCAAGGAATTAGTTTATGAAAAGGCTAACTCAGAAAGCTCTGTTCAGAATTATAATCAATCCCTTTTGTCCTCATTACTTCATGTAATAACTCAACTTTTAACTTGTTGTGAGAAATTGACTGAGCAGGAACCATTTAAAATGTATTTTAAATTAATGTTAATAAACCTAGCAGAGTAAAGTGTGGCTATTAGAATTCACTGCAAGTACCATTACACTTTGATATAGTTTATCAAGATGTGTTAGAAGCTATTTTCCATTCCATCTTTATTTATTAGTGCTATGCAAAAGATTCTAAGGCTTAACAAGCTACAGATTCTGTCAACACAGAATCTATTTATCACACCCAGAACTTTCAGCACAGGCATAGACTTTTATAAAGAAAAAGTTATCAGACGTGTTCTCACTTGATTTGATATAAAAGTGATTACAACTCCTTTTGAAAATATCAGCAGATACTTACTAAATCAAAAGATGTGAAAAACACAAGACTACTTACATTAATATTGGACAACGGACATTCTTTTCTGGCAAGTTTAAAGGCAAAATAAGATACTTGAAAGATATCAGGTCTCCGTTCTTGATCTGGTTCAAGCATGTACCCTGTAAAAGTGGATTGAATAAATTTCTCTAATAGCAATTAAAGAAAATTTGCCTACGACATACTACAAATGAAAGTAAATGAGAATTAAGCTATTTTACAAACCGATTTAGAATTTATTCATTTCAAAAAGTAGTCTTTATATCTTTCAGAAGAGTACTGTGCTAGAATCGTTTTGGTTGTCAATGGCATGCAGATAGTACTGTATGTTTTTGCTTTTTTCCTTGTGTGGAAAAAGGGGAAAAAAATGCACCAGTCCTGAACCTCAACTGAATCAGTTAAGCAGCAGATCTGTAAGGACAGCTAAGGACATTATAGAACAGCCTGCAAAGTGCTAGCTACACTAGTAAGTTAAAAAAAGCAGTTAATCTCTCCATGAGCTAGATCAGAGTTACATCTTCAAAGCCTTTTGCTCCATTATTACAATGAAAACAATTCAGGCGTACCAACTTATTTGAAAGGCACTTTCTGAGATACAGTAATATAGAACAGCATGCCAACTAAAGACATCACAGTCTAGGCTGGTGTGTAAATGCCACTGCATTTGGAATTGTCAAGTCAACTTTTTTAACTAGAGGACCCATGCAAAAACTACACACACCACTCAAAATCTAACCAAGGTCCATCTCTGAACTCAATATTTTCTAAATCGACATATAGCCAATTTTTTCATGAAATATTTTATATGTTAAAATGATTAGTTAACTGCAGATTAATTAGAAAAAAGTGGATATTAGACAAGCACCAACCTATGCATCAGTTTCAGAAACAGCAACAGCATTATTAAAAACAAAGACTTGGCGTTAACTGATAATTCATTCTGAAGTACACTCAATTTAATCAGTAAACTACCACAAATAATTAGGTTCATTATAGAGAGTAATGCTATTTAACTAACTGGTTTGAATGCAATGCATTCAATATAATAAATATATATGGAAATATCTAATGCACTGGAGAATTAAGCATCCAACATGCTACATTTTTAAACAAAGAATGTTACAAAAAAATTCTACAATTTGGACTGGCAAGTTCATATATGAAAGAAAAACATTTCAGTAAAAGTTCAATTTCAATCTTCCAAAGTGTTCTACACAGAGCAAGAGGGAAAGTATTGTATAAAATTCACTTAAAGTATTTAGAGATATTTTAAAATAAATCACTTATCTGATTAAAAGAAAAAAACATGAGCAAGCAAACTCTTCCATAATTGCACAAAAGCTTACCTTTTACACATTACAAAGAAACGCAGCTTGGAAACCAAAAAGTTATGTTTAAAAGTATAGCTCTCAAACTAAACAGTAATTGGTTTCTTAAATTTATTTTGTAAAGTCTAGCCATGCCTGAAATTCTACACATTGCATCCTTTACCTTTAACTCGCTTCAATTTGCCACTGAAAATGATAACCAAAGAATAACCAGACAAATTTTTAAACCTCCTTTTGTATCTGATATTTATAAGACACTAAGCCAGTTGTATCCAATCTGTGGCCTAGGCACCAGTTGCTGGCCTCGAAAGTGACTACACTGAGAAAAAAATCATATTTGAGTACAAGTGAAAAACGTGTCCCCTAAACAAGTGCGATTATTTAAAATGAAGTGTTCAAATCAGATCCACCACTTCAGGGAGGAGGTAGGGCACTGTCTCATGCTACTTTCCTTAAAACAGCTCTAAGGTGGGAGTGCTCTGAGCTGCTGCTGCTGTCCCTTCCCTGCTGCAGTTTTAACTCATATCACAACAGGAGAGAGAGAAATTCTGGCTCTTCCACTGACTGTTTCCCTGTGGAAGCTCCAGAAACGGCAATATAAGAGCTTCACTGGTTCTGACCGAGTTTAAGGGCACAGTGAGCAAAATACCACTCTCCTCCCCAATAAAAAGCAGTCCCGGAGATGTTGAGAAACACCACCTAGTTACAGCTCCCCAATTCTTTGCCCTGGGATGTCCATCAACTGTCAGCTGGCTGTGGTTCCCAAGTCCAATATATCAACTTGGCACAGCCCAAGTGTTCATTCCAATTCAAGTGCCCACCCCAAGCTCTGACATGCTCCCATTCCATGAGCTGCAGAGAGGAAGGCATAGGAGCCAGTACAGGTGTAGAGCTAGCAGACTTCTGTACATCAGGGTAAGTTCTGAGTGGTGCAAGGAGAGGAGAGTGCAGAGAATCAGCTCCAAAATATCGATTGTAGAGTCAATCATTCTGAAAAACATTTGGCCCTCAGAATTAAGAGGTTGGACTCTACTGTAGTAAAACATTAGCAAATTTCACTCTGAAAGTGAGGTCTAGCTTCATTTCATGTATCTGCAATAATCAAAGAGCTCAGTCAAACGGGCTAGGAAAATACCATTTAAACAAGATGGCAAGAACGGTATCAGTTTGGAGTGGACACTAAAAAGGATAGAAAAGTTGCAGGTTTTGCCACCGACATGATTCTAGCCTGGTGCAAAGTTGACGGCATCAGAAGTACCTCAGAAAGAACAGGTTCAGGCTTTGCAAATGGGGAAGAGGGGAGCAGAGGAGGGGAGGAGAAATTAGGGCCTCAATTCTTTAAGTTCCCCTAGCTAACAGAATATACTGCAGCTAGGAGAAACTGTGTGCAGTCGTCCTCCTCTGAAAGAGATGTTATAACAAGACTTTTGACAAATAGGAGGTTAAAAAGATAGATGTCTGTGGCTCAAAAGGATTTGAAGACATACTCGAACTCATCCTGGATTTTAGTGCCCTGCTAAATACATGACAAAAATCTTCTGTAATCTTATGTGAACCCAGACAACAGGATAAGTTATGCTTGACTAACGTATACATGGGTCAGAAATTTGCCAGTGAAGTCTGTACACTGAACTCAACAGATGACAAACTGAATACAGAAACAATTATAAAATAGAAAAATATTTCCTAGATTCCGAACAAGAAATTTAAAGCAAGAACATTTCAGGAAACTTTAAAAGTATCAGCTCAGGCCTCAGCAACAGTTTCTGGGTAATAGCTTTACTGACAACCTGGAAATCAACTAAAACACGGGAACACTAGGAATCAAGGAAGGTCATAAGAACAAAACTAAAAAATAGATCGACTTGAAAGAGTGTGCGCGTCAAATTAAATGTAACTTTAAAGTGAGAGAATCTTCCCTCATCTCTGGTGTTCATGGCCAGGTTTCCGTATTTAATTCTGATGAGAGTTCTGTTCTTATTTCTAGTTATTTTTCTCCAGATACTTTAGTGAAAGTAAATCAATGGAAATTTGAGACTGGTCTAGATGGACAACATTTTCTAAAACTGATCTTGCTTTATAAAAAAGGAAGCAGCACTGTTTTTATTTTTTGAAAAAAGATTGTATGTGTAGAGGTACATTTAAAGTACTTAATGTCAGAGTAATTATTTATATCTATGATTTAACCAAGATTTTTTTCCCTAGAATTTTAAAATTTTTCTGTCCATGGTAGCTTCTTCATTTGATTACAGCAATATAGGGCTATATTTGGGAGCATTGCAAGGAAGTGCTGGGGAAATTGTGCTATATCTCAGCATGGTTTTGGGTATCTGAAGAATTTTGGTATTGCCGATATTTTCTATAAACGCTCTTTTTAAAAAATGTGTTTCTCATTCCTTGCTCCAAAAGTATCCTTGCAAATATTGCAAAATATCCTTTTCCCCAGCTTGTCTGCAGTTCTGTTAACTCAGGAGTAAACTGACCATTCCTCACACAGCAGTGATAGTTCAAAACTGATTTAAAAGATTGACATTGTTAATTAGTTTTATTGAAGATCAATTTAGTTCCACTATATATTACATAGGTTCTTACAGCATGACCAAGGTTGCAAGTTTTACAGGTGCAGTTAGTTCAATGTCCTATCAAATATTTGATATTGTTGCTCCTCAATAAAAGTTTTCAACAAGGAGGAGAAAAGAAACTATCAAGTGGGATCTGCGGGGAAGATCTTGAGGAAGTGAAAGACCTTAAACAGGGATGTCTTTCTATAAAAAGATTTTCATATTTTATATTACCTAATGGATTTGTGGCACAGAATGGTTTCATTCTGGTCTATTAGCCATAAGTTAAATAGAAGAAAAAGGAAACTAGTTTTTATTCTTCATCAGAGCAGACCATTTTCCTTTTCAAAACATTTCCTCAGTGCAATGATCCCCTTTTCCTCCTTAGCAAGACCACAAATTTACTTTGATTTCTCAAACAATGGAGATAGAGACTCTTCAGAACTTAGAACTAAGGTCTAGAAGAGATGTCAGGCAAGGTAAAATTATGTTTAATTAAACCTTCACATTCACTGATTTAAAAGGATATCAACTATAAGTGCATATTTCAAGTAGGGAAGGTTCAATAGTATAAAGTCTAACCAACTCACAAAATGCTTTTAAGGGCTGCCCAGCTACTTACTTATCAAACAATGCACATTATGGGTATATCGGGAATTGTCTGGAATGGTAAAACTTCCATCACAAATAGCAACCTGACTCTCCCCAAAGGGAAGTGTGAAGAAACAAAGTTTATACAGCAAGCAGCCAAGTGCCTGTAAAAAAAAAAGGGGGGGGGAGAGAAGAGGGAAGAGTATTGTCATGGCAAAAGACTAGATAGCAATAAAACCAGTGTTAAAAGTGAAGCTAGATTTAACAAACAACAAATGCTGGTCACTACTGATGCCCGCCATAGATTCTGAACATGGTAACATTTTGAGTTAACAGTCAGTTGACTAACCTAGGAACGTAAGCAATGAAGTGATATGAAGCAGTTCTAGAAATGCTTTTGCCCCACTAACGAGATGGCAGACAGCAACAAAGCAGTTAACTTAAATAAACTCAGAAGCTTATATCTTTGTTTTTTAATTAAAAACCTATTTTATATCATATATATTTTACACACACGTTTTTTAAATATATCTTATATAACTTATTTTTGTTTTTGAATTAAAAACCCTATTTTTTAATTCAGATGAACAGTTCAAATATGTGTTTGTACAGATAAATTGAGTGTGTACCTCTATTCTGACAAATAAGAGTCCTTGAACTCATGTTATTTTCCCATAAACCTCTTGATGTAATCTAATCTAGATGCATCTGTTCAGTGTGCATAAGAAAAGTAATCAGGGAGTTGTTTTCCCTATTTCAGTAATCTGAAAAGTTCTTAATTCCTTATGAGGTATTATGTATATTGACGATGAAAGTGCTGCATTTCATACAGTAATCAGTTTTACCATTGTTTCATTTCCTCAATGTTTTTAGTAGTTAAAGTGTTGTAGCAGTATTGTCCCAGGAAATTGAAGACATAGGGTGCATGAGGTATTTTTTATTGGACCAACTTCTATTGGTGAAAAAGGCAAGCCTTCAAACTACACAGAGCTCTTCTTCCGGTCTGGGAAAGATACCCAAAGCATCACAAGGTGGAAAAGATTGTTTAGCGTAAGTAGTTATCACATATTGTAAGAGACCATTCACAGTGAAGTGGCCTGTGAACACATCTGTAGTCACAGGACAAAAAAGTAGGAGGCTAGTGGGTGACAGATTGTTGCAATAAGCCATAAATCCGGTGTCTTTATTAAGACCATGACTTCTAGAGTCTAGCATGGTTATGAATTTAAGATCCAAGGTTCATCTTTTGAAAGTGTTATGCAGGTTTTCTTTGAGAATGAGGACTGAGGTCAGATATGGAGTGATAATTTTGTGAAAAGTGTTGGCTCATGCTTGATTTTTTTGGGGGGGGGGTCTTCTATCATTTTTCAGCATGAGTTCATTCGAGAGAGTATGGATGTCTGGTTTCACCCACACCGTTATTACGACACTGGATAAGGTACACCATGTTGCCAGAGGCATATGTAGGCCACATGGATCCTGAAAGGTATGTTATGGGGGTACTGATCATCATAGCAGCGGAGAGAAGTCTGCTGGTTTTGCATCTGTTATGTCAGGGTCTGGAGACACTGAGTTAGTGAGTAGTCATCTGCAGGAAGCCTGCTTCTGTTGATGAGCTTGGCAAGGGGGTGCTTGAAGGCCAGAAAAGAGTGTTCAGAAATAATTTTTCATTCAGCATGTGGCCTCCATCAAGTATGGGCTATAATTGTTTGATGACACCCTATATAGGTATCATGGTGTGAGGGTGAAACCGGACAATGACTACACTCTCAGGTGATCTCAGAGTCCTATAACTGAAGAGGTGTCAACTGGCCCACTTCACCTTGAATGGCCTCTTAGACCTGGCCTACACTAAAGGGTTAGGTCAACATAAGCTGCCTTACCTAACTCTGTAAGTGGCTACACTACAATTATTTCCCACTGATGTAAGTCGCCCATTACATCAATGTAACTCCACCTCTGCCAGAGGCATAGAGCTTAGGTCGATGTTGTTAGGGCGACACTGTGTCTGTGTAGACACTCTGTTACTTACATCACCTGTTGGCTGTCAGCCAGAGCCTGAACTGTCAGCCCCACATGGGACTCACAGCTGGAGCCCCACAACCCTGTCCTGTCAGCCCTGGAGAAGGGGGCAGGCTCAAGTGGTCAATCTTGGGGCCCCAGCTGTTAATGCCCCATACCGTTAAGTCGATGGAAGTGACCAGGAGAGGATGCACACCACCACCAGAAGGAGCACAGTGTGGACATTAAAAAACTGCAGTAATTACCTCAGTGGTTGTACGTCAACTTAATCTTGTAGTGTAGACTTGCCCTTAAAATGTGCATTAACTACTTATGTTAAACAATGTTTTCTACCTTTTATTTAGCTGACACACACTGGATACACACTGTGATAAAGAACTCGTGGCACTAAACATCAGAGCATGGGTCTCCTCCTCTCACAGATCTCAAGCCCAGATTCCAGTTTAACTTGAATAGCTACACTGCAATTTTACAGCCTCACAGCCCAATTCAGCTGACCTGGGCCAGCCATGGTCATGCCACAGGTCTCTTATCAGAGTGCATACATAACCTCTTCGTATCTTTTGCAGACCTGAAGAACTCTATGTAACTTGAAAGTTTGTCTCTTTCACAAACAGAGGCTGGTACAATAGAAGAGAACCACACCCACCTTGTTTCTTTAGTAATTAAAAGGTGTTTAGCAAACAATACAGCCAGTCGTTACAAATGTTTATTTTTTGTATTAAATACCTTATTTTCTCATTGTTACTTTTCTCCATGCACTCAAATTATGTCCATCTAGTAATTACTGAACTTTGCATTCTGATTATATATAGTGTAATCAGCAGCAAATATAGCACTCTTCATCTTTAATGCACTCTGCAAATACTCACTAAATATCAAATCATTAGTAACAATGAAATCTTATTTATTATACGGAACCAAATATCACTGACATGCCTGAATGTACAGGAGCTTGTCACCTATTCAGTCTTATTTATTTAATCATACTACAATATAAAGAAGTTTCTACTGAAGCAATTGTTAACCAATGAACTTAGAGGTAAGAGCAAGGGAAAATACTAATGTTACCTACATTTTGCAATAGTATCCTAAAGAAAAAATATTTATCCAAATAATTTCCTTTGCATTTACAGTACATCACACGCTAATCATTTTTTGTAGGTAAAGACAAAACCATTTTCTGAAGCTGTATCTCTATCATTTCCCACACACATTACTTTTGTGCAAGAAGCCATCTTTCTCACTCACTGCAAAGCCTTAACTTTGTATTTTCTGTGTAATTATTTTCCTTTTAGCATTTTTTACTCTTCTGAAAGAATTATACCACCTTTTATCTTCCTTACCCAGATATCTGCCTTGGTAGTAACTGGTTTTCCTCCATAAAGATTAATCATTTCAGGAGCTCTGTATGACACTGTTGTATACCTAGCAGAAAATAAGTAAATTGGAATGGAGATCAAATGGAAGATTTGGTGAGAATTGCTGTATACCTTTATTACCACTATTCATAAACTACTACACAATAATCATTTTTAATACAGGTAACTGTCAGTAACTGCGGCATTCCTGTCAAATTATGCCTCATGGATTGATCATTGACCATCTAACGGGTCATGACAACAGATGCTCCATATGTCAACTAAAGCTTTGTTTTATGGAAAGCTTAATCCTTTCCTGTTTTCTATGCTTTTAGAAGCACTACACAAAGTTCCAATTATTGCAAAATCAAATATATCTAGTTTATGAACACAAAAAAGTTTGTCTAAGGTGTAACACCGGGCCAGCAAAGGCTAAAAAATTAGGAAGCTGGATGACCTGTAAGTAAACTTTAATGCAGGTTTCTCAAACTTGGGGGCGGAAGGAGGGGGTAATGAGGTTATTGGGGGGAAGGAGGAAGATTGCGAGCGGTCAGCCCTCCATGCATGCCAGTAAGGATGGCATGGCACGGGGTCATCACTTTTGTGAGTGGGGGGGGGTCAGCATAGCCTGAAATATTTTCAAAAGGGGTCCCAGCAAAAAAAATTTGCAACCCCAGTTTTAAGGACATACTGAAAAGGTATTGCAATGGTAAACTGGGCCATTCTTCCTCAATAGTTATCCAAGTAGACTAGAATCTTTAACTTGCTCGCCTGCACTGTTAGAGAATCAAAGAGTAAGTGCTAAACAGGTCTATGTTTACCTGCATCCTTTTAGAAATCTAACCATGGATCTAATTAGGTTGTAAAGGCTAAATCCTGTGCTTGTTTTATAATAGTTCGTTATTGTACTCCATTGACTGACATCAAAAGGGGACATAATTTAGATTGGACTTGAGGTATAATATGATTGTCTTCATTCGTCTTTGAAACATGTAATTCCACAGAGTAAGCCACCTGTGAACTACCTTGATAATTTGAATGGCTGTTGCTAAGGGTATTTCTGAGGATGAACCCATTGAATAGAGACCACAAACTATTGGCTTGCTGTCATCAAAGCCCATTGGTGGAGTTGCCTGACAACATCCAGCCTGCTTCAGCTACAAAGGAAAGCTTCGTGTCTGATGTTTTCATCTCAGGTCTGCTTAAACATTAACAGGGAAGATGTAAGCCATAGAATCGAGGTCTCCAGGTAGATACCTAAATTACCGTGGAATTCTCATGGAAAAACTCCAACAGACACTACACCTAAACTGTCTATTGGATTATACCCATTTGAATGGATTCCAGAAAGACTTCCAAATCAGCAGCCTCACCATCTCTGCTATGAAGCTGACCTGAGAACTTTACACACTTGTATGTATACTGATCTCTTAAATATTTAAAACTTTTTTTTTTATTGATAAGTCTTAGATTTAGTTAATAAGGATAGGCTGCAAGCATTATTTGTCTAACATCTAAAATATTCATTGACCTGGTGGGTAATGTGTCTGATCCTTTGGAATTGGTAGAACTTTAAATATGGTGAATAAGGTTTTCAGTAACCCCTCCCTAGACTTGGTTGTCTAGATGGAAGCCAAGGGCTGAAATGCCTGAAGTGGACTGTGTTTGGCTTCTTGCTAATCAGTGTGGTACTAAAGAAGGCCAGATTACTGGCTTGATGAATCTAGTTATAGAATAAACCACCAGTTTTGGGGATTGTCTTTTCTGAGTGTGACATTCTCAGTGTGGCGCATCCAGACACCTAGTCACGTAAGTTATCAACTGGAACACCTCATTTTAATAAAATCAGGGAAATGAAAATCTATAAACAAGAAATAAATGTTTATCTTCAGAAGCAGCTAAGAAAAACTAATTCCAAATTACACCTTAAATTGGAGCATTTTAACTTCTCTCATTTTTGGGTATTTTATTCACACTCGTCTAAAGGTATTGCACATTAACAGATCAGTCCCCTGTTGAAGTTCTCTTAGCAACAGGAAGCTAACAGTGGAAACATGGAGCATGGAAGGAAAAAGATGGAGCTAGAAAAGCCAAGAGATTTTTTCAGAATAGTATGTTTATTTTTATTTTTTGCAACTTTTCTTGATAAATATTGCACTCAAAGCCAAACCCAGATGCCAAAGTTACGTTTGAACTGATTCTTGATAATTAAAAACAAAAGCATATTCCAGTGATACTGAGTCTCATGTTTGCGAATAACCGTGTGCTTATAAAATGAAACACTCACAAATATATGTACCTTACGAAATAGCTTCAAAAAATGGAAAATAAATGTACAACTTTAAGTCCTGAATAATACAGTTACTCTTCAACACCAACCAGATGCTCCAATGCAGGATCAGCACTTCACTGTGCTAACAAACCTGCACTTCAAATAACTCTGAAACTAAGGTTTCAACATTCTGCAATTAAAAATGTGTTGGTACAGCATTTCACTTGTACGCTATACATTGCAGGTCAGGGGTCTACATAGGGACAAAGGGAGGCTTAGAATGCAGCAGGAAATTAGAGGGAAGAGCTGAGACAGTAAAAGTAATACAAGGTTGCATATATTCTAAGTGAAATGTACAACCTGGAGTCTTCAAACTTTTTGTAATTAACACTGTCACTCTGAGTATAGGTCACTTTAAATTTTTCAGGAATTGTCTGAAGGTGAATTGAAATACCATCAACATTACCAGGTATTCCTACTATCTAGCTATGTCTATTTTGGGTATTCGTATAGCTCTGATTACTAAGAAAGTGGATAAAACATCCCCGTTAACAGGAGTTGTGCACTTACATCAATCACCAGGAACACTAATTTGCTCCTAGCCAGGTCTTTATGTTTCCATTAATGTATATAACATACAATAAGTTCTGTGCTGGTAAGAAAATTAATTAATTTATGAACAGCTACTTAAGTGAACTTACTTTTTAATTTCTTCTTCAACTACATTAACACCATCTTTCTGAGGATTAAGGTATTTGTTAGTGGCACTGCCAAAGTCACAAAGGACATAGTTTCCATTGTCATTCAGCAAAATATTCTCTACCTTAAAGAGGAAAATTAAACCTAATTAGGAACATTGGCAAACTGAAAGAAAATCGTGCAGTGTCAGATTTTATATAAAGCAGCTAATAAATATTCCCTCTAACTTTTTTAATGATGACAACCCTGCTATGAAATAATATTCTGAAAATTCTAAAGAAATGTAGCATTAATAGTAAAAAACAGTAACTTCATCATTACCCCGTTAGTCACCAGTAATGCCAATATCCATTCTACAAGAATGTGATACCTAACCTACTTAACATTTTTCATTTTATCTTCTGGGTACAATTCTGCAGATAGAAAGTGTTCCCCTCCCCATATATAAGCGAGCAACTTTTGCACACAATAAGATGTCTTCCACACTCCAAGTCATCTTTTGACAGTTGCTCAATAGCAGGAAACATTTCAACTCATTACCTTTTACTGAAACTCTTACCTTCAGGTCTCGATGAACTATTGGGGTTTTGCAGTGATGCAACCTGGCAACAGCTTCACAGGTGTCACAAAATATCCTCAACACTTCTGGCTCAGTAAAGCCTGTCTGAAGTCTCTGATTCATCTGATTCACGACCTGCCCCGCTAGAGTGGAAACATAACTTTGTAAAAACATCTTTTTAATGGTCTTTCAAAGTGCTGTGTTGACTTTAATCAAACAAGTTTTGTGTTTCTATTTAAAATGTTACCTATACGCACTAGAGTCCATAACAGTTTTTCAACCTCAAGTTTTTAATCAACCACTGCTGCTGTTTTTCAGACAGGGCTAATACAACCCCCCATACCATCTATAGAAGAGGCAAAGTTAGTTCTCTTAACCCTTAACTTTATTAATTCCTAATATGAATCCACTACTCCAATTCCTGACTATTCCTATTCAATCCTACTGAATTAAGGCAAAAGGAATTTTTAGAATTGAAATCTGAAACCTCTCTACACTAACACTTGCTGATGATGTTCCCGGAATCCTTCCAAGGATGCCATCTGACAAGATGGCAAAGCTACAAAAGCTATTATAATTTGAAAGTGTAGAAAAGAAACCACCATTATACGGATGTCACTATTGCAACATTTTACTCCATCTGACATCACTTCTTCGCCTGTCTCAATAAAAATAGACAAATATAGGGAAAGTATGTCCTAAGAATTACAGCCATGTCAGGGAGGCCTTAATATCTGACTGGGTGACAAAAGCGACCGACCACTGGAATAACCTTGTCAGAAATTGGAATTAGTCAGATTAGGAAAATACAGTGCAGACTATTCAATAGTCTTTGAACTCAAGATTTTCTTCTACAGAAGGAATAATCTTCCTTCACATACAAACATTTTTTAAAATATACATCTTTACCCTGAAAAGCACTAACTACAGACATATTTGTTGCCCAAGAACTGCTATCTGAAGAAACCAATGTATTTTTCCCATTTCAGAAAGAATATATTGACCAAATCACAGTGTTGCAGGTTTTTTCTAGAAAGAACTTGTTTTTCCTTTCACAATGTTATGTATCTCTGGCACAATAAGGGCCAAATTCTCAGAGGAAGTTCTTGGATTGCTGGGAATCTCTGGTGATTATGGAATCATTCCTAGCACTACATTCTGTTAAAGTGAAAAACTCCTGGAAAAGAAAGAAAGGGGAAACCAGTCTCCAAGAGAAAACTCTCTTGTAGAAGGATCTCTCAGACAGCAAAAGAGAAAACATTATCCTTCATGCAGGCAGACATACTGGAAGGAAGGGGTTTCAGGGAAAAGGAAAAAAAAAAAAAGGACTATCCATTAGCTCAATTCAGAATCCAATACCTATGAATTATAACGTCAAAGCAGTGGATCAAACAAAGAAAATGGATTTATGCTCTCCATTAATCAGTAGCTTAATTTTCTACTCTTATCTGTATGCAATCAAGTTAAACCAACATTTAGAAACAGCAGTATTTGAATTGCTCACCACATTATTCCCATTTGTTATACTACACATAAAATATAATTTCGTAAAAAAAAGTAAGCCTTATTTTCAGAGGCTCCGAAAGAGTAGATCCTACTAACTTCAAATTCACACTTCTTAATCAAGTTGCATCAATTTGTTAACTTACATAAATATCAGCAAATGGACAGGCCGCAAACTTTTAAACTTTTACATACTGAAATATAGAAATTTAAATCTCAGAAGAAAAGTTTGCATGGCAGGGAAGACGACTGCAGCTAATTAAATTTAGAACCATTGTTAAAACAGTCCAGTAAACCAAACATTTATAAAATGCACCTGAAGCATTTTAAGCACCTAATGCGCTGGCTTATGTAGAACATTTTACTTTCACATGGAGTAGACAGTTATTTTGAAATCCATGTATTTCTTCAGATTCACCATCACTAGAGCCTAACACTACTCAAATTTGAGCTAAAGTACTAAAATAAATTTGTATATAAAAAAAGTGAAAAATTATTATATTAGTAAACTTAAGAAATGGGATATTTGAGAAAGAGGGGTTGATTCTGAAGGCACTTGAGATCCCTTCCAGTCCTATGATTCTGAAGAGGTCCAGTCCCTTGCACTGAAAGCAGGCCCAAACATTATCTACACCATCCCCTACAGGTCTGTCCAACCCACTCTTAAATATCTTCAACAACGGAAATCTTACCTTCTCCCTAGGCAATTTATTCTAGTGCTTCACTATCCTGACAGGAAGTTTTTCCTAATGTCTAACCTAAACTGCCCTTGCTGCAATTTAAGCTCATTGTATTTTTTCCTATCAGATGTTAACGAGCAATTTTTCTCCCTCCTCCTTGTAACAATCTTTCATGTACTTGAAAACTGTAATGTCACCCTTCAGTCTTGTCTTCTCCAGACTAAACAAACCCAATTTTTTCAATCTTTCCTTGTAGATCATGTTTTCTAGACCTTTAATCTTTTTTTCTGCTCTTCTCTAGACTTCCTCCAATTTTTCCACATCTTTCCTGACGTGGTACCCAGAACTGGACACAACCTCCAGCCGAGGCCTAATCAGTGCAGAGTAGAGCAGAAGAATTACTTCTTTGTCTTGCTTACAACATTCCTGCTAATACCTCACATCATGATTGCTTTTTTTGTCACAATGTTACACTGTTGACTCATATTTAGTTTGGGATTCATTATGACCCTCAGATCTCTTTCCAAAGTATTCCTTCTTAGGCTATTTTCCATTTTGTATGTGTGCAATTGATTGTTCCTTCCTAAGTGAAGTACATTGCATTTGTCCTTACTGAATTTCTTCCTATATACTTCAGACCATTTCTCCAGTTTGTCCAGATCATTTTGAATTTTAATCTTATCCTCCAAAGCACTTGTAACCACTCCCAGGTTGATAATATCCACAAACTTTGTAAGTGTAGTCTATCTAATCATTGATCTAAATGATTAATGAAGATATTCAACAAAAGGAAATGAACTATTGTAGATCAGGACATGACAGACCATTATTTGGATCTCCATGCCCTCCAACCTCTGCCAAATAAACTGATTTAAAACAATTAAAAGGTCAGGACAATGAAACAGCATGTAACCCTTACAGTTCATTATCTGGAGCAGCAGTTTCACAAGTGAAAAGACATTTGATTTTGTCAAGTCTTCATTCCCAAATCATGTCATTTCTCATAAATACAAAGGTATATTTTGAGATTTCTTAGAGAAAACAAGGAACAGGGACAATTCAATATATTTACACAAACATTGTAAACATTTATTTTTCCCCCCTTTTCTGGCCAGACTTTAATATAAGCAGTGTAGGATGATCTTTTCAATATTGCCACATTGTTCTTAAGTACCAGAAAAACAGAAAGTCAAGTGTGATGGTGATTTCAGTGGTCTTGACCTTAATTAGGAAGATAACAAATGTGGTCTTTGCCAAAATACATCTTAGAAGACAACCCTATGCTTTTAAGAATGCTTTCCTTATGTTCATAAAAATAAGAAATCCAGAAGTAGTTTACTTACCTCGACAATATTCCATTAAGATAAGTACCTCCCACACATTGTCAGTAACAGAATTAACAGCACAATCCAAATAGCTCACAATATTCTTGTGCCCAGATAGTTCTTTCTGAAACCAAAAAACAGAAGGAAACATATTTTGAATAATGAACATTTAAAGAAATTCTAGAAAGTATAAAGATAAATCTGTATGGTAGACAGGAACACTCCTGCGGTATGGCGTCTTTCATCTACAGGCCATGCTTGAAACATTGCAGGTAACTGTTGAAAAAGTGTTCTAATAGCT
Source organism: Mesoclemmys tuberculata (assembly GCA_007922155.1). Taxonomy (NCBI): domain Eukaryota; kingdom Metazoa; phylum Chordata; order Testudines; family Chelidae; genus Mesoclemmys; species Mesoclemmys tuberculata. Next base: position 18,928,048 of record ML675617.1, on the reverse strand, counting down.
ACTTAGGAGTTTATATCAAGTGTGTAAGTGTCAACTACAATTCCCAGCGGACAGGTGCCCACATCAAATGAAAATATTAGCAATTGACCCCATCCTCAACTCAGCTAAGCACCAAGTATTAAACAAAGCATAAAACACAATTCCTCCCAAAGACAATTTAGATACCATGGGCAGGACAATGTGGACAAACCTGGATTGCCATGATTTATGCTGCATCTGTGTAGGCAGTCAGGTTCAATTTAGTCAGTCAGTCAGGCTACTTTCATAAATGCTAAGCTCATTTTAAAAGAAAAACGCTCTGTTAATTTCATTTAAGACAAACGCCAAAATATTAAGACTTAGCAGCTAATCATAATACACTGCAAATATTCATGGACAAAAACACTGTTACTATTAAATGGAAAAGAAGTAAAAATTCAGGCAACTCAACCCATGCCTATTACAATGTTAACACATGGTCAATTCCAGAGTTGTCATAGTTCTCTTAGAAGCAAGGACTAGTGAAAATTCATTAGAGCTTTCCCTCACAAGAGGATGAGAGCATCCCCCCACATGAACCTCCTCTCAGTGCTAGGAGCTTCTTTTTATAATTAGAGGCAGAGAGCTTAATCTCTCATGTCCCCCACTGGAGAAAAACCTGATCAAGGAACCATTTATTAGGGTTCAAAACCAGCTCAGCCTATGACATTTTCTTTCCAGCTAGTTAAGCAACCAAAAGCAGTGTCTTGTGGACAATGCCCACAGACATATATTCACAGATTCCAAAGCCAGCAGAGACTACTACAATCATCTACGGTGACCTCCCATTTAAAAGGCTATACAACTTCCCCCAGATAATTCCTATATCCTATCTTTTAGAAAAAAGAGCCCATCTTGAATCCACCACAACCCTTGATAAGTTGCTCCAATGATTAATTTCTCACTGCTAAAAATTTACGCCTTATGTCCATTCTGAATTTGTATAGCTTTAACTTCAAGCCACTGAATCATGTATAATTCTGCTAGACTGACAAGCCCATTAAGTATTTGTTTCCCATATAGGTACTTATACACATAATTGTATCACCCTTTAACTTTGTTAAGCTAAAATACATTGAGCGCCTTGCATGTATCACTAAAAGCAGATTTGCTAATCCTTTAATCATTATCTGAACTCCTTTCGGAATCCCCTCCAATTTTTCAACTTCCTTCTTGAATTGTGGGCACCAGAACTAGACACTGTATTCAACAGTTGTGCCAATGGCAAATTCAGAGGTAAAGTGACTTCTCTATTCCTACTTGAGATTCCCCTGTTTATGCATTCAAGGATCGCATTAGCCCTTTTGACCACTGGCTCCCAGTGCGACCCTATGAGATAATTCTAGCACTAGAATTTGAGGGAGGTCATTCAGGCCCTTGAACAATCTTTCAAAAGTGTTGTTTTGATGACGACAGCTGGGATGTTGACTGTTGGTGTTGTTGGTTGTTTCGTTGTCTCCTTTGAGGTCTTTGCCTTGATCGATTCATGTCATGTTGCCTGTGTTGATAGGAGTATTGCAGGTATCTCCTTTGATAAGGTTGGTATCTGACTTGTCTCCTTGTTGAAGGACTGCAGATACACAGGGTCCGCAATGTCGCTCGCGAGTCTTTCATTGTGTGAAGGACTTAGTCTGTCTTTTCACCAAATAACTTGACTCTGTCAAATGGGAGGTCCCTCAATTGTTAACTGCAGGTCCCTGGGCAGAGCTGCTGAATAGAGCCAGGAAGCTCTTCGCATGATGACCGCTAGGGTCATGATTCTGGCAGCTGTATCTGTTGCATTGAGAGCCACCTGCAGGACTGTTCTAGATGTGAGCTGACCCTCCATAACAAGAGGTTGAAATTTCTCCCTTCTTTCCTCTGGTACATCATCAATAAAGTCCATGAATTTTGAGTATGTCATGGTCATAATTGGAAAGTAACACGACAGTTGGCTACACATAGTTGTAAAGTTGTACACAAACTTTCCATCCAAATAAATCCATTCTCTTCCAGTCCTGGCCATAGAATTATAGAATATTAGAGTTGGAAGGGACCTCAGGAGGTCATCTAGTCCAACCCCCTGCTCAAAGCAGGAATATCCTCAGCTAAATCATCTCGGTGAGGGTTTTGTCAAGCTGCGGCTTAAAAACCTCTAAAGATGGAGATGTCACCACCTCCCTAGATAACCCATTCAAATGCTTCACCAGCCTCCTAGTGAAAAACTTTTTCCTAATATCCAACCTAGAACTCCCCCACCGCAACTTGAGACTGTTGCTCCTTGTTCTGTCATCTGCCACTACTGAAAACAGCCTAGCTCCATCCTCCCTGGAACCCCCTTTCAGGTAATTAAATCCCCCCTCATTCTTCTCTTCTGCAGACTAAACAGGCCTACTTCTTTCAGCCTCTCCTAGTAAGTCTTGTGCTCCAGCCCCCTTATCATTTTTGTTGCTGTCCCCTGGACTCTCTCCAACTTGTCCACATCCTTTTTGTGGTGGGGGGGGGCCCAAACTGGACACAGTACTCCAAATGCAGCCTCACCAATGCTGAATAGAAGGGAATAATCACTTCCCACAATCTGCTGGCAATGCTCTTACTAATGCAGCACAATATGCCATTACCCTTCTTGGCAACCAGGGCACACTGCTGATTCATATCCAGCTTCTTATCCACCGTAACCCCCAGATCCTTTTCTGCAGAACTGCTGCCTAGCTCGTCGGTCCCCAGTCTGTAGCTGTGCATGGGATTCTTCCATCCTAAGTGGAGGACTCTGCACTTGTCCTTGTTGAACCTCATCAGATTTTTTTTGGCCCAATCCAATGTTTAGGTCACTCTGTATCCTATCCCTCCCTTCCAGGGTATCTACCACTCCCCCTAGCTTAGTGTCATCTGCAAACCTGCTGAGGGTGCTATCTATCCCATCCTCCAGATCATTAATGAAGATATTGAACAAAACCGGCCCCAGGACCGACCCCTGGGGCACTCCACTTGTGACCGGATGCCAGCTAGACAGAGCCATTGATCACTACTCGTTGAGCCCTTTGCTCTAGCCCATTATCTATCCATTTTATAGTCCATTCATCCAACCCATACTTTAACTTGCTAATAAGATTGTCCTGGGGTGTGGATAGTAGTGAGTTTGCTTGCCCCTTTGATGTGCTGCTTCCACAACCAGGGAATTGGGCAGACAAAACAGAAACTCTACTCCCATAGAATGGGCATAATATTTTTATCTGCCCTGTTGCACAGGAGTGGGATGGTGGCTGGAGCTTGCCACGTGTTATCCCCTGGTTCCATAAGTGCTTCGTCCCTCAGTAAGGCTATCTTAGATGGCACTGTGGTGTGTAGGATCTTCAAACGCTTATGGTGTTTCTCAGATACCTCTTCAAGCATTATCTCCAAATCTTGTGCCACTCTTTTAAACAGGTCTTAAAATGGCCTGAAATCATCCGCATGTATAGGTGGAAGCCATATTATGGTATCATGTGGTAAAGAGTTGTGCAATATTGGTGATGCTTGTGGTTCTGCTGCATCATCCATCTGCTCAATGGCTTCTGATGGAGGATCCAGAGCAGATTGTATTGAGTGGTGTGGAGACATATCTCTATCCCTATAGTAAACAGAGGGTCTGCTGCAGTCCCTGGCGTATTGTAACCACATTTCCCAATTACACTACTGCATCAGATATGTCATGGGTGGGACAAACCATAGGAGTGCATAGTGGTCCTGGGTAACTGCCATATCCCCTATGACCAGAGGGCAGAGACGTGGATCTATGAGGTGAGGAGTGTTGAGAGAGAAGATTTTCCTCAATATTGTCATCTTCGCCATGGGATGATAATACTAGGGACATGATCCCATGTGGAGGCGGTGACGTGTCTGTGCCATATAGTAGTGAATCCTCATGTTCGTGGTGCTTCGCCTTCAACTTGTGTTTCCTATTCAGGGCCGTGGAGTCAATCAGTGCCGAAACCTGAGCTGGTTCCAATGGAATGGTCGGCACCGCTACTGCATGCGTGGCTGTCTTGGTGCTGCAGTTGCGTCCGGTGCTGAAGCTGCAGTCTGCACCATAATGAGAGTCGGTGCAGAGGTCGTGGTCAGTGCCACCTGTGTGGTTGGTGCAGTTTTCAGTGCTGTGGCTGTCAGTGCCAACCTCTGTTTCATCGGTGCCAAATTGGAGGAGGTTTTCACTGTTTCAGCCCTCAACTCTGTGCCATTGTTATGACTCTCCTTCGATGCCTTTGAGGCTGCAGGTGCCAAAGGGGTCTGAGCAACCATTATTTTGGTCAGTGCCGGCCTCTTTTTTGGCAGGCTTTTAGATGGGGTTCAGGCTCTTTTTCTGACATGTTTATCAGACGGTAACTGTGATGGCTCGCACCCAGGATCTGAGTCAGGCTTCAGGGAAGTCTCCATTAGAACCAATTTTAACCTGAGTTCCCTGTCCTTTCTGACCCTTGCCGTGAGCATCTTACAGTGGGGACATTTCTGTTGTGTGGTCTACACTGCGAAGGTAGGTTGACAGAATGCGGCTTCCGTCGACCACATAATGTATGCATCTTCACTGGCTGGTCACTTCCACTGACTTAAATTATGGCAAAATTTGACTTAATAAAACCACCTCCGCAAATGGCGTAGCACTGAAATCAAATTGTTTAGTTGAATGAGCTGTTGTGTAGGCAGAGCGCAGCGTAATCTGATGTAATTGGCCTCCATGAGTTACCACACAATGCTCTGCTGTGACTGCTCTGCATGTTTGCACCCTTCTGTGCTGCGGCCACATACACAGAAATAGTTCCTCCCCTCAAGCTCTGGGAAATTTTGAATTCCTATTCCTGTTTTGTCAGCATAGAGAGAGCTTGCCAGCAGAACTGATCATGGCAACTGCATGCCCCAAACATGAGCCAGCCTGGAGTTGACCTGAGGTCTTGGATCTCATTGGTCTGTGGGGCAAAGAGTCTGTGCTGGCTCAGCTCCGAGTCAGCAAAATGTATGTACATATTTCTGAAAAAATATCATGTGGCATGTTGGAAAAGAGGCACAGGAGGGACACACAAAAGTGCCGCATTAAAATCAAAGAGCTGACACAGACTTATCAGAAAACTCGTGAGGCGAACTGTCGTTCTGGCTCATCACCATAGACAGCCTGCTTTTATGAGGAGCTGCATGCAATTCTAGGTGGTGACCACACCACTGTACCTCCATGCAGCACAGATACATCACGGGAATCCAGGATGAACAAGGAGGACTCTGTGGATGAGGAAGAGAACAGGGGCCAGGTGAATGGGGAATCCATTCTCCCTGAAAGCCACTAGCTGTTCGTAACCCCAGAACAGCTCAGCTGGACGCAGGACAGCATGAGTGACTGAGACGCCATAGAAGGCATATCTGGTGAGTATGTATTGCAAATCTCATTTCTATGATTATCTCCCCAGTCCAGCTTCTTATCATAGTGAAAAAAAACTGGTGTGTGGTAGTGGGGCTGGGCTTCCTCCCTGTTAGCTCACCTAAGTAAAGGGTTTGGCCTGGAAAAGATTATTTACATGCACAGGGATGTTCTGAGAATCCTCTATGGATATCTCCAAGAAATTTTCATTTACATACTCCGTGATCCTTTGCAGAACGTTTATGGGGAGAGCAGCTTTATTTCTTCCACTGTGATAGGACACTCTCCCCTGCCACTCTCTTATTAATTGTGCAGGCATCATCGCTGAACACAGCAGAACAGCACAAGGGCCTGTACTCAAATGTTTGCAGTAAATCCTCTCTTTCCGCCTCTGTTACCCTCAGGAGACTGATACTCATGGTCACCTAGGGAATATGGCCCAAATGTGTAGTACCCGCTCCATACAATCAGGGCTCCCCCCCTCTGCCATGAGGTTTTTTGGGGTACATAAACCACAAGTTAGCATGTGACTGTGATGGATTTTAGGAGTCACAAGACGAGTGCCGACATCTCTCTCACACACATACGCATCCCCCCCGCCTTTTCAAAAACCAATTTTTGGGTGGGTCAGAGGGCACAACAATTCTGCTGGTTGGGGAACTATGGACTTATGTAGCATGCACTATAGGGATCTCTCTGAAATGGATTCACCAGCCCCTTACTTACCATGGCTAGAAAAGCACTTCAACCCCTGCAATAGGTAGAAATTAGTATGCAGGGTCTGCCGTTCCCTTGGGAATATAAAGGAGTTATTTTTACATTGTAACATTGCTTTTTATCTGTGGGGCCAGCTAACAATGGATATCTTGTGCTTTGCTTGCCTTTCAGTGGACAACATGGTGTTCAGCTCAGCATCTACTACTCCTGCTGACCGCCTGTCACAGATTAGAAGGCAAAAAAACCCCAAAACTCAGGATAGCATGTTCACCGAGATAATGAATGCCTCCTGTGGCTGCTGACGTAGAGCCTGGAGGATTTCATTATCGGAGAAAATGAACATGGACATGAACAGGAAGATGGCCCAAGAACGTGAGCTACTCTGGATGAGATGTTGTGCATAATGAGGGATCAATTGGATATGTTGAAGCATTTGGTTGAGATTCAAGAAGAGCAGCGGCAAGATGGACTCCCTCTGCAGCCCCTGCAACACTCTCAATTCATGTACTCTTCCCTTCCTCCCAGCCCCAACCAATCTAGGAGGTGGATGAGATGGGTGCAGTACGTGCTCCACTCCACACTGGGTGAGGGGAACAGAAAGAGGCACCGGCCTCAAGAAATGGGAATGTGCTGTTTGCAGTGAAACTGTGCTCCATGTCCCCTCACAGCCCCATTACAATGCATGCAAAGTACTGAAATAACTTCCTTTCCCTCTACTGTTAATGATCAACATTAAAAATTTACTGCTTTAAAGATCATTACTCTTTCTTTATTGAGACCATGGGGATTACCGCTGGGAGTGGCGGGGCTATCCCAGAGCTGTGGTGATGGGGAATGGTAAGGGAAGACAGAACACATTGTTCAGAAACATTAGGTCTCAATGCAAAACTGATTTTTCAAGGCTTCTGAGGTGCAGCTGGGATGTTTTCTTCACTGAAATCTAGCTTAGTGAGTAAACTCCACCAGCGTGCCTTTAAACATTGAAATGCACATTCCACGACCATTCAGCACTTGCTAAGCCTATTACTAAACTGCTCCTTCCTGCTGCCTAGGTGCTCAATGTATGGCTTCATCAACCAGGAGAGCAAGGAGTATGCAGCATCACTATTGGCATTTCAAAATCACCAATTTTTTTTTTTTGGTTGGGGAAGAAAATCCCTGCTTGCATTTAAAAAAAAACAAACAGACCTGAGTGCCTAAAGATGGGCATATCATGCATCTTTCCAGACCACCCCACATCGATGTCGCTGAAGTTTCCTTTGTGATCCATAAGGGTCTGCAACACCATGGAGAAGTCTCTCTTTCGATTCATGTACTCTGTGGCTAGGTGGTCTGGTGCTAAAATATGGATGTGTGCCATCTATCATCCCCTGCACAGTTTGGGAACCCGTTGCAGAAAACCCATCCACTATGTCCTGCACATTTCCCAAAGTCACTACCTTCCTTAGCAGAAGTCTGTTAATGGCTCGGCAAACTTGTATTACAGCAGCTCCCATGATGGATTTACCAACTCTAAATTGGTTCCCAGCTGACCGGTAGCAGTCTGGCTTTGCTAGCATCCACAGAGCGATGGCCACCTGCTTCTCCACTGTCAGAGCTGGTCTCAAGCGAGTGTTCCAAGAAAGTGGCCTTTCACATACAAAAGTTCTGCAGCCACTACTCATCATCCCACCCCTTCATAACAGTATGATCCCACCAGCCAATTCTCCACCACCTGCAGGTGGTGCACGACAGCCAGCAGCAAATGGGAATTATTTCATTGTATGGCTAGCAGCAAGGTGTCTTGAGTAATATCATAATTTTCAGCACTGCAGCCCAGCTCACCCTTGAAAGTACTACAGGGTAAGACATATTTGTGACACTCACAATAATAATGTGGAGCTGAGTGGGCTCCATACCTCTCTGGCAATGGTGTACATGTGGCAGAGACTGAAGGGTTTAGAAAAATGGCACGAAAAAGTGTCAGTCTGTTTGGCATAAGAAGGGAGGGGGAAGGGAGGATGTTGCATCATGCGAGGTCGATAACCTTCCCAAATGCCTCTGCAGCTAGTTGCATTGTGGGATAGCTACTGATGGTGCACTGCTTTGATTGTCAACCCAAGTGTGGCTCATGGGGACAAAATCACCCAACACAAGAAGTGTTGTTTGTTTATGCTCCTGTGACTTCTAAAATTCAGCAGGTGAAGGTTGATTTAAAATAAATCGATTTCACTTCACAGTGTAGACATACCCTGACATGTCCCTCATCAAGGCATCTAATACATTGAGCGTGCCTGTCCAACGCCAGCATGGAGTCTTTGCACTAAGTGCATCTTTTGAAGCCTGGGGAACTAGGCATGATAACTGTCACTACTATCAATACTAAAGGATGAGGGAAGGAATTAAAGTTTAATAAAGGGGGCGAAGGAAGGGTAAGGAGGACATAACTAAGTTAACTTTTATTCTATTCTAACTTTTCCCTCAGAACGAGCAGGTGAAGAGAACTGCTACAGTTCCATCTTGAACTGTGGATGGTTGAGAACGAACTGAGGGGATCAGGTCACACATGCAGCTCAAGGTTCTAATGGCGCCGCGAGACAGGCCATACATCTGTGACCTGAGTGGTCACTGCTGATGAAAATCGCTGATCCGGAAGCAAGGGTGCACCAGATACCTGGAGTAGAGCAGCCACAGGGACACCACTCAATGAAGAATTTTTGTTTTCTTCCAGGTCACTGATAAAAAATGTTAAATAATATAGGGCTAAAAACCAATCCCTGCAGGACCCCCTCTAGAATCACACCCCTGCTCAATGAGGATTTCCCATTTACAGTTACATTTTGAGACCTATGAGTTAGTCAAATTTAAATCCATTTAACGTGTGCTGTGTTCAAGTTTTCTCTTTCTAGTTTTTTAACCAAATTGTCATGCGGTACCCAGTTCAATGCCCTATAGAAGGCAAAGTATATAACACTAATACTATCCCCTTTACCACCCATGCTTCTAATCTCATACAAAAAGATATCCAGTTACTTTGACAGGATCTATTTTCCATAAACCTATGTTGATTGGCACTATTTATATTATTCTAATTCTTTATGTATCAAATCCCATATTAGGTGCTCCATTATTTTGCCCAGGATCAATATCAGACTGGCAGATCTACAATTACCCTTATCCTGTTTACCCTTTTTAAGTATTGGCACAACAACATTAGCTTTTTCAGGATTCTAGAAATTCCCCAGTATTCCAAGAAATACTGAAAAATCAACATGAACGGTCCAGTGAGCTACTCACCTAGCTCTTAAAACTCTAGGATGCAAGTTATCTGGAGGATTTGCTGATTTAAAAATCTTTAACTTTAATAGCTGTTATTCAGCATGCTCCTAAAATACCACTGGAATGGAAAGAGTTTTCATATGATGAAACTATCATCTGTTTTTTCTCAAATACAGAACAGAAATATGTATTAAACACTTTTTCCTTTTGTGCATTACTGATAACTATCATTTGCATCTAAAAATGGACCAATACCATTTTAAGGATTCTTTTTGTATCTAATATACTTTTTAAAAAATTCCTTATTGTCCTTAACATCTGCTGGTCACAGGTTTTTCCTTGTGTTCTTTTGCTTCCTAGAGACATTTTTTACAAATCCTGGCTTCTGATTTATACTGATCACATCATTAACTTCCCCTTTCTTCCATCTGTTTTTAAATTTATAGATGCCTTCACTCCCCCCCCTTTAAAACTTAAGGGCCCATTAAGTATTTGCTCCCCAGGTAAGTACTTATAGACTGTGATCAAGTCTCTGGCACTGGAGACCAGTCAACTATCTCTTAGTACACAAAGTAAGAATGGAAGCCACCATTTAGGTTCCACATGCCACATAAGACCAACAATTTTTGGTATTAAAAAGTGGGTCCATGAAAAGGAAATAAATAGCATGGATACTAAGTGAAAGAACATAATCAAGCAGTTATTCATGTTATTTTTCTCTCATGTCCCGAGTATGGGTTGGCTTAAGAAGTGACCATTTTACGTAACTTGTCTGCTCCCTACACAGAATTTCAAATATAAAGTTCGCACTGCTTTCTTCTTATGCAGAAACTTGCAAGATAACAGGTTAAATCAGTTTGTCTTTTTTGCACATTAGAAACAGAAAAGATTACCATGAGCATCATTCAGCCAGCAGAATTTGACTGTCACGTACAGTAATTTCAGAGCTTAGATCGAGTTCACAGGTATGGCAGAAAATCTTTTTATTTGTAAACTGAACACATTTGACACAGAAACTAACTGTGGAAACCCACAATGCCTTTTTAACAATGTTTTTACAGAATCACACTTCATAACAGTTTTATGTTACATGTAACACTAACTGCTGCAGGGAATTGTGGTTTTGAGATTGGGAAAGGAGATGGTCCACGAAAGGCTCTCTTTCACATGATTCGCAAGGTAAAAATGTAAGAGGCTAATGATATGTTTAAGTGATTAGTGTTGTGGGATTTTTTTGATAGCGTGCATATTCTCGTTTGTACATGGAAGAGAGTTTGTTTTATAAAGACAAGTGCAGTAAATTCCCAAGTTATGTTCTGAAACCTTTTAACTGAAGTCAGAGGGTTTAAGAGCATCAACACATTAGCAATAGATTTCAGGAAACAGTGTTCAACAAAGAAATTCTAACAGATTACTGGAGTGCAAATAAAGACACTAATACTGAGACTGCTAAAAATGAGTTTTAATACTGCAGGGCTTGGACCTAAGGCATTTGCACATTGGCCTTGGCTTGTTGCATTCTCAGCAAAGGTGTCCGCACTTCATCTTCACATATCAGTCAATTGAGAACTCCTCTGATTTAGGATAGTATCTGAAGACTTTCACCCAACTCTTCAGTATTTATTATATATTTACTGCACACAAACTGCATATATTCACAAATGCAGTCACCTTTCAGAAAGGGGTTCACAAGAGTTTCTCTCTAAATCTACTCCCTGACCAGCTAAGAGTACTTAAGCACAATGCACTCAATCTTCCAGAAGTAGAGCATGTCCATATTCCTAATCTAGCCCCTCCAGAAAAATAAAATTGCAAAATTTCCATTCACATCCATGCCTCCTACATACAAGCAAATAGCTGTTTTACTTACCATAATTGTTATTTCTCTTTTGCAAATGTTGAGGTCAGACATGTTATTAACATACATTCGTTTCAATGCACAGCGTACTCCACCATGTGTACGCACCAAGAACACAGTGGAAAAGCCACCTGAGGAAAAAAAATGACAAGTTAGACCACTTGAGGTTCCATTATTCCTTTAAAAATATATCAAACCATGATAAAGAAATTTTTTAGAACACTTTTTAATCAACTAGGAAGTCACTGACACTTCAGTCCTCTTGTAATTGTACTTTATTCTTGGTTATCTGTGTCTCCTTCAATATATTATACCATGCTATAGCCTGAAAAATGTTTATTTCATATTAATGGTAGTCTCAACTCCTGCAACTTGTAATTGTTGCCACTTGCAGAGGACAATGAAACTTTTCTGAGAGGTTTAACCCAGGATGAACAATGTCACGTTTTATATTTTTAATTCTATACTTACTCACAATTTTTAGGCTTTACATGGCAAAGTCACCTCATCCTTTTTGGAGTACACAACCTATACTTAAATTTTATGAATTTTTTGTTTTGATTGCCTATCCCTTAGCTTTGTATCTAGCATAAGTGGCCAGAGTTGTAAAGATAAAGCCTTTTAAAAACATCAAAACTTGAAAAAGAAATTTCCTAAATGAATTGTTCATACAATGCAAGTGTCAATTTAAACTTGATCTGCTTTTACTCTCTCTGTTGATCCCCCTGGCAATACTGTTGTACACATCAGAGAATGAAACTAAACTCTCCCTTCATCAGTCAAATCAGCAAACATTGAAAGCAACACCATCAACATGAAATGCACATTTCAGTTTCAGGTATTATACATACACCTGAGTCCTCCCTGCCTCTTCCCACCCCCCTCAGTTTTACTCCTCTCCTTGCTATAAGATGCACACAAACAGAAAAATACAACTGTACAGGGTAAACAGTTAAACTGTATATGCACAAAGTGCTTTCAAATGCTCTAAACCAGCAAAACCCTTTTCCCTCTCTAATCTTCATTACAGTAATCTTACATGTTATTTGTTAAACTTGTAGATTTGAAAAATGTTTAAGTGTGATTTGCAAGTTGGTAGTGTCTCAAAGCACTCAACTCCACATCTTTCCTACACTTATAGGGGAACTCTCTCACAATTCAACAGAATCCTATCAGTGCTCTCCACAATTCACTGCAATCTGATGACGAGCCTCAATATGCATCTAGGAATTATGACAAAACAAGGCAGAGAATGAAAGTTTATAAACAAGGATAAGAATGCACAACTAAAAAGTGAAACGCTTAACTATTGTGACAACCATTTCTCCTATTCAAAAATGAGTAATTTAAAAAAAATTATAATATAATCCAGAATTTAACCCTTTAAGAGATGTAACGACTCAACAATTTGCACTGGAAAAGGGAGAGGACGATCAAATGAAGACATCCTTAAAAAAATGTTGGCGAAGAGTTTTTAGAAGTTCTCTAAAAGTGTTAGTATGGGTCTCCCAAAAAACAAGAAAAAGATACTGAAGCTATCATTGCAAATTTACATAATGTAACTTTTATGCGTTAATTCAGTATTTTACCTAAAAATATCAAATTCAGGGTGAGGCTATCTAAATTTATTTAAGTCCCTTAAGTGTGTGGTGTTTTACTTAAGACTTTCAATATATTAAAAAGCTGTAATTTGTTACACAGGCCAACATTTTCAAAAATAGCAACCTCAAGTTCAGCTCCTAAAGGTAGGATTTTCAAAAGCATCCAAGTGACATTAAAGAGCACAAATCCCAAATATTTCAAATGCAAGCCCTGATGGAGTATAGCCTAGTCTAAACATTTCAACTTTGACTTGGGAGAAGTATGATGTATCAGAAAATGGTGTCAGATGTCAATTGCACGGGATATTTGCTTGTCAATTTTGTGTTTGATTTGTATTGTTCTTACAGAAAAGCCGGAAATAAGGCCCTGGACTTGTCTTTTTCAGCACAGAGGAGCATCTTAACAGCAACACTTCAGTAGGAAAAAACCTCTGAAATATAAAATTCTATCAGGAAATAAAACACTTTACTTTCATCTGATTTTATTGTCCTGAAAGAATAAAAAGCTAGCAACATATAAATAACACTATTTTAATAAAACAAAAGCTTTCAGTCATGACTTTTAGCCACCAGGATCAGATGGAAGTAATTGGCATACAGTATCTGAAGATTCTAGTTATTTTTTCCCCTTTAGATAAAAAAATATGATCTAGTGTTTAAAACATAGGACTGAGTCAGGAGAGTTGATTCTATTCCCAATTTTGTCACTGACTTGCTGTCAAAATGGCAGCAGTGGGAAGAGACTGTAGCCCCTCAAGCCCTTCTGCTTCCCATTACCCATGCCTAACAGCAACCTCCTCAGATGCACACTCAGGCTTGGTTTACACTTACCCCGACAATTCGCGGCAGTCGATGGGAGTTACGCAATCTACGCAGAGAACTCGCATAACTCCCGTCAATGGCTGTGCTTCTCTTCTGTGCACCGTTTTCACTGCGCTGCAACCAACAGGAACCGTGTTCCCGTTGACAGTGCTTGGCCACTTGAGGGGGTGAATTAACAGTGTTAACATCTGGATCAAGTGAGTGGGTCTTCATGGTTTCCATTGCACTGGGCTTCTTTTTTCCCCACTGGTTGGCCGCATATGTGACTGTGCCCTGCTGTCTGGCTGAATCAGGACATGGTTCCCCCCCCCCAACCAGGCTGGACTGCAATCTTCGCAGTGTCAGTTTGGCTGCTCTTAGTTCTAGGAGCTTTATGTGGTGTGGGTCCTTTTCCCCCCCAAGATCCAGATGCATTGAGCTGTTTGGGACCCCAGGTGTGCTTCCCAGCCCTCTAGGGTGGCATCAGCTGTGAAGATCAGGGGATCTAGAAGGCATATGGGCATACCCTAGGGGACACTGCCCTTGGCAGACCACAATTTTAAGGAATTATCACCTGTGCCATACCCTCACTTGATCTTTTATGCATTTCGGGGAGTGGTGCTATACTTTTAAGATAAACCCTTAAGGTGCCTGATGCGCGACTGCACCCCTGCGGGAAGACTCTCCAAATACTAGGCTTCCTAGTACCATGCATAAAGATTACCTCAAAGGTGCAGTCCTACTTCAGGGTCAGTAAAATCAGGGGCCTCTCTGAGGCTCCAGCAGTTTCCAACACTCAGCTAAAAATTGACTGAGGGGCAGGAAGGAGGAGATCACCGCTCACCACTGACCTAACTTTTGACAAAAAAGCCCTCCCTTTGGCAGACATGAAGGCAGTAGCTGTAAAAACCACCATCATCTGCACACTGCAATGAAGGCAGAGAAACTAGAAGCAAGCAGGAGCTGAGGGCAAGTGGCCAGAGCATGCAGCTCCAAACCTTTGGTTCACCTCTGAGCTGCTGAGAGAGGAGAGCAGCCCAGACATCAAGAGTTGTGGGCAACACTGGGCTGCAGAAACAATCAGTTCAATTCACAAACAGTAGATAATACTTCCTTTGTTTAATAAATCAGATTTTGTTAAGCTTTCAGCCCTAATTATAAATACCTACAGGGAAACCGAAATTTTATAATGAGCTCTTCAATCTAGCAGAGAAAAGTATAACAAGATACAAAGGGTAGAAGTTGGTGAAAATTCAAACTGGAAATAAGATGCAAAATTGTAATAGTCAGAGCAATCAATTTACTAAGGGTCATGGTGAATTCTCCATCACCGACAACTTTAAATCATGATTAGATTGTTTTTGTTTTTCACATATGCTCTAGCTGAAACAGGAATTATTTTAGGGAAGTTGTATGTTATGCAGATGCTCAGACTAGTTAACAGTGGTCACTTCTTGCCTAAAAAATGTATTTCTAAATTACAATTTGTTTGACTAAATAAAGTTTTCCTTTTTTGTAAAGTAAAATTTAATGAAAGCACAAAGTAGAGTCTTCACCTGCTAAGGCTTAACTTTTTTCTTAAATGGGCCAACCACCAGTAGCAACTTAAATACAAATAAGCAAGTAACTGTAGTAGGTAATTTAAAGCCTATGAGATGAATAATACCAATATTAACAATGGGCCAGTGCACAAATAGTCTACACTGGCATGATCTATTGATCAGTGCTGTTAAATACAAAATAAGATCCCTTGTACAACATGCTCTATAACTTGTGTGGTATAGCAAGGGCAGAGGGCACTGGAAAAGTTCTAGAAGGGCACTAGGTAAGTGCTAGAATGCTCCATGCTTATTCCCTGTCGACTAGCCAAAGAATAATTAGTGCCAGCTGACACCAATTAAGACCCCACCCAGGTGCCTGATAAAAGCCCTCTACTCCTGAGAGGCAGTGTGGGAGTTGAAGGAGTAGGTGTGTGGTGAGCAGAGGAGTTTGTGGAGATTGTGAAGAACAGAACGGAGTACAGCGGTGTGTAGGAGAGAGGTAGAGTCCTGAGGAAGGTACTGGGCTCAAGGAGGCAGAAAGACGGGGGGGGGAGGTGGGGGGGAAGTAGCCCAGGGGAAAAGTCTGCAGCTGCAAGTAAGGTGCCAGCAGCACATAGCTGCTACTCAGAGGGCTCTTGGGCTGGGACCCGGAGGAGCAGGTGGGCCCGGGTCCCTACCCCCCTCCCTGGGAAGACAGGGTAACTGACAATGCCCTGGCCCATTAAGAGAGGCAAAAGTGCGAGACCCACTAGGGAGAAGCCGGCTGTTTGCCACACTGGATAGAATAATACACATATGCATTGGAGAGGGAAGGGATTTTTCTAGACAGCTTTCAGTATGGCCAACAAGAGCTGTGCAATTTGAATATATAGTCAAGGAAGGTAAACTGCTACTGAAAATAAAGCAATAGTTTAGTAAACATACTCCTGCTTGTGAAAATCTGTTTTTAAAATGTCTCAAATAAAAAATACATTAGCCATGCTACTTGTTACATAGTCTCTTTTCTAGGCATCTTCAATCCAAAGGTAACAGACTTGGTAGTAGCAGTTATGGACTAAGGGTAAAATTCTCAAAGTATTTAAGTGACAGACACCCATTAGGTACTTTTGAAAATTGTACCCAAAGTATTTAATTGGGCATACATCTATGGTAACAGGATGAATTTTCAAAGTAATTACAGTTTCATGAGTCTTAATTTCAAGTTCTAAGAACATTTTTCAGAGAAATTAATTCCTGCTTTTTATTCTACTCTATGTATTGTTTTGTGAAGCTAATATCTAAAACCTTCCTTCTCTAATTCAACACACCAATATTTTAGTATCTCTATATTTCTCTCTATCCAAATATCTCTCTGGCCTTCTTATAGCTGAATATTCAGTCATGTCCATTTCCCCTTGTCTATTTGTTTCAAGCATATTAAAAATACCTCTATTTCTATGATCTAGGAACAGACAACAAGACTTCAGAATTTAGGTGCCCAACTTGACATCTTACAGAGACCTTATTTTTAAAAAGTGCTCCACACCATTCTCCTGAAAAATCAAGCCCTTTTAAAATTGTCGCTGGATGAGGATGAAAATATTGAAGTATCCCAAATCTTGGCCAGACCAATTAAAACAAGTTCATCTAAAGCACATTCGACATCACAACCAAACCTGTAGTGTTGTGTCACAAATTCTAAGTATGCATCAGACCTATGCCATCCTACTCCACCAAAATGTTTCAGGGACATTTATTGAGGAAAAGCAGCATTAATATTTTGTCCCTTCCTTATGAATTATATGGAAGAAACTTGCATGCTTCTATTTTTGATTTGCCTAACCACGACCAGCATTCCTGCAGCATATTAATGTAGGGGTACTGTATATGTAAGCTAAGAAAGTGAGAAGATTATATCCAAGCAAATTTGCAATGATTATTACAACTGACACATCCATGATTTACATAATGTCCCACAATTGTCTAGTTCAAGAATTTAAGTACAACTCTTGATCAGGATTTTTCCAGGACAGCGTCAAGATGAATACTCGAATGAGTAGGGACAGCAAAAAGAGACATTGGTATTTTTGAGAGCCTTTCTAGTGTTTTGGGGGAAACTACAATAAATGAAGACAGGATCAATTGTCAATATTGCAACTCAAGTGCTCTCAATTGTAACTATCAGTGGAGTTTCTTCATTGTTCCTATGAGAAGGCTGCCACTAGTTATCCTGCATCTCATCACTGCTACAGACATGTGTTACTAGACTCCAGAGTTTTGCACAAGACACACACGTTCCAGTGACCTCAGATGCTACCCAAAACTTTTGAAAACTCTGTTTTTGTGCCTGCTACTGGGGAACAGAATCTCTGTATACCACTCAGAGGTGTGTTCCTATTATTTTGACCATTAAAAACCATCACAGATCAGATTGCCATGCCTTTTCAACCACTGGAAGGCTAGCTGGAAAGATCAAATTATGAAACTGGGAGGCATTTAATTTAGCCTCCAAAAACTCTCCTCACTCTGAAGGTGCTCAGAATAGCAGAGCCAGTCACTGATGCAGTCATAAATGCACTGGAGACTTTCATATGCCAAGTTTACCATTTGAAGACCAACACTATGACACATATTGTTAACTTGGCATCTACCACTCCAAAGAAAAGATACTAAAAAACTGAATTTTGCCTCCAAGGTAAAATGCTCTCTCTCCTTCTCAATTAGGATAAATTAAGTGGCCTCTTGGAGACATAATTAACAAGTTTTTATAAACTTTGCCAATTCATTTCTGAAGCAGAATGTCTAATTAATGGACTCCATTGTCTAAGGCACTAAAATATTTTGGTTCTTTTAACAAGGAAGTGTGGTAATGAAATATCATAATTAGAAGTGCAAAGTTAACAGATTGCCTACACTGCCAGTAATATCCTAGCTGAGAAAACAGATTAAAACTGTATCGCCTTTTCACTTATACATTTTGTATTCATATTATACAAAAGAGACTTGTTTCTATAAGACTAAAACACATGAACAGTTTTAGAAATGAGTGAAGTCAATCAAGTTTATGATTGGTCATGAGTCACAACCCTTTTCGCTTCTATACTTTTTTTAAATAAAGAGTCAACTTTCACAGTTCTTTATGACTGCGTGCTATGAAATTGAACTCAGAAGAATGCATCTTCATAAAAATCAGGATTTAAAACAATACCAATTATGCATTTTGGGACCAGAGGTATTGTAGTGTCATACATCAGCAGCCATCTGCTCAAAGGGGAAACATACTGATGGCAAGCAGAGCTTAATCTTGAATTTTAGGGATATTAATCTGACCTGCCCCCAATCTAGTTGCAGACAGAGTAGTCACTTCAGGATTATATGGTTACATTAGAGAAAGCAACCTTTCAAATGCAGACCAACGTACTTTACAAACTTTACAAAACTAACCAATTATGCGCTTAAAATTTTGACCTAAATCCCTGCATTATATCTTCCCAAAACTGGGACACAGGACTATATCTCCAAACTATGCAAAAGAAAGACTTGATGTGGATTTACATTTAGGAGGTGTAGTAGTCTGACTAGCTATCTGAGTATTTTATGCATCTCACCCCTGCACTTCAGTCCGCAATGTGTCCTTTATATTCCAACATGATATGGATTTAAATATGCATTCAAATAAAATACAACGGCACCTTCTTTCCTCTTGAAAAAATTCAATGCAGAAAACAAATTCTGAATTTAACGTCGTATTCATACAAAATCAGAAAATTTAAAGTTATGGTTAGTCACTCAAAACTTTTGAGTTGTATATTTGGAATATGCAAAAAGAAACTTCTCAAAATTAATTCTTTATAAAGGACTCAAACAAGACTTCCTAACCCTGTTAACTGAATTTCTTGTCCAACAAATAAAACGGTCATCTGTACAGGACAGGAAAAAATTTGTGTTTCAGTTTATTCTCATTTAGAGTAACTGTTGGTATTACTTGTGAAGCCATTAGGCAAACTAAAACAAGATTTAAACTGAGAGGGCAAGCTAGAAGTGTCTCCACTAATTTCCAATGAAAGGTCTTCAAATAAAAACCATCATTGTTTACCAATAACTACATACTGTGAACTGGATGTCAAAAGTAAGCTTTCACAAGCCATCTGAAATTCAGAAGCTTCTCATAATATCCTGCCTCAGTATTTTTATGTAAAACATCCAGCAATTTTGCAGTAACTAGATTTCCAAAGATCTGCAGACAATGAAAGTGTAAAGAAATTATACAAGATCAGGAGATTTCAGACACCTATATTTTCAAAATGAGTATAACTGATCCTTCTCTCAGCCTCTTATTCACAGAAATTATCCTAACAGCCTTTTCATTTCCTTTATATTTTAAAAAGATTACACTATTATTTATTGGGTTGAAGGAGGAATATTTTTCCCCCATATGCAATTAAGTAGATCTTTTAGTCAACAAATAAAGTAGTGCAAGCTCACCCCTCACATTCCCACTACTCAGTTCAGTGGTTCTCAACCTATTTACCATTGTGGATGGCATATGCAGCTCTGTGTTACAGGGGCCCTATCCACACAATAGCTATACCATCTGTATGACCCTGAGGATGTCACATGGGCACAGCTGTGTGCTGATTGGACCACAAGCAGCCTGCAGGTTGAAAACCACAAACTCAGTTATTACTACAATCATCAACTGCTAACTGCATCATTTAATAGTTATGCATTTTTGGAATGTCTAATTGGGCTAAGTTATCCTGTAAAAACAAAGAACTCTAAGCATGTTCAAAAAACACTCAGTTTCTAATACCAGCAAACATCTGACAGTTACAAAAGTGTTTAAAAACAAATAAAGGTTTTTCCCCAAAGATACAACCATTAAGTCATTGACACTTCCCAGTCTAAGGAATATACTTGTAGTTCTGCTTTATGAATTTATATTTCCTCTTTATTAACCAAAGGGATGTCTTTTCTATTAAAGATCAAATCCTTTTACTAAGAATCAGTTATCAATGGGATTATGTTAAAAAAGTAATCTAACCCAGAAGAGTTAACAATGATGGAAACAGGAATTTAGTCTAATTTTAACTAGTTTGATGTCAAGTCTCATATGTATTCAATGCTCAAACCTTAGAAGTAGAGATACCTTAGAATGTATCTAAGGGCATGTCTACATTACAACCTTAAGCAGACCAGTTAGGCTGACTTACAGCCACTGCAGTCATTACTGTGATGGCTGCTGTCCACGCTACCCTCCTTATACTGATGGTATGTGTCCTCACCAGAAATGCTTCCACTGACTGAAGGGGGCAGTGTGGGGGGACTGAGAGCCTGGGCTCAGCTCTGTACAGCTACCAGCTGAGCTCATCTTGGGAGCTGACTCTTGTCAATTTCAGGGCTCCAGAGCCTGAAATTGACAAAAGACAGCAACTATTACATTAAGTTGTATTGACATATTGTATACACACAGATAAAACTGATGCAGAGGAGAAAAATTGAAGTTGCATAATAGATTTCATCCAGGCTCCAGCATATTTCTTAGTGTGTCATGTGAAAAACAAATTTACGGTATTTCTCTAGTAGACTGAGGCAGGTAAGTGTCCAAATTGTCTTTTTCAAACTCCGTATTATAAGCCTATCGTGACTGGTATATGCCACCAAGCAACAAATACAGAAGTGACAGTCTAAAGTCATAAACCTTATTAGAGAGAAAGATCTAAGTTAAGAATTTAAAGAAAGCTGATAAAAGTTTTAACAATGAGAGGAAGATTGGGAAAAAATGTTTAAAAAATTAAGAAAAACATCTAAACACAACAGCCATGAGCTCAGATGTAGAACTTAAAATATTGCCCAAGCAACCCACTGAGTAATAGTCTGTCAAAAATCAATTTCACTCTCTTCAATCCAATTAATAGGTTTTTAGTTGAAGATGAACAAGGCATATATGCCTCAGCGCACTCCATGCATGTATTCCATACATATGCCTGAATGACCAAGTAACTCGTAAAAAGAGAGTACGCTTCCCAATTTGGCTTTGAGTCCACGTGCTTCTCTCCTGAAAGTCTCCATAATTTAATTTTGGACAAATTAGTTGTCTAGTCTGTACTCATGACACTATGCAAGAGGAAGGATGGTCCTGTGGATAGGGTACTGGATTGAGACTTCGAAGAATTACATGCAGTCCCTTGTGACCTTAGCTAAATGTCTGTTCCAGTTTCTTATCCATAAAATGGTCACACTACTACTTCTTTACTTCATAGGGTGCTGTAAGGATAAAACGAACAACATCTAGGAGGAGCTCAGATGTGATGGGGTCACACAAGTACCTAGATGGACACTTCACATGAAGTTACCATTGCTGAATAGAAATGAATTAGTCTGAAAAATTGATTTTCTTTACCCCTGAACATATATTATGTTGTCATGCCAAAATACTGAGATTAATTCCTTAATTTTTTGTTTTGAGTTTGAATGACTTGCCTACGTGGAGACTTGATAGGTGACAAGCTGGGGTGGAGTGTACAGCACGTTAGCCTGCTGCACGCTAACTGTATGTGTGCAAGCAGTATATCAAAGCGCACTACAGTACTTGTAGTGCACAGGAGCAGAGTCTACACAGCAAGCTAATGTATGGCAAGCTACTATGCTGTAGACTCACGCTGGCTTGGAGCATATTAATTACAAGCCACATCAGTTAAAAAGTTACTGTTACTCCATTTTAAGCGAAAGATGAGAAGGGTAAGTTTGTTGAATGACAGGAGGATATACATCTAAATAAGCCTTCTAACTGTTCTAAATTTGTCTTTATGATGCACAAAGGATATATAATTTTAAGATAGGTCTGATTTAATCAAAACTGTATTTTCACTATCTTTTCAATTTATCATTTTATCTTCCCACCCACTCCCAATCTATTCTGTTTATTTTGTCACCTGTTGCTTTCTGACAATTAGGGTAAAATTTTCCAAAAGCACTTGTCCCTTGTGAAAATTTCATCCCTACACTAAGTTCTCTGGAGAAAGAATAGCAGTCTGTTATTCATCGGTATATTGCCTAGCACCTATGAACTCTAGTCAATTATGCTATCATAATAGAAATTAATAGTAATTTCAAAGTGTATTAATGCCAGTATCTCCAAAGCAACATTTATTAACAGATGTACCACAGAAAGTGTTTTGCAAATAGAATTGATCAAGATCTGGCTAGGGGGCAGAGGGGAGTTGGGGGGGAGGATCAGGAAAAATTTACATCAAACTAAGCATAAAACTTCTCACAAAGAAAGACTTACAGTGATTCTTGACCATTGCCTTACCTAAAAGCTCGCAGAGCTACTAAACTTCCATGTACGTGGGTTTCTCCTTCTGCTAACTTAAACCAATGTCTAAATATAGTTAGACATCACTAAATATATTTAGTTTCTTTTTTAAAATCAAATCAAATTCCCAATAAAGTGGGAATTACGACAAATTACAATACACATACACATGGGAATATGGAAATAATGTTTTTAGGGAACAATAAGAGTACTAATAATATGACAAGCAAGAGAAGAGTCTAGAAAGCAGAGAGTCTTGAATTCTTATCCTTGATCTAATGCACACACCCTCTGCAGCCCCAGAGAATTTTTTTCCATCCTCTCTCTCATTTTCCCCCCATCTACATAATAAAGATGAACCTAACGGCCCTATGAAGTAGATGTTATATTAAAAGCACATTACATTACCAACAAAAGTGTTACAATCTTATTCTAATTTGGGATAATATAAAATCAATACGAGTTAAACAAAATACACTAGTTACTAATTTTATTATTCTACCAAAATTAGACACTTTTGCAGTGAAAATGAAATGCTAAGGAGAGAGCCAAAACATTTTTCTTATTTTGTGCCTAGTTCCACTACAATGACTTAAAATGAAGCCTTCCTCTCTCTACTCAATACACTAAGCATCATTAACATATAGGTAACACAAGTCAAGAATTACAGACATCTACCCATAGGCACTTCCTGTCTTTAAAGATCCTTTATTTGAACACAGCTACATCTTGTAGAAAGCAAAACGTTAATCTCACTTCATATTGCTATTACTAAGTAGAGCTAACCTATCAGAACTGTTGATGAAGTTAAAACCCTAGAATACTCTTTACTGTAGTACTAAACAACCTATTTTTTGCCTTACGTTACTCCAAGATCAGAAGTTCTTTTAATCCTTCTCTCCCCATCCCCATGCTATGACATACAACTATCACTGTGTTTCACATAGAAACCTAATTTCCACGTGTGGAGTGGGGCTGCAGTGCAAAGGACAGAAGGGGAATGCATGAAAGGAAATTTAAGTTGTATAGGTTCCTCCATTTAGAATATTTATTCCAAAGATGTGATTTCAAATAAAAATGACTATCAAACATTTAAAGTTTTCACAATCACAATTAACATTTTATTCTATAAAATACAAGATACAGAAAATTAAAGTTTACCATCTCCTTTAAGTCTGAAATATGTTTTCAAATCTAGTTTCCTCTTCACCATTTATGCTTTTTAAATTAACATGCCTTGGCCAAGAGATAAATCAGTTCCATTTTTTAGCTCTCTTGTATTAGCACAGCATAGCTGTGTTTAGGTGCAGCACCAGTTGTGAGTTGTGCATTTAACCTCTTAGGTCATTATCTACAAAGTTTAATTCATATTATGTTTTGTAAAATGCTTAAAAAACAAATGTACATTTTGGAAAAACTGACCACATTGCTAAACTTTCCAAGAGCTCCTGATTTTATGGATCACTTTTCTTGAGCAAACAAGTAGTCCATAAGCATTTGACTATCTTAAAGCTCCAATAGAGAGGAAAATGCTAATTATTTTTAGTTGAAGATACAAGCAACAGCAAGATACATGTGACCTCACCACTGAATTGTTGAAGAAAACCTGTGTAACAAAATGTAGGCTTGCAAAAAGTTACTAAATTTCCATTTAATATAGTAACCTAATTAGGGTGTAAAAATGAGGTAGCAGCTGTGTTCAGATTTTCTGCCTATCAGAACAAGAATAGTCAATACTGAGATTTTGATTCAGATTGAAAGCTAAAGAATACAAAAATTTATCTGAGCATATTGGAAAATTTCCTTTCAAGTAAGGAAGTCCACAGATTCATCACAACGGACACTTTAGCAGGCTTGCAGCTTGGAGGCAGAATCAGACCTACCAATTTCTGAAGTTCCCTCTTGATGAGAATTTCCACTCAGATTAATTCAATTCTGCTTTCCTATAATACTTTCCTAAAAATCACCTTTTTGTCCTTATAGTGGGCCACATCTGCAAACTTTATCAATCAAAGAAAGGGGAAAACAATTCAGGAAAACACTGGCAGCTTTTCCTGTTCTTCACTGTTCTATGGGCCACAGATGGATTATAATGGGAATTTCACAGCATTTTGCTTCCCCAGTGAGAATTAAAAAATGGTCATCCAGAATCAGGTATGTTATATATTAACTGCCCCAAAACTTTGTTAATTTGGAGTAAAGGTTGCCCAGTGTACCTTAATTTCATTTCCTGGTTTTGAAAGATTTGAGTGCAGATGAACTAGCACTGAATTAATGAATTTGGATTACTAACCATAGCCTGCACCCCATGAGACAGAGCAAACTTCAATATACAAGTCAGCATGTGAATTTTAGAGCACCTATAATTGTCTCTTAAACAGTAAGTGATTTATCCTTAACTCTAGGAGAGCTGCCACTCTGCCATAATCCTCTTCCGTCTTCCCCTGGGCACTAAAGCATAAGGAATATTTGGTGGGGAAAAAGGCATTAACAAAAGACTGGATGATCAATATGTAGAACATGGTGAATTTACATACTGAAGTTAAGTGGTTATCCGGAAGATCCCAGTTCAGTCTCAGATCATCATCACGGAAACTGCCAGTGCCCTTAAGGATTAGACTTTGATGCTTACCAAAGAACACTTCTGGAATTTGTTTTGGGAATGAATGCGATGACCATTGTATGGACAATTTTTGTTAATTTAAAAAATACTGGGTCTCAAAGGAAGCTCACATCTCCAAAAATTTGTCTGAGTGGAGTTACTGATTATTAGGAGACATACTTTAATGGAAAAGTATAATGATACCTTCTGCAGCCAGATAGTGTTATAAGAAGCAGACTGAAGTTTTAAGATAGTGCTCCACAATGTTGCAGGCTGGAAAAAGGGATGTTGACCAGAGGAAACAAACATTTCACATTGTGTAACATTTCTTTCTTGAACACTATAACATTATACAACAGAGACTTGACCTTTTTTGCTTGGACTGTCTTATACAATCACATTAAAGTCCTCCTGGAAAAACTCAAAGGCACGTTTCACTCTTCAACACAATAACTAAACTATAGACTTTGCACCACTTAGTAGAATAAGTTGTTTACTTTTTAGCATGCATGAGAAAGATGATCTCTTAAAGCATCCATTTTCTACTGTCTGGTCCTTGACAGAGGAATGGTTTTTGCAACAGAAGACCTACACTGAGAGAGAGGCATTGGAAGGTCCATGCTAGGTTAATCAGTCCTGACAGCCACTGCCCCTTCAGCCAGAGAAACAAGTATCACTGACACCCTCCTAACCTTCATATGGTCTGGGGAACAGCAGGAAAGGTGGGAAAGCATAAAGCAGAGATATTGCCTGGCACTGAAAGAAGTGATTCACCACCTCATATCCTGGGTCAAGACACAGAGAAGATACATAGCACTTCTTGCTCTTTCCAGACACAAATCAAACAAAGCCCACCATGCTGATTAAGAGTGAAGATATTTCTGGGTGCAGGTTCCACTCTCCACTCAATATGCAGTGTGCACAGAAATAAGAAATTTTGCTCCACCCAGAATAGAAATCTCTCCCTCTCTGAGGTAAGGCTGATCATGTTCTTGCTAGTTTATTTATGAAAACTGCATCAGACACAAAGTGCCATGACCAGAACAACCCTGGAAAGAACAGTGCTTTTAGACCTCAATGAAGCATTGTGTTCCAGCAGACAGATGCTGTTCTCTTTCCAGTACCCATTCCATGGATTGAATTGGGACCTAAATGAGCCACCTCCATTATCCCCATCTGCCACAAGGATCACTCCACCTTCTTCATTAATTGGTTAATCCATTCAAAAAACCAATTATCTGCATTTACCATTTGAGACCTTGATCTCTGCCAACAGATGTGATAGGCTGAGATGCAGAGTGATGACAGGAATTAATGGATGGGGATCATGAACTCAGGTTCAATGAATCACATTTATGTATGAACGTAACATTTCAAATAGACTCCAATAAGAAGTAGATTTTTGTTTCTGTGACACCATTTATTTTCTTTGGGGCCATCTTCATCTTCTGTTAACACTGTTCTTAGATGAAACCTTGTCCTCACTGAAGGCTTACAATTGATGACCTGGCATTATGTCTCCACTGATTATGAATTCATAAATACTTCAGAAACTGCTTCACTGTGTGTTTGTTTCAGGTTTCCCTCTGTACAGAGTCCTCATCTGAATCCAGAAAGAGAAGTGATATTCCTCCTTCCTTAAATGAAACCAATAATAATACTATGATCCTGGTGGAGACCCTCAAAGTCTTGTCAGATCAAATGGTAATGACCAAAAAGAAAAAGCCACAAACAATATGCCAACATAAGGCAGCACTCAGGGTTCCAGATGCCATCTCACGATTTTTTTTTTGTCTGATGCCACGTGAGAATTTTCATGCCCAAGGCATAGATGCAGTGATGCCTGCATGTGAAAGGCCTATACAGGAAGGAGGCCACTCTTCCAAGTAAAAATCTCCCCCAATTAGAAATACTGAAACCCTGACAACGAGGGAAGCCAATCATGTTTACCTTCAATAGTGGGCACCTGATTGAATTGAACTGGTAGACAACAAGGAATGTTCAGGTCTCCTGAAAAGGTGGCCACGAGGGCTAAAATGAAGTAAATAGTGGGCCAATGCATCCATTACTGCTTGCTTGTGGCTCCACTACTGGATTTCTGTCTCATCACTCCAGGACCAGCTGGTGCATAGAAGAGGTGAAAGTGGTGATAAGGCATGGCACCCTGCAGCAGAAATTGGGCACAATAACCTTAATACAGAGGCATGGTGATTCACAGTAACATTTGGGAAGACAGCCCAATCATTAGGGCTTAGTGACCAACATCTGCATGAGTGACAGCCTGATACAACACCTAAAAGACTGGGAAAGTAACAGAAGGATAGGTATTTACTGCATCTTCACAGGGAAGAAGAGTATGGATATACAGCTACAGCTTGCCTAGAGCAGTTGAAAACTCCTAACCATAGTTTCACAGTAGTCAGGCAGCGTATTGAGAAGGCATTATTTGGTTGGGTTTAATACACATGTATTATCTGATCCCCTAATTTCAATTCAGAGTTTTGGCCTTCCTCCCCTTTATGTATGAGTGCAGATGCATGGACCTAGAGGAATCAGCATGTTTTTGGCCTGATCTTCCATAGTGCACTTCATGAAAAGGAATTTAGCGCAGAGAGTTACCTGTCATGCTGCACTCCATGAGGGTGAACACCAGAAACCAATTGTATTTATTTTCACTTTAGGAGTTTGCCCTTCTGACCAGCAGGAAAAGCAAAATTAGGTGGAGATACTGCTTTTAAACTATTTAAAGTGACTAGCATTCCCACTGCCGTCTAAGAAGCTGGGCTTATTTTCTTCTGTCTCCCATGTAGGCTCCTTCTGGGTCTCTCAAGGAAGATAACGGGCTGAATTCAAGATTAACGCCCTAGAACACCAATCCCTCTTTACTGTATGGGCTTCATGTGGGTCTGTTTTCCCTAGCGGCCCGAACATGGGCTATCAGTAGGGACCTCCTGGGAGGTCTGTTATAGAGATGGTAGCAGGAGAAGCAATTTGGGCCCAAAGATCCCTTACCACACACTGTACATAAGCAGTCTCTCTCTGAAGCAGAAGTTTGGCTGAACCTGCTGTGGAGACCAACAACTTCCTAGAGTGAACAACAAAGGGCAAAGTATTCCCCTGCAGCCAGTGAAAGATTTGATGCTCCCTCAAACTACAAGCAGACTAAAGTACCCACTGTAATGAATCAATGCACCTTTGCATGATGAAGAACCTCCCTAATATCATAGTTTAAAAAGAGAACTTTATAAGCTAATATTCTTCCATGAGGACAGCGCATTACAAGACTCAAAATTAAACTAGAGTCACTAGTGATATTTTATGCTTCTGCCTAACTAGAGAAATGAATTAAGATGGCTGATCTTGAAAGATTAGTCACACTACAACATACAAGACACTGAACTACAGCAAGTATCCTACCCTCCCCACACTACTGCAATAGCACAGCAGTAGCCCTTCTGAAACAAGAGACTGTTAAGTATGCTCCATGCTTCCATTAAACTTAATTTTGGAAGGAAGCTGGCATAGTCACCAACAATACAATTGGTAGTGTTCAAAGGCTACAGGAAAATCTATGGTCAGTGCCAAATTGAGACTCCAATTCTTTCACACACTGACACTTATCACATCATCAATTAAGTAACATACAATATTGTAAAAATAGAAAATACCATGCCTTCCAATACCTCAACATAACAATGCAAATTTGCATGTGGGACACAATTATTGGTGACTTGCAGTATATTTCATTCACAACTCCATTTCCTTGCTTTTATATATTTTTTCCTACTGCAACCTTTATTTTCTCATTTTTCCTCTGAAGTAGTCCATGGATCTATATGATAAAATTTGATATAAAATTTAGCATGCCAATTTATATCTACTAAATCCAGTTGTACAAAAAGACTACTGCTGACCAAATAAAATAGTTACTAGATGTATTCCCTTTAAATGAGATAGACTTCTAAGCAACAACAAAAAGCTTAATGCAGTGTATTATTATTTGAAATAAGCTTCTAATATCTCCGGAAAACATCAGTTCGCTTCAGTTCTTCCATTGCAAAGTGGCTCCAAGAGCACAGCTATTCCAAAAAGCATTATAAAATAAAACCAAATTTTGAAGAGATCCTCTATTGAAGCCCTTAACTCTTTAAAACATTAATCAGAGATGCTGCTGTAAGCAATAGCCACTCAAGTATTTTTCTCATGTAAGAATCATTATTCCAAGAACCTCAAACTCAATTGAAGGAACTGTCATGACTTTCCTTTAATGACATATTTCCTTATCTTTCTTAAATACTAATACTTTAGATTAGAAATGAAGTATTTTGTATTCTGATCTACTTTTCATTATTTTGTGCTATTATTTTTTGCTTTTCTCAGATTCAATTAAAATATCAGTTTCCTTTCTAAACATTTTCAGGTTCTTATGCATTGACAATGCTGCAATGTCAGATGTCAACAGAGTAATGTTTGTACAGTAAAAGTCCTATTTCATAAACTACTTGGGGACTGAGTTCTTAAAATAAAAATGTTCGTAAAATTGACCACAAAATTGTACTATGTAAAGTACATAGTTAATTATCATCATTCAGTGACATTGTACATAATGAATAGTTCCAAATGCATCCCTGATTTGTCCTTTTTTGAAAGAACTGCATCTTTGCCACCAAATTTCTCAATTTTACAATACAATATGATATACAAACCTGTATAGATGCTTGAAGACTAGCTAAAGGAATGAAGTCTATTTGGTGGCAGAAAAAAATAGTTCATAAGCCGTTCAAAAGACCAAAAATTTAAAAAAAAAATCACGGTTCTAATGTATAAAGGTTTCCATTATCATTTTAGGAACATAGGAACTGCCATAACAAACAGAAGTAGACCACCTCACCCATTTACCTGTCTCTAAAAGAAGGCTGTATCTGCAGATTTCTTGTGGGAAGCATTTATAGAACAAAATAGCAACAAGGAAAGTTCCTTCCAGGCATTTTGTTTTATCCATTTTAAATTTGCCAGCTTTCAATTTGACTGACCGTCCTCTTGCTCTTTACTAGGAGAAAAATCAAGAACTCCTGATCATCCTGTTTTTTCTATACCATTCAACGTATATTTTTACCACGTCTCCCTGCTTACTCATTTCCACTCTAAGGTAAAAAGCAGTGCCAGTCTTTTCAATCTCTACCTATAAAAGTTTTTCTGTGTCTAATTATTCTTACCCATCTCTGAATCACTCTGATTTCTGCTGCATCTATCCTGAGATTGTGTATTGCTGGTAACTCTATCGTCTAAGTGAGTGCACACTACCGATTTATAATAGGGTATTTTTTCCCCAGTATTATTCTCCATATCATTTCCTATACACCCTAATGTTTGCTTTTTGACCACAGTTTCACATTGAACAGAGGTCTTCCATTCAAATAATTTCATGGAAATATCAAGTTGCCTTAGATTTTGTAAGCAGATTTTTTAAAAGAAAAAAACCCTCAAACTTAAATCCAACAAATCTTGATATTGATACTTGGTTCTTCTAACTAACAGGTAAAGAGAGATTTGATTAAGAGAAAAAAGCATCAGAAACTATATAATTATAGATTTATCCTGCAAAATAAAAAATTGGTTTTGATCCTTTCATAAGTTTACTCACAAGCTAACAAAATCTATACACCATTGATTTCAATCTTCAAAAGGTTGTTTTGCTGCAGAAGGATGTAATGCTTAGTTATAAACTGAACATATAACTATTAATAATGAACTTTGAACAAACTTGCAATGCTATGCAGTCTAGTGCTTTATGTCACTAAAAGACAGTGCTCTCCTTGGCATTGTACCTCACTGTAATGAGGACATGTATATTATAGTGGCAAATCTAGTGAAGATTCGTTACTGTAGGCTAACTTATGTATCAGGTAAACCTCTAAAATATCAATTCTGCACCCTCCCGGGTACCAACCCTCTGCTCACATGGAGACGAACTGAAGTCAAATTACAGGATAAAGGCCTACCTTTGTAATAGCCTTCAAACACTCAATCTGAAATATTAATTTGTAGTGTTTGAAAAGTTTATCCAACACTTACTTATCCAACAACTAAGCCTACCAGCTCAGGTGAAAATATCTATGTTGCCATTCCACACAATTTCAATATGAAGAATAGACAGTTGTGTATTCAAATTGTAATGAATTCTTAATTACATTTCTATTTTATTAATTCCATTTGTCTTAGGGCTGTCTACACTACAGTTTTGTTGACAAAAAGTCAGCTTTAGTCAACAAAATAGTGGAAGGAGCCTCCCACCAATGACGTAACTCCCCTGCTATGGCGACATAATAAAACCAGCTCAACGAGAGGTGTAGGGCTTATGTTACTGTGTCCCCCTTCCATAGGTAGTTAGCTGTCATTCTGAACAGTTTCAGGGCTCCAACAAGCTGGGAGTGAGGAGAAAAGCCCCAGGGCAACTGGACTCCAGCTTCCAGCTGGGAGCAGGCAAAAAGTCCTGGTACGGCTGCAGGCCAGGAGGGGAGAAGTCATGGACAACTGTACCCTGAGTACAGCAGGCAGCTTCTCTCCTCCTGTTCCCTGCCAGGAGCCAGCTAGGCAGTCTTGTCAATTTCACAGCCCAGACAGCTCCCAGTGGGCAGCAGGCTGATAGCAGGGCAAGAAGCCAGGGCAGCTGGACCCCACTCCCTGGGAACAGGGAGGTGAGAAGCCCAGGGCTGGCTCCTGGTGGGGAACAAGGAGTGTGTATCAGGAGGGGAGGAAGGCATGCCACCAAGAGCCAGCCTGTGGGGCTCCCAGCAGCCCCTCTCTGCTCCCCACACTGCCCTTCTTAGGTTGATGGAAGTGCTCCAATACTGCAGTGGCTGTAAATCAGCATGTCATGTTGACTTATTTTTTGAGTCGAGACAAGGTCTTAGACTAAAAGCTCTTTGAGGCATGGACCATGCAACTTCTTGTGGATTTATACAGGACCCAACACAATGGGGCCCTCAATTCTGACTAGAATATCTGACAAAAATAATAATATTTGCTGAATAATATTTGACCAGCTGTAGACCTAGTTAAATAAAAAAGGTATTTGCCAAATAAGTCAGATACCAGATCTTAAGTGCAGGAACAAGCTCCTAACACAATGAGACTACAAAGAGGGCTGGGGTCTAACAGATTGCTACTGTAATACAAAACTGTCAAAAAGTATGCTCAGCTATGCTAGGCCCCACCACCAGCTATTGCTAAAGGTGAAGGCATTGGGAGTCCCACTATGATGCTCTTCTGGACTCTCCTCAGGGGCTTCATCTTTCATATCAGCCTCCAGCTAGTACAAGTCTAATCAATGTGATACCCCGCACCCCAAACTTCCTACGCTTGCTGCTCCTCTGAGCCAGCCTCCTCTTTCTGTTCTCTGAACACTCTCAGCCTCTATGGCTCCCGTTACAGTATTACTCCCGCTACTTTAGCTCTCTCCAATTCTCTTTTGGGTCCTCTCCATTGATAGTTCTAGTGCTTGACCCCTTCCATGCTCTTCCCAAGAAGCACTAAATTTGAATTGGCCTGATTCTTATCAGTTTCATCAGCATTTAAATTGCAGTGAAAACTGACAAGAGCAGCTGAGATGGTATGCTTGCATTTGGAAGGCAAGACAGCCCCGCCCCATATCAGGAAGGTTTTCTTCATGACTAGAAACTTTCTTTTACAGGAAAGAGGATAAACAGAACCTTCAGAGTTTGCAGAAGTACATAACACCATGAAAACTTCCTCTACAGGCTCTTGAACAAGAAGATTTTTTTGAGCCCTGCTAATTTTAACTAACCTGTGCTCTTTCACATTCTCACTTAAATCCTTATTTTGACACTGAAGCCAAAAGAAAGAATAGATCCAGGTGTCTTCAGAATGCCATTAACTAACAGTGCTGAGTACCAACATTGAATATTATCTACTTACTTGAACTGTAAGTTTGACTTGAATGCTTTCTTACGTAATCAAAGAACAAAAGCAGATGCAAATAGTATTTTGTGGCTAATGCAAAGTTACTTTCAAATTTACTGATGACATAGCAGCCCATGAACAGGATACCCATACCACTTTTTACAACCCTTAGGGCTGATCTACTAACCTAACATCGTCCACTTTAAATTTATATTTATCTTAACCGACAATTTACAAATGAGATTACCCGAGTCCTCTTAGTAAGTAAACCTCAGCAAAGGACCATACAAAGTTCCTATTTTCTATTGTTAGCCTATTTTAAGTCAACCCTGTTCAGTAGGATGTTTTCTGCCATGCTTACATATGCCTTGTGTGACTAACACCAGGATTGGCATCAGATACCGGACTGATGGCAAACTTTTCAATCTGAGAAACTACAGGCAAAGATGGAGGTTCAGGTTTTCATTATCTTCTGTTTACGGATTACTGTTACCCGAAGGCCAGATCTGAACCTGACAGGCAGCGAAGTATGGACTATTTCTCTTCAGTTTGTGACATTTTTGTTCTCACAATCAACATGAAGACAATAGAAGTGATGTACTAGCCTGCACCAGGAAAACTTGTACAGTGTACTAATATGGTAGGTTAACTTGTCCACTGCCTAGAGAATTTGGCCATTTACTGTTTCAGATTCCCTCAAGTTATCCTTGAGGCATTTCAACTTTGACCCAGAGTTTTAGGAAGATCTCACTCAGGATTCTTCAACCTGGCCAAGTCTCACTCATACTGCAGCCACAGTCCATGAGCAGAGGAGAACTACTGAGGCAGATCAGAAGCACCAGCACCATAAATCTCACAACAGCAGCATGTCTGCTGTTAATCAAGTAACCCATAGAAACATCTCTTGTTCACAGACAGTTCAAAGCTCAAATTGGCCTGATCAGACACACACGTTTGCAGAAACAAAACCAACCAGTGATGTCATGGTCATCTTCAAACTCAAAGGACAAAGCCATTTTAAATGACCTCCTCAACTATTAGAGAACCATATACCCTTACACAATTCAAAGATGACTGTATCCTGCAACAAGGCTAACAGAGGCAGATTCCTGTACTGATCCTGTGGATGTGACCCACATAACACTCAGAGAGCTGTATATGCGGCCCACAATGGTAAATAGGTTGAGAATCACTGCTCTACACTATGAGGAATACTGCATAACTCCCTTCTCAAAGGGGTGGACACAAGGCATTTTGTATTTGCAGTACACCTATGCTATACAGTGTTCTTACAAAATTCTAAAACAGTAATGTGAATAAAATCATACTAAAAGGTTATTTTTGGAAAGTAGACTTATGTGCATGTGCTGGCAAATTTTCATGATTAATGTATATATAACTCTCAACCAAAGTGTTGTGTGCAATTGTATTGATTTTGCATGTTCTCATTACCACTTGTTTATATTTATTAAAGCTGCTATTAATGCCAAGCAAAGAACATTTATATAGGCTCTAAATTGATTTATTTCGAAGCAAGAGGATTGGTAAAGAGCTAAAGCACTGATACCGATGATAGATCCGAATACTCTGTTTAGCCCATATAATGGAAAAAAATATAATTGCAGTGTGAGTATGTTATTGTGGAACTTTCATTTTTTCAAAACTTTCAGACTCTGGGAATCATCTTTAGAACTTTGAAAGGTCTATTGAAAAATATAAATTTTAACTAGGAAGACCATCCCTACCCTAATTTTTCATGCCTTCTGAAAGGGACACTGTCATCTTGAGATCTTTTCAATTTAAAAAAAATTAAATGAATAGTTCATTACTGCATCTTTCTTTAGTTCTTGTGCTAATTATTTTTACAATCATTTCCTATTATTATTTGAACTGCAAACCTTTTTAAAATACCCACACAAAGGAATACTGACATCAAGTGCTACAAAGTGCAAAAAGTAAAGTTTGTTTAAATTAAGTTCATTTCAATTAAAAATTTTACTTATAGTAACAGGTTAGAAATCCTTTCATACAGAAGTAATCTTTTAAATTGCTAGTACCCTTTAACTAAAATGGAATTAGTGTTCAATACTGAGAAGATGGATAGTTTTGCTATTGCATAGTGGAAGTGAGATCCACTCATGCATTAGTCTTAGGCCACCAATTCCACAACTAGCTATGCAGGTGGATCCTCTCATGGTGCCCTACTGAAATCACCAGCAGTATAGAGTGTATGTAAGCAGTCTGCTAAGGAGTAAGTACTACACTGGTTATTCTCATAATACCTGTCAAGATTACCCGTTACACATTTAATTTACTAAAGTGCATAAAGGACAAAATATTGCCCATTCAGAGCTTTTGTAGTCCAGCATAACTTCATTACAATGCCAATTGCAGTCTTAACCATACAAGCAGCATGCTAATGATGCAATAATTAATCAAATATTGTTGCAAAGGGGGAAAAGACAGGATTACAATTGCATGTGAAACCTGCAAACACCACAAATTCACTGCTGATCCAAGCACAGGTCTGTTGAATTCCAGAAGTTAGGCCTTCATACCAGCTTCATTTAGAATCACTCAGCAAACAGGGCAGAAATCTTGTATAAGTATTCCTTGTGTAAGCCCATTCTCCGGCCCTGGTTACGGCACACCACCACCCCACTCTGAAACACTCTGGCTCAATGAATTATCAGACCCAACAGCATGCCACTCGCTGGGCTATTTTATACTGGTTTACTGGTGACAACATGCCAGGAAACTATGTAAACCCCCTAATGAGGCCAATGCACCAGCCAAGAGTTTAAAAACAAACCAACCCCAAAACACTAACCGGCTTATAACGTGTAGGCAGCTATTTAGGGGCTAGAAAAGCAGAGCCCGTGGGGGCGGGGCGGGGTGAGGAAAGGGGGCGACCCCAAGGTCTCGCCCAGCGGGCAGGGCACAAAGGGAGAGGTCTCTCCTTCTACCCCCCACTTTGTGTACCCCGGCAGGGCCCCGGGGCGGGGCGGCCCCTGGGGCCGGGAGCGGGATAGGGTCGGACGGGTCGCCCACCCCCCTGGGGCATCCCCGCGGGCCGCACCCAGCCGACAGGCGCTTCGCCCCCGCCCCGCCCCCGTTACCTTCCGCCAGCAGCTCCTCCAGGGTGACCTGGTACCGTCCCACGGCGAGCACCCGGCCCACGGCCGAGCCGCCGCCCCCTCCGCCCGCGCCGGCGGAGCCCGCGCACGTCGTGCCGCCGCCGCCGCCGCCGCCCTCGGCCCGGGGCATGCGAGAGAACTTCTTCATGGCGGGCTGGGCGCGGGCCCGGGGCCGGAGCGCTCGGGGGCCGCTGCCAAGAGCCGGGCTGCGAGCCTCACATTCCGCCCGCGGGGAGCTGCCCCCGCCCCGCTCGCTCGCCGCCCTCAGCGGAGCAGCGCCGCAGCCGGCGCCTGTGGGCTTCGCGCCCTGCTCACACGCCGCAGCGCGTCGTCACCGCCGAGCCGAGCCCCCGGGGAGCTGCGCTGCCGCCGACCCGCCGCCTCGCCTGAGGGACTGAGCCTGGCTCGCGCTCTGGGCGTGAGTGTCTCTCGCTCGCGGCTGGCGGCGCATGCGCACACCTCTAGCTCGCCCTTGCTCCGCCCCGTCGCGGCCGGAAGTGAGGTCAGGCCCCGCCCACGGCCTGGGTAGCACGTGGTGGGGGAGGGAGGAGGCGGAGAAGAGGGAGCTCGCGACAGCGCCGTCCTTCGGGGGCCTCAGGGAGCTTGTTTCGACGCTGGCGCTCGCGGCCCGATGGTCGTTGGAGGGGAACGGCCGTTTCGAACGCTCCGGGTTCGCCCCCCGCGGGAGGTGGGCGCGCGGCGGACCCGCAGCTCAGCCTTGGGGCCCTGCCAAGGAAGAGCGGCCCATTGCCATTGGCTGAGACGGCCCCGCAGGCAGCTATTTGGGGGCAAGAGGCCGGGGGCATACAGAAGCCCGGGGGGCACCCCTGAAATGGGCGGGCAGCTGGCTTAGTTACAGCTGACGGGAGGACGTGCTTCTCCACATAACAGGCAATTTAACCTGTGGAACTCCTTGCCAGGGGATGGTGTGAAGGCCGAAAAGATGAACGGGTTTAGGAACTGGGTAATTTCCTGGAGGACAGGGCCCTCTCTGGCTAGTAGTCAAGATGGTCAGGGTTGCAACCCCATGCTCAAAGCAAGCCTTGACTACCCAAAACCAGACTTGGAAAACAGGTGGCTTACTCCAAAATTGGCCTGTTCTGTGCACTCTTCCTGAAGCTCGCCTACTGGCCCCTGTCAGAAGACAGGATACTGAGCTAAATGGACCATTGGTCTGACCCAGTATAGCCATTCTTATGTTCTCTGGATCCCCAACATCATTTCCTGCACCATCTAAGTGTTTCATGGAGCTCTTCAATCCAAGTACTGATCTGTCCTGACAGCTTAGATTGGTGACAGGAGGTGATGGGAGCCTGACAAAGTGATATGGCTGTAGGCATATTTTTCTCTGGGTAATCTCATCATTCAAATGCAGATGACATGCAAAAGTTGCCTTTTTTGGAGAATGATATCATACTAGTAAAATTTTTGGTTTGGGAGCCACTGTCTGCCACTTGAATGCACAAATCACATTTGGGAGCTCTGTTAATTAGTAGACTATAGCTTTGATGCTGGGGTAGCTGGGACAGTTTATTAAAGAATCTTTTGAGAGACCAGAAATGTCACATCTTTCAGGCACTTTTTCTTCCCTCTCAATTTTCCAATGAATAGCAAAGACGCACCCTAAATCTTACTTAGATTTTCCCACTGGCAGATGACCTACAGGGAAGGAGGTGAATCGGACAGAGCCAGTGCAAAGGAGGGGAGGGCAGGACCCAGAGCAAAATGAGGCACAACACAAAGAGGATTTAGTAGGGATGATGAGAGACATAGGAGAGTGGGTGGGTTGAAGAATAACCTAGCAACTGGAAGAGGCAAGATGAGAGGGAGGCTAGACTATAGAAAGAGACCGGTTGGAAAGGAAGCAGGTGGCTGAATGAAACAGTAGAGTGGACTAAAGCACCATTGCTAACTTTTCACCTTTTATCTTGAGTCTTGCAGTATTTGTACTTTCTTAAAGCTCCAGTGCCTGGAATCGTGATAATGGGAAAATCCTAGCTTTCATTTAAAAGTTTCTAGCCTTCAAAGTTGTGGAGTAATCCTTAAAAATGTGTAGCTTAGAGGCTTCAAAATTATAAAGCAAGCAAAAGGAAACCACATTTGACTATTTTTAAAAAATCTCCTGACTTGTAAAAGATCTCAATTTTGACAGTTTCTTTCATGATTCTTTAAAAGCTTGGGTTCAGCAATACCAAGGATTGCAGAAAATTAAGCTTTTTTAACAAGAATGTAAAACTGTAGACACATATGGAACGTAAATCACTGCACTTAATGCCCTTATTTGTGTAGATCTGGAAACCTCTCCTACAGCTGGATCCACAAATACAAATGCAGCAGAGGCTTAGTTTTTAGATTCAAGATTTTTTAATATATTATATGGTATGATCCATATAAACTTAGCAGTGTGATTGACACGATCACTAGACTGGGATACTGGAGACTGGATCTATTCCTAGCTCTTCCACCCTCCTCCTGGGTGACCTTGGGCCTTTCACCTTGACACTTCCCCTCACTATACCTCATTTCCCATCCGTAAAATAGGGATAATGATACTGACCTCCTTTGTAAAGTGCTTTGAGGTCTACTGAGACAAAGCACTACATAGGAGCTAGGCTTTTATATATATATAAAATATATATAAATTATATATGTATAACGCAAGAACATTGGAAAGCTGCTGAAACATCAGATGTTTTCTATATTCTGATACTAGGCTTGGAGTTAGGAACACGCTGATGTCGTCCTCTCTACTGTGGAACACTCCACATCTCTGTTTTGTTTCTGTTTCCTAAGCACCTCTCTCCCAACTGTAAACTCTTTCCTTCATACAGTTCATAAAATGGTTTAAACTCAGTCCCAATTAAAAAAAAGAAACCTTCCTCCACAAATGTTTGCAACTCTCTTAAAAGGATATAAAGCAAAAATTCCCAGAGATACTCTTTTTCTAAACTCTTCTTTGTGTAGCTATTAGTTCTTAAGAATGTCTGCCTTCTGTCTTCTTCCTGGACAATCTTTTCCTCATACTAAATTCCCAATCTGCATATTGGAAACAAATAGAAAAAAAAAATCTAACTATTCAGAAATCTATTTTTTCTAAAACTGTCATCTCTTTTTTTAAAGCTAATTCTCCTTAAGTTTGAGGAACTTAAGTTGGAACTCCTTAAGTTCCAAAAATGTAGGATTTTGCCTTCGTACTATAGACTCGCTGGTGTGCAGAAACAGCAGCCATATCTATGTTTCATTATGCTAGAATAACCTCCATGTACTGTACTGTCTTTGATATTTTGGACAGTCTGGACAAGAGAATTTCAAGAGAAAAATCTCATCATAAGCATTATTTTCCCTTTTCTATTCTCATCTCACTGTTTTAGGTTTGTTTTCTTTCCAGTCCTGCGGGAACCCTGAGAACCGCCATGTACACAAAGAAGCAGCTATATAATCTCCCCACCTCACTAAATTCTATTTCTCATTTCCTTGCCGATGACCCTGATTTAGCCTGTATTAGATAGTTACCAATCCCAATGCAAATGTTTACTGATGAAGTAAGAGGAAAAACCCAAGAGATAAGTAGACTTTTCTAATATCAAGTAAATACCTCAAATCCAACACTCAGCAGCAAGAAGGAAAGTTTTTTAATTATATACAAAATATCAAATATCTGGTACATTG
Source organism: Mesoclemmys tuberculata (assembly GCA_007922155.1). NCBI lineage: Eukaryota > Metazoa > Chordata > Testudines > Chelidae > Mesoclemmys > Mesoclemmys tuberculata. The sequence continues at coordinate 18,888,264 of ML675617.1, read as the reverse complement.
TGAGGCTACTGTGAAAAAAAAGTGTGACTAAAAATCACTTCTTTGCAGAGGGCAACACAAGACACATTGGACTGTATAAAGTCTTACTTAAGGCTGGAGTTGGCAGAGTTTGATATTTTTATATATGTGTCATTTTGACAGGTATCAATGTTTATTTTTAAGCTTTTTTTTAATTTGTCAATTTCAGTTTTCACAGTGGTGGGAAAATATAGGGGATCAGATGGTAATTATTTAAAGACAGCAGACACTGAAATTCAAAAAGCTTTAGAATCATTAAAACAAATTGTCATTACATTACAAAGTAAATATCCTAAAATCAAACTAATAAGTTCAAGCAGAATTTTTACTATTTTGCCTATCTATAAACTCCAGTTATCAACAGAAATATTTTTTCATTGGTTTGTGTACAGTAAAATAGACATTTACCAATAAAAATCTAATCCTTCCAAGCCTACTTAAAACTTATTTTGAGGATTTAAGTGATTTATAGGCCTCATGCTGGCCTTACAAACAGGGGAATTTCAACCCCATCAGTTTGTCATCTGTTCTAAACAGGAAATAAAGTGAGCCAAAGGGAAATTACTAAATTACTGATTGCTAATACTACGATGTAAAAAATTTGAAAAATGGACCTAGAAAGCATAAGTGGCTGAATGTAAGTCTTGATGTAAGTAGGTGCAAGTCTCAATTACATTGAAATCAGAAGCCATTGACTTCAATGGGAGATTTGCCCATTCATATGCAAGTAAATTTCATGTTAAGATGACAGTCCTAGCCCAGGTAAGGACAACAAGTGAAAGCAGAGAAATTCACCTCTGTTCATAGGGACAATATCAATGGATGACATTTTTGCAAGAATGAAAACAACATCGTATTCTCTATTTTGAAGGATGTAATAGGCTGAGATTTACTTTTGTGTTGGTCCTGCAAGCTGTTGCATGTGGCCTATCTGGAGCAGCTGGCAGAATTGGAGCTTTAGATGCCAAACTGAAGTTCTTTAATATTTCTATTGGAAAAGCTGGAAATTTGGAAATTAAATAAGCAAGATTAAGGATTGAACTGAGTATCAATTCTCTTTAAGCTATATGGGTGGATGGTGCAAGGCTCTGAGTACTATGACCCCCATCTGGCAAAGCATTTAAGTGTTAACTTTAAGCTTCACCTCAACAGCACTACTCACATACTGAAAGTCAGGGCCATGCTAAAACAATCTGGGACCCTAGGAACACCAGTGGGTGCCTGCCCATGGGTCCTCCCCCAGTCCCTGTCCCTCCTCTTCCAACCAGACAGGCGCAGTGGCATTGAGCCCCCTTGAATTGTCAGAAGCGGCAGTAGGGTTCATCTCTTCACTCACTCCTAGAGAGGCGGGTGACAGTGTAATCATTGATCACATGACTCCAGGAGTTGGGGCCCTAAGCACAGGTGTATTGTGCTTCTCCTTTACCTAGTCCTGCTTACAGTTAAGCATCTGCTTAAATGTTTTGCTGGATTGAGGAGAGGGTGATCAGCACTATGCAGGATCATAGACTCATAGACTCATAGACTCATAGGTCAGAAGGGACCAATATGATCATCTAGTCTGACCTCCCGCACAAGGCAGGCCACAAAACCCTACCCATACACATTTATAACAACCCCGAACCCATGACTGAGTTATTGAAATCCTCAAAAGTGAGATTTGAAGACCTCAAGCTGCAGGGAATCCACCAGCAAGCGACTCATGCCCCATGCTGCAGAGGAAGGCGAAAAACCTCCGGGGCCCCTGCCAATCCGCCCCGGAGGAAAATTCCTTCCCGACCCCAAATATGGCGATCAGCTAAACCCTGAGCATGTGGGCAAGACTCACCAGCCAGCACCCAAAAAAGATTTCTCTGCAGTAACTCAGTTCCCATCCCATCCAGCATTCCCACAGACCATTGAGCAGACTTATCTGCCGATAATCCAAAATCAATTGCTCAAATTAAACTATCCCATCATAACATCCCCTCCATATACTTATCAAGCTTAGTCTTAAAGCCAGATAAGTCATTTGCCCCCACTACTTCCCTCGGAAGGCTATTCCAGAACTTCACTCCCCTAATGGTTAGAAACCTTCGTCTAATTTCTAGTCTAAATTTCCTAATATCCAATTTGTACCCATTCGTCCTCGTGCCTATAATAGTACTAAACTTAAATAATTCCTCTCCCTCCCTAACGTTAATCCCCCTGATATATTTATATAGAGCAAGCATATCCCCCCGGAGCCTTCTTTTGGCCAGGCTAAACAAGCCAAGCTCTTTGAGTCTCCTTTCATAAGGCAGATTTTCCATTCCTCGGATCATCCTAGTAGCCCGTCTCTGAACCTGTTCCAGTTTGAATTCATCCTTCTTAAACAAGATCAAATCCATAGACTGAAAATCAACTATCAAATAATGTCAGATTAGAAAAGAAAATCTAGAATTGGAAAGTTCAAGAAAGCATGATAAATAATCTTATAAAACTGCCAGCTAACTTTATTTCCTTTGCGACTGAAATGGACCTCATGCACTTATTTCTACAGCTTAATCTAGTTTTCACAGATATGCAAGTATACAGCTAATGTTGAATGCTATGATCAGAAATGACTCGTGCTCAAAATGATTATATATAATATATATTGTTGAGGGTTCAGAATAAATAAAGAATATCCCTGTACTGTAAGTGTTAAGACAGAAAGAAGAATTTAAAAGCCTCAGAGTGGTTAAGGACTAGATTCAGAAGACCAATGTTCTATTCCTGGCTCTGACACAGGCTTTGTCTGTGTTCTTGGGCAAGTCATGTGGTGGTTTTTAAAAAAAAACCAAAACCAAAAAAAAAAAAATCAGTGAAACCACTTGCAGAGTAAGATCCTACTTAGAATAGGGATGGCAGTCAGACTCACAGTTCTTTGAGATCTATAGAAGTGCAAATTATTGGTATTATTTTTACTCCTATTTTAAGATGACAGTGCAGTGATTACATTGTTATATGTGGCTAGATTAAGACTGGAATATGATTCCAAGAATTATTCATTCATATAACAGGCAGATGTCTAAATATCTAGTTTATGTTCAAATTAATTTGCTCATCTGACCATTTATTTTGATTATAAATAAATGTCAAACAACAAATTTGATATATCTATCGTATGCTGTGATGATCATGGTTCTAAATCACAATTTCTGTTTATTTGGTAACAAAGGGCCAAATGCTTCACCTTATGAGAGTCTTCTTAGTTCAGATGAAACAATACGTCTGATTAAAATCAGGAATTCTGTTGACATGAATAACTACTAGTGCAAAACACAGTCAGTTTCTTCATTTAGTTAGAATCTCAGGCTGGTATTAGAGTTTCATTTTATATATATTATTTAAACATTCTAGTTCCACAGTCAGACCCTTGATTTAATTTTTTTCTCCCTTTCCATTCCAGGTTATTCACCCTCTACTGTAATTTTTATCCTCTGTCCTGGTCCCACATGTTACATATTTTAGTCATGTCATTCTCATGAAGAACCTCATCCTGACAGTAATTTTTCCTTAAAGAAATGTGTATTCTTAAAGGTATATAACACAATTTTAATTATGTCCTTAAATATGCTTCCTCTATGGAGTCTTTCAAAAGAAAATGCTCCAAGCTAAGAATTTTAATAAAACAAAACAAAGTCTGCAATCTTTTGAAACTGCACCTTTTTCAGTAAGCAAGTTGTGAAATATAGTGCTTATCTTCCCAAACTCTGGTCCAAGGTCTGTAGGAGTACCTGCTAATGGTCCATGGAAAGCTGACTGGTCATATGATGCTGACTCCCCTTACTTCCAACTGCTAAATTTTACAAGAAAACTGAAGTACATTGAATACATAAATATTACTCTTCTGTGTCATTAGCTGCTGTGTTTGCCACAGTTGTGGGGATGATTGGACAAGGGTGGTCAGAGCATTTGGGAATGGGAGTGAAGATGGTTTGCATGATAACAAATAGAAGTGAGGCATCCACAAGACAATCTCTGTTAACATGTGGTCCTGGACACGTGCAAAAAAAATTAAGATCCCTGCTCCATCTAATTTAAAACATAAGAACTGTAGATGCAAGGGCTGTGGGGCAGAACCTCACTAGACGTAAATTGTTATCCACTGATTTAAGACAAAGTCTTCAAGATGTAGTCAATGTGGCTATGACAATTTACACCTGCTTCTTGTCTTTTTCTCTGTAACATACAAGTCCAAGGACCTTAGTGTTCTACAATGAAGGTTAATGTTATGCTCTATGTCACTTTTTTATGTAGAGGTTAATAGAATGAATCAAAGTATCACCAAATATGCTTCATAAATCTATACAAGTTCATCAGTCACAAAAGTAAAGCTTGAGTACTTTGTTAATTTCAGCAGAATACCAAATTGAAATGTTGCAGCCTTCATTTATATACACTTGAAATACACACACGTTATTTAATATGGCAAAAAGAAATCCATGGTGCCACTGAAAAGTACCAGAGGCTCTGCTATGCTACTTGGAACAGTAAGAATTCATGGAAAAGCCATAGCACTTCTGAAGAACACTTGAGGTGCAGCTAAAAAACAAAAAGATCCTATTTTGTTTTCATATTTTATTTTTTATCAGAAGATAGATATAAAAGCTATAACAACAGTGCTGTGAAATGCTTGGTGGCTTTTTTATGTACTTTTCAAATATGAGAAAAAAAATCCTGAGCCCACCATGGCTAAAACAACACTGCACACAGAAAACTACACAGTGACACTGCAAAGTATTGTTAGTAATCAGACCTCATTCCAGTATATACATATTATTTTATATAGTACTGTAAGTATTAGAAAATATTTTGAGAGCCTGAGCGCAACAATTATTTCTTAGCTAATCAAGAGCATCACTTTTTACACTTTCAAGACAGGCAAAAACACAAAACAAATCTGTCATACAGATGCATTACACCTTAAAGAACCAATGGCTTAATCCTGTGAAGTGCTGAGTGCTCTCAGTTCCCTCTCTGGTCCCATAAAGGTGGTTGGAAGAGGCCTCAAATTATTATGACTTTAATTTTGATTTTATCAAATATGGAATTTAATTTATTAAAAACTGGATTTCGGAACTTTTGAAAACAAATGTGTTCCTGTATTTACTAAATACATAAAAGAACTTTAATTACACTAGGAAAAAGGAGCAGTGTAACAAAAATATATAATGTATGAAAACACCCTTCGGTCTGTGCGCTAAATTCTATCCGTCAGCTGTGCTCAGCAAAATGCTTCAGGTTCATTATATAAACTGGATAGAAAGGATTCAAACCATCAGCCTGGCTAATATTCAGGGCATACATTCAGGAAGGCCTTTTAAATTCCAATAAAAATTGCATCATCCATTAAAAAAAACTGTCACCTATTTTTTCTTATTTTCAGTTTACACTAACAAAAATAATCTCTCTGCAGGAACTTGGACCATCAGCTCCATTTCATTTGGGACCAGCCTTTCATTTGTCCCTAAAAAATGCCCGGCACCCAATTCATTATTGTTTAACTAGAGTGCTGCTGCATACTACTCCTTAGCACTTTTCATTTTTACAAAGACTAGAGAATTAATTCTCACCATGCCCTTGTGAGGAGACGAGTAACACAGGTGTGCCAAATCAGGAGCACCGCCCAGGAAAACATGATTTTTGCTGACAGGAGCTAAGAGAGATGAGCAGCACTTCCAGTTGCAACTTCTAGGTTTGGCTGGCCAGCCAGCAGCTAATGTCTCTGCCTCCATAGGTATCTCCAACAGAGCAGGAAGGGTTTACTGTTTAAATGTTTGCACTGTTAAGTTTATTTTCACCAGATAAACTTTTAAGGTGGATGTTCAAAAGCACTAAGCCCTGGTCTACACTTACTTGGAAATTCGACAGCAGTCAACAGGAGTTATGCAAGCTATGCAGAGCAGCTTGCATAACTCCCATCGACTGCTGTGCTTCCCTTCTGCACGCCGTCTTCACTGCATTGCGCCAACAAGACCCGCATTCCCATCGACGCAGCGCTACGCCACTTGAGGGGGTACATCTACTGTGTCGACTTCCTGATCAGTTGGATGGGTTGTCACTGACTGCTCAATCAATCCATACCCTAAGCACTGTGCCTCACATGTGCAATAGAGCATGCTTTCACCATTCCAAATCTCCTGGACTGGGTAATGAGTATTTCCCCCCATCAATCTGATCATTAGCTTCTCATTGTTTGTCAGATCATAGCATCAGACAAGAGTAGGTCAACTGGCTTAGGTAGTCCACCCTACCAATCTTAATGATTATGGACCACCCAATGACCTCTGGTACATGCCCACATATGGGAATGTGCATCCACTCCCTGTGCACACTGTCCACACTGGGGTTAACAATGCAAACAGGGAGAGATTTGTTCACTAGGTAGCTACTCCCCTGCTCCCACATATTATGTTGAGTAGAGAGCTGGCACTCTAGGTATAGTCTTGACTCTGCCCCCTAACATACCTGTTAGCAAAGCAGCAGCAGCAACATGGAGGGGCAATAAGTTGCACCAACAAAAGTGCTGATGCAGCTTATTTCCCCAGTGGAGCAAAGGGGAACCCTGAATCACAATTTGGTCCCTGGTTCGCTCCTAGTGCACATTTTTCAGGGTCCATGACAGATAATCTCATGATCTAACACAAAAGGAACCTTATTGTTCAATATCGTTTAGCAGGGGATTCAGACACTGCCTGTAACAAGCACAAACAGCACGTTCTCTCATTAGCACCCAGGAGTGATAAATCTGAGAAATCAGATCAGAGAATTTGTGTATCATTTCAGGAACTAGCATCTTGATCCATAGCTTTTCTATTTATTACTTACACTACACATGGCAAACCTACATCCCCATCCAAAAAAGGCAAAAAGTTTAGATGTAATTAAACCAAATTGCACTTCGGAAATATTGGCCACAATTTTCAAATCTGGGTGCCTAAACTTAGGTTCCTAAGTCCATAGTTTGGCTCCTAAATAAAAAGTGGTCTGATTTTCAGAGGTGCCGACAACCTGCAAATCCCATTGAAGTGATTAGCAGTTATAGGTACTCAGCCTCTTTGCAAATCAGGCCACTTTCATTTCAGTGCCAAAATATAGAGAGTTAGTAGCCTAGCCATATTTATGTTTATTATTTATTTGTATTGCCGTAGCACATAAAAGCCCAAGTCACAGACTAGGACTCTGTTGTTCTGTGCGTTGTTCAAACACAGAACAAAAGGACTGGCCCTGCCTCAAAAAGTCAGATTTGATCATTTCTTAAAAGAATGATTCCAAAGAAAACATTTTGGCCATTCAGACTAACCAAATTAATCCATTAAAGACAAAAAGAAAAGCCCACCAATTGAAACCCCCATTAAGAATCTTCACAAATAACCTTGGCTGTTGACAGTTGACTTCCGGAAGGCTGCTGAAGTGCTGAATAAAATCTGTCTATTACTGGTAAGTAACAACTATGATCTCCATTTTACTGATGGTGAAATGGAAGCAGCGAAGTTAAGCAGTATTGATATACCAAGATGACGGGTGAGGAATATCTAAATACAGTAGAAAGTGACAATCACTAGGGGAATGAGTAAGTGTCAAAGACAAAGCCCTGGTCTACACTTACTTGGAGATTCAGGGACAGTCAACAGGACTTACACAAATTACACAGAGTAGTTTGTGTAACTCCCGTTAACTGCTGTGCTTTCCTTCTGCACGCCATCTTCACTGCACTGCGCCGACGGGAACTGCGTTCCCATTGACGTAGTGCTACGCTACTTGAGAGGGTGGTTTTACTCAGTTGACTTCCTGATTGATTGAGCGGGTCTACATTAACCTCTCGATGAAGCTAGAAAGATCGATCTGGCGGCTGTCAGTATAGACATACCCAGAGATAGCATTCAGGTGTCCTTGGCTCCCAGTCCTAGGACTGAACTCATAGGACTTGTCTATACAGGGTAGTTCCACCAATGTAATTAAATCAATTTAGAAACCATTTCAGTTAAATCAGTGCAGTCCATTTGTGTGGACACTCTTAAATCTGTTTGTAAACTGATTCAGTTAAGTCAGTTCAACTTGTGTGCGCCAATAAGGCTTTAGTTGAGACTCCTTTATAAGCAATTCACATGTGACAAAGAGCTATCTTCTTCACAGGAAGTGGCCTGTGTTTCCTTTCTAGCAGTGAGAATGCAACCTCGTAATGAAATGACAAAAGAGACATTTTCATTTGCTGGTTTTCTAAAACTCAGACCCAGTAAATATTTTAACCCAGTTCAGTTAAAAAGACTATGGTTAAAAAAAAAATTGAAAAAAGTTGTCATATCCAAAATTATAGCAGCAAAATCCATTCCTATTGCCTTAGCTAACATCACGGGGATTATTGTAGATATCCCAGTGAAAATCTCTGTGCAGTACAAAGAAGTAGGGAAAGATTTTTCTGTGATGATAATTTAAAAAGACCAGGTTGGTTGGTTTAGATAGGAAATAAATAAGACCCTGATATTGCTATACAAAATTATGAGCAGCGTAGGGAAGGTCGTTTGGGTGCTCCTGTTTACTCCTTTTTCATAATTAAGAACAAAACACCATTCAATGAAACTGAAAGGCAACAAATTTTAAATAAATAGATTTTTTTTTTGCACACCAGTACAAGACTTATCTGTGGAACTCATTGCCACAGGATTAATAAGACCATGGGCTTAGTTGGATTCAAAGAAGATATTTATTTGGGTAATAAGAATGACCACAGTTACATTAGATAAGATAAAAAATTAATAAAGGCTATAGAACCCCATGCTTCAGGCCAAATTTCATGGGGCTGGGAGGAAACTTTCCTGTGGATAGGCAGATATTTCCATAATTGTCCTCTAAATGTTTTCTTGCATATTCCTTTGAAGCAGCTGATATTTCACTGTCAGAAACTAAATGGATCACTGGTTGTGTCAGACATGGTAGTTCTATGTTATTTTTCCAAAAGAAATACTGGAGTATTCATACAAGCATCTGATCTATATCTATTTGCTGAGAAGCTATATGTGCTTTATAATTAAGGAATAACTAGATTTTTTTTAAAATTATGAGACTGGAAAATTTATTTAAAAAATCAGATTTTGGTTTTATTCCTTATTAGGAGAAAAATGTTTTATTGGTTTCATACCTTTTCATTAGATTGCATACAATCTCACTAAATTTCACACTTACACATCACTTGGTTCATACACAGCAATTCAGTAACTACTGTTTACAAAGACATTTTCAAGCCACTATGTTATTATGAAGCCAAATACATTATTTTCTGCTAATTGGCTATTCTAGTTTGCTGACAAGAAAAATGAAAGTCATGACACAGAAAAGAGGAAGCCAGTAAAAAATACCATTTGCTTCTTTCTGTAAATGGGAAGGGAATGAAAAAGGAATGCTTATGGTAAGAGCATGTAAGTTAAGCATCAGTGGTCAACAAGTAAAGATGGTGTCACATGAGGAGGCCGCTGTGAGCCTATTAATTACAGGATCCTGATTAGTTTACATTGATGTGTGGGAGAGGCTTGTTTTAAAATGTCCTTATTCTTCACGTTATGATCCAAATTCTATTCTCAGTTACCCATCTGAAATCCAGAGTAACCTCACTGACCTCCATAGAATTAAAATCTGAAAAATGCTTTTGGAAAACTTTTGAAGAAAACCAGAGGTTGTGTAGGCAGACAGAGAAAAGTCAAGACATGCACAGATAAGGGTGAACGTTCAGCCTTAACTATGCCCCTTTGCACATGTGCATGATAATATTCTGTGTAATTAAAAGAGCTAGTTTATCACTGGCACCACACAGCTGGGCAAGGAGGAAAGGGTGGGGGAGGGGCAGGGGATTAAGGCACTGCCTTGTACAGGCTATTTGTCCCATAGGTTGCAGTGGGAGATTGGAAATATGCTCCATAGAGCTATTACTCTCCCCTCATCCTCTGCGCAAAAAGGTGGGAAAAGACAGGATAAGACTGAGCAAAGCTTTGGCTCCTACCCCAATTTGTGCTGGCCAGCCTGGCTGCACCTGTATGCTGGGTGATGGTCATTGCATTGGTATAGATCCAGAATTGTTTACTTCTTCCTGTGCGCTGGGGCAGCACAGTCTGCTTCCTGGACATCTTCTTGCTCTGAGCTGATCACAAATAGTCCTGAGTAACCACACACACTTCCAAAACCTGCAATATCTTTTCATCATGTAATTTGAATGGGTTTTTTTCTTATCATGACACACAGGGCCAGATACTGCACTGTTACCGTGGGTAAATTCAAAGCAATCCCATCCACATTAATAGAGGAATATGCTAGGGGAGATTTTCAAAGGCACAAAGAGGAGTTGAGCTTTAAATAAATCACCCCAGTAATAAAATGCACAAGTGCAAGGGGGCAAAGTTAAGATTGAATGCTCACCCTAAACAATGGGTTTCTTGACTGTTGTCTGCTAAATGGCTCAGCTTTGATTGTGCAGAAACAGCTTTTTCACAGGGAATGCCTACTGACATGTGCATATACGTATGTATACATGCAAACGCGTATGTGAGTTAATGTTGCTATAAGAACTTTTGCTTATAGGATCTCGACTTTTCGGGTTGAGAGCAATGCCTTGTACAAACTTAATATTGTGTTACAAAGGTTTTCTTTGTATTATATGTAATTAGGATATGATATTCATTAGGTAACATACAGAACTATAACAAGGCATCTTAGAGTACCGGATAATTCAGAGTAGAGTGACTTCAATCTTAACAGTTGATTAGAAGAGCTTTCATTTCAATTATTAATATGCTTTCACCAAGGCTGGTTAGCAGAATATTCATTTTCTATATTTTTACTTGTTCAAACTGCAAAACTACCAACAATTCTACAGCCCATATAAGAGAGGGAACGCAGAAATACAAAGTGATACAGGGCTTCATTACACTTATATGACAGAAGTCACAGATATACGCTATGGCTCTATAATGGCATAAGGAAAATGGGATAAAAGGCCTAATCACTGCAGATGCTTATACAAATAGACCCAGTGAAGTCAGCGGGACTACCTGTGTGATTAATGGCTACTTGTGAAGAGAAGGCTTTTCAGGATCAGGCCGTGAGAGAGAGACACAGAAAGGTCTGTTTCATCCTTTCAGTGCAGATTTCTACCTAACAGGGTTGGCAAATTCATTCCGAGGAGATGGTGTTTCCATTTACAGAATGCCATGTACTCTGCTTTCTGAAAGAGCAGAGAACATGATAGAATGAAGGATCAGTCTGTACATTTCCATATTCATTGTGTATATATGATTAGAAAAGTTAAAATATGGTCTAAAGTTGGCTCAAGGACAGGCTTGCATCCACAGACAATGACGTTCTGTGCATAACAGACAGCAATGAAAACACTGCTAATTACAATGAGCATTGTTTTTCTTCCCCAGAGACTATTTCTGGGAATCAAGCTTGTTGTTTATTAGCAAATAAAAATCATTGTTCATCTGAAATTTAAATGTGGGCAATGTTAAGAGAAATGGAGACAAGGAAGCCCATAAATGTTGCCTGTCTTATTCATATACATTCATTAATGCCATTGACAAATGTGACAGATAGTTCTTTAATCACATGATTTATGGTATGTTCTGAGAACGCACAGGAAGAGGGGTTTCTTGGAGAGGGGTTTGTAGTACAAGGAACTAACAGATTGACATTCGGGTCAGTTGTGCCATTTAATGATGACCCTGTACTGGGACTGATATGCAGCCACATCATCCTACAGGGAGCCTTTGGGGGCATTCCACCACCATTTATGGGGTACAGGTTGCTCCCCTGTGCAGTCAGTCGGCTCCATTGGCCAGTATGTAGCGGGGTCAAGGCATGGCCCTGCCTCCTGCCCTCTTTTGGGGGCTATTGTGGAGAATTCAGTTATTAACTGAATGTAGAACAAGTCTGAGGATAACACGTGAAGACCTCATTAAAGCAGAAGCTAAGCTTGTCTGTCATTGTTAAAACTGATAATGAGAACAGGCTTCATATGCTTTTGAAGTATGTACAGAATACACTGTGTATACACAGCTGCAGAATAAATTGTATGATACATTGTACATGAGGATTATTGTAATGCACAAAGGGGCAGAGATTTGGATGTACAGTTACCCTAACATTAACATTTCCTGGGTTTTTTAGTTCTTTACTACATAGCTCTAACATCACTGTACATTCTCCAGGGGTCGAAGGGATTTAGGCACTCTACTGCCATTGATGTTCAAATGTCAATATCAATTCTGAATACCAAAATCCTATAAAAATACTAGGCCAGTTTCTGCCACTCTTATTCACACTGAATGGCACAGAACCTTATTTTGCCAGTAGTCCCACTGAATGCAGGTGGTGGAATCTGACTTTAATTAATTGACACAAGTGTTAAAGGAAAGTAAGTCTTAAAACCTCCAGAACAGTGCTAATTGTGCAAGACTCTAACCTAAGGTAAATATTTTCCTGATCTCAGATGATCCAGTTAGACTTTGAACCATTGATAGCTCTAGTGATTTTTTCTTCGCTAGTGTAATTGCTCTTGCTGTACTGTGTTGATACCATTTTTGTATTTTCATTATTGCAATTATAATAGCTGGTAAAGTTCCCATTGCCCAACTAAGCCTACAATCATTAAACCAGGCAATACATTTAAAAGATTTTCCCCATTCTCTTCTCCTCACCTCCACCCCCTATTAGCGGCTCAAATGGAGAATTTTAAACTGCTAGATCAAAACAGTACCAGTCATTTGTTTTATAACATCACACACCAGTCAATGTTAGGCAACTAAAGAAAAAATATTCACAAAAACACGAAACAAAAGTACAAAGAACAGCATAATACTATGTTAAACATTTTAAACAGCTCACTCTTAGATTCTCCTCTCTGAGCATAGTGCAGCATTATATTCATTCTCCATCAGCCATCTCTCCATAGTCTACAAAGAAAACTACAGCTTTGTTACTGCTTAGAAGTCAATAAGGATTGCCTGAAATGGACAAAGATTGTACGTATTTCTTTGTTTGCTCCCTTTCTAAAATATGGTAAGGTTCAAGCCGTTTTAAATACTTTTAGAATTTCAAGCTACAAGAGTGAGGTGTTGGTTTCTGTGTTTGTTTCTGCTTCTATGACCTTAATTCTGCAGGGAAGCCAGTGAGAGCTCAGCCCTTGGCAGGATCAAACACGGTCTATTTTATTATGCCACTAACCCAGTTCTGCTCTCAGATGTGACTGCACAGCTCCAGTGACCTACCTGCCACAAGCGCGGTGTTCAGAGGTACAGTACAACCTCAGACTTATGAACTCCAGAGTTATGAACTGACAGTTCAACCACACACCTAATTTGGAATCAAAAGCATGCAATCAGGCAGCAGCAGAGACCAAAACAGATAAAAGCGAATACAGTACAGTACTATGTTTAAATGTAAACTACTAAACAAAAAATAAAAGGAAAGTTTAGAAAAAGATTTCACAAGGGAATGAAACTGTTTATGCTTGTTTCATTTAAATTAAGATGGTTAAAAGCATTTTACTTTTGCATAGTAAAGTTTCAAAGCTGTATTAAGTCAGTGTTCAGTTGTAAAATCTTGAAGGAACCACTATCATGTTTTGTTCAGAGTTATGAACATTTCAGGGTTACACTCAACCTCCGTTCCTGAGGTGTGCATAACTCGGAGGTTCTACTGTATCTGAGGGCAAACCCGGGTCCTGTCAGCTGAAATGGCAGAACCTCCATTGCTACTGATAACCCATGCTGTCATTTTTGACTTTTTTCTCCCTCAGCATGTGTTATAAGCTTTTCTCTGCATTTCTTATGATGGAAATTGAGTTCCTAGAATGGGATGTACAGCCATGGTAAACTAGCATAGCTCCAGTGACTTCAATAGAGAGATACTTATTTACACCAACTTAGAATCTGGTGGGTCGTTTCAAAAGCTGCATTAACATAAAATAACCCTCAAGGGCCACCCACCTACATGCTAGACCAGTGCTAACGCAGATCAGTCCACACTCAGTGAATGCCAGCCAAGAGAGCTGCAGTGCAGCTGCATTCCCAAACCACTCTTGCTTCCATGCCTGCCCAAGTCTGAACCTGATTTCCCAGGCTCAGGTTGGGTGTGAAAACAAACACAAAAAACAATGCAGGTGTTTAGGTAACTTTGTTTTTGTCTTTCAATAATGGAAGTTAAACAGAATTACACAAACTGGTTTCAAAGCAGTGACATTCAAGCCCATGGCAAGTCCTAAACGTCCTGGAGGTCATCGGGACACTCACTGCTACAAGGATCCTATGGGGTGAGAAGGGACTGAGGCTTGGGAGTGCACTTGCAAAGGAGTGGTGGAGCAAAGAATGTAGAGCAGACTCATAGCAGGAGCAATGGCCTTGCTGCAGAGAAGCAGCAGGATTTAGTTGAAAGGTTTGAGAGGGTACAACAAAGAGCCACCAAAATGATTTGATGGCTGGAGAAAATGCCTAACAGATGTTAGAGAGCGTGATCTGCTGAGTGTCTCAAAAAGCAGATTGAGAAGTGGTTTGGTTACAGAGTATAAGAACCTTCATGGAGAGAAAGTACTGGAAACTAATGGGCCCTTTAATCTTCTAGAGAAAGGCATAATATGACCAACGGCTGGAAGCTGAAGTCAGAAATTCAAATGGGAAGTAAGGTGTACATTTTTAACAACCAGGGTGATCAATCAGCCATTGGAAAAAAAATACCAGGAGAAATGGTGGTTGATTCTCCATGTCTGGATGTCTTCAACTTAAAACTGGAGCCCTTTCTGGGAGATATGCTGTAGCCAAACACAAGTTATTGGGCTCAACACAGAGGTAACAGGGTGAAATGTAAGGGCCTGTGATAGATTGAAGATCAGACTATATAAAGCCCCTTTTGGCTTTAAATTCTGTGACCCTATGATAGGGCACTGAACTAGGACTTAGGTTCTATTCCCAGCTCTGATGTGTGACCTTAGGCAAATTATTCCACCTCTCTTTCCCCACCCAGCCTTTGTGTATTCAGACTTTCGTAGCAAGGGCCTATCCGTAACCACATGTACATACAGTACCAGCATAGCTGAGGCCTGCAGATGCTGCTGTCATAGGCATAATAATAGAGTTCATTGAGCCTATACAGAGATTTGTGCTAGCAGCGAGCAGGGCTGCGTGCATCAATCTATCCTGCAAATAGTTCCTTACTAAAATAACCTGATCCGAAATGCTTTTAAAAATAAATATAGAAGAAGTTGTTCGTCTTTAAATAGATTAACCAAACCATTCTATTCACTCATGCCCTCCCCAGGGGATCATAATTGAACCCCATCCGTGCTGTCTTCCAAAGTAAACTCATGTGTTTTATTATGACTGGTAAGTTTTTAACGTGGAACCCTTTCTAACCGCATAATTTTCCTGAGTCAGCAATGATGTTTTCCTTCAATGGGATGGCTACAGATAGACTAGGACACTTGATCTGTTCTGTACGACTTTGGTCCAGCTTTCCTGGACTATTTCAAGCACAATCAATAGAAATGAGATCCCTGCAAAAGCTGCATTTCTCGAATGAGGCACTAAATGCACTCATTTGCCTCACTTTCCCAAAACAGCCCATAGCATCTTGGAATGAGAAGACTCTTGTCCCTCAGAACACAGACAATCCCAAATGCAGACAGGACGGTTTTGCCTTCCAGGGAAAAATGCCTTTTACCATCAAGGGAAAAGACTGTCGATGGCTAGGGCAAGCAGATTTATCAAAGCAAATAACCACACCTATCATGGTGCGTGAGGGAGGAAGATGGGCTTGCTGTAGTTGGGAGCCAGGGCACGAGGGTTTTTGGGAACTGAGGTGGGGAAAGGGGAGGGGGGAGAAAATTGCATAGCCTACACTCCAGAGTCAAGTAATTTCCCATCTTGTCTTCCTCACTGCCCTTCTCTCTCCTTTCAGAGAACATACCATTTCTTGTTACCATTTCCCAAGAAAAAACCCACATCTCCCTCCGTTCTCTCTTGTTTTCTCCCAATCCCAGCCCCTCTATTTAAAAGTCTCCCTTGCTTCCAATTTATTGTATTTCTTCCTTGTCTCCTTCTGTTTCTATGCTCCCTGAGCTTTTTGTTCTTAGACTTTCTAGGCTTTTGTCTCGTCCCCCTCACCTCCTCACTGTCTCCTTTGCTTGTCGCCCCCTCCCCCGCCTGCCTTTTCCCCTCCTGCAATTATTTCCACCTTTCATTTTCCTATCCTAGCTCCCTGCCTTCTGTCTGCCCCTTGGCATAGCTGGTGGGTGGTAATGCTGAGCTGCCTGTAGGCTGTCCACTTGCTGCTCCACCCTCACTGCACACATGGGATAACTCACACGCGTATGGGCTGCAGGATCTGTCCCATCTCTGTGCTAAGATGAAGCTGAAAGAGTTAAAATAAGAAAGGAGACATTTCAACAGAGGCATACTGTTCTTGTTAGCTAACTGTAATGGATTTGGGACTGCATGGACAGCTTTACCTTCTCTCGCCAAAGTTTATGTTCACAAAAGTCCAATGTAACATTTATGTCTGAGCAGTTCCTTTCCCGTGTGAATAAATACACCATATGGAAAGATGGCTTAAGCCCACCTTCCTTGCCCTATCACCAAATTCATTCTTCATTTCTTATTCACCTGCAGCCAAATTCCCTCTGGGAGTTTGTTTTCAGTAGGAAGAGACAAACTGGGCTCATGAATGGTTATTTATGGCCAGACTAAAAGAAAACATTTTCTTCCCAAGGCAAAGTTATAAAAAATATTTTTGTTTAGATTCTGAACGCAATGCCTCTGTCAAATATAAGGATTTAAGCCACACAGTTTTGCAATCTGATAATCATCCCTGAAACTGTCTTTTGTATGTCCCCCGGTGTCAAAGTAATCTTAGCCGTTCAGGGAGTGCTGTTTCCAACTCTTCCTTTGATTACAATTTTTTGACCAGGATGGATTGAAAAACAAAGTTTCATATCAGAAAGCTCTTTTCATGTCTGAGATAGACTTTTCTTCTGTTACTACATGGCTGCATATCCATGTTGAAAGTTCATCTTACTTTCCAATAGGCATGAGTTGAAAAATGGGGAAGCAATGTGGCCTAGTGGGTAGAGCACTGGACAGACTCAGAAGACCTGGGATCTGTTGCTGGCTGTGACACAGGGCAAGTCACTTTGCCTCTGTGTGACACTTCCAAATTTTATACATAGTGTATGAAGTTTGTAAAGCATTTTGATGTCTTTTCCTCCGAAGAGCTAGGTAGTATTATTAAAATGTGGTGATCTTTACCTTCTCTTAGTACAGAGCTAAATCTCTGACGACCATTCAGTCACAGTCATCTGCTTTCTGAGAGCAATAGGATATGATTTGATTCAGGGCAAAGTGTTTTCTGAAGCAGTTTTTACATGATTTCTAGATGAGCTTTGCATCATGCATCCATACTGTTAGGACAGACTTAGACCGTGCTGGCAGCACCAGGAAGCTGCTGGTGTGCTTATTTGCATGTTTTAAGGTGATCTGCCAGATTTTCAAACAGAAGTGGTCTATTCCATAGGCTAAATATTTCTTAAAGAAAAAAGTACTCCAAAGACTTTGTTTTTTGTCTGATTTTCTGGTAGCAATCACTTGAACTGCTTGAAGCGATGCTGAATTTATAGATCTATTAAGGAGATAAGAACTATACAAGATGTCCCCCTCCCACTCTGTTAAATAATACATATAAATGGTTAGTTAAATAAATTAAACGTTCATACTTAACACGCTGAATGGTTAGCCATTCTTCATGTTATCTGTTCCTCTCCCTACGTATATCAAGGAAGATAACTATATACGGGAAGTTTCAAAATCTCTCAGTACCTTATCCAGAGTAAGATTTAAAGGTGTAATGGCACATGCTCACATCACATCTTAAAGTCTTACCCTAACCATGCCCATTGTTGGCCTTAATGGTGACTTCAATGGGAACAAAAGTTAAGCCTACACCGAGGCTCCGAAAAAGCCCATTCTACATGACCAAAGATTTTTTTTTTTTTTTTACCCGGACAAAAAGTGAATTCTAGCAATAGAAGCATAATGTCACCCTGGCACAGAAACGTGAACTGCAATGATTATAGTGTGCGTGAAAGTCAGAATGAGAAATGTGACATTTATGTACAACATAAAAAACCACCATAAAACCAAGAAAGTCATTTAAGAGCAGAAAATCCAAAACATACACAATAGTTCCCCTGGGACAGAGGCTTTTGTAAAGAAAAGTGCAATAATTAGTCTTAACCACTGTAGACACACTCGATTCTAACCGATGCGGATCACGGTTGTAAACTGCCGAGCCTCCTCCCAACAGAGGCAGAAGTTCAGGCTGTACAGCACGTCCTCAAAGTGCTCAGCACCTTTACAGGATCAAGTCTGACCTGAGAGTTTGGGTTTCCCTTTCCCTAGCTGATCACACTTCTGACATCCAAAGCACAGCTGAGACCATTTCCCTTCTACCTTGTCAACAACAGAAAGTTGCACTGCTTTAAACTGAGTTCAATAAACCAGTGCTAAAGGCTACATTGACACGCTTATTTCATTTTAAGCCAGGCTTGTTTAAGGTTAGCTTAAGTCTATTGGGAGAAATTGTTTAAACTGAAACAAGTCATTCTTAAACTGAAATAAGAGTGCCCACAGAGACTGGCACCAGTTTAACTAAAATGGAATTAAGTTAAACCAGTGCAGCTTCTCACATAGACAAGGCGCTTATCAAAATTCTCATTTATTCAATAGGGCATTTGCTTTTTTTGAAGGTCACCTACAAGTTATCCTCCAACAGATGACAAATATTTACTCCTTAAATTTGAATTAACAGTGAATAATTAATCATTAGAACAATTTACATCCAACAATCATTGGAACAACAAAAGGGTCGTGGTGGATTATCCATCACTGACAACTTTTAGAATCAAGATTGGATGTTTTCCTAAAAAATCTGCTCTAGGAATTATTTTGGGGGAAGTTTTCTCGCCTGTGTTATACAGGTGGTAAGACTAGCTGATCATAGTGGTCCCTTCCAGTTGGAATCTATGAAAAGTCTAAATTTGGCAGGTGAGTGACATTTTTGTCAGGAGAAAAAAAAAATAAAGGAAAAAAATTGAGTTTCAGAATTGATGGAATTTCAAGTTTAAACAAAACTACACTGCTGCAAAAATTTGTGACTAGTTTTTTTTTTTTTAAATATATCTGCATAAATAAGCAAGCCTGATGCAATGTCAAAGGAACTAACAGAAATCAGTTCCCTAATAGAGATGATGGGAGAGACAAAGTCAAACCAAATTACACTAGAACCTTCCAGTATACTTTAAGGCAGGGATGTGTCTATTATTGGTGCTTTTTGATGCCACATTTGATTCCAGCTACATTACAAAAATCAATTGTGTCAAGATGCAATTACAACACAGATGTGGTTTCCAAATTGCTATGCCCAAAGCTTTAGCACAATTCAGCAGTTAGAGACAAAATTAAAACACAACTCCGTCCCAGATACTCACTGCAAGATGGAATCATTTTTTAACCAAGCTGGAGACAATTGCGTTGTAACCAGAGCTCTTGACATTAATATTGCCAATGTTAAGTATTCAATAATCAAGAATTAGGCTCCCCCCAAAAGTAATGAGATTGACTTAAATCAGATTTAAATATATACATGTTCAGGTTCCTTTATTTGCCTTCTGGGTTTTGAGGCTTTAGGGCTGACTCACTTCATGTTTAAGCTTTTCTCTGCAATGAGGTGGCCTAGAAAGTTGCTTATTTTAAAAAAAATGAAAGCAGAGATTCTCATATAATCATATGTCTTCAGGAACTGGGGTTTTAAGAAAAAACACTAAATGTTTCATGGCTGACAAAAAAAACGGACAGAGTTGGCAATGCTGGATATTTATAGTGTCGAAAACCTTTGGCTAGAATAAAGGCTGCAAGTCCCATTTACTTGACATCAGTAGGAGTTTTGCTTGAATAAGGACTGCAGGATTGGACCCTGTATTTGTCATACTGAAGTATATGTATGTATTCTGTTTATCACTTTGAGTCATCAGCAGTTCAAAACAATTTTTTATGAAAGTTTGGAATTCCCCTTTAAGGTATGGTGAGGAATTTATGCATTGCAATAGCTCATTTTTGTTCCCTGGCACTTTTCTCACTTCCACATTGTACGTTTTGCCAATGTTGATCACTTCATTACAAAGCAAGGCTCTCTCGTGGAACTGTAAAGTTTTGGGGACTGATTTTGATCTCCCACTAGTGTTAATTCAGAGTAACTCCAATGAAATCATTCTAGAGTCACACCAGTGCAAGTGGGATCAGAGTCTGATCCAAATTCTTTTGCACTTTGCAGAATTCTACAAATTATTAGAGATTGTAAAGTTCTTGGAAGATGAAAAGCATTATTTTAACTACTATTATGTATTCTTATTTATTACCTCTTAAATTAAAGTTCTTAATAAGGGTAAGTACTATCAGTCAAATCTGCCATCATTTACACCAACATGAATCTGCAGTAATGGCACTGACTTCAACAGATTTATGCCAGCACAACGGAAAATAGAATCTGGCACAATACGTTTCCAAAAACATCACTGCCATCACCTTTTGTTTTCTGGTGAAGCAAAACCTGCCTCGAATTTCATCTTTTCTTATCAAACAAGATGAATATCACACTTTCAGCCAAGTATCTATAGTCAGGGTCTGAGTCTTTTCTCATACTACTTGTACTTTTGCTTCCAGTGGAGTTACTCCTTATTTACACCAGCATGAGTGAGAGAAGAATCAGACACTTTAATCTTGAATGCTTTTGTTTCCAGGATAAATGACTGTGTTCTGCTCCTTTCCCCATGACTTATTCCAGCCATCAGGCTGCCAATTCAAACTGGCTCAGTGTCAGGGCTTGACAGAGCAAAAACAACTGAAAATTAGCAATACTACATCTAGCTGGCTAATTTGGAAGTTATTTCTTCTGCAAATATAACTGCTGGGAGGGAGAAAAGCCATTAGTTTTTTTAAATGGCTATTCCAATTACAGTGTGTTTTGCAAGATTTTGCTCTGCAAGTTTTCAACAGGAAACAGATGACTTGAAAACCTGAACCACCAAAAGGGGGAGGAGGGGGAAAGAAGAAGAAGAAGAGAGAAGCATAAACAGCTGCTATAGAATGCAGGCAAATGTAAATGAGCAACCAAGCAAGAGATGGCAATGAGCCACATACACATCGGAGATAACAGACAGCAGGGGTATTGCAACACTAGTAAGACATACTGGCTGCACACAATTAAAGTCTCTTTTATAAAGGATGGTCTGGTTTTAACATTTGATCCTTTGCAAGGAGGTGAGATTCTTTTATAACTTTTCATATTAAAAATGTTTCTTTTCTCCTTGCTTGCAGAGTTTAAACAAAGAAACTAAAAGAAGTAGGGCCTGACTCATTTACATTAAGGGCCATTTACACTGCTCTGGTAGGATAAATGAGAATCAGGTTCATAGACACCTGTTGAGAACTGACTACCACTTTGCTAATGAAAACTACAGCAGTGAAAACAAAAAGGGAAGTATATGGTACTGGTATAATTCTTATTGCACAACTCCTGTTTAGACCAATGGGAGTTTCATCTAGGATTTAAAAAAGGCAGTGTATAGTCCAAAAGTAGGATTTAGATTTGAAATGGGAGTGCCTCTGATATGCCACTTTGATCGCAGATTTTATATGATACAAAATTGTATCTCAGCTCAGAATTGAGCCCCAGAACTTTACAATGCGAGAGGTTTGAGTGCTCAGTCCTGTTCACTAACAGGCATTAACTTTGCACCTGCATTCTCACCCATTTAGAGGTGAAAGCCAACCAATTATTTGAAAATGTAGACCACACATTTTAAAAAAAAAATTCCTAATGCCAGCTTTCTTGCAAAACGGTTTAATAATTTGACTATAAAATTATTAAAGGATGATTGGCTCTGAAGTGTGACTCAGTAAAAATGCCACCTTTTTACTTCTTTCATCTGTCTGTTTATATCCAGACTCATTAGCTGCCTTTGCTCATCAAAATACGCTTTACCGACTTTTAACTCCTCTTGGCATTGCAAAGCAAATGCAACCGTGGGAGAGCACGTAGGATTCTATTCCAGTTCTTGTATTCTCACAGGCCTGATAGTGAGACTAATGGGATCACGGTGTAGCATCTTACTCCACAGCAATCTCACCCTTGAGAATTGTTAACTAATTTCCAAAAGCAGTCTTTATTTGCAGATATGTGAGACAGGGTAAACCCAGTTTTACTGTCAGATTCCATACGTCAGTGCTGGCAATTAGAAAAAAAAACCTGTTGTACTTGTCAGATGAGCTGGTTTGATCTGGTGGGACACATGCAGAACTACGTGATTTTTTTTATAAAGAGTCAGTTTTCAGAGTGAAACATTTTAAAAGCCAAAGTTCCTCCAGCCAGCGTGTCCAAAATGTTTCATGCTAAAAATGAGGTCTCCTGAAAGATGTTCGATTAATTTTAAATTCTTGCTGTTAATGAGAAAATGTATGGGACAAGGACTTTGATTTGCTCCAACACAGACATTTTTGGCCACTCGAGCTGCCCACGATCCTGGAAATGACATTGAAACTGGATGAAACTATGGGAAAGAGGAGATCACTGTCAAGTGCAGTAACTCCGTTTTTGACAAGCCTTAACTAAATATTTCAGGATGTTCCAATATTCCTAACAGATTAATTTTATTTTTTTTGCGTGGGGTAAGGCACCTACAGCTGGAAGTGTAGTCAGAGACCAAGTGCATCATCTGTGATTCACACCCAGCTCCACCAAGAAACATGAGGTCACATGTGGGAGCTCTCTCCTTCCCCTGATATTTTGGCTTCCACAACCATAGTAAGATATGATAAATGTTAGGAGATGGGCTTGCATGATTTTTCTGTATACTAGTTTAATATACAGTAGTAACAGAAGAACATTTTCTTGGCTGGAGACCAAAGGACTTACCAATTTAAATCAGAAAACATGCAGAAGTGGTGAAAGGTTCCGTAGCAAATACCTGAGCCAGCCATTCTCCCAAGTCTTCTTAGCGTAACATGTCTCAGGTGGCACCAAATCACCGAATTTGGTCCACTGGTGTCAAAATGCAATGTTCTTATAGTAGCCAGTCAACACTCTTCCACTATTCTCAGCCCCAAGCATTCAAAAATCATGATTCAAGCTCCCAAAATAAGGAGACTAAGTCTAAATTCATGTGATTTTTAAAAATAAAAGTGTGGGGGCAGCTTATCTGCCTTCTGGTTTTTCATCCTTGAAGAGTTTTAGCTTTTCTCCATAGCCAAGAGGGCTAGAAATACATTTTTTTTTAAATTAAAAACAGATTCTTTCCTAATCACATGACTCCAGGAGCTGTAGCTTTGAGAAGACACCACAAATCTCAAGACTTACAATAAAATTATGAGTGCCAGTAACATTGCAACTCCACAGCTTTCGGTAGCTCAGCATTCCTTGACTGCCATAGCAAAAGATTTTCTCTCTTAAAAAAAAAGAAAAAAAAAAACCTTCAGAAACTGAAATTAAAATGTAATGAGAATCTGCTAGCGACAGAGAGCCAACAAAAAGAGAAAAGAATATCAGGCACAATAGGTAGCAAAGCAGATTGCCTTACAATGAATATTAATATTCATTGAGATTTGTTGAGTCCTTGTACTGAAGCCTGGTCAATAGCACTAAATGTACATTAATGCAAAATTATGCATCATCGTAATCAAGAACATGTCAATGAACGTGATATGTAGACAGCACTGGGGAAATGGTTTCAGGGTCACGGACTGGAATTTCCTACATTTGTAGTACTTGGCAGAAAAGATGAAAACAGAATAGGGTGCAGTGTTCATTACAATTTTATTCTATCTAGATTCTTACACAGTACTTATCACCACCGTCTGAGCACCTTCCAGTAGTGCATTAAGCAATGTGCATCTGTCATGTATTTGTTCTCTTATCCTCTCTCCAGGGGGAGAAGTGTTTGAAGTAGCATATCTTGTTTTAGTAGGGTGGTTTGGTTTGGCCCTATTTCCTAAAGGGTCAGAAATGACTATTTTTATAAAAAAAATCATTTTATATTTATAGCACTTTGCATCCTAAAAGATCCTAAAATATTTGCAAACGATGGCTCTGATCCTTTAAACACGTAAACGTGCACTTAACCTTACTCATGGGAGTAGCCCCTTTGAAGTCAATGAAAGCAGGCAAAGCATATTTGGGGGAGCATGAAACCCATGGAGATGGCACTGAACTATGGGGTCCAAAGGCTAATCCTATCTTGCATTTGATTGGTCAAAAGTATATTTCTGAAAGGGGAATAGCGGTATGGGCAGGAAAGAGTCTCATAAATTTTTAGGAAGGAGAGATTCCCTACCCACTCACATAATGTGGACTGGGGTGAAAACATTCCCCTTTAGCATAATGGGAAGAGTATCCTTCTCCATATAACTGGAAATGAGGAGGAGCAAAGATAGTTTAACCCACGTGCTTCTAGGCCACTTGACTTGCAAAATACACCCTTGAAAATGTGAACTGCTCAGGAGGGTTAAAAGTTTGTCATTAACATTTCCTGAAGATCCTGGGTTATCCCACAAGAGCTGCCCTTTGAGATCCATGAATTCCTGACCCTGGGTTCCTTGATATTTGGGCAGGCCCAGACCAGCCAGAGCTCTGGGGAGAGCTGTTGCTGCCACAAGCTCCCTCCCAGACCAACACCACAGCGGTCTGATGTTCCCACCAAGCTTATGATCCAGGGTTCCAAGGGTGTGTAATTATGCTCTAAGAAAAGGAGTGGGGAGAGACTGGGGAAATGATTAATTTCTTTTCCCGTTTAAGCCAACTCACTTTCTCGTCATGAAGGAGGGAGGCCTCAGGACTTGGCAAACGAGCCTATATTACAAGCACTTGGCTGGATGTGATTACATTTTGTCCCTGAAAAAAAAAAAAAACTGGGCACATTGATCAAAAAGCATGGGGTTCAGCTTGTGGTGTTTGAAATTGGAGGTGGGGTTAATGACCCTGTGGGACCTTTTCCTCCTCCTCCCCAGGAAGGTTTTTCTGTTTGGCACCACCTGATTTGCTTCCAAGTATTTTTATGAGCCCCAAAGATAAGTAATCTCTGGCAGCAATGAATAAGCAGTGTCCAGAGAGAGGCATGACACCATCAGAGGCAAGGAATTTATCCCGCCTCCCTTCAGCTGCATGGCAGAATTTTAACCAGGGAGTCCCCGAGTTCTCCCTGCAGCACTTTGATGTCCTAGGACACCTGCCTATTGCTGAACAGGCTTCTTGTCTCTGATCTCTGCAAAGAGGGGAGCAGCAACACAGTAAACATGGGCCCGAGAGCAAGCAACACGTGTATTCTAATTCCAGTCCTGACTCTGAGCCCTTCATCAAGTCACTTGACTTCTCTGCCTTAGTTTCTCCAGCTGTAACATGGGGAATAATCACCCTCACCTATCTGCTTCACAGGGTGGTTGTGACAATCCGTTAGTTTGTAACATGCTACAGAACTGCTAAGATTCTCTGGAAAGTGTCTGGCCCTGGTCTCATTGCTTATTTGGACAACTGACTCTTGCCAAGATTTTCTCAATACAGCAGCTGTGCAAGGACCCCAGCACAAACAGATGGGCTTCACCTTTCCCACAGCAGGAGTGTAGGGGATCCAAAGCTCCCCATTACACATGATTTTTAGAAAATTAGAGTTACATCTGGTTGCACTTAAAAGAAATCATCTCACTCTCAAGTCCTCAGGCTTACCCTCTGCCTAGTGGTAATATCATGGTGGACCAGAGTCCGTCTTACTGGGCAACGGAAGGGAGGAATGGTTGCACAAGGCCACCCAAAAATGCAACAACTCTCTCCGACTCAGATTGCCTCAGAGCCGGAGGCTACGGCTCCGAAAAGGAATGGAGCGTGCACTTCCAAGCACTTGCTGCTAATTGGAACATACACAAAGGCAGGCAGGGGACCTCAGTTTTAGGCCAGCAGATCACATGCCCCTGTGGAGCAGCACTAGGTATGTGAGCTGAACCCACCCACCAGCACTACAAAATAGTCCTCAAGTGAGGCATAGACTTTGTGCTGGCCCCTCCCCCCGGGGGGAAGATCACTGCTAGTGTACCAGAGGGCACAGTTTGAAATCTTTCCTGAATGCCACGTGGAAGTGGTTCAAGAAGCAGCAACTCCTTTCTTTCCAGTGTACCCACACAAGACAAGGTAGGATCATGGCCTAGATATGAGAATTTTCAAATTGTGCATGAGACACAAGATAACTGGCTCTGTAAATGTCACAAGCCTTGTCCTGGCAAGAACACTCTAAGCTATGTTTCCCCAGGCCACGAGTGAGTGGGTGTGAGGTGCCAATCTGCCACTCCCACAAGGTGCTCTCTTCCTCAGTGACAGACTTGACAAAGTTTCTCTCCTAGACAACTGTGAGACGCTGCTAAAAACTGGAAGGATGCTGTGAAATACTGGGCCTATTAGTCAATGGCAATGAAAGTCTGAGACCCAGCTGCTGAAATATTATGCCATGACCAAAGTGACATCTTTTCATCTGTTGGGATGGTCGCACCATGTTTTTGCTTTGAACATGCAAGGAGAAACAGCAATGCAAAAATCAAAACCCAGCAACAAACACAAAAATGGTGACGTTACTTACACCCCCCGCCGCATACACACACCAAATACACTATAGGGGAGCTGGTAGCAATCCCTCTATTTAAGTCACCTGACATGTTCCATTATAAAAGATTCTTGCAACCTTTTCTCTGAGAAGATCTTACACCTTCCTTGTTTTGGCAGGGGGCGTGGCCTCTGACTACAGAAGAGCTTTTTCTTTGCCCCAGGACATTCTTTGCTGAGACATAAACAAGTTAAAAATAGATATTTCCCGTCTCTTGCCCTCATTCCTAGGGGAAATTGTGACAGCCTCCCAAAATCCACATGCATTCTAAGGTCGGGCTGATGCCACCAGCACATAATGCATTGGGAACACCTAGGAGTTGCTGAAGCATCCGTGGGGGCTAGGGCAGGAGAAAGAGCTGGGCTAGGTGCCCCTTCCCCACCTTAACCCAGTATCTGGCTCCAAGTAGCTCATATCCCCTTCTAGGGGCACCACATAGGGCAGGGGCTCCCTCAACTCCTAGAGAAGTCGGGATTGACAGCCAGAGTGATCTGGGTTCTCCCTCCCCCAAATGCAGCACCAAGACCCAGCAGCCCATCTGGGATAACAGCCTTCTCCCATTAGCAGCTATTGTGTATAAATTGCTCAAGGGGTAGCGACCAGGGCTGAAGGCTCTGGGCTCAAACGCGGCTGGCAATGCGTAACGGGAAATTGTTACAGCTGAACATAATGGAACTTGGTTTTTCCCCTCAGAAATAACCTAGGAAATTACATACAAGAAAAGTACATTAGAAGAACACGATTAAAGTTGCAACAAGTCAGGCACGTCATTGGGCCGTTAGTTTGGTGTGGTGTCTAGCTGCACTGTGCCAGGAGGAACACTCAGAAGGACTGGTAATTTTGCAATTCCTCCCCCCACTCCCTTCTTGCCCCAGAAGGGAAGCAAGTTGCTATACCCTTTTCAGGATACACCTCCCCTAGCACGCAGCCGGCTACAATGGCTGGCAGATAGGCAGGCAGAGCTATGGCTTCCTGATCCTTTCAATCCTTCACTACCCACTTCCTCATAGCAGGAATTATCAGACATCCTCGATCCCTTTGCCCCCCCCATCCTGCGCCACAATCCGATGAGGTCCTATGCAGCCTTGCAGGGTTTAGGGTGCAAGATGCTACCCTGTGCTGCGGCATAGGGCCCCGAGTACAGTCTTTAGCTTCCTCTTTCCCAACAGAGGTTTAGAAGCTTTTTCTGTTGGTGGTTTTGAACGTTTGTTTCTGCTTTGGAAGTCACCCTCCTCAGTGCTCTGTGGTCAGGCAGAGTCTTATTTTCATCATGTCTGAGAAGACTCTATTGCTGATAAGAACGGCTTTCCAGTCGTGACAAGGCAGGATGATCAATCGGGAGCTGACATACGACAGTCAGCTGGTAGGTGTATGTTTAAAAACAGCTTGTTCCAGACTTTGAGCTTCTGCTGTATTACAGCCTGAAAAATCCCTGGCAGGAACTGCACTTTTTGTCCACTGAGAGACTGCTCTGACTGTTCTGCTTTAGCTGTTTGTCCTGCAAGACAAACTCACTGATTCTTCAGCCGGTGAAACAACCTTGGGACAAAATGTCCTCCCATTGTGATAGAACACCATAAAATGGTGTTCCACCAACCCTTTGTAATTTGGGGCGCACTTGATTACCTTCCAAATCCTGCTTGATCAAGATGACTCACATATTTAGGGAACAGCAGCCCAGATTCATCCCTGGATTAATTCTATTGACTTCAATGCAATCTAATGGTCCCTACTAACTTCAGTTTCGAGCAGGTCAAAAAATTAACAATTTTTTTCATAAAAAAATAGTGCTTTGATCATACATTTTACATGGAAAAATTCTGTGTGTCAAAATTCAAAGTAACAAGACAATTGCAGAGAAATGACTAGTGACACGGACCAATCAGTTGAAAATGCCATGGTTAGGCTTTGATTATGAATTAACAGTGGGAAAAAAAAAAAAAATCAATATAGCAACCAACTGCCAGAGCAGAAAGGTGGGAACTGCCGAATATTACTAACCACCCAACTCTTCTGTGAGCAGCTGTATATCGTACAGACAGTTGTTGTCAGTACTTTGGTATCTGTGGGGATTAAATTTGAATGCAGTATATTAATAAACTGGGCAGGTCTGCAGTAAATGAATAGTAAACCTTCTCTCAACCACTTGAAATAGACGCTGGCACTTTCCTTCATTCAGGCTCCTTTCTCTCTCACACATGATTGCCATAGGTTGCCAGGAGACAGTATCATTCCACATGAGGGCCAGCCATTAACTGCATTTTGCATTCTCTCTCTTTTCCCTCTGGCTCTTGCTGTTTTCAGTGAGAAAAATCTGGCAAACCTCTGTTCTCCCTTTCTGATATAAAGGCCCATTTTCACTTTGAGTTTTCAGAGCTGTCACTGGGTCTGTCAGGAGAACCGAGGGGAATTCCAAACCAGATGTGCATATCTGGACAGAAAAAGGATTGCAATGGTCTTTAGAGGATGGGAGCTGTTCTAAAATGAGGTTAGTAAAGCACTCAGGAGCTGTGTCAGATGAGTAAAAGGCGCCTCAGATCAGTCTGAATCTACTAAACCTTGGGAAACATCTAGGTTTGGATCCTCAAAAAGTGCCTAACTCCCACTGAAATCAAATGAGAGTTGGGTGCCTAATACTTTTGAGGAACTGGGCTCTAGTCTATATTGGGCATGCTCAGAGGCTTAACACAGTCACTTCTAGTCAATTCTAGTCACTAACATTACACAGTCTCGTTTATGCAAAAACATAGGAACGACTACATAATGAAATCCTTTTGCTCATCTTTAGCAATTTTAACTACTTTACGGCTTATATTTTAAAACAGAGCTTGAAAAAATCCATTTCACCTGTGGGAAGCTCTCTCTGGTGATATGGTGACATAAGCCATCAAAGTCTGCAGAATATAAGCTTTCGTCTTTAATTAAGCAAGTTAATTGCCCTTATGGTTGGAAAGAAAACCTAGTCACCGTGATCAGAATGTAAACCAATACAGTATTGCTTTCCTGAGTCTGCAGATGAACTGCTCCCAGTGCAGTAGAGCGCCGTCTACGTATCCAAGGTTCGCATCGCGCGCTCTCCCTGGGACAATTCCATTTGGGCTTCTGTGGAGGGAGTCGCTTTGGAGAAAAAAAAAACATGTCCTCCCTCCGCATGGCATGAGCTCACATGCACCATACTTATGAGGTCCCACCGCATGGAGGATGCCATTTTGGACTGCTTAAGTCATGCAAGGGGCATGCCTCACTTAAAACTGTCACAGCACACCACAGTTCAAGTGCCACTCCTGCAGCTCATATAGCGACTTTGCTAAGCAGAAGCAGTGTGAAATTAAAGAGACTTCACCTTCACTGATGCTTTACAGAATGTGGTGGGCCCCAGAGAGATTGCCAGGGACTGTATTCATTTCATGCTTCTGTTTGGGAACATTATTATTCATGGTGGAACAGGATCTATAAAATGAAGTCTAAAGAGGGGATAAGTAGCAGAGGCCTCTCCTTACAGCACCCTTAACAGAGTAGGAGAAACAGTGTAACAAAGACTTTGCACTCATAGAATGACTCCACAAAGTGCACAGTTTGGCCCCTTGTCTTTTATATCTACTTCTGGCTAATAGGCTTAGTTCTCTGGCCAGCAGGGGTCAATTACATTTTTCAGCCTTGAATTTTTGTTAAAAAAGAAAAGAAAATATAGCTGGAAAAGAGCTATGTTATCAGCCAATGTTTTCCAAGGTAAATAGTGATTTTGGGTGCCTAATATGAAACACCTTAAAGGGGTCTGATTTGTGGGAAATGCTGAACACCGATTCTCTGAAAACCAAGCCCCTTTTAGATGTCTGTAGGCAGGTTGCACGGTCCAGCTGGGCATCGCGACCCTTTCTCGGGCCCAGGCTCCGAGGAAGGTCCCAGCGCCTTGGTCTAGGGCAGGGGTGTCAAACTCACTTCCTATGGCAGGCCACATTTAAATTGAATTCCGTTCAAGGGGGCCACGCATTCCATACACTAAAACACCTCATACTCTACTCTACTTTACATACTCCACTCTCCGCCAAGAAATCTCCCTGCAGGGTGAAATTCGGCGGCAGAGTAGGAGAGTCCGACGGCCTTTTCCTTTTTGAGACGAGATCTCACGGTACCATGCGCTGACACGAGATCTTGCTCACTTTTACTGAGCTCGGCTCAGAAAAAACTGCCGGCCCGGATACCACAAGGCGGCGGGCAGGATTCGGCCCGCGGGCATTGTGTTTGACACCTGTGGTCTAGGGGAATAAGTTTAGTCGATTATGAGCTGTAGCCACGGCGCCTGGTGGGGAGCGCTTACTTTGCAGTCTGTAGCCCCCTGTCCCTCACGTACGGCAGGGCTGAGCAGGAGTCCCCGATCCCGCCTTCCAACAGGCGGGGCGGGCGAGCAGTCTATTGCCCCGGCCCTCAGGCAGGGTGGGCAGGCAAAGTGGTCTTTGGCCCCCAGCACTCAAGCAGGGCACGCAAATACAAGTGTTCTATAGCCCTGGGCCCTCAAACAGGGCGGGGCAGGTAAGTAGGCTGGTGCCCCAGCCCTCAGGCGGGGCGGGGCAGACAAAGCAGCCTGTAGCCCCCGGCCTTTCCACAGGCAGGGCTAGCACAGTAGTCTGCAGCCCCCGGCCCTTAAGCTGGGCAGGGCTGGTGAAGGAGTCAATAGCCCCCGGCCCTTGAACGGGCGGGGCAGGCAAAATAGTCTAAAGCCCCCGTCCTTCTTGGCAGGTGGGGCTGGGAAAGCTCAGTAGCCTCTGGGCGCTCAGAGGAAGCCAAGCGCTCCCGGAGTGGCTAGGGAATGGGGGAGGGGGACACAGGCCCACCCAACCCCACTGCGTCCCATCCCAGGGCCCTATCAATGGCGAAGTGTTTTACCACTGAGTCAGCGGGGATCCAGCCACAACACACTGACTGGTCTGGCCACGCACTCAGCCACTCTCTAGCTGGCTGTCCCTGGGCTACTTCTTCCCACCCAATCCCTGGGTACCTGCATCCAAGTGTCTCCCTCCAGGTCGCTGGGGTAGACGGCAAACGGGAATCCAGAGAGTCCCTCATCGTCGACTGGCAGCAGGCCTGGAAATTCCTCAGGGTCGTCTGCGGAGGGCATCTCCTCCAGTCACAGGGCCCCAGGGGTTCCTCTGGTACACGGGGCTCAGTCCACTCCTGTGGATCCCCGACATCAGGCAGCTCCTCCAGGTCAGGGCCAGCCTCAGGGGGCTTCTCCCACTCTGCGGTCTTGGGTATCCTCTCCTAGCTACTAGGGTCCGGCAGCCCTCTCCAGTCACTCAGCCCTGGTGGCTGGGCAGGCCCTGGAGGCTCCGGTCAGTGGGGCATTGTTTCAAATAGCCACAGGGCCTGTCAGGCCTAGACCACGACCCCCAGGAAGACACATTTACCTCTGGCAGCAGCTTCCCCCCAAATGAGCTGCTGGGCCGGCCTTTTATACTTCCCTCCCCGGTCTTGGCTCCACCCCTCTGCTTCCGGGTGCCTGGCCTGCAGGGCCTGGTTCTGTCCAGTAGGGGCGTCGCAACCCTTCCTCGGGCCCAGGCTCCAAAGAAGGCCACAGTGCCTTGCTACAATGTCAAACAGAGCATCCGAAAATGGAGGTATTGAAAATCACTAGTCATTTGTAAATCTTGGCCCCCAGCCCATTCCCTGATCAATGCAGGTTTGTTCTTTACAACATAATTCACTAATGTTTTGTCCAATCCAATTTTAAATATCAAACACAGCTCCCATCACTTCCCTTGGGAGACTATTCTTTCAAGGCTCACGTGGAGGAATTTCCCTGACATTCAGCCTGAATTCTCTCATCTAACTAGGCACCTCCTTTGCTCAGTTCCATATTATTACTCCTGATTATACTCCTCAGCCCACCGTAAACAATTCTTTTCCCTCCATGGGTCCTGTTTCAACTGAAATAAGTGGCAAAACTCCCATTGACTTGCAAGTGCATGACTGGATTGTTGGCATTTTCACCTTCCAGCTGCTTGTTGACATGTATCAAATTCCCCTCCTGTGCACTTAAACAATGGAAAAACGAAACCAAAGAAAGAAAACAGTTACAGTAATCAGATCAGACTGCTGTGCACATAGTTTTACTATAGAACTTGTGTCCGGCTCCTTAGCTTAGCACCACAGCATGAAAAGTTTCCCCATTCTTGCCTTCTATCACTAGGAGCAGTGACAAACATGCCACAAAAGTCATGTAGAACGCATTGTTATTCCTTGGGGATTCAGGCATTTAAAATGACTTTGGAGGAATGGCAAGCCTAAGCTTTGTCACAGTGGGAACAGTTAAGCCACACCAAAAATTAAAGCAGACTCCTCCCCCTCTATAACTGCAATCAAGTCACTGGTCCTAAATCCCCTTAGCCAGACAGAAAGTGGAGCTGTTCAGCAGCGTGGAAATAGAAGAGCTATTTCAGAGCATTCAATCAGATAAATCTCATCAGCATAACAGTTAGCATAATGGGCGACCTATTAGCAGTGCTGCGCTAACAGGTGCATGTCAAATAAAAGCCAGAAAGATAGCACCAGGCTGCTAATTGCCCCCACTCTTGCCATGAAGACTTAATAACTATGTTAGGAAGCAAATTAGCCATGCTTGTAAACTTCACTGGGCTAGCTGTTTTGTTTTTAGAGCCAATTAAAATAATTGTAGCCAGGTCTGGTTAATCTGAATCGGTTTGCAAACTCCATTGCCATTTAGACCTATATGTTTTTTCAAAACTTGCCGTCAGCTACTGGGGACGGCTGCTGTCAGTCACTATGCCATTGCAGTCTTTGGACATGGCAGAGTTGTAAGCGAGGCACAGGTTAATGGCAGGTGTCACTGTGTATGTGAAAGGCCAAGGGGTTATATTGTCCTGTTGCTGCTTGCACATCTCTCCCCTTTGTCTCTCGGCATGTGGCTTGTATCCTGAGCCCACGGTATCCCTGTGGCCAGCACGTGGACAGCCAGTAACAGAAAAACAAAGAAGTTCACAAGCACATACGCATACAGCCAAAGCTTTGTTCCGGTTGTGTTTACTTGCAAGGAAACAATCAGGCATTGTGTCTGTTTTTTAGACACACTGTAGCCGTGTGGCTGTGAGTGATCTGGCTCTAGCTAGCTAAAGCGCTTTTGATTCGTAAATGTTATTTAATTCATTTCAGGCCAGCGTGTGTGGGTGACAAAGGAAGGTGAAGGTACAAGTTGGCTCTTCCCTTCTTCTACACCTTGGACAGGGGACAAGCCAACTAGAAGGTCTTGCAGTCCAGTCTGTGCTAGTCACACATTACAGGTATTAATGAAGTGGCATTAGCAATCCCTACCTATCGCCGGTACTTAGGTGGGCCCCATTACCACCGTCTCTGACCACCTCACTATCATTAATGTATTTATCCTCACAACATGGCTGTGAGGCAGATCGATGGGGAACGGAGGCAGAGAGAAACTGAAGTCCCAAAGTCATACAGGAAGTCAGTGGTGAAGCAAGGACTTAAGCCAGACCCCCTAAACATTGACTAGACCATCCATCAGCTCTCCAGGCCAAGTGCATAAACCACACTATGCTGGGGTTAGAAGGAAGGTTCCTTGTACTGTTATCGTTACAGAAGGCCAGCCTCACCCAGGCCCATTGCGTAGTGTTGTACGTACATTCCTTGAAGTAATGATTATGACAGCCACCTGTGTGTTTTCCATAAAGGTTCTTGATGCCCATTCTCTCCTGAAATGTCTCTGGCTTTGCAGTACACTGAGGCGCCAGCATGGAGGCATCATTTTAAAAACAATCCTCCAGCTACCCTACACTGTCTGGCTAGTGAACCTGAGAATCATTACATCTCATTTTAAATGCAGCCAAGTGCTTTATGGCATCAAGGCACCAAATATTTCAGTCCTCTGCCACTGCTAGATTGGCCATATGAGGAAGAGAAACACTGGCACTGCACAGTGTCTTGTGATACTAGGAACTGCATATACTAACATGCTTCAATGCAGTCTGAATGGATTTATAGGCTTCTTTCCAGTTATATTTTCTCTTCAATAAAAGCTATCAGTTCTGATAGGCAGATTGGTTAACAAGCAATAAAGTACGACATAGAAAGCATTCCATTCTCACAACAGACTACTCTGGTGCTCATGATTTTTCTCCTTCATCTTTTCCATTTGGTTTTATTTCCCTCTCCTGAAATTAAAAACCATCCCTCCCTAATACTTAAATGCATTTGTATAATTTCCCATGGACACAAAAGAAAACCTTTTCAATCCTTCATCTATGCTGCTTCTTCTCCAGCAAGCCCATCAGTTTGTCTATTACTAAGGCTGCATGTCACACTGATACAATAATCAACACTAACACAATGTTCTGTTTTCAAAGACCTTTTTGAACTCTAATTGTCTGAATTATCGCAGGTACAACTTTAACCCACCTCTTAATAGAATTGTATCTGTGCTACACAGCAGCCTCTGAACACTCTAAACTTTGGATCAAGGACTTTATGGCTTTGGCCTATGAGTATAATTCACTCAAATTTTCAGAGGTTGGAAACATTGTAAAACTTGTCAGAGTCTAAAAATATAATAAAATGCACTATATGATCCCCAGGCAGAGGATGTTATTCATTTTACACCCACCCAGCCATAATGGTTATTCCAGCCAGACCTAAATATTTGTTCCTAAAATCACTTTGCACTTGTGAGGCCTGCTTTTCTACTGCCTTACATTTTGTATAATAACTTACACTTGTGCAAAACACATTTGATGACAACGAGAGCTTTCAACTGCAAGGTCAGACACTTAATTTTTTACAAGACCAAGTATCCACTCCAGTCTCCACCCAAAAGAAAAACCTACTTAGGGTTGAGAATGCCAGGCTCACCAACAGTGCACACAGATGCATGCAGTTACCTGGAATCATACCATTGCACTGCAAGAAAGAATGCTTCCAATTGTCTCTCTTCCTTGTTGCTCATATAGCAACACTAAGAATTATTTTATAGATAAACTTCATTTTAACTGAGGGGAGGAAGTTACTACAGGATGCAGATAGCCAGGAAGGATAGAGGCCTATTTCGTGGAGAAAAAGCTTCAGAATTACACAGTCATTTTCCTGTACAGATGGTAAAACCAGAATCTCCATTAACTGCTCAAGTGCCATGCCAATATAACTCAGTTCATACTGCCTTGGCCAGTGTTTCTAATGTGGCAAGTGACCAATGCCGCACATCTGAAAGACACTAACATTACTATCCCTTTTAAGCAACAAACAGGGATTGAAGAAGGCTGTAAGGTGGATGGGGCTGACAGAAATGCGGGACCATAAAAACTCACTGGCATCAGAGCTTAGCATGGTGTTTTAAATGTAAAATGAGCAACTGATCTGTTGCAATGCGAAGCTGAAAGTGGAGTTTCATCCTGCACTTGCCACCATGGTCTTGCAGGGAAAGGGAATTATTTCAAAACCAAGGAGCAGGGAAGAAGAATGCGGCTGCAGACCAATCAGTGAACATGGAGGGTGTTACTGGCATATATTTTAGGAGCTCTTTGGAGCACTGGAGGCCCTCGCTGACTCAGTTAAGCCTTAGACTTTCCCTGGCAAGGAGCCTATACCACATGTTGTGTAGGGCACCATGCAGCGTCCCCTTCTCAGACATACGCCGACCATCCTAAAGCACTGATTGGGTTAAAGCTCCTTGAAACAAACAGCGAACCTGAAATAAAAAAACACCCGAGGACTTTACACCACAAGATGTCTGACTTGCTTTACAGCACAGCAGAGGAAAGGTCACTGGACACAGAGATGGTGTTTTATTCCAGGAGTTCTCTATGGATAGATAACAAAGGGGTCCAATCCTCTACTTGAAGTCAATGGGAAATCTCTAAGTGGTTTCAACAGGAACAGGATAGTTTTTTGTTTCGTGAACCCTTTTGCCTCATCAGTGGGAAAGTTAGGCCTAGATCCTCAAAGGTATTTAGGCATTTAACCCCTGTGAGAGTTAGACACCTAAATAGCTTTGAGGACCTGGGCCTGGGTTGCTCCCTGCACTAAATCTCCCCGTTGGGTAACAAGCCCCGCATGGCAATCGACAAAGTTAAGGCATCGGCGGAGTGCCCCATTTCCATCCCAGAGAAGGAAGCAATGTTGCCTCAGACCGCCTACTCCTATACTTGTTCAGCCAAAATCATATAGTGGAGAGTTCGTGGCTGATTTTTCACACCTCTAGTCAAGAAAACAACTCAAAATAGGAGACATGTTTCGGCAGGCCCTTCAAGTTCGGGGCAAATAAAAAAACCAAAAGCACTTCTACAGTATCTTCCATCTGAGAATCTGATCTAAGCAGAGATGCTGTTTCAGTTAAAGACAGACTATATATTCTATCTGCTTGATCAGATCTCTTAGTGGAGGAGAGCTTTCATGCTTATTCCAGCAGAAATATGGAGCTGTTGTGATAGCTACCCATCCTGGAGGACATACCACCAGGAACCTCTAGTGCTTAATGAGCTACTGCAGCATAAATGAAACAGCCAAGTCTCTATAGATGAGGCGGTAACAGACTCATAGCCTCTGCAGACGGGACACGGTAACACGCACTCACCACTGGGTTATACTGTTGTCAGAGAATGATCACTTACTGTCAGGAATAAGAGTAATATCACAAAACTTACATGTCAGGAGATTGGTTAACGATATGAACATCATCAAGGTGCAGAGACAATGGAAATTTTGGCTAGAAGTTGTTTTTGGTGGCCAGATTTAGACCTGGATATGAAAGAGGTTAAATCACAAACAGCTTGGGGAAAGTGCTGAGCGGGCAGAATGTCTGAGCAGCGCAGCTGGCACAGAATTACTCCGCCCAGATATTGTTAGCTGCATTCCAACCAAGTGAAAGCAGCCCTCCTTCCTTTGCTTGTCTACAGTGGTTGTAGGTCAGTATGGCACACAGCTGCTGTGAAAACCTCACTGTCCTGCCTCATCGTTGCTATGTTGCAGGAAGGAAGTTTGTAGAGGCATCAATGCAGCTACCCCAGGGCCCACCGTGATAGCTGCAATTTGTTCAGCACATCACATCTGCTAGAGCCCTGGAATATAGCCTGCACGTCAAACCTTCTGACCAGCAGCAACAAGACTCAGGAACACCCCAGGGGACCTTCAGGAGATCAGGAATAGCTCCTCTGGTGTCATGTTCAGATTCTACTGTAAGATGCATAACTTCATCCCATCCCACAAAGAACTACAGCATAAGGAAATCTGACAGTACAGTCATAGAGAACAGCCTGCAACTCCATAGAAGAGAAAAGAATTTGACAACGCTTCTGAACAGTTCTCTTTAGAAATGCTGCTAAGTAGATCACAACTCTGTGCTTTGGTAGGGTTCAAAAGTACTCTTTTCTCTCCATGGTCTGTAGTGCTATTTATGCAGCCCTTGAGCCTACGGTTCTATCACCTAAAGTCCCTTTCTTTCCCCATTTTGTCTCAGCTTGCTTAATGCTCCAAGTGATGTCTTAGGTGCATCCCATAGTATGGATGGCATTCGTGTGACAAACACTTGGGTTGCTCTGCCTGAAACCAGCCAGGAACTCCATCACAGCTGGAGGTGGGACCCCAAAGAGCCATGTGTGGCTCTGTCTCCACAATTTGGCTAGTGAGGATACCTTGCACTTGCATCAAACTTTCCTCCTAGGATCTCAAAGTGCTTTGCAAAGATGGGCTAACTGTGGGGACAGAGTGTCAGTTAAGTGACTTGCTCAACATCATCGAGGAAGCCCTGAGGCTGAATGGTCCCATTAGCCACCAGGTTGTGACTGTTCTAGAGGAAAACTTGCAATTGCATGTGCTAAGACTGATGGCATGAGCAAAGGTGGTGGGAAAGATTCCACATGTTCTAAATTTTGCCTCACTCTACACTGCTGTCTCTGCCTGGGAGATTCAACATCCCAATAATTTCCTCGAGTCCTCTAAGGATCAATTACACTTATCCAGTCAGGGATCAGAGACAATAACACATGACCCGCAGGCAATAAAAATCATTGTAGAACGTGTTTAAGTTAGAGGTACTATGCCTTTAAAAGAGCAGCCCACTGAAAATGAGGCAAACAGAGGGCTTTTCTTATCTTTGCATTGTCCTTCCTCACCAATTCCTGAAGAAGTTACTGTTAGAGATGCAAACATCACCACTTCTGGAAAGGAAGGAAAAGGGGGCAGAGTTGCAAAGCATGGAAACAGACTGCATGGCAAAACAGGAAATGAGGGTGACTACAGCCAAAAAGGAATATTTTTATATGGCACGCCAAACAGTTGAAGGGCCAGGAAGGTTGAAGAAAACCAGCTCGATGTTAATCCATAGGTTTTCAATGTCATGTTAATCCCTGTGCTAAGTGTATCATGCGGTGCCTGGATGCGGCGCTGCAGACTATAGCTGTTTGATGTATGCACTGTAAACAACTGACTGTCTGACTGGTCCATTCTGCTGTGAATTGTGTTGGTGGTTTGCCGTTCGAGGTGTGGTTCTTATGATTGGTGGCGTTTGCAAGCTGTCCACAACACGTGCGTGTTCGAATGCATGGAATCTTCTGGTCCAGTTGTGTGACTGGTTTCTAAGTCACATGCTAGCATTTCATTCCATTCCCTCTTTGGATGACCTAATGTTACAAACTAGAAGGATGCCTGGAGAGATCGCGGGGGTTGTGATTCCAGCAGGGAGCAGAGTGTTTTAAGGCGGGAGGCAACGTAAGGTGTACAGGCCTTGGAAATGTAGACAGTTTAAATCTTTCATACATCTCTTGCATTATGTTTGGCTGCATAAGTAAAAGTCAGATTTTAAAAATAGCCTGTTTCCTTCCTGACTGAGGAGATAGAGAAGCCATATTTATAAAAGGTGATTGGCCGATATGCAATCTTCTTGTGTCCTCAGTCAAACCAAGTAACTGTGTATACAGCATAGCTAGCACTTCCAGAACAAATACCCTCCTTCATACACATCTACCTGTGCTCACATGAAGAAAAGCTCCTTCCCAGTTATTAACGGGAACAAACACCAGCAGCACAAATGTTTGTAGAAACACAAACCAAAAAAGGTGCGCACACTGCTAGATCTGTAAGGATGGGCTTGTAGTTAAGACATAGGACAGGGACTTCGATATCTGTGTTCAGTTCCCAGCATTGTCACAGCCTTCCCATTAGACCTTAACCAAGTCACTTAATCTCTGTGCCTTTGATTCTGCTTTCTACAATAGCGATACGGCCTTGCTCTTACCGGTGGTCTCAGCTTGATGAGAGCAGTGTGGTCCAGTGGCTGGAGCACTGGACTAGGATTTAAGAGACCTGGATTCAATTCCTGGCTCTACTGCTGGTTGACTTAAGGCAAGTCATGTCACCGCTGTGTGCCTCAGTTTCCCCATCTGCAAAATGGGGCTCATGATGCTGACTTCCTTTGACAAGTGCTTTGAGATCTGTGGATGAAGTATTATTATGAGCTATTTAGCTTACAAGTGCCTGTGGGCAGTGACTCTCTCTTATGATGTGTTTGTAGTTAGTGCCTGAGGACTATCATTGCACACGTAATGAATAATAAAACGGGATTAAAGCTCCATGAATGAGAGCTTTCCCCACTGCTTCCTCCACTCCAGTGCATAGACTGGTTTGTACTTTGGTAGATAGGGGGTGTTTGTTCAAAGCTTCGTTAGTGAAACAGACCCAGGGACTGGTTATGTGATCACTGAGGAGTGTAAATCAGCCTTGGCCTAGCCTGCTTTGCACAAAACGTCCGTGTGGACCCTGCTGCCACGGACTCGCTCCCTAGTGCGCTTGGAGCCAGTCCTGTTTCCAAACGGGGCAGCTCAAAGTGCAACGATCGTTTAGTGCACTGGAGCAAGGTCCACATGGAGCCTTATTGTGCTTACCTTGCACTAAGTGTTTGTGTAGACATGCCCCTAGTATTGCTGAGTGCCACGGACAGGGCAGCAAAGGGCTATAACAGACCTGTTCTCCACTGCTGGGCACCTTGTTTACCCCTGGGCAAAGCAGGTATAAAACGCCACCAAATCCTCCTCGGGGCTAGCACCAGTGCTGGAAACAGAGGCAGGGAGATGACTCCCCACTCGGTGCTTCTCGCATGTGCAAGTGACTACACAGGGGACAAGGCAGCGGGCAATCAGGCGTGGAGACTGGAGGGAAGCTCATGCCTACGCTTAATGGCTCCCTCTCACTCTTATCCCCCTCATCCGAAGAAGGTTAGAAACTCGCTAGGGAGAGGGACGGAGCGTGTGAATAATAACTGCTGCCGTAACAACAACAAACCACTTCTCCAGCTCCTCCCCTCACGGGGCTCTCAGTGCACATGGCAACCACGAAGGGATTTAGGCTAACATCACCCTAGTGGGGCTTGAAAGCTTAACGATCTCACCAGCAGCAGTTGGTGCAATCATAGATATTACCTCACCCACCTTGTCTCTAATCACCCTTATGAGGCTGGGAAATGTTATTCTCATTTCGAGAGCAGCAGGGTAGCGTATGGAACTTGGTCACAGCCACAGAACGAGTCTGCGGCTGAATCAGGGATGGAGCTCAGGTTCTGTGACTCAAAGTCCTGTGCTTTAACCATTAGACTAGATTGTCTACTGTGACTAATCTTCTGCGTCCCTTCTAGGGAATTGGAACCGGAAGGAGAGCACTATTTCCCTGTCCAGTGTTACCAGCTCTTGGGATTGTATTGTGAGCCTTGGGCTTTCTGAAAGATCCAGCTGCTGGAATCATGTGATCATGTGAGACTCTCAGTCCCTGACAAAGGGGGGCTGTGTTTCTAGCCCTAATGGTTACGGAGAAAAGCTTGAAAAGGGTCAATCCTCAAGGCTGGGGAAAAAGGCAAATAAAAAAGCCTACCACATGTATTTTTAAAAATCTGATCTCTAAGCCGAACATGATCTTGAGGAGGAGCGGCAGGGAAGCCATGAAAGCAGTGGTGGTGAAGGGTGGCTGACGCACGAATTTCGAATGCTTGTGGTTGACAATATCAACTGCCACCTGAATGGAGCATAGGGCTGCGGGGTAACCTGACCCTCTGTCTGAGTGAGGAATAGGTTTTCTGCACCTGGGCTACCATTACTGTTAAGGTCCTGCCCTGTTCCTTTTTCAACTCGTGTGTGCCAGCCTCGTTGTCCGCCCAGTAGCAAAACTGGGATGGGGGAGGGGCACTAAGTTTTCTATCCTTGATGAAATCCGGGAGGAGGTATGGCTGGTGCAGCTTTCAGGAGAGGAGCTGGCAGCCTGTCTTTGGAAGCTACTATTTTCTCCTTCCCCTTTTGCTAAACTATTGCTCTGGGCCCCTCCCACTTCATAACGCTTTGTTAGGACTTGAGCTGGAGTCTCAGACACACACCTTGCTCGATTCTTGCAGGGGGGAGGGTTTTTCTTCGGTACAGCAAGCCAGCTGGATGCCTGTGAGCGGCAGCTACTTGTATAGAATAGCTCTTTCCCTCCTATGTCATAATCACTTAGGTCCTCCCCGATACTGTCCTCTTAGAGCAGAGACATTAATACGCAAGAGGTCAATCTGAATTACACTTAGGGGTAAATGCTGTTTAATAAAACAGCTTAAGCCTCAAGTCTAAAGGCTTTTAAAAGTGGCAGGGTGAAAGGGTAGGGAAGCAGTTACCTTCTAAAAGCACCAAGATACTAGCTATTCTGCTCTATCGTTGTACAGACGATAAGAGAGTGGCTAAACCATAAATTTCTGATCAGGTTTTCAATGGTTCAAGTTGGCCAGAGACACGTTTATGTTCTGGCCCCTCCAGTAGTAGCAACTAAGCAACATACAAATGAAAGATGCTCTCCCTGTTAGAAAAGCAAAATCCTTAGCAAGTTTTTGTCAGATTTAACAGGCATAGATGTAGCCAGTTCTCCAACTGGCTCTGGCCTATAACGTTCCCTGGAACAAATGACCAGATCAGAATAAAGAAGGATAGCTTTCCCCACCGTATTGGGAAATAACTGTGATTTCATGTACATCAGTTATGACTGTCCATTTACTGTGTGAAATGTCAAGGGATCTGTGTAAAAGTGAGCCAAAGCTTACAGAAAACGTATGTAACCCCATGACACTTGTAACAACAAGTGGATGGCATTTCAAGTGGATGGTACGTAGACGGTTCCTCTCACCATCAGTTTGAAGGAGTGTTTGTTCAGTCCTATCCCTATCCTCTACAAGTTTTCTTTGAAAACGTGTAAAACCATCCGTTCAACCTCAGTTTTACAGACTCGAAACCTTTGTTTTCTGAAGTGCAGGGTTCCTTTGTGCAGAGGAAAGGTGGCTTTAAGAAAAACACACAGCACGGCTAGCCAGCCTTTTTTTGTTGTGGGGCTGGTGTATAGTCCATTATGCACTGTGCTGAGCCATCCTTTTTGTTTGCCACTGGCAAACGACAGTTTTCAAATGGCCATCAATGGTGAACTCAAACTGATGGTCTAGCACAACATTGCATAAGCCTCAACATAGTTTGCTTTCATTGGCAGCTCTCCCACTTCTGACATAAATGCTCCGCTAACAGTCATTGTCCTTGACAAACAACTCTATGCTGGCAATACTACAGTAGCAGTTCTTTCTCTGTGTTGTGTTTCTTCTGGGTCTCCAACATAACTAGAATATTTGTGCCACATCACAAAATTAGTATGCCCTAGAGTACAAGAGATCTGAAAGACTCTCCTGAATAAATTATCCACTAAACTGCCTAATATTCAGAGGGGAATAAGAAGTTACGTGGACATCAGTAAGAGAAAGGACACTTTTAAAGGCACATGCCTAATCTGAGTCTGAAAAATTTACTAAACTTTTATTTGTTCATGAAAATACCTATTTCATCAGTGAAAATGCT
This sequence comes from Mesoclemmys tuberculata, assembly GCA_007922155.1. Lineage (NCBI taxonomy): Eukaryota > Metazoa > Chordata > Testudines > Chelidae > Mesoclemmys > Mesoclemmys tuberculata. The sequence continues at coordinate 18,844,650 of ML675617.1, read as the reverse complement.
TAAATGCATACACAAGACCAGGGCTTTAGAGCTGCACGCATATCATTTTGGCTATCCTGTGATCGCTATTACACCTGCAACCAGGTAGCTGTGTGTATATCTTTAGCTATGCACAATTTGGAGTTAAGCACAGATGATACATGCAAATCTTTGCAAAACTGACTTTAGGATCAGTCTTAAAAGTATGAACAACTCTACAACCAGATATGACTCCTAAACTATTTAACTTTGATAATCACGTCTTGATCAGGAAATGGTATTTTAGTAAAGATGCTATGGGCACCCTTTTTTGAGGGGAAGAAAAGTGGAGTTTAGGTCTCTATTATTGCTATTTACTCCCTGTCTCTGCAACATGGAACCAAGACACTGACACAAGAGCCATCTAGGGATTCAGATGAGTGCAAAGAGTACGATTAGTTGAAACTTGGAATTTCTGATTCAGCAGAAATTCCAGCATTTTGAAGTTTGCAAGAGTTCCAGAATGAATGGGAAGAAATTTTCAAACTTGCCTGCAAAACTAAATCTTCAAAACAAAATTGTTTTAGGTCAGTCAAAAGATTCCATTTTGATAAAAATTGAAATGTTTTGTTCCGATTTCAGCTTATTATTTTAAATTTAAAAAATAAAAAATTTCAAAAGTTGTTTTGAAATGAAAACGGAAACATTCCTTTCAAAAAAGGCCCAAGTGCTTTTCTTCAATTTCTTTCCAAACAAAATTTTGTCAAAAGTCACAGGCCCATGGAAAGTTTTGATTTCAATGAAATGGCACTTTCCCATGGAAAAATGTTTCCTTGGAAAACTTTTGGCCAGCTCCAGCTAAGCGTACGCAGGGTACAATAAACTGTTAACTATCTATGGTAGGTATTTTCCTCATAAGAGAAGTGAAAGCAGTCTAGATGAGTCAGAAAATTTCCACCTTGTATAAAGTGAATGGGGGAGGGGAGGAAGTTTTGGGCAATTCAGCAAAATGATGAAAGAGTTAGCAAATCAGTCCATTAACGCTAATATGAAAGACCTTAGCAGCTTTATGCTCATTCTGAAAATTGTCCCTTTCTGTGTCCATTAGCTTCCATAGGGAAAATTCCTATGAATAAGCGTCTATGAATCTGTATTTATTAGTTCCAGTTGTAGGAACACAGTTACTTGCCAATACTTAGTTCTGTTTTAGCACAGCTGAATCTCAGCGAAAACAAAGCTCTGGATGCTGATTTAGTAAGATCCAGCAAGATGTTGGACCAAAGTAAAAGCTTTGACACAGCCTGGCTATTTGGCATCTATGCCACAGAACTGCTGCACCTACAAGCTTCCAGTGGGAAAATCCAGAGTGGGGTTTCAATCCAGCCAAAATTAAACCAAGATGCAGAAGGATCCAAGGAGTGTCTTTTTTGGGAGAGGGGAGGCCTTTGTGTTACACACAAGAGTCCCCAAAACTTAGCGGGGTGTTCATCCATCTCTAAAAACAAGACAGCATTTATTAATCTTAGAAGCATAGCATTGCCTATTTATATTTATATTAAGTACATAGACCAAAACAACAAAAACACAAAACAAAAAAACAGCCTGCTGGGCCAACCTCCTATTCAGATTTGCTTTAAAGAAGGGGAAACCTAAAGTGTGAGAAAGCTGAAGAGTTCAGATTTTGGTTCATTTTCCAACCAACTGAATTTACTCTCTCGCTTTTTATTGTATCTCTAGAACATGGTCTCCACCCACACTAACCTTAGTTTTGCTTTTAAACCCATCTCAAAGAGGTGGTACCTCCTCTGCAAAGTGCCTGCAACTTTTGTAGCTATCTATTTCAGCTCCGTGCTTTATTTTTTCATTGAATTCCATTCTTTTTGGGGGTGTTAGGTAAGTTTTGCTTTCTCTGAGGGTGGAGTAAAAGCATCTTGAACCTCAAACAACAAACAACAACAACAAAAGAAAACCCCTACAATTATGCACCGTTCTGCTTTTACTCCCTTTATCTGATGCAATTGTTTAAAGCATCCTTGCACCAGGAGGGAATGTGGATGAAAATATATTACATGTTACTTAAAGAGGAATTCTGTCACTCTAACTATGTGCAGACAACCTTAGATAAGTTACAGCTCTTCTTTTCACAGTTACACATGACATGCCCAGAGGTGGCTGCATGTCAGTGGTGGAAGAAACCCTGTGGATGACTGCTGAAGCTTTGACATTCTTCTAGAGGACAGTCACCTACATTCAGATACATTTTGAGGGTGGGATTGTCACCGTTGCCTAGGAAATTTGGACATCAGCTAATTTCTAATGGGAACTGGGTGTCCAAATCCCATTGGGCAGTTTTGAAAAATCCAACCCTAAATGTAACAGCATAGTAAAGAGTCCAAGGCACAATAAAAAGGTTTCAAAGTTCTATTTAAGACTAATAATTACAAAGAAACAACTGAAGCTTGATGAGAATTGCTGGGTAGGAGAGGCATTTACATTCTGCCCACTCATAGTCCTTGTAATTTCAGTTCAACAAACTATTCTTTACTTTCCTTCCAAAAACCATGGTTATGTTATGCTGCTAGCACAGAACGCTTGCCATGCTTTCACTTCCACAAATGGCTGCATTTCCCTATAGATATAATATGCAATGCACTTAACACCCTCCTGGAGCAAAGATGCTATATGCATGTAAGGTGTTGTTTTCTCAGTCCAAAGCCCTATCTGAGATCAGATCTGTAGATTTCTGTGCTTATATAAACTAAAAGAGGAACCTGCAAAATTCACAGTAAGCAGATGTGGTGAAAGATTATTGATTTTGCCAAGGCGTTCTAACCTTCCAACCACTTTAAGTAATTTACTTGGGTAACAGAACCCGAAGAGGAACAGCCAAGGAGAGTCATTTCTCATTTTCTCCTCTTAACAATAAGAACTTCGATATGTAAAGAATGGGCTAGATCCTTAGCTATTGTAAATCAATGTTCTCAGTGCAGCAAAGCTGGCTTCAACTAGTTGGGGATCCGCTCAAACGCAAGTCTAAAACATAAGAGCAGGATAACTGGTTGAATCCCATGTGCTGAGAATTTTGTCCATTTCACAAATAAAGGTGCCTCTTACTAAAAGGAAAAGTTTAACTATTATACAACTATATGATAAACCTGAAACTCCATAAAGACCATTGGTGGTTATTGCTTTGAGATAGCCACACAGAGATATACTTAAAGCTTTGGCTCAAATTATTCTTAAAACCAATAAGCCCCAAGCCCGAGACGAAGCTTCATTCTTACATAAACATTTAGAAAGCTTCATTGTAGTTCTTGCAATTGTTTTTCAGACTGAAGTTCTGGAAGAAACAAATGTAGCCTCCAAAATGTTGCAGTTGGAAAAGAACGGGGCAAAGTTGCCAAAGTTCTAGAAAATACATACAATTTAAAGAAAGATCTTAGAAATAGTTTTGCTGATATCAATCAGCAGTCAAAATTACACAGCCATGGGGAGTCTGAGAAGTCCGAATCTAAGCGAGCACCAAAAACTAAGCATCATTTTAAAGCACGCTATCTCTATAGCATTCACAAAGGATGTCTGGTGTTGAACTCATCTGACAGGCCCATTCACATAAGATGTTTGACATTACGCTTATGACCAGCACAAGCACTGGGCCGACCCTGCTAGGATGTCAATAGCCCACTTCATTTACATATTGGATCTTCCATCCTAGGGTCTCCATATGCTTTACAAGCAACTTATCTCACAGGAAGGTTGTGAAGAGATCACTCCCCATTGCACATACAGGGAAGCCGAGACACAGTCCAGTAACTGGACCACAAAACCATCATCCAGTAGCTTGGTCTTGTGATGGCAGGGAGCTTAAGAATCCCCCAATGGGTACTTCCAGCCCTAAGATCTCTTGTGCTCCAGTACCTAATGTAACGTATAGTAGCTTGACCACATCAGGCTGGAAGCCTGAAGGACACGATCTTTTCACGTAAGTGCTGTTTAGGGTTTTAAGAAGTGGCCGGGGGTAGATAAATTAGAGTCTTTCTACAGTTGAACAAGGTTTTAGACCAAAACAGGATTTGCTAGAAACCAGTATCGATACCTTATGGGTATAACTGAAAACTAATAATGTGATAACTCAAAGGCTTCTGTACCGTGCCATGTAACCCTACTATGTTGATGTATGAAAGGAGCAGGCTCCCTATTAATTGATCCTGCCACCTTGTGGAAGCTGAATAAAACTGCACAAAGAAACAACCAATGGGCACTAGCGAAAACTCCCCAAACCATTCAGCAACAACTCTTACCAACAGGCCCCATTCATCAAAATAAGGGTTAACAAAGTGGGAATGAAGACGTGAACCACAGTGGCTGCACTTCTGGTTTTGAGAGAAGTTGCCAGTTGCAGCAGTCTTTCAGTCCTAACGGGGTCAGCTCAACTGCAGTCCCAGTTTTATTTCCAGTTAACAGCGTGTATTTTTAAGACGGTTTTGAACTGAACAACTGTTCAGTTTTCTCCTCTGAAATGTCCTTTGTACAGGCTCTGACCTACTTACTTACGTGGTCAGCATGTACATGAGCTCTGCTCGGAACTGACAAATTCAATGGGGCCTGCGTCCACCATGATTTTACAGACTGACAGGCAAAGGGATTTCTCCCAGTCCACTTACCTTCGCCCACCCTCCACCTCCAGAATCTTTCATCTTTCTCCCAGTGAGGTAGCCCTCAGCAGGCAGATGCCAGCAGAGGTCAGTTGTGTGCTGCACTGCTGCCTGTCTGCCTCTCTGATCTGTCTGAGCCCTCTTTGATCACAGCACCTATTCTCCAAGAATCCACCTTGATGCCACTTGCATGCCCCAGGAATGGAGAGAAGTGACTCTTTGCTTCCTTGCAAAGGTTGCCGTATTAAATTGTGTCATGATGACAAGATCGAATAAGGCCTATGGGTCCACCACAGGGACCCTAGCATTGCTCTGCTGTCTTCAAACCCTGAAAGTGGTTGGAACCCAGACAGGACAGAATTGCGTTCATCTGCTTCTGATCCAATATTGACGTCACACAGAGAATAAGCCTCTTGTAATCCAGATGCTCTTTTTACCGTGTCCCAGTGAGCAACCATAGAATGCGCCATGGTCCTTAGGCCACCAGCAACTCAACAATTGCTCAAACATATAACCTGCCTCCAAGTTCTTTGAGCATTTCTGCTCCCCCAGAGTCATAAAACCAAGCCAAGCAACAGGTACAGCGTGAAGGAAGGAGAATCTAGGAGCCATTTTGTTGATGGCAGCAAATAAGCGATTATACTGATCCATTCTTCCACCCCAAGGATGGCCTGATAGCAAGTTAGGTAAATTCTCTCAGTCTGCTGGAACTAATAGCTTCCCAGGGCAAACCACCAAAACCAGGTCCACCATCTGAGGTGCTTGGGTGCCCTGCTCCTTCTCTGTGGCAGAGAATAATGTAGTTGGCTACTGAACCAGTTAAGTCTTAAAATCAGCTAAAGACATTCTAGTGTGGTGTCCTAATCATGGATTATAGAGGACTTCTTCAAAGAAGTGACTTGCAGAGACCTGGGGGGAGCAGAAACACCACAGACGGGGCTTTAAACATCCTTCTAGCATCCAAACAGTCCCCACTGTAAATTACAGCTCTTAAAAGGATGAATTGGCAATTTAGCAGATGTTTGAGAACCGAAACAGCATCCTGTCATGCTAATCCACCTATGGTATCAGCTAGCCTGTGGGAAGCCTACAGCACTAACACAACTTGCATCCCATACCAATTTTGTCTCCATAGTCTCAAATTACTTATGCCAGTATTGCCTCATTGTTACCTTGTGCCTCCTGATTTGTTATAGCTACCTTTACGTTTCAGGTCTTATACTTAAATTCCCAGGTCACTGACCGTATCTGTGCTATGTCAACAGCTGCTGATGTGTACAACCTCTCTCTAAGGTCTCCAACCATGTCAGCTCCTAAAAAGTCTGGCTATGCTTGTGCAGTACCCCGTACATTAGGGTGTTGGCCTTGGCTGTGGCTCACAGGTGCTGTCGCGATACATAAATAAATAAAAGGTGATCTTTGGATTCACGTTAGTTTATTTGAGACCAAACCAGTGTTTACATAATCAGACTTCCAAGGCAAGCTACCAAACACAGCCTTTGCAACCATCACTATAACTTGACCTTCCATGGAATTGTATCCGCCACTGCCCAGTGGTTAGTAATATCACTTCTTTAAATGCTGTACAGCAGTAGAAAGACAGTAACTATTTCCAGACAGACTTCTAGCTTACAGGGGAACACTTTGTGTATAGCTGGAAGATCTGGCCTCTGATATAGTTTTTAAGCACAGTTTATCCAGATGCCAGCCTCCAGTGGGGTAACAGCCTGAAGGGATGCACTAAAACAAACATCTGTTTATTATACTTAACGAGAAAGCAGTCAGTGGGTTGCAATTTTACACTTGCTTAAACATTTAAAAACCTCATGAAAAGAATTAGTGTAGGTAGCAGAAAAGTAATAGCACGGTGCTCCTTCTGAATTTACTTTCAGTCATCCCCTCCACAGATCCTCAGTAGTGTGGTTTCATAGTCCCCAGAGGTATCAGACTATGTAGAGGAAAAAATAAAACAGTGACATTAGTGAGGATCACCTTATGGCTTGTTGCTACTTTTAAAGTAATTTCTCCCCTGCCCTCCCTTTTTGGGTCAACACAATAGCCATGTTAAGAGGAAATAAGATACTTGGTCCTCCTATTGAAATGAATAGCAGGACTTCCATTTTCTTGACTAGAAGAAAATTTAATTGATCATTATTACAGTGAGATACTGAACCAGTATGGATAAAAATCATGATTTTACAAAATTAAAAACATTTATATCAAACTTCCTGCTAGTTTTACTTTCTGCATTTTATAGTCTTAGAAGAGGAGTATGTTCTGTACCCATTTCAGTTTCCTGTTTGTTGGCATTTCAGATTTACATCCTGCAACTACACTGGGAAAAAAAGGTCAGGCTTAGCTAGGTCTTTTCCTAACCAAGACAGCCTCAGGCACAAACTGGTTTTGTATGGAACTCTAGGTTTTATCCTAAGAAAGGATTAATAAAACTCTAGGATTACCACATGATTAGGGTACAGGTAGTTGTGAAGATCAGCAGTGTGCTCAGATCTACATTATGGAACGAAGTTCACCACAGCAGTTCCACCTCTACCAACGGAACATTGTGCATCCATTTATGAAAGGGGCTGACAGAAAAGATCACTCCAGACTGTTTTTATGCATTTTAAAAAAGTACACTTCTTCTGAATAATCTCCCAGCCTCTGACATTTTTGAACAGATGAGAGAGAGAGAAAGAAAAAAAAAATCAATGCTGGCAACTACTTGCTGTACGTAAAGAGAGGGACTTAAAAAAAAAAAACTGAGCTGAAACATATCTGGTACATGCTCAGCAGGGCTATTGGAGTGAAATTTCAGGGGGGGAAAACCACTCCAGTTTCCATTACACTGGTAAATCTTGCCATGAATTGGAAAAAAAAGCTGAATTAAGAAATATTGGAAAGAGAAGGAAACGAGTCAGTATCGTAGGAACAGATCTTTAAGAACTATACTATTGTGTTCAATCTTATTTAAACATGAACAACTCTCTCTAAACAAAAGTCACTTTAAGCACTTATCACCTCTGACTTTTACAACTGGTGGCTGTTTGAAATAGCATAATGATCCGTGACCTGCTTCTGAGACTATGAAAGTTAATTAACATGCCATGGAACTAGTATTACGGTGTAATATTCCCTGGTGCACCTCAGTGGTGGGAAGAGTCACTGCAAGAGGCAGCAGAACATCAGGAAACAGGGTCCTAAGCCTGCTTTTTAGCAATTTTTAACTCAGCTTTAAAACAAATGATCGTTAAATGATTCTTGTAATGTTAATGCCTTCTTACTAAAGCTATGTATTTCCACATGTTCTGGGTATCAGACCGTGTGGGGCAGTTTTGCCCTTATCGTTGAGCACCTAAAGTACCCTGTCCCCCTTCCACGGCATCCTGCAGAGCTGTCACAGGTTGCTTCATCTTCTCCCTTTATACCGGATCTCTGGGTGACCCTAGTCATCACCTGGATTCAGTGAGCATTGCTAATGACTCACAAAATCTCTAAACATGTATCACTCATTGTCTGACAAGTCATCCTAGATAGCCCACTACAGGCTTGAAATGACCAAAATGAAGATCCTTATTTTTCCTCCTGAGACTCCCTTTCCTTTCCACCCCTTCTCTTAGGGATTACACCATCATCTTTCTCCTAATCATTCTGGCTTCTCTAGGGATCACCTTGGACTCTACCTCCCCATATAACTGGATCAAGTTTTGCCTCTTCTTTCTACACAATACACCAAAAGTCTGGTTTAATAGCTAACATTCTTATCTCTGTCCTAGTCCTTCAGCCATCTGCTCTCTGACCTACCCAACTGCATTTTACTTCATTTTGTCCAGAGCACAGATGCTCCTCTTCAAATGTCTCTACCAGTACCTCCTTGCTCACTCTCATTTAACACATTTGGCACTGTGCAAATATAAGCTTTTATACATACCTTAAATATCAGAACAAATATTTCAAACTTCCATTGCATGAGCTGGCATATTTGTTACAGAACATCTTTACAATATACAATAATATTTCCTTAAAATAATTCTTACTTTTATAGCAGAGTACAAGGAACAGCCATAATGCTTCTTATATTCAGCTTGAATATCCAACAGGTCAATTTCTGACCTGGAAACCATGATTCTATTAAGAGTGAACTCATCAGTTCCAGCACCCTGTTAAGATAGAAAAGAGCTACATAGCATAATACACCACATAAAAGCAGTATGCGAGTTAGTCTAAAATTGGCATCTCCATTTAGAAATAGCACCTGGCATTGGCCATTGTCGGAAGATAGGGCATTGCTCTCACCCAGTATGGCCGTTCGTATATTCTCCTCCCAACTTAAACACAGGACCAGTCCCTTACTACAGACAATTCTTGGAGTCAGGTCATTATTTACATACATTGGAAACTTGCCATTCTCTTAAAGACATACAGGAGCTCAAGAATGTGTAATGAAGCTGAAACCCTACCTTCAAAGATTGATTCAGTCTTTCAGCAAAGAAGGCAGGAGTGTTATTCACACATTTAACTATTAAAAGAAAAGTTAAGAGTTAGTTTAAATGGCCTGCTCTACAACAATACCACCACACAAAATTTTCTTTGGCTTGCAAGCCCTCCCTCACTTCCACTATGAATGGACAGGAGATCTATGGCCAGTTTTTCAAAGCTAAGTAAATGCAATTGTATGTGCCAGCCTTGTACCTGCAAATGCTTGACATGCATACATACACAAGTACTTGGTCAATTCTGTATCTACTTTATAATTCTCTTCCTGCTGATGCTCCAGGCTGGTAAACTACATTCATTTTACACACTCACTCTCATGAGAGATGCACCCATTTATACTGGGTGCCAATCTGCCTACTGATTTTTAGTTAAAGCCTTTCTATGGTTAAAAACAACAAGACTTTATAGAAACCTCAGGCCTGCCCTGAAAGACAAATACAACAGTGCTATAGAAATGGTTCAGCACTAGGGATGAGTGAAGTCTAGTGGCCCGTAAAATTAGGCAGTAACATCACTCTTAAAAATGTCCCCAGGGAGACTCTCTTTTCTTCCCACTTGCAAAGAGTCAGTATAAATGATGGCAGCGTGTGTACAGCACCCGGCCCAAGGGAGCCCTGGTCCATGACAACTGCTGCCAGGGGCTACCACTGTACTCGTTATAACCACCATCACCAGAGTGGAACATTTGCTGCAGAACTAACAAGATTTCTTTTCTTACTGTATACCCGAGTCAGTGCTACAATACTATCAGCGGCGTCATTGCATTAAACTAAAAGCAAGGTCTAAAATCATTGTAGTATTCAGACTAACATTTTACCTAGCCTACTTCAAAAAGCACACAGCTTGTTTGCAGCCCCCTCACCCCCCCACCACAGAATCTTACCAATGGCTAATAGTAAATCCTCAAAATGTCCTGACATTTCACCCTGTATGCTTTCTTCAATGGTCTTCTTGCTGATGTTCCTGTATTCATCAAATGCTACAAGACAATCACACGTACATAGTAAGCATAATCAAACAATCAGAGGGAAATGACTCAATGTTCTCATGTGAGGGGCTCCATTTGTATTATGGACAGTATTGGGGTCTTATTCAAACCGTAGTGAAATTAATGAGAGTTCTTTCCACTGACTTCAATATCCTTTGGATCAGGCCTTTGAGGAGCACATATGGTATGATGAGAGCAACATTAGCCATTATTCTAAGCCAAACAAAAAGTGTATATGTCTAGAAACTTCGTTAAGGAAGAAACATAACCCTCACGTGCCATCATTTTAACCTTCACCACTCTTTCAAGGCCGTTAGCCTCTATTCCTTAATGCAGCATGTGAGACTCAGCTACAGTTAACCCATTTATCTAACTGTCTTCCTTTAACAATCATAAAACTAAGGATGACACTCTAATACTATTGAGTGGTGGAGATGAAATTTATCCACTGCAGGCTTTCCCAATCACAGGCTTCTTTATGACAAGAAGAGGTTGTCTCAAGCAGCACATTCCATCAGCCATAAGGCAAAGTTGCATTTACTGATTCGCAAAATATCAAACACAATTACTTTATCAGGACTTTAGCTCAGTACCTAAGTCTGCAAGACATTTGTACACACCGACAATTACATTTAAAGCATGCCATACGATCCACACAGTCTTTGGAGACAGGGATAAGTAAAATGAGACCTGCTGCCTTGATTTAAGATCAAACTTTCCATCTCTTCTCCTGCAAAAATGGGAATGACAATACCTTAACGTAAAACTGCACCTAGGAAGAGCCCACTTCAAATCTACATATGCATTGATATTTGGCACACTCAACAGGACCACCAAATGCATCTTAGAGCTATTGTTTCAGTTTGCAGACTTATTAAGCCTTCCATATGTAAACAGATACAATACTGCCTACCTTCACAACCACAAGGTCTAGAAACTCAGGGTGTTTAGTCTGCAAGCTTTAGCAAAAGCTGATGGACCCACAGAAGTAATGGTGGTACAATAACAGTGAGTGGCAGCTCAATTCACATTACACACATCCAGATGCTCGATCATAGGAAACAATCATCATTTACTAAGAAATGCCACAAAACGGTTCAAAATTAATTTCATACTTAATTTCAGTTGAGGTAAGCTCCTAAGGCACAGAATTTCAGTGAATTTATCTTCATCAGTACCCCACTTCTTCTCACCAGCATTATAGAGAATCTGTTACAAGGAAAGAAAAGACATCAACATGGCCACTAGACCAGCCTTCTCAAGAGAAGAAAAATGTTGCCACTTCAAACTAGTCTCTGCATTTTCAATATTTTCTGAGGACAGGATTCGTAGCCTGGGCGACGCAAATCGATTTCATTGTGGCATTGCTTTCCTGGAAACTCATGTTTGGAAAGTTGAACTAGTTTTTTCTCTCGACATAAGTAGTCATAAAACGCAGAACTTGCCATATATTGAACTACACTGGAACATCTTATACTGTGGAAGAAAGACAATTAAGAGATTCATGTTTATCAGTGAGGAGAAGCAAATTTTTCCAAGAATACAACAACATGGAAATATTTGCTTCATGAACGATGCAATTTATCACATGAAATGAATGTTACAGTTACTGCCAATGTGTCAAATACAAATCAGAGATTTGTAAACAACATGTCTTATTTAGGGGTGGGAGGTTCCTTGGAACGTCCCCGGTCCATTCCCCTCAAGGGCATCACTGCTTACGGTGCCTTCTTCAGACAGAAGCTTCACAACAATTCTCCCGTTGGCCAAACTGGGGATGGTGTTTTATGGATACCATCAGCACCACCCACAGATCAGCCACAGGCAGGTTTCTGAGAGTGTCAGGAGCTTCACTTGCAGGTTGCATTGGCCCAGGATCTCTGGGCCGAACTCTGCTCCTCACATAGCAGCAGCATGGAGAGGAGTAATGCAAAGTTTTACACTGTTAGTGGGAAGTCTGAATACAATGAAACTTTCCCCATAGGCCATTTAAAAAATCTCACACAGAAACCCATGTTCACGTTAGCTCTCCCCACAGACAAAGTGGCAATACTTAAACAACAGCTCTGAACCTTTGGAGTTTAAGAACAATGCATTGTTGGAAATTGGGAAACAGGGTACTCTAGACTGGCCTTCTTCTTTATATAATTCAGTTATAAAGTGGAGCTAGGAACCCCCCCACCACACACACACATCCTGGTCTGATTGCCTCTGCCCACTCCATTTCAACTTTGGGGTGTTCAAAGGTCTGAATTTCTTGGGTGTGATCCATCCCCATAAGATGCCTATTAGCAGCTAATTTTGTATTGCAATAAATAACACTTCATATCTAGCATAGCTCCAGTCAGCCATTGTTTCGCTTTGCTGTACCTGTGCATCCTTTTTTGCAAGATGCTCATCCACTTTCACATTTTCATCTCTTCTGCCCTGCAACAAGGAGCCGAGACAACTTTAAAGCAAGCAAGATGGCCCATAAAAGTACATTTGAAACCAAGTCTCAAAACACAGTCAGCCCATCTCCCAGTCAGTTACCCATCCACTACAACCAAGAATAATTATTGTGGATTGTGAAAATGTACCTCTATTTCCAGCATCCTCCTACACCCAACATTTATCTAACAGTGTCATTAACAGCACTGCGTGTGGAAGGTCGAGTATGAGCATTTGTGGACTCCACATGTCATCTACAACTACTGCCACCACCCCTGCTATATTTCTCCTTCCTACCTCACCCCCACTCTGAGAAAGTCTGGAGCAGTTACTCTGCCTCGTTGTGAACAATGCTGGATCCAACAGGAGAGCGATGAATGAGGACAACTGCATCACTCTGCTTCTTATGCAACTAGGACAGAGAGCCTGACCTTTAACATTTTGAATTTAGTACTCCTGAAAGGGAGCATCCAACAGCAAAGGCCATACCCAAGCCGTAACAGGAACTGGGCACTGGCTTTACCGCTCAACAACTACTCCTCAATCCTGAGCTGTAACACCCCAGCTGCTAGATTGCTAAGAGTCCAAGGAGAGGATGCCAATTGGTTACCGGTGATAAAACTATGGTGGTGTAAAGGGATATAAAAGTAGACAAGGATAAGCAAAGACCAAATCCATCTGAACTGACAAGTCCATATAAGAACTCTGATCTCTAGAGGGGAAATATCAGTAATCTAACCCACCATGTCACTGTCTTACCTTACGTTTAAATAAGCAAAGCTATGCACACCCTAGAAATACTGTATCAGTTGTCAGAGGATTCACTATGCCTGTGCTCATTAGATCTGACTTGAAATTACAAATATCAATTCTGTACAATAATTACGTTGACTGTATAGAAGGGTCTTACATCTGCCAGAGTTAATAGAGCTTTTCTGAAGTCACCAGAGGTGTCAGAACTGATGTCATCACCGAGACTCTTCTTATAGACTAAAAAACAAAAATAGCAAAAATTCAATTAAATTCTCCAATTTAAACAAAAAGAAAACTCAAAGCTAAGATTAGCAGAGACATCTGGATATCAAGGGAAGATCACTGACCTGTAACCTGGTTTTTTGTAGCCTTCTCATCCTATCCCACCCAGCAACAACCATGATGTAGCCATGTTATGGTACTACAAATCGCAAGGCAAGATCAGTCAATCCACTGACATAGTTTAGCCCACAATCCAGCCTCTTTTCCTTAGTACAATCATATGCCTAGGATCAAAGAATGCAGGCCATACCTACAGAATGAGGGACTGTATCCTGGAAAGCAGTGACTTTGAAAACGATTTGGGGCCATAGTTGTCAAGCAATGCAACCTGAGCTTTCAGTGTGATGCTGTGGCAAAAAGGGTACGATTTTTAGATGTATAAACAGGGAATAGTGATTTTGGAAGGTGTTTTTTTCCCCTCTGTATAATACACGGCCTTCGTGAGACTAACACTGAAATAGTACATCCAGTTCTGGTGTCCACATTTTAAAAAAGGATGTTGAAAAATTGGAGAGGGTGCAGAGAAAGAAGTCTTAAAAGTGATCTGAGGGTTGGATAAAATACTGTATGTAGTGGGAGACAAAGCAAGCTCCATCTGTTTAGTTTATCAAAACAAGTCTGAGAGGTGATTTGATTACAACGTAAAAAGGACCTTATGGGGAGAAAATACTGGGTACTAAAGAGCTCTAATCTAGTGGACAAAGGCAGAAAAAGAACCAACGGCGGGAGTTTAAAGCCAGACAAATTCCAAATCAGAAATAAGACAACATTTCTAACAGTGGGGGGTGTTTAAACCACTGGAACAAACCACCAAGAAAAGTGGCCTCTTGCTGTCTTCCATTATGATATCCAGTCTTGATCTGAAGATATGCAAACCAATTATTTGGCTCAAAACAGGGGTGACTGGGTGAAATTCTCTGCCCTGTGATATACAGAAGGTCTGACTACATGACCTAAGGGTTCCTTCTGGCCTTAAAACTCTAGTCATCTGTCTAGAGTGGCGCTTGGAAAGTTGCTTTTCTGAATCAGCTTCAGGTGTCAAGTCCAACTGCTAGTGCTGGATGAATGTGTAGGGGTGGGGGAGGAGATTTGGTGGCTACCTTACAGCTAGAGGAAGTAACAACAGCAGCCCTCCAAGCCAAGAGATTGTCACTGCTGCAGCCCGTTTTAACATTGTGTGCAGCCTAATTAGACATAGTTTTCTACCCAGTGGAAAACAGAGGTCTTCGCAGGCTGCCTTGTGCTTGTTACAGCCTTCAAAGCAGATGCACAAACGGTTTAGATGGTCTCTGTAACTGTAAAACTAATTGACATTCTTACTGTCTGCTTCCTGACTGCTGGAGCTATAATACTGATAGGGTGTTCGCATTCTGGATGGGAGAAGAGGGACCTATAACTAACACCTAGAAACTATGACAGCAGAAGTTCTGCACACACCAGAGAGAAATTAAAATTCTGAGAGGTGAAAAGAAACTGCTCCATTATTGTACTATTACTTGCTCATTTAGCAACAGATGGGGCATGTTTGTAACATTAATTTTTTCTTAAAAGTTGTAAAGCATTTTTCCAAGCCTGCGTTTGATACACACACAAAATATTTACCGTTTCTGGGTTTACAGAGTCATCTACAAATTCAAGTGTCACAACTACTGTATAGACTGTAGTGTTACAGTGCAGATTACAAGTAAAACTAATGGGTTTGCCAACCAGGGAGCAGTGCTTCAGAACTAAGGGAAGATTGGACATTGTCACCCCTTAAATAATTAGGAAATTATGACGATGATTAAGTACTTATCTGCTCTCATTTCTGTAGTATGTAAGAGCCTCAGACATTAATGAATTTTATCCTTGCAACACCTCTGTGAGGAGGGAAATACTTCATTTTATAGAGTGAGAACTGAAGCGCAAAGTAAATTAAGTGACTTGTCCAAGGTCACAAAGAAAGTCTGTGCCAGAGATGGGTTCAATTCCTCTCTCTCCAGTGTCCCATTCCAGTGCCCTATTCACTAAACCATCCTTCTGTCTCTTCATGCTTTTCTTTACAAATAGACAAAACACTACCATAGTGACATTTTCATTAACGGGAACTTTTTTGCTTTTGATTTGTTTCATCTCCTGCCTTCAGTTTGCAAAGCTACTTGAGGATGTTCATTATATAATGCATTACAGTAGGCAACTAGAACTGCTCCTTAGATGGTACTTGAACAACTCCGCCACACAAGAAATGACAAATCTCCCAGATATTTTAAAATGCTCAGGTACTAGAACGTGTAGCTTTCATTGTGATGTGTATACATAAACCAAAAAACTCAAGCTTTCCTGTAATATTTTTTTTTTAAATTGCTTTGTTTCTCATATGGTACCTGGTAACAATTCTGCTCCTAATGTGTGGCACAGCCTTGTTTGGACATATTGATTCTTTTTCTGCCATTGACCACTAGATTAGTACCTGAACATTTAAAAATCCAAAACAAGGTTGTCATACAGATTCGGTGTATCTGTTCCATGCATACACTTCCACAGTTTGCTCTTCCAATGTTCAAATCAATCTGACCTGCTATACTGCTCAGTAAGTAATCTCCTGGGAAGAAAACAGAGTCGTTGCCAGGTACCATATGAAAAACAAAGCAATAAAACACCCTCAAGCTTTCCTGTAATTATGTATACGCACCATAATGAAAGCCACACGTTCTCGTACCTAACCATTTAAAATGGAGAGATGCAAGACAGTTACCACAGTGCTATCGGCAACCTTTAGACAATTCATTTCTGCTTGAAAGTGACAGTATTTTTTTAAAATAGCAGGACAATGCAGTGATCAGAGAATGTGTACTGCAAAGGCTTTTGAAAAATATGTATTTAGAAATTACAGTTTATCAAATCAGCATATCCTAGAATTAACAGCCATGAGACCATGAGATTATTGGATGCTATGCATGCCCGAGACATCTCCTCAGTAGAATCACACACAAGCTATGCTGTGAGCTAGGGATGTGATTCTCAATTTGTGTACACATACTTGTGCTAGCTCAAGGACAGCTAGTGTGAGTGTGAGTGGCAATGGCATGGCTCACCTGCGCTAAGTACAGACCCATGGAGGTGCAAGCAGGGTTGGACTTGGCCTTACCTCTGCTGCCCATCCTACTGTAGTTACACTGCTGTTGTACTGGTGCTAGCTCCCATACATGCATGCAGGATGGTAAGCACACTCATAGTGTAGACAAAGTTATAGTGCAGCGCTTAATAATCTGTTCTTAAAATTTGTTCTGCATATTTTTCCAAAACCCTAAAAACAATGGGCCAGATTCTCTCATATCCACTGGGTACAACTGGAGTGGCAGCCCAAAAGGTGCTGTTTGAAGCTCCCAGATTAATGGGCTGGTTCTATGCCAACGCTGGAATAACAAATACCAGCCTTTGATATACTCTAAATTACTTTGGATGGCTATGTCCCATAGGAGCAAGTATGGTAAACTGGAATAAAGCAGTGCTCTGGCTACACCCCCTCAATACTCCTACGCTGCAAGAGGGGATGGCATAGGAACTCGCCATGCTAGGTCTTCAGTACTTGGAACACAAGGGTAATCCAATACACCAACAAGAATCTGACCCAGAAAGTTTTCTGGAACTAGAACGCACACGTTATATTTAAGTTTATATTACACACATACAGACAAACATGGTTATGTAAATATACAGAATTCAGAAGTAGATCAATTGTTAAACTAATTCTCTCAGACTTATATGCCAAATCTATTTACAAAGGGCTGAGTTATTCGCCCCTGAAAACAGAGCTTATAGTGAAAAAGTAATGACAAACTTTAAAGTCGTTGTTTGTTGCTGTTTGTCCTGTGCACTTAAGTAAGGACATGCACCACTCTAAAGGGGGAGAGAGTCTAATATGCGATATACACATTACTGGCCAAACCATGAATCTGAAACTGGAATTTTGCCGTGAGGGTAAAATTTTGCCCTCACATGCTCACACATGGCTCTAATTTCAATAGGAGCTGCATGTGCTCAAAGGGAAAATTTGCTCCTAAATATGGAATTCTGTCCGTTAGATACTGGAGCCGTACTACACACTGAATCACCTCATGGGAGTGCATGTGTCTGCTCAGAGCACAGCACAAGGCTTTTTTTTTTTTTAAAGAGTGCAATTATCACAAAATAATTTTTGTATCTAAGACTCACCTTTCCAAATTCAAAATCATCACCCTTCATAGATCACTTCAAGCAGGTTATCAAGCAGGCTAGGAGACAATCAGGTAACAGTATTATGTATGTATATCTGTTTGAAAAGCATTACCTGTATAGTACGCCTGGGATACTTCTTTCAT
Source organism: Mesoclemmys tuberculata (assembly GCA_007922155.1). Classification (NCBI taxonomy): domain Eukaryota; kingdom Metazoa; phylum Chordata; order Testudines; family Chelidae; genus Mesoclemmys; species Mesoclemmys tuberculata. The sequence continues at coordinate 18,826,750 of ML675617.1, read as the reverse complement.
TTGCTTACCGCTCCTGGAGGCTAGGATTTCTATCAGTGCATTTTCATTAGTTCCAGAACCCTTAAACACACACAAATATAAAAGGTGATTGTGTATCTCTTTTCCTTGTACATTGTTACAGAAGTGGTTTGGGAATTAGTTTTCAAGTGACCTGAAGTATGAATTGTAAACATCAGATATTTTAATAAAAGCCAACCAGGTAATCCCCAAAATACTGTGATTTCAAGTATCAAAATGCAGACAAATTCACCTTAGCAAGGAAATAAAGTTTGTGAAAAGATTCAGCTAATGAATGAAAAGTCATTTCATCCTGTCAAGAGATGGTTAAACCTAATGAGCTGTTTCTCAAATCCGCATCTGAGGGAATGAGCCAGTGATCGTACAGACCACGGTCTACTAGAATCCACACGCCGCTCGGAGAATGCAGGTGTGACTCTGTACCTCAAAACAGCACCTTGGAACCCCCATATTCACCACTGTGGTATCGTTATGATATCTTTTATATAAAGTATGCCTTGTGAGGTATCATTTAAGACAATGGGCTTCGAACTTTTTACATCATGCCCCCCTCTCCAAGTCCCCAAAGCTGGGTCAGGTGCTGGGGGCCTCGGTCAGGGCCGAACCAGGGACTGGGGGGGAAGGGAGGGGGAGCAGGCTGGGAGCTGAGGCTGCCAAGACCTCAGCCAGGCTGGGGAGCCGGGTGGCTGGGGCTGTCCGGAGCAGAGATCAAGGCAGAACGAGTCTAGGGAGTGCTCCCTCCCTGCCCCCACCCCAGGAACTGCCACACCCCACCCAAATGTTCCCCCACACGCCTCTAGGGGAGTGCCCCACAGTTTGGGGATCTCTGATTCAGGGTGGATAAAAATCAATGATATACTAAATTTCTGGTTTAAAAAAAAGTTACAATTAAATCTCATCACAAACATGCTAAACCTACCCCTACAGTCTCATAAAAATGAATTAATGGCTCTAGTCTGTCCAGCCTAACTACCAGCTCTTGCTTCTTGAAAGTTCTGGGCTGTCCGTTTCAGTTTCTCAACAGACTGATATCACGTGCAAAGAAAGACACAGGCTGGATAGGATTGTTGTTCTGTGCTTATGTGACGGTGGAGCTGGGCCAAGCAAGGAGAGAAGTTAGTTAAGACACAGTCTTAAAGACAGAGACACAAAGGATGGAGGCAGAATAAAAAGCAGCAGTGGAATGGACTGGAAAGAAAAAGGGAAGACATTCAGTACAGACACAGCTTCCGATATTTCCCACACTTTTGCCACAGAAAAACTGTCATAGCTTCTGGGCATGAGAGAGACCCTATCTGGGAATATTTTGAAGAAATTCCTTCCCTGGGTAAAAACGGAAAACGTGTCAAGTGTGAGCAGTGCAAGAAGATGATGCAGGGCCTAGCTGCAGGAATTCAACGTCATAATGAAAACTGCTTATTGGGAGAAAAGGATGTGGATATGTCTGCAGAACAATGTGGATCAACTGGTTAGTAACTTAAATAATTCACTTTGCAACGCATCATTCTTCAAGACTCTCTCTATGCCTTTTAGTACAAGTGTGATTTCATAAGTAAATTCCCAAGCCCTCGGCTATGTTTGATGTTGCTAGAAAAAAAATTTAGCTTAATTAAACAATCCATAAGGATTCACTAATTATGTTTAGAATCTATCACCCAAGTATACGGTACAGAAAGCTGCAGTAAGAGAAATCGAGAGTTGCCAGTTGCCACTGGGTGTCATTTTCTTATTTTATATTACATAATACATGCCCCTTATTTTGGAACATCGTGACCACAGACCATAATGGTGATGCCATAAATCATTCCCTATTTTACTTCAGCATAACTCAGCTTTCCCAAGGGAACCCCAGCCTATAGTTGTTTTCTGAAAAAACAGAAGTGCCAGTGAGTTCTATGGGACTTACTCCAAAATTAAGTGCACTCGAAGGCTGGGTCCACACTGATGGCGGCAAATTCGCTGCCGTCAGATCGATTGCTCTGGATCGACTGAGCGGTCTGTGTGGATCCGCTCAGTTGATCCAGCAATCGACACAGGAAAACCACCGTGGCAAGTGGTGCAGCGCAGTGTGGATGGCACATGGAAGAGACACAGTGAAGTCTCCCGTCGACTGTCGTCGAATCCCAAAGGTAAGTGTAGACCGGACCTAAGTGCAGTCAGCCTTAGCTTTTTTGGTAATTTGGAATTGGATCTGCATCCTTGCTGAAAAAAATGCAAATGATTAACTGAAAAATAGAGCGAGAAGACCGACTACTGAAAATCATTTTTGAATTTTGTTTCAGGATCCCATTTAAGCATAAGAGACTTTGACTGTGACTGTCTATCTGCAACAACCTCAGAGTTATCTGTTGGTACTTTTAGCAGCAGTGCTGCAACTAAACGTACTTCAGACAACGAAATATTAGTAGCAAACAAAAGATTTCAGTCATCCAGTAAAACCACCACCATGGATGGATTTTTAGTAAAGACACCAAAGATTAAAAGATTGCTTGGTTCATTTATGCCACAAATTCTCCTTTTCACATTGTCAACAATAAACACTTCATTGACATGGTTGAGTTCTTACGACCAGGCTACACTCCACCTGGTAGAGCAGACATTGGTGGAAAGTTGCTAGATACAGTGTATGAGAAGGAACTTGACCAGTGTGCAAGAATTACTGAGGGGAAATTTGCCAGTTTAAACCTTGATGGATGGAGCAACGTATACAATGATCCAGTAATATGTGCCTGTCTGACAACAGAAGATGGGGTTGCATATCTTTCAGAAACAATAGACACATCAGGACATGTGTGCACAACAGAATATTTAAAAGAAGTGGCAATGAAAGCTGTAATAAACTAGGAACAAAAGTTCAACTGTCACATGCGCAGTTTTGTCACGGAGAATGCTGCAAATGTGACAAAGATGAGAAGATACTGAGAAGAAGAAACAGAATGATGCTCCTTAACAACATATGGCTGCAATGCCCATTTAATGCATCGTTTAGCCAAAGACTTAAGTATGTCTTCTCCAGTACTTAAAAAAAAAAAAAAGTTGCTGAAGTCACAAAATACTTCCGTAACAACCATTTTGCTTCAGCTCCACTGTAGAGAGCAGGATCCAAACTAATTCTCCCTCAAGATGTTCGATGGAATTCTGTGGTTATTGTTTTGAACAATTTATTAAGACCTAGCCCATTCTCATAAAACTTAGTGAAGAAAACCATGATAAAATAGATGGAAGTATCTCATTCAAAGTCTCTAACAGTGGATTAAAGAGGAATGTAGAGGATATGCTCAGTATAATGAACCCTATATCCATAGCCTTCAACAAACTTCAGAGAAATTGTTGCTGCATTGTTGATGCTGTCTAACTTTGGAAGGCACTTCAAGAGACATTGAAGAAAGAAATACCTCACCAGAAAGTTAAACTGCAGGCAATAAAGAAGCCAATGGATCAAACCCCAACTCCAACTCATTTTCACAGTACGGATTTTTCTAGAAGTATCAAAGAGGGACAGTGACATCACTTGGCCTCTCTCCTCCCCCCATCTGAACACCCAGAAGACAAAGACTTCGAACCAGGGAGATTGGTCCTAGGCTGGAAGGGAACCCAGCCTGCGTATTACAGGCAGCTGGCAGCTGCTAACATCTATTAGGATGAGAGACTGTTTGATTCAATTCTTACTTAGTCTGTAGAATTTAGATGGCGTTTCTATTTTTCTTAGGTAACCAATTTTGATCTCTAAGCCTGCTACTCATAATCACTTCAAAACCTCTTTCTCTGTAGTTAATCAGTGTTATGTTTTACCTAAAACAGTGTGGTTTTGGTTGCAGTACATGAGGAATCTCAGCTCAGGTTAACAAAGTGTTGCATGTGAACGAACTTTTGTCAGAATGGCAAACTAATCAATGAGTTTGCATGGTCCAAGGGAGCCTTGAGCAGTGTAAACCAGTATAATTCTGGGGTGCCAGGCTGGTGGGATTGGCTGATGCTTCTCTATCTAATTCTTGAGTAGCTCAGGGACCATTCATGCAATTTAGCTGCGTGAGGGGCTCCATATGCCGATGGCTGAGTGATCGCAGCACCTGGAGGGCTTGGCTGCTTGTCATTGGCCTAACTTTGTGAGAGACAGCCCAGGCTGGAGAGTAAAGGGGGCACTGTTCCAGGCTGTAGCCTGCAGATTCCATCACAGCAGGTCACGTCTACATGTCAACACATTTCACGTTCTAATCTCAGGACTCGAGCACAGACCACTCACACCAAATTAAATGTTGTTTAATAGAAATAGGCAGCAGAACTACCACCAAACTCATGGGCCCACTTACAGAATCAGAACTTGAAACCAGTTCCAAGCAACGATTAGCTAAAACACTGTCACATTGTTTCCCCTGCCTTCTTATAATTGAAACACTACCAAAATGCCATAGCCCGACAACATTTCTGAAAAATGAACTAACTTTTCCATTACCTTGATATTTTGCATAACACACTAAGGAGTAGAGAGATGAAAAATTTCAACTCTTTGTTTTAACAAAATTCCATTTTGACTGAAAAAAAATTTCAATAAAAATTCAGTCTCCCCCCAAGAAATTTTTTTGAAAAATGTCATTTCAGATGTGTGGAACCCTCACTTTAAAATAAAACAAAAATTAAAAAAAAAACAAAAAAAACCCACCATACCTTACCCCAATACTTTTTTCCCCAAAGTAAAAGTGTGTTCGTATTTTTCTCTCCCTACTGAAACTAAATATAATTTTTCATTTGGGGGAAAAAATGCAATGGAAAATTTTAAACAAAAAAATTTTCATTTCCCTTGCAATTTTTCACAAAATGTATTTTACCTGTCTTTCTAATTGGCTCCAATCAAAAGAATGAATAATTCTCTTGCTGACTTACTTTCATGGATTTCTTAAGTTGTTTAGCATCAAACACAGCTGGCGGTGTCACAAGGGCAACCATAACACGCTCTAGATTGCCAGAGAGATCACTCTTCAAGTCATCTTTCAGGTCCTAAACAAACAGGAAGACACCGATCACATATTTCCAAATGAAATGGCAGTCCAGAGAGTTTAGTTGTTGCTACTGAAATAATTCCACCCCACTTCTCCTCAATCATTTCTACTTTCAGAAGCATCTTGCCCATGGCTGTGTCACTTTTTGATGTTTCCTTTTAAAAAGTTACTATTATCTAGAAAGCTAATTCCATTCTGTGAATAGGCCTCATTCAAAATTAAGGCCATGTGATTTAAAAACAAACCAATAAATAAAATCACAGAAATGTAGATATATTGATTCTCAAGACAAAGTGGAGAAGGTAGAGAATCAGATACTGGACCAGATAACAAATGAAATTTAAGGTGCAAAAGGGATCATTTAATTCTCAGCTTTAACCCATGTGTCTTCCCAAAAATAAACAGTAATCGTTACTTTGTTTATAGTACCTAGTCCACACTGACATTTTTGTTTGGCTTCACGTGTTTAGCATTCCATTAATGGGTCACTGAAAAGAGATTGTATTGGTTCAAAGTGTTCCTTCTCTATTCTCAGAGCTGGCTATAAATTCTCATGAGTTACACAGAAATATTCATTTTTCCTATCCTGTTTCATAATGAACATCAGTTAGGGTTTGTGCATGTACGGGATAGTTTTGCATAATGAACATGATGAAGGATATTTTTGCCATCCACTCTGCTCCCCCAACCTGTACCTTTCCTGAAGCTGCCCTGTACTCCTTAGCGATCAGCTGCCGTTGAGCATTTGATCTCTCAGTGAAGATGTTGATCAGTGTTTTCTCATCCGTCCCTGAAAGAAAGTCATTTTACCCAAAGTTGCTGAACGCCCAGTTTAAAACAACCTAACAAATCCCTCAATGCAGTAAAACTAAAAAAATTTTCAACCAAGTTTTAATTCACTGGGAAACAAAGTATATTTTTCACTTCTTTGTGCTGCAGCAAGGAGGCATTTCAGTAACCAAGTTGTCCTAATTGATTTGGCAATTTGTTCTGAAGCTATCTCCATCAAGAATACTTCCTGAAAGCAAACAGAAAATGTGTATGGCAAAGATACCATCAAAGGGAGATGAGACATAGGCAGATGTTATTTTAGTGTCAGGGGTTTCAGATGTTTGTACTAATACCCCCTGTCAAAATGTGAACATCCCCAACCAGCAGTTACTGACTGCATAGTGGCATTACACCTTGAATACTGCATGCAGTTCTGGTCACTCCATCTCAAAAGAGATACATTAGAATAGGAAAAGGTACAGAGAAGGGCAACAAAAATTATTAAGCTTCTAAGAGGAGAGAATAAAAAGACTGGAACTTTTCAGCAGGGAGAAAGAGACAACAAAGAGGAGATATGACAGAGGTCTATAAAATCAAGACTGGTGCACAGAAAGTGAATAAGGAAGTGTTATTTACCCTTTCATGTAATACAAGAACCAGGGGTCACCTGATGAAATTAATACATGGCAGATTTAAAACAAACCGAATGAAGTACTTCTTCACACAGTGCACAGTCAACCCGTGGAATTTGTTGCCAAGGGATATGAGGAAGGCCAAAAAGTATAATGGGGTAAAGAAAAAGCATTAGATAAATTCACAGAGGACAGGTCCATCAATGGCTATTAGTCAAGATGGTCATGTCTGGATGCCAGACTCTAGCCTTTGGATGCCAGAAGCTGAGAGTGGATGACGGGATGGATCACTCAATGATTGCCTGTTTTATTCATTCCCTCTGAAGCACCTGGGATTGGCCACTATTGGAAGACAGGCCGCTGGGCTAGATGGACCATCGATGACCCAGTATGGCTGTTGTATATTTACCGATTCCGCGGATTGCCTTCCGAACAGCTTCAGCATCCCTGGATGCATTAAATCCTGTATAATCTCGAATGGTTCCTCTGCTTCCAACCTAGAGATCAAAACAACATTTGAGATCTAATGGCAACAAAAAGCTGCAGTTTGACATACATGGTTTCCCTCTGCTTCATATATTCATCATGGCAACAACAATAACCTAGTGTTTAAAGTTTAATTGACTTAGGACTGGGAATGTAAATTTCCCACATTCTAATCACAGCTCTGATACCAAAGCTCTGCAGCCTTATGCAACTTTGCCTCAGTTTCCCCATCTGTAAAATGGTAATACAATACCTACCTACCTCAGAGGGGCAATTTGAGGATTAGTTACTCCGCTTACATAGCTCTGGAAAGATAAAGAACTAGATACATGAGATGGCTGCCATCTTGGCCGACACAACAAAGATAGCTCCAGAGGTTGCTAGTACAAAAAGCATAGATCATGCTGCTGTAGCTCAGAAAGCCTAGACTCTGTAGCTGGGGATAGTAATACTCAGGTCCTCTGAGGACCCATAATACACACACCAGTGGGTTATATGCACAATTAATTATTAAACTATGGTGACATTTCTTTCCCCCCCCCAGCATATTTCAGTAGCAAAAACACATTTGTTTTGGCAGATTCACTAGCAAAATTGGTGTCAATATATCCGCTGCTCACAGGCTTTTTGAAGCACTCCTGCTCTCGATTAGGGATTAGGAGATTTAAGAGAAAGTTCCATGCTAGGATAACTCTTTTTGTATTAAATCAATGGAAAACTCTAGCTTTGAAACACACAGAAGAAATGGTGATGGCATAGGCTAGAAATTCTGAATATTGAAGCAATTGTTTCAGTGAGGCCTTTGGGTATGACTGGAATATAAATTTTGAACAAAAATAATCAATTTACAGCCACCCAAATTACCTTAATCTCAGTCATAATTGCATTGCTTTCTCCATAAAACACCAACATGCTGGAGGGCAGGTGATCATTTTTAAATCAAGCAAAATTAGGTCTGGGTGGTAATAGGGAAAAGTAATTTGATATGCATATTATTGCTGAATAAAATGTATGATTAAATAGTTCTAATTCATAGCAGACATCAGCTACATTTTTTAACATTCAGACAACATTGACAAAAGAGCTTCCACATTGTTAGAGTAAGGAACAAACACTGCATTATATATTAACAAAATAAACCTCTTTCCCCAAACACCCAAATTAGGCAGGATGCTATCAGCAAAAATGTATCTATAGTAAAAGGGTTATTGACACCTGGTTAGGTGGTGCAGTAGGTTAGTGGATAACATAAATTGCCTAAATTCAATTGCCAAGGGCACCCTAGGCTTGATCTTCAAAAGTGATGACGAGCAGCCACAAATCCAGCTGACCTCTATGGGAGCTATTGTAGTTTATCACCTCCTGAGATTCAGGGTGTTCCCATATCAATCTGGGCACCCCAAAAATTGCACCACCCCTGATCAGTGGCAACTTTTGAAGATTTGCTTGCATGCATACACATCACTAATGTACCACAATGTTGTAACAAACTTCTGTAAATCCTGTAATGTATATGTGCCCCGAGGCCATTTTGTAATTGCATACCAGGATAAGGTATTTTCAAGTAATTGCATACCAGGATAAGGGGTGCTCAAAACAACAGGGGCAGTTATCACTTGAAAGACAAGCTATTCCCAAAGGTTTAGCAATCAGGCAAATGAGGTGGGGCAAGGCCAGGCCTGTTGGCCATTGAAAAACACCCTCTGTTGCAACAAGATTAGGATGACCCCACCTCCATTTCAGATAAGGGTTAAGAAATGTTTCAAAGTAAGTGGTCTTTTGTCAGCAGCAAAAAACAGCATGTAGCACAGGGTCTGAAACCAAGGTCCAGCGCGCAGCTGGCCAATAAGAAAACTTAAGACCATGTTTGGCTATGATGGGCCACAGCCCCCCAATCACCTCATCGCCCTGAAAACTTAATAATTGGCTAACAGAGAGAGTCCAAGCTCTGGGGAAGAGAATAAAAGGCAGTCACAATCAGGAAGTAATTGGAGAAGCCTCGCATCTTAAGGGGTGCACCAGAATCACACCATGTAGCAGGTTTGATCAGCCTTCTCGTCTCTCCCCAGCTCACTGCTCTAGCCTAAGTGTAGGGCGTGTGACTGAAGAACCTGAGTGTGACTGCATTTTCCACTCAGACGGAAACCCAGGAAGCAGCCTAGGTAATATAGCACTTGTTGTTTTAGTTGCTGACAAACCCCACTGCTGCAGTAAAAATAATTGTGTAAGTATAACTCTATAGTATGTTACCTCTGTAAGTATAGTAATTGTGATCACATTATAAGCAGTTACGTTGTTGAATTAGACCAGAAGTAATGTTGACTTCTAAATTGCAATTGTTGATTTATAGATTGTCACAAGTAAAAACAAGTTGTATGCAAAGCAACCCTTGTCGCTCCTTTATTGAGGGATCCATAAAAATCAAACCTGACAGCAAGCTGGTTCTTGTTACCACACAACATGACAGGGTTAGCAGTCAGTGCTCAAGAGAAGCTCTGAATGGAAACAGAAGAGGTAGCACAGGTCTCAAGTGAACCCACAAGTGCCTGAAAAGCTTTACACACACCCTTTTCACACTCTAGCTAATTCCACTCAGTGCCTAAGCACAAAACGGAATTATTTTAATATAACAATAGCTTAGTTTAAGCTATTGCTCTGACCTGCTTTAAAGTTATTGAAACCTGGTACAGAAGACACTATGTATGTTAATGATCTTATTAAAGTTAAGAGCCACTGGCCATAGAAAGATTACAAACCACATATCATATAATCTTCATCAGAGACACACAACATTGTGAGCTCCTTTTGCAGCAGCAGCAGCTATAGTTCTTATTTCAAAGGCTACACTGACCATGTCAGCCAGGACATTCAGGGCCAGATTTAGTGGCAGGTGACTGCCTGGGGTGCCGGGATTGGGGGGCTGTTTTTGTTGTTGGCAACAAAAGGGAAAATAGAAGGTGTGAAGTAAAACGTTTCAGCTGTTCCGTATGTGGATTCATTTTTCCACTAACCTCCTAGAACGTTCTGGACCTTTGTAGAATCTCATGGAAACCTTCCAGACTTTCTGAGAACTGCATTGCCCTCGACTCACCTAGAATGCTGTCAGCCAGGCCCACGCGGGTATATAAGGGCAAGGCATGGCCAATCAATGTGAGATATAAGAACAAATTGAAGCGAGTGCCCTGCTGTGATATTGTAAACCTTGTTTTATTATGTGATTGAGAAAGTGTACATGGGCAAGGGGGTGCTGAAAGTGGGGGTGGGGGACCAAAGATGTTCCTCGCCTTTTGGTTTAGGGCCAGCCCTGAGGGCACCTGTTCATCAGCAGTCACCTTTCTTGGGCAGACGCCTATGTTTCTCTGCCTCCTGATCAGAGTTTTTGCAGGCTACATGATTCCTGGCCTGTACTGTGAGTTCCCCAGCAAGTCAGACTGCCTACGCAGGCCTGGCCTGCGCTTTGCTTTCTCCTCAGTGGCTATAAACAGCATAATTTCAGCCCTTTCCAAGCAAGCAGATTTATTCTTAAGGTGAAAGCATTACAGAGAACACATGAAAACCAACGAGAGCTCTGGCAGACGATCAGTCCTTCAAATTGCATCAAGTGGTTTTTCTGTGGTTGCAAATTCATAACTTCCTTGGCTCTGAACAAGCACGCTTATGTTTCTGTTACCCTCTTCTTCATACAGCTTGAGGGTCTTTGATCTTCAGAGACCCTGTGTCAGACAGACAATGGCTCTCTCCTCACAGATAGCTTCAAAAGCTATCTGGAGGTAGGCCTTTGCATTCATCTCCCCCAGGTATTTCCTAGGAAACCCACTTGGGAAAAACTAAGTTAAAAGTTACTTCTCGGCTGGCCCATTGTTTGAAGCAGTCTTCCGAAGCTCATAACACTTCCCTGGGTTTACACTGACCACACCTCCCTCTTAGAGCGTTTATACAACACATCAACTTTGCATTTAAAATATAGTGGACTCCAAAGCTATTTATACTTAATTCAGTAAGACCTCCCAAAGATATGGCAGGAAATTGCCATATCTGTCCCAGGCCTCTCAGATCAACTACAAGGAGGTAAGTGAAAAGTGTGACACTGTCAATTTTAAGTACCATTAGAAACTCAAACCTAACTGGATGCAACAAACTCAGCTATGAAAAAATTTATTTTCAAGTTCAGTTGAACACTACAAACAACGGTGTTTAAAAAAAACCCCACAAGATGCTGCTCATTAAATTTTTCACTGTTTTTACTGTGTATATTGTTGCAGACTGACAGCTTTACTTATCTTCAAATCATCTCTTTTCTCCTTAGATTGACACGGACCTGGTTTTCCTCTCTCTCACATTGTAATACAAACTCCATTGAGTTCTATAAACAGTTTGATTTTGCCTTTCCTGAAGAGTTTAACATTGTTTTCATAGACACTTGATTTTATCTTCACGAACTGAATGGAAAGTAACAGCCATCCTGTATTATGAAACTTTGCAAGCTGGATACTTTTGAAGTTTCTTTTTTTCCAAAAAGTAACACATTTTTGGTGGTGATTATGATTAACCAAGTGTGGCTATATACAAGTAAAGACAAAGTGTTAACCTCAGTTTAGATATAGTCTCAGCCCTGATGGTAAAACTTCCTCAGGTTTGAAAGTTATAACAGTCTAGGCTGTTTGGCAAGTCTTGGAGTATTGTTTAATACCAGGACATGTTGCAACATAATTGCACAACTACTGCCTTCATCATGGATTCCTTCTCCACCCCTCCTGCAAGCAAAAGGTTACAGCACTTCTTGGTGAACACATTTCAAAACACAAGCAAGTTATTCCCCAACTGCTAATGTACACCTTGTGGATTATGTATGGCCTGCGGACAAAAACTACAGGCCACTGTGGCTACCTTAATGAAATATATAAACAGGAAAGATGTACTTTGAAACAATAACTGCAGTGGTAAGATTTTGTAGCTCCAAGTATTCAATCTCAGACTTTGACACAGAATAATCTCAGCGTCCCAATATGACACCACTTATGATTGTTTTTATAGCACAATACAGGATAACCTGAACATGATCTTCCTCCCTAGAATAGCCAATAAGGTAGTACGTAGAACTCCCATGAACTCCAGAACAGAAACTCTGCCAGCAGCAGTGCAAGCTTCCTTGCACTGCTCCAACAGTGTTCCTCAACCTTGACCCAAAAGGACTCTGCTGGAGAGAGAGTTCAGTCTCCATCCAGGCCCACTCTATCCTATGTCTCTCTCTGCAGAGATTGTGAAGCATTGTGCATTTTCACTGGTAACTAGCCTGAGATTAAGCACACATAGTTTAACCAACGCTGGTAAATGACAATATGATCTGATCAATGTTAGCAGAGAAGAAGGGCAAATACTGTCTAATAGATGACATGTGCTAACTTAATCCATGAAACACTTCTTTGGATTTATGTCTTAAAGAGCGTTGAGATTTGTCAGGTGCTTGCAGCTGAACAATTCACACTTCTTAGACGGAAGAAGAGACTGCCTCCAGGGATAGAGGGTTGGCACAGCCACTTGGCTGACAGCTGAAGAGCAGGTAACGTTTCGGAGAAGCGGAATCTCAGACAAATGTCCAACTTTGGTCTTGCTTTAGACCAAAAGCTTTGGTCTAAAAAAAATTTAAATCTTTGATTAATTCCCAATAGAAGAAAACGGAGCTGTCACTCTCCTTTCCCATTCCTTCACATTTTTGTTCTTTTTTCCTGTTCTCTCCTTATTGCAAGGGTGGTGGGGGGACAGGGTATTTCATTAAAATATAAATAAAATAATATTAACTAGCAGTCAGTTTAAAAACAGAAAACCATTGTGAAGCAGTGACAGATTCAGCAGAGTTAAGCTGAACGTGAGATAAAAGCAAACATGCTAATACCATGGCCCACAGTACGCACAAAAGGCCACATCCTCTCCCATGTAAGCTCACCACAGTCAATTAATTTGGCCCAACAGGTATGCATGTTGATACATAAGGCAAGAAACAGATACATTTGTCAGCCATCTCCATTTATGCCAGCATATGTTTATGCTTTAAAGAAAGCATGGCCTTGTGTGTGGTGAAGATACTGGACTGGGATTCAGAAAATCCCTTTTTAATTTCCATCTGCCACAAACCTCCTGTGATAACTTGGACAAATCACGTAGTGTTTCTGTGCATCTAGAACAATGGCTACACTAACACCATCTTTCTCAACCTTCCTCACCAGCCTGGGGAATTATCAGTCTTTAGCCCTTGCCTCCAGGCTTCAGTTACCGTCCAATCAATCAACAAATGCACAAAATACCAAACAAAACACTTTCAGCGGGGGCTGTCTATCCAGCCACAACTCCCAGGACTTCCCACCACGAGTCTCCCTTCTCCAGGGTCTATTGCAGAAGACCGTCCTTTCCTGTAGTGCAGCTCCAATTCCAGTTCCATGCACGTCTTATAGGCAACATTTATTGCGCCCCTCCCCACCCCCCAGCTGCTCTGATTAGCCAACAGAACTGAACTGGCTATTTAGATTGTAAGCATTTTGAGGCTGGGACTTTCTACAAAGCCCCTGGTCTCAGCTGCCACCTGTAGGCACTGTTGTAAAGCAACTAATAAAATGAAGAACTAGAACACATCAGCTAATGGCTCTCTGCTGATAAAGCACTGGATGGAGGATATTTCAGTTCCTCTTACTAAAGTGTTGCTGTCAGGCAGAGTGCGTGAACAATCTTGGGAAGAAACTGGACAAACATTGAAAAACGCACAGATCAGTTATATAAAACGGAAAATCCATAACCAGGGTCGTATTTTGTTCCCTTGCCCTGCTCCTATTTAAACTATTTAAATAGGAAAAGAGAAATATCGTTCAGGGTGTGGAGGAAAAAAAGCAAATGGGTTATGACCTCAGTCTTTCAGGAATGTTGACTTAGTGACTTCATTAAAAAGAACTTGCATTGTCCCGATTCTGCACCCTGTTCTGGACATGTTTGAGATCAGAGCACTGAAAGAAACAATAAGATGTACATGGCTAGCACATTCCTGAGATTGTTCCCACCAACACTGCCTTGCTAGGGTAGTGCTGCACTATTTGAACAGTTAGCAGAGACTTTGTACTAGGGATATTTTTGACACACACTCACTTTATTCAAATAACCCTCTGCTTGTCCTGAGGAAGTGTGGTTGCATGCAGATAGAAACTAAATCAAGGGGAGTAACTAAAACAGTATGATCTTGCATCCCATACACAGGCCAACTTCCTTTGGTTTCAGTGGGACTTCTGCCTGCATGTGCATTGCAGTGCTAAGCCAAGTTTTTCCTTCCTCAACTAACACACACAAAACACACAACCATTTGCCTACAAGCAGATTAGGCTATTTTCTTTTAGAAGAAGCACCCCAGATCAATCAGATTTTGGATCTGAATACCTGCGAATGGACAACCTGATAAAGCCAGAGGGCAGGATTTTAAAAAAACATTTAGGTGAAGTCCCACTTCTGCATGTGAATGGGACTTCTGCTCCTAACTCACTTAGGGTATGTCTACAGTTTAATCAGAGATGTGATTTCAGCACGTGTAGACACACCCCGGCTACTAGCCAAGTACAAGCCTGCCAAGGAGTCTGGCTACAAACTGCTGTACCCACATGGAGTCTCTGATTTCTGTGGGGCTCTAGGCAAGTGCAACGGTACTCACATGCTATCAACTACAGGGAGAGCATCTAATCACACAGAATAGACGGCCAAGCTACTGGAGGCATTGACTGCAGTGCTTCTAACAGTGAGACAAGTTCAGGTTGAATTTGTCCTTCAATTTCAAGAGTTCCAATTATGTTTGCCACCAAAATTACTTTTTAGTTTTGTATCTTTCACTAGTTTATACAGGCCAACCCCACCCCCCAAATACCAACCCCCAACAAATATTCTTGTTTATATTTAAAGTTTCCTCACACAAGCTGCTGCTGCGGGGCTATAAATGTGTAAATCCAGCCTATTATAGTTAAAAAAAAATTTTGAATGAAGCTCACTAAATCATCCCACTTTCAGCACTTTGAGAGCAGGTGGGAAAGTTGCTCTACAACCAGCTCCTACCTTTACATCCTTGGTAGTTATTTGGTCATTTTGTATGGCTGACTAAAACAGCCAGAGCTGCCAAAGTGTCCATAATTGTCCTTTACTGGGATTCTTGAATCTTCTCCTAAAACACTGAACACCAAACCTGGTCTACACTACAGACCTATATCGGTATAACTACATCTCTCAGGGGCGTGAAAAATCCACACCCCTGAGCGGCATAGTTATATCGACCTAATTCCCCATCTAGAGAGCACAATGTTGACAGAAGAGCTCCCGCAGCATAGCTACTGCCTCTCAGCTAGTGGATTAACTACGCTGATGGAAGAGCTTGCTCCCACTGGCATAGGAGCATCTTCACTTAAGCGCTCCAGCTGCACCAATGCAGCATTTTTAGTGTAGACCTGACTCAGACAGAGGACACGGGACTATAGGCTGATCCAATATGGCAACTCCTGTGTTTAAGTTTCGTACGCATTTGATGTTATACAAACCTCAATTTATTTTAATAAAGAGAAAAAAAGGGTGAACAACTGTAGCAAACAATGGCGTCCACAGTCTGTTTTTTCCAGCAACGGAGGGGGTGGAACATGGTAAACCAGAAGGCTAGTTAGACTCTTTAAAGCAGTCACTAGCCACCTGGGATTACAAGACAGGAGTGTGAATGGGGCTGATGAAACCACACCTTGTAAGGGGACTATTTTACAAGTAACTGACTCACGCCTCAAGTAGCATTTCCTCCCAGTTGAAGATCTGCCCAAGTTCTGTTACAGCAAAACTGGGATATTGCAAAATGGTCAGAGTAAAACAAAATAGTCTTAAAAACACTGAATTACCGCCACAGACTAACACATGTCAACCGAAGGAATCAAAGAGTATTTCACATTAGACAATGTTAGCTCTCACCATGAAAACTGATAGAGTCAAAGGATGACAGTAACATCAGAGAAGGATTCTAGAGGCTATAAAAACTGAACTTTTCCCTCCCCAGCCAGAAAAAAAAACAAAACCAAAAGTTTTTGAATAAATGCATGAAATAGGACAGATCTCAAAATATTCATATTTGAGATTAAATCACTTGAGGCCTCCTGCTTTCCTTGCACAGAAAATACTCCTCTACTGTTCCCCTTATTTCTGATGCTCTGTACCCGCCATTCAGAGGTTATTCTTGTAATTGAGAATGTCTCATCCTAGTCAAGGATATTTGAAATGCAAACCATCAACATGGTGATTTATAACTATTACAAAATGCATTCATGTTGTAAGAAGCTGCTGTTGAAAGAAAGCAACAGCAACTCTGCTTGGTCCTAACTGCAAGGAGGGAGCTCAGAGACGAGCTAGTACAAAGTCCCAAAGAAGGGAATTCCTGATTCAAGCTGAGCAGAGTGAAAAAGAAGAACAGAACTGCTGGCAATTGGTGAGAGACGAGAGAGAGGTTGAATAGAAAGAAGCTGATGGCACTGGGTTTAGAGAGGTAAGCAGAGACCTGACCTAGGGCTAGGGACACCTAAGGTGTAGCATGCCTATCCTCAGGATCTCACAGCTGTTTGCTGTTGCTTTCCAGATGGGACAGCAAACCACAACAGTAAGCGTCCCTTTTCCAAAATAATGTTTTCACTCCACTTTCCAATTAACAGGATGAAGTCCAGTGATGAGCTTCATTCAATCTGTATTGACCTGTGGGGAAAGCAGTGGAAGAACTAACATCCTGGCAGGTTTTGTTTTTAAATGCCTTCCCCACACCAAATTACCTCTGAACATTTATCCACGGGGCTTAAGTCCAGGACAAGTACCACCAATAATAGGGCTGTCTTCAAGATCACAACCACTCTCCCAGAAGCCTCCATTGCTGAATTGCAACAGACTTGAGTGGCTTACATTCATTCCCTCCCATGCATTCCAGGCTGCATTCTGGATCACTGCACTCCTGAGAATAGTTGAGTAGGGCTGGCAGTGTCTCCTTCCTCAGAGCTCTGCCTTCCTCCAAGTTAATTTTAATACTGAATGGTGCAGACTGAACTCCCTAGAGCCAGATGGTCTCTATTTATCCACAGACAAGGCACAGCATGTACAGCGGTGGTGTGAGAGCCCCGCCACGCACTGCTAACTTGCCTCAACCCTGTCTTGGTGAGTTCACCTTTATGTGCCCCAGAGTAGTTTTGTTTCCATGTCCATTCAATTCCCAATTCATTTCCATGCCCATTCAGCTGTTGCTCCTCAGTGTCCCTTACCTCGCCAATCCTTTTTTGGAAACTCCCTTTCCTTTGCGTCTCATGACACAGGAAGTTGCAGAGGTACTCAAGAGATCATCATCAATACAGTGCTTTGACACTACCTTAATACACAGCAAAATACAACTCACTGTCATATAACTTTTCATATTCAAACTTAAAAAACAACTTTACTGTTGTTTGTACGTCTAACCAGTCATCAGAAATGCAGCTGGATGCAATACTTTATATCCTACAGGGAGCATCAATCAATATTCTGAGTTATGGAAAGAACAACCGATCAGTCTGAAAACAAATGGACTGGGAGTTGGGGTTTGGCTTTGTTTCATGAGAAGAGACTATGGGGGGAGAGGGAAAAAGGGTCATGGACAAAAAAAGAGAGGATCTAAAGAGAGACAAAGTCAGTTAGGTGCTGAGGGACAGGAAGGCTGCATCAGATGACAAGCGTAAGACAAGAGGATCTACTGGCTGCTGTGGAGAGACATGGAAGGGAAAGTCAATTTTTATTCCACAAACAAAATACCAGTTTTAACCATGTTTGGCCTCTTTGCGGAGATTGCTAATGAGGCTTCCAGATGTGATGGGGATATGTTCGTGAAAACTGGACTGCTGCCACTTTGCACAGGCCAAACTGCTGTCAGATAGTAACTATATTTCATCACTAGCAATAAGATAAGGGCTTAAAGTTTGGATTGGGACTTTCATCAAATTACATATTAAGCTTTAGGGAAGGGTTT
Organism: Mesoclemmys tuberculata; assembly: GCA_007922155.1. Lineage (NCBI taxonomy): Eukaryota > Metazoa > Chordata > Testudines > Chelidae > Mesoclemmys > Mesoclemmys tuberculata. The sequence continues at coordinate 18,808,817 of ML675617.1, read as the reverse complement.
GCCTGGAATGGCCAAAAATTCAGACTTTTATGAAGAGCTTACAAAGACAAAAGTGTTATAATTTCAGACAAGGGATTTCCAAAATTGATTCATACGTAGAGTCTGAAGAGCTCCACAAAAAACTCCTCCAGCTCCTTTGGTGCAGGAAGCATTCTGTATAAATGCCCCTAATAAATAACACATCTTAAAACTAAAGAGAGATGATGTCTGATTTTAAGAACTCTTATCCTGTAACAACCTTTTTAATCCACGACTCTCTCCTTGATAGTTTTCTGTTTAGAAAAGTTACTCCATCTACACTGCAATATGTAGGTCTTTCATATTGTCATTGCAAGGAGTGATATCAACCGCGTCGACTTTCATTTCTATTTTGTTATGAATAACTGGTTAAGCACATCTCATCCTCCTTCCATACATATTGTGGCAAACGTCCAGCTTCTCCCTAGTGGGTCTCGCACTTTTGCCTCTCATAGTGGGCCAGGCATCGCTGGTCACCCTGAATTTCCAGGGAGGGGGGTAGGGATCCGGGCCCGCCCGCTCCTCCGGGTCCCAGCCCAGGGGCCCTCTGAGTTGCAGCTATGTGCTGCTGGCACCTTACTGGCAGCTGCAGGCTTTTCCCCTGGGCCACTCTCCCCCCTCTGTCTTTCTGCCTTCTTGAGCCCAGTAACTTCTTCAGGACTCCACCGCTGCACTCCATTCTGTTCTTCTCCACAACTTCACACACTCCTCTGCTCATCACACACCTACTCTTTCCACTGTCTCTCAGGAGTAGAGGGTTTTTATAGGCACCTGGGTGGGGCCTTAATTGGTGTCAGCTGACACTAATTACCTTCTAGTGACTCTGGCTAGTCTATAGGGAATAAAGCCCTGATCATTCTAGCACTTGCATAGCGCCCTTCTGCCCTCTGCCCTTGCTATACCACAATATTTAAAAATATTTTCCCTTAACTCAAAGGGCTATCTAGTTTCTCCAGCCAGTGTCTTGAATGAAACAATGTTCCTTGCTTTGAAATCCACATCTAACATGCTTTGCTTTTTTCTCACGTATTGCTTTCATACCATTGTTTGGAGCTTTCTTCTGTCAATATTTACTGAAGGAGGACTAGGATGTGGGTGGGAGTATTGTTCACTTGAACCACACCTGTGACTAGAGTCATAGATTTCAAGGCCAGATGTGATGATCTAGTCTGATCTCCCATATAACATGGGCCATGGAACATCCCCCCATATAATTCCTAGAGGAGATTTAAAACAGAAAAACAAAAAACAAACCATCCAATTGCGATTTTAAAATTGTCAGTGATGAAGAATCCACCACAACCCTTCATAAACTGTTCCAATGGTTCACTGTTAAAAATGTAGCCCTTATTTCCAGCCTGAATTAGCCTTGCCTCAATTTCCTGCCATAGGACTCGTATGGAAATTATAAACATGTGCATGTCTAACATTAGCACATGAGGCAGCTAATCCATTTAGGCTTTAAAGCTTATTCAACAGCAATCCTTCAGCACAGCGATGTCATTTTTGTAACCAAATACTTTATGCATTTACGTTTAGAGTAGGGACACATGCAGCAATCAGAGTTCAGGTCCCTAAATGGTTCTATTTTACATAGATTTTTTTATACAGCCCGCTTCATTGTAGTTGCCAACCAGGGTTCACTTGCTTTAGGTCAGTAAGATGAATCTAACCACTGGGGCATTGTCCCACTTAGAAACATTAAAACAAAGTAATCATTCTTTCTGTCTCTCAGTTCTGTGTGTCATTCATTCAGTGGCATAGCACTTCCACCTCCCAGATGAAGTCTCCATGTGGGGGTAGTTGCTCTCATGCCCAAGCCAGTAAAAATGGAAGGACACAAGCAGGATTTCAGGAACAGCATCTATGCTTTGCTGAACCCAGGTGGTCCAAGCAGTGACTGAAGGGCCCTTCAGAAAGTGTGCAGAGGAGGAAGGTTATGTGTGTCTTTTTAAACTGGAGGAGAGTTGTCCCAGGACAGGATAGCCACCCCAGTTTGTTCCTGTCAAGGCTAACCAGAAATTTCAGGTGCCTGGCCTACAGTAGGTAGAGCTAAGTATTGTCTGAGGTGAAAGCATATAGTGTGTGAAGTCAATAGATACGGCGAAACCTTTCCAGTGTTCTTATATTCAAAGCACACTTGAAAGAAAGACTCGCTTACGTTCATACTGGGTCAATGGAAGAATCAGAAAGAGAACTTCAGAAATCCCAATTCCCAGTAGTCTGTTCCAAACAGTCCCCAGGCAGACTCCCCTTCCGGAGCTTCCTCCCCATTTATTTTACACGCCCATAAAAGCAGAGGGACACTTCTGTAAGGGAAGCATGTAGTTCTCTTTCACCTCCCAGCTATTTCTTGAGGGTGCTGGGCGTTAAAGATCTGAAGTGTGCATCGAGGCCAGGATTTTCAAAAATGGGTGCCCTAAATTAGATTCCTAAATCCATCATTCAATGCCTAGAACAACTGGCCTGTTTTACAAAAGCAAGGAACACCCAGAAGTTCCTCGACTAGCTCATTAGCGGTGACAAAGGCCTAAGTGTTTAGAAAGCTTGATACTATTTCTTTTCTACAGAGATACTCTTTTTGTGGAAGTTTTGCCCCGCTTTTAGGGGTAAGAATCTCAGAAAAGTCCTGTGATTTTTGTAATTTTAAAGAATTTTTATTTAACTCACCCAAACTGATGCCATGATTGTTTCACTGAAACCCTGAAAAATAATCAGATATTAACAGAATAAGACATCATGCTAATTTATATTTACTGATAATAAAACAAAGTTATCAATCTTTCAATATTTTAAAAACAAAAACAAAATATTGCAGAGTGTTGGTTTTTTTTTAAAGCATCTTCTACTGAGAATTATGGTAAAAATGTATAAGAATTAAAATAAATAAGCTAAATTCTCCCCGGAAACTAAAAAGCTCCTTTGAGATTTGGATCATTCTTTATAGGCTGTCAAAGCACAAATAAAGCACAGAGTTTTGGAGTCTTAAGACAGAACCTTATATGGATTTTCCATTTTGCACACACACCGCTTAAACATAGTCGCTCAGCTCAACGTTTTGTTTAAAAGAAATCCTCCCGCCCTTCCTCATATTATAGAAACAAAAATCTGGAAACTGTTTTAAGACTTGGCAGACTGTTCTTTCTCCCTCCCCACTTATCAGATCTGGTTTGCGTGTCCCTCCACACCACGTGTCACACTGACTGGGACATCCAGGTTTATTAACACTTTGGTTTTACTTCCTCCTGCAAACTGAGTCCTCTTTGCAGAAGGAGATGCAAAATGGCTTAGAACATCTGTGGGATTAACAGAATCCTGCTGGTCTCAATAAAACTGTCTGTATCTTCCATTGGCAGAAACATTTTATGATGAAAAACCTTGGACTGCTATCTTGAAATTAATTACAAATCTTGGGCCCTTTTCCTGCAGCTTTACCTTTTCAAGCAACTCCATTGATTTCAACGTCACTTCTTACAGGACAAGAACTTATTCTCCCAAATAAAGATTGCAGAACTCGGTCCTAAATTAACTGGCTGTTCACGCGGATAGGATTTTTGAATTTGTTCATTGGTGTATTTACATTGCTTTAGAGACACATGACTAATGCTGAAACATAGCCGTTTCTTTCCTCCCACCGCACTTATTTCTTCCTACAATAAAATCTCCATTGTAAAATCTTTTCTTTGGGTCCTTTCCAGGTTCCTCCAAGATTCTGCATCACCCCAGTAAAACATTTGGGATTTTTATAACTTAAATTTGTAGTTTAAAGATTTGAAGTTTCTTATGACTAAGTCTGATCTCTATTTACTAAAGACTGCATATTTTAATGTTTTATCAAAGCCAGTGGATTCTAGCCTTGTCTTGTTCATCTCCTGGCTGGAATCTTTGGACCCTTTTGGTCATTAATCTATTTATCCGTACTACTATCAAGCCTCAGAAAACCAAATGATAAATGCTATCAATTAAATTCAGTGACTCCTGCATGAAGGATCACCTATACTATATGAATTCCTTTTTTAAGTAACTTCTTCCCAAGTGCATTGTTCAGGCAGCTTATTTCCTAAATGTAGGTTTTAAAAATAGGATTTAAAAAAAATAAAGTCTATTATTACTACAAATGTTTTCAGAAAGTCTCTCTTTCAGTGGTGTTTGCCAGTCACACACACCAGGGCTGTGCACACTACTGCAGCACCTGAAAATGAAACTAAATAGTCCAATGGTTCTGAAGCAAATTGTAGGATTGAGGCCTAACCTACAGAACACTTGGTGGTGGTCTATGGACAGCTGGTTGATCACAATCACTGGCGGTTCCTTCCAGCTCCCTGATCCTATAAAAGAAGCTAAAATACTTAATAAACACTTTCCTGCTATTTTTCCATGTGCTAAGCTGCCATTCACTTGCCAATGGGAAAATATGTGGCAGCCAAGACAAGAGGTTAAAACATCCCAGAACCCCTGAGGATCTTCAGCATCCAGGAGAAGGTTCAGTACAAGATGCGCCCAAACACAGGGTGGATAATTACAGGTAAAAATCAGTTTCCATTTTTCATTCCTGGAGCATTAAGAGGTGCACAAGGAAGGAACCCGCCTTGTTTTCACACCAGCAGTGTCCATTGGAACTAAAGCACCCAAATGTCCATCGATTTTGGTCCCCTTCTATTTAAGAGAGGAAAAAGGGACTCAATCCACCGCCGAGGTTTTGAACGGGAACCAAGGGACTGTGAATGTGGCTGGCCGGCGGGTTCACTTCTCCAGGTGGGGCTGGCTTTCCCACGCTTCCGAAGGGCAGAGCCGGGAGGGCTCACCTCTCCCGCCCGCTCTCGGGGGCTGGCTGCCCCCCGGGCCGGGATTTCACCCCTGCCCGCAGCTGAGTGACTCTCACGCCGATGCAAGCGGGGCGGGCCCAGGGACTCACCCCAGCGGCGAGGCCAAGCCGCAGCGGGAGGCGAGCAGCCGCTGCGCGCTCGGCAAGCGCCAGAGGCAGGGCGCTGCGGGGAGAGCGCAGCAGCGCCCGCGGTTTGGACAGCGCCTGACACAGCGGGGCGCCCGGGAGAGAGCGGGCGGGGCGGCCCCGCGGACACACGTACCTGGAAGCCCCCGCGGGCGGAGAAGGGACAAGGGGCGCCTCCAGCAGCAGGGACGGGAGAAGAGCGGAAGCCGCCTAGATCCGCCCCCAGCCCAGGCTCCACCTGCCCAGAAATAGGGGGAGGAGGAAACCAGCGGCCCCACTGCTCCACCCCATCGCAGCAGCCGCCCATCCGGCCCCTTTCCCTTCCTTCCCCCTTCCAGGGCCCGTTCCCGGAGCAGCTGCTCTCTCCCTGCTGCCGCCCCCGGCCCAGGACAGCGCCCAACTCAACTAGGTTTTAGCTCTCGCTGGGCTGAAGTTGGTCTCAGCTGGGCTGAGGATCAGGCATGACTCTGGGAGACATAGGCACTGCCAGGCCTGTGGATGCTTTTTGACACGCTCTCTCGGTGCTAGGAAAACTCCGAAGAACAGACTAACCCGGCTCCCCTCTGGAAGAGAAGAGCAAAGCTTCACTTCTGAGCTGATCCCTCCTGGCTTCTTTTTCTCCCCCAAAGGTTGTTAATGCTCACTAACCTCCGCTCCTGGGAGCTGGCAGAGGGAATGTCAGGAAAGTTCGGGAAATATATTGATCAAGAATTTTGGAAGAAATGGGTGATTCTGAACTTTTATAGCCTTCTTTGCAAAAGCCTCCGGCCTGTGGGCAGGACATGCACTGCAAACAGTTTTTACTAATTTCTGTGGTTATGTAGCTTCTCAGTGGTAGAACACACAACGCCTAGAGATCAGCCTCTTCAATGCTGCAGGACAACTTAATTAGTGAGTAAGCAACCTTTTTTCTTAATGTGGAAGAAATAATTTCTGTATAATGTTGCAATGTTTTATGTATCCTGAAATGTTACACAGGTATTTTGAAAGGCAACATTTATATGGTGAAAATACTATTTAATGCCACGGGCTGCTGCTTGGTAAAACTTCCCTTACAAACACAGACAGAGATGAAAAGCCAGAGGTGTGCAATTGCTGCATCATAGACAGCCTATTGAAGATCAACCTACTAAAGAGGTGAAGAGGTGTGGTAGAATGGGATTCTGTGTGGAAGGAGAGAGTGACTGGGTTACCTAAGGATAGAGAAGTTTTATATATACCACTTCCAAAGTTTAGCACAATTACTGGTCAGGACTTTTAATAATGATTCCTTTAATGGGGAAGCATTACACGGGAGAAGTGTCGTTACCTGTGCAGTTCAGTAGAATAGCAAAATTCCCAAAGTCTTTGTGTAAATGTTTCTGCCAATGTGACTGAGGAGAGGCTGGTAATTTTTGGAGATTAACCCTTAGAGTATCTTTAGGCCCCAATTGTCATGGCTTCATTGGCTTCTGACAGTTATTTCAGGGCTGAAAGTGAGCCGGTGTAATTCTCATGGAAGGGAGATGCATTTTGGGCTGTACTGTGTCCGGGTCATGTTTTGTAAAACAATAATTTGTGTTGACATTGTTGTGCCTGGATGGAAAATCATGTTTTAACAATTAGGCCTAGGTCACTAGAGAGTGTCTGGCCCAGTGCTTCCCAGCCCATGGCCCAGGGGTCAAAAGGGGACCGTGGGGTCTTTCAAAGTGGCCCGCTACCCAGGCCAAATGTGTTGCCATGGGGCCACAAGACTTGTGCAGGCTCCTTACTACAGCCAATGGGACGGGAGATCAGCATTCCCCTTCCGCAGGCAGCACAGCAAAGAGCTCTGCCTGGGTCCCTAGGTGCTGGGGTCCCTGCTGGAGCCAGAGGGAAGGGAGCACTGTTCTCCCATCCCCCTGGCTGCAGAAGGGAGTCACTGCCTAGGTACCCAAGTGGAGCGCATGGGGCTACAGGACACGTGCGGTTTCCATGCTGCAGCCAGGGCAGCAGGGTCCTCGCTGAACTCCTTCTATCTGGTGTGGGGGGAGCAGCCAGGACCCACCATGCTTGAGGAGAGGGGCAGGATTCTAAAAATTGGTGCCTTCCGGTTTGGCCCGCACTTAGCAGGCCACCCACCGTGACTTAGCTGCCAGGCCATGTGCTTCAGTGTGTAGTGACAGTCACTCATCTATACTAGTGCTTTGTCTGTGAGTGTGTGACATACTGTGAGTAACATGCAGGTGCAAAATACCGAATGTAAAAATGAGCATGGTAGCATCAAAATGTTTACTTTAAATATGTAGTAATTTGTAGTCCTTAATGGTGTATATATCAGTACATTTTTATGAGTTGTTAGACTGGTGGCCCATCAGGGTTGTAAAAATATTTGTGGCCTTTGAGCCAAAAAAGGTTGGGAACTACTGGTTTGGCCCCATGAAGGGCCCTGGCAAAATTCAGAGGCCGGTTAAGAATTGAAATAGGATATGTTTCCCAGATGGGAGTCAAAGGGAGGCTTTCCAACTAAGACTGGGATTCCCTGGTCCAAGGATCCCATCCAACTTGATACAAGCAATCATTCCGGAGTTCAAAGCAGGGCCATTAGTTGGGCCGGTCTGGACTGGTGACAACCCTATCCACAAAGGTGAGTTCCTCATAAGCCCAACTCAGAGTGGGGTCTGCCCATTGGTCTCAGCAAAAGTCCCCCAAGATGCCCTGGGACAGGCCATCTTCCTCCAACAGGCCTGGTGTGTTGGCATTGGTGGCTGTCGGGTGGCTGGGCGGCGCTGGGGTTCTCTCAGGCTCCTGGTCTTCCTAGGTGGGGGATTCATCCTGAGAGGGTCCCCCGGTAAGGACCCCCCACATGGGAAGTTCTCGATGGGTGAGACCATGCAGGACTCAGGAATTCTGGCCAGTCCCAGCTGAGGCTGATAGGGTACGGCACACTAGTGGCTACGCCCACAGACCCCTCACTTCACCCCCTTGATTGTCAATGGGACAGATAGGTGGGGTATTCCCTCACATTCCCATGAACGCATCAGAGGTGGAAGGGAGTTCTTTGGTGCTGTAGCCTCTCTAAGAGAGGCCGGCACACTGTGCACCGAGGTACTGGGTGCCGAGTCCGAGTGGCCTAGTTGGGAGCAGAAAGCTTCCTCTATGAGGAGATGCTTCAGTCTCACACTCCTGTCCTTTTTGGTCCTTGGACGGAAACCCCTGCAGATCTTGCACCGGTCAATCTGATGGGTTTCCCCTAGGCACTTCAGACAGAATTTGTGGGGATCGCCCTTTGGCATAGATTTGTGGCAGGTTCCTCATGGCTTAAATCCTTGGGACTGAGGCATGCCCCGGTGCCAGGGCGTAATAAGGTGTGGGGGCCCCAAATAAAACTACAAACTAAGGTAACTCTAATTTACTATTTACAGGTTCAATATCTCTCTACTACTAGAGGAATGCTTGCCAATGAGAGAAGGCAAGAAATGCCAATGACTGTCACGGGCGGTAAGAAGGAACTGAAGAGGTGGAGGGTCAGCAGGGCTCTATATACAGTGCCATGGAAGCGCCACTCCAGGGGGTGCCTGCATTGACCCTACGGTACCGCAAGGGGAAAAGTCTTCTGACGACTATGCGTGCGGCACGCACACACCTACTTGGAATCGACATGAACAAGCACTTGAAGCAGAATCAGGGAACTAGTGGGGAAAAAAGAAGCCTTTGAAGAGAACAAGAAGAAAGAGAGACAAGAAAGTAAGACTTATGGCGGCATTGGAGTAAACTGTGTCTTGTCTGGGAATGCCAGTTTGGGACAAGGAGCCCTTTTCCTAGCAAGTTCTGTAGTACATTTCTCGTCTTTGCCTAACTCTCTTCAAATGTGATTGAGGAGACACTCATGGGCACTGGACATTGGTCCTTGGCATCCGGTTAGCCCTTGAAAAGGAAGCTGAGAAAATTCCAAGATCAGGTAAGACTTGAAAGAGAGCATGTTTACCACACAGGAGTCAAATGGCATTTTTCAAACTGGAAATAGGACCCAGGTAAAGGCAGTCTTCCTCTGCCTCATTCAGAGACCAGATGACCATCATGTTGGCAGCAGCTTGCAGCATTCCACAGCTGATCTGATTTCAGTGTAGGAAAGAGTCTGTTTTGTCCTATAGAAGAAACTGAGCAATTCAGAGGGAGAAGTGAAGCTCCCCACTGTTTCATGTACTTCTTAGCTTCTTGGAATGTGGATTTATCAGGAGGTGAGGCTGTGTGTGGCTAAAAGGGGACATGGGACGATGCGTGATCACAAGTGGTTATTTCCAAAGGGCTCTGCTGGTTTTGATCTAATAACAAGGGGAAAGGTTCTGAGGGACTCTTCTAATGTGGCTCCAGAACATTGAAATTGAAGTTAAAAAGGATTGTTAAAGTGACAGAAGCCAGCTGAAGGATCTGGCAGAATCTGCTCGTTCTTCCATTCAAGATTTGTAATGGGTATCTTTCTCATTGTGAAGGTTAGGAGCTCCATGGGATCTGGAAGATTTTGCATCCGCACAAGTAGAAATTTCCTTTGAAAATTTGCAAATGGATGTTGTGGTTTGTGCTGGACAGTTACTTTGGCAACAGAGGAAAGGGACTGACAGAATATGTAATTCTGAGTTTTGAAACCATTAAAAAAATGTAAAGAGGACTGCAAAACCTATAGAGGCCATTTGAAGGTGTCTGATTGAAACTACTGCAATTTTCACTACCAATTGTAATGCTTGTGAAGTTTTCTTGTATTTCCCTGTGGTGCTGAGTTCTTCTGTGGAACTGGGGGACGAGAAACTAGATTTAGGAGGGTCATTCATTTCAGTAAGGAGGTCTGAGCTTTCCATGTTAAGCTAACCTCCACAAGTTGAGTGTTTCTTCAGGAACTGGTGAGAAGTAACATGTGTAATGGCTGGCATGTTATGTGGAAGTCAGTTTTCTATGGAAAGAAAAAAATGAAAAGAAAAGTGATGGGACACTAGATGGGGAGAGCGCTGAGTTACAAAGAATTATTTCCCAGGTGTCTGGCTGGTGGATCTTGCCCTTATGCTCAGGGTCTAACTGATCGACAAATATGGGGTCAAGAAGGAATTCTCCCCTAGGTAAGATAGGTAGCGACTGAGTTTTTTGCCTTCCTCTGTAGCAGGGGGCACAGAAAGTTTAAGCTAGTGTAAATGGTGGATTCTCTGTAACATTAAGTCTTTAACTCATGATTTAAGGACTTCAGTAACTCAGCCAAAGGTTGGGATTAGTGAATAGCAGAACTTCTGGATAACACTATGTGTGTCCATCTTCAAAACATCTTTCTTCAAGGCACTGACTCTAGAGAGATTTGTGTGCCTGGTGTGTGTCATGAAGAATTAAATAAATTGAAACCTTGTATCAAAAAGTAACCAAAATGTTGTTTATTAGCAAAAAAAAAAATTGTATTGTGACATATTGTACTGCATGAAAAAATCATGAACTCCATAACAAATAAATTGATACTCAAAATAAGTAAATTATAATGAGATTCAAGAAAACAGGTTAATAGCACCACAAGTGATTTATTCAGATCATATCAGAGGGTCTTCACGGGGGGTGCAATGCACAATAAAATAATGGAAGGATATCAGAACATATGCACATATGTCACAAAAACAGTTATGAAAGCCTGTCTCAACATTATTTCTTCTCAGGAGCAGAGAAATTTCCTCAGTGTCATCAGGTTAAAGCAATTGTACAACCATGGAGAACTGTAACATTGCACCTTGTCTCTGTTTTTATTTATACAGCACCATAATACACAAGAGAAAATGAATTTCCAAGGTTTTATTTGTACTAACTTCAAAACATTAAAAAAGTACAGTAGGATTTATAATTCATTAACAAGCAAACTGCAGAAGCTGAAACTAGGAGGGTGCTACCTATCTGAATGAAGTGAAATACAGCTCAAATTCTCTGATCAACATAATCCAACATATATATAACGTAGCTGACAATTGTGAATAAAATGATTGTCACTTTCACGCTAAGTGTGTGTCTGACAGATAGGATATTGACAATCAAAATGAGGTGAAGGGACACCCCAAATTTTGCAGGATTTTTAATTTTCCATAAGCAAGTCACTATTGTGAGGCAGTCATAATTAATCTGTAGGGGCTGGTTCCTGTTTTCATTTTGTGAAGACTACACAGGAGGGTCGAGGTTCTATTATTACACAGTGGTGTGTGAAATTGGATGGATCGACTGCCATTTTCCACCTCTCATTCTCTATAAACATATGCATAAAACTCCCATTTAACACTATGATGTATCTGCTGGTAGGCACTGTCCAGGACACAAAACAGACAGTCCTTGCCCTGCAGAGATTACAATCTAAAACCATCACTGATGGCAGCATTCTGCATGCATCACAAGGAGAGCAGACCCCTGTAAATATTTAAGCTGAACAATCAGAGCTCACCTCCACTCATAAATTGCACATTACATGTTACATTTATACATATTATCCAGTTGTTGTTGAATCTGTGGGAAAACAAACACACACCCTCTAGCCAAATGCATAATAAATCTAGAAGAGTCATATCAGATCTTTGACAACTAAAAATATTGATTTTTTTTTAGGTATGTCTGTGTGACCCTGGTATGTGTATATAGCAGTAAACCACGTGCCTGAGCTACCAGAAATGAATCTGAAATTGATGAATCCATGATGAGCCACAGCAGGAAATATATAGAAATGAGGGACACAGCTAAAAGAATCATAGTCACGCTTCATGGTGTTGTTCCATTTATAAATAGGTTGAAAAGGGTTAATATATAGGCATGTTGCAGACATAAGATACAGATGTTTATTAGCACATCAGTAGAATGAATCAACTGATTATAAGCAAATTGTTGGACTATAACGATTGATTAACCATTGTTGCCTAGTGGCCAATGAACTGTACCTGGACTCTGAAAACTACTCTTGGCTCTGCTGGCTCCCCTTAGGCAAGTCAGTTCTTTTCGCTGTGCCCCAATTTCCCCATCTGTAAAAAGGGATAATGAAACTGACTGCCTTTATTATTATTTGTAAACTATTTATAAATGGAACCTTAATAGAAAGCGTGTGTGGAATCATTAAACACCAGAGTTGCAGTTGCTCTACTGCAGTCAGAACAAATTTTGGATCTTTTTAAAAAAAAATTAATTAAAAAATTTAAATTTAATTTTTTTAAAAAAAAATTTTAAAATTAAAAAAAAATTTAAAAGAAGAGAACTTTTTTAAGAACTATGACACATTTTGTGGGGTTTTTTTTTAAACCCTAAAGTTTCCAGGCAGTAGAGCAGGGATCTCAAACTCAATTGCTGTGGCGGGCCGCATTTACATTGAGTGGAGTTCAGGGGGGCCGCACATGACACACACTACTCTACTGTACCTTTCATGCTCTACTCTCCGCCGAAAAAATCTCCACGCAGGGTAAAATTCGGCGGCACAGTAGGAGAGAGAGGCTCTCACAGGGACTTGCAGGCTCCACTGTCCGCCGTCAAATCTCTCTGTGGGGCCCACATTCGGCGGCCATTTCCTTTTTAAGACGGCCACAGCTTCCCAGAGCTCCGCTCAAAAAAAAATGCCAGCACAAGCCTGCAGCCGGATTCGGACTGCGGGCCGCATGACACAAGCCCGCGGGCCGCAGTTGGCCCGCGGGCTGCGAGTTTGAGACCCCATGCAGTAGAGTGTATCTGTTGCTTTACTTCCAGTTTGCACAGAGCTGGAACTTAAAGCCTGGGGGGCGATGACTGTGTATTCCAGGCCTCACACAGTTTAAAGTGCACCCAAGAATGTCAGGGCTACTGATGAGTTCAGAAATCAGTGCAGATAAGGCAATATTATTTAATCAATACCAAGCATAGTGTGCTTGTGCACAGACTGTTTTCTAGTGCTTTATGCAGTAGAGCAACTATTCCATCTGTACTGTATGTGATTGAGGGTCCAGGGAGAAAAGGTTTGGTATCTCATCAAAATCAAATGTCAGCTTGGAATAATGCTCATTAATGTTTCTACAGCACCATGAAAATGTAACACACTACAGTACAAAAGTGCTAAGAGTGATCATTGTAAGCGACAATTTGAACATTTATACGGATCTTGGCTAAACACTGTGTCTGATATAAGGATGCTGCACTGCAGTGTTCATCTTCCAGCATTATTAAACCACATTAGAAAGAACTACTCTCATTAAAATCACTCTAGAGTTTGGGTAAATATTTGGCTGTCAGGAATGTTGTTATGAAAGTGGTGCAGCGTAAAATAGAACTGAGCGTTGGAAGAGATACCACATGAAGGGGTCAACGTTTTCTGCCCTGGATGTCTCACACAGTCCAGCTTTGAATGAGGTAGCTCAATTGTGAGTTGAAGCATGGGAGGATGCATTGTTTCCAGCACTCTATAGTCTTCCCTTTTTCCACAAGATTATAAAAATACTAGTACATTTAATTATTTTTTTTTACAATTTATAAAAAGCTTTTACAAAAAATGTGCACTCTCAAACTTCTGTTCCATCGTGTAAATTATTGTGAACTTTCACCTCTAAGTTCACTTGTTTGACCTTAGCACCTCTGACCTTGTAGGCACCCTCACTGTCGCTTAATATATTGATGGTCCTCACAGTGCAGTATTGTCTGTTTACATTCTTCTCTGCCCTTTCTGTGTTTTTCTTGGATACGTCTATCTTGGTGTTGAGCGGATACTCCTCCATGACATCTTTGGCTGGCTTTTTCTTCTTCTTCTTCTGCTTTCGACATTTCCTGGTTATGAAGCAAAACAACAGGAGCACAAGTAACAGCAGCATGGTGGCAGCAAAAACACTTCCTATGGAAGCCCCTGTTTGAGATAAAGAAGCAGCCACAACTACTTCCTGAACCTCCAGACTCAGCGATTTCATGTTCGTGCCATTCTTGACTTGGTCACCTTCGTTGTCATAGATCAAGGAGTCATCTAGAATCAGCCTGCCGTTGCTGTCCACCAGGTCCCTGCGGCCACGTTTCAGGTGGTGAGTGACAGAACGTTGAACACGGGGCCCTGCAATGGTTTCTGGGCCAATAATATAGATCACCTGAAGGTACCACTGGTGTCCAGCTTCCACCTTTATGACAGAACACACACACAAGAGACTTTACACTGGCATTTTAGCTAAAGTGCTGCTAGAATTCTGTTCAAAGCAGATGGAAAGGGCAAGTCCTACTGTAAGCCAGGGACAAATGGGTGTTACGGGTCCCCCTCTATGCCTGATTCACAGATGATACAGGTCTGTTACAGTCCTTAGGGAGCTTTCGCTCAAGCTGTAGTAGCTCATGGTTTTAGCTCTGGTGGTCCCCATTTAGTTCTCCGTGTATTGACGGCACTGGAAGTTATCACATAGTTTGTTGGCCAACAGCAATATATTAACCATTTGAGCTGACCGAAAAATAGGGGCAAATATTCCACCAAAAACGTTGTCCATATTTTGTTTAAATGTTCTAGAAATAGCAATAAATAATAGTAATAATAAATAGCTGGTTGGATTTTTTAAAATTTCCTTTCTGTCAACAGTTTTTAAGTCTTACCTCCCCCCAAAAATTCATATTTTTTTCATTTTTAATGCCTTAAAGAGTTTGTTGAAAGTTTTGATTTTTGAAAAGTAATCATTTCAAAATTGTTTGAAAGAACGATATTTTTTGTAAATTTGTTTACTGTTTTGACCAGCTCTGATAACTATGGTAATACTAATAAATTACCCATAAATAATTATAACTCTTTTAAAAGAGACTCTTTGCTGAGTGGCTTAGAGAACTAACCGTCAAAAATAATTATAACTATATTTTAAAACCCTGAAATACAGCGTTGTCCTATGAAAAATCAAATAATTAAATCCACTCTGGGAGTTGGGTGGGGAGCTGAACTGAATTTCGGATCTCCAGTTTGTGTGTTAGAGTTTGTCTGACCTGTGTTCGCAGTCTAATTCAGGATCTGAGCCTGAAAAATGTTGAGCAGCCCTAAATCCAAATTGAGTGCAATGGGAAGATGTGGGCAAAGCATAGGGGAGGGAAAGATAACACATCTGTTTAATACAATTTATAAAATTCTCCCATCTAATGCCTCTTGGTCCAACATAAGATGTCTTTAAGGTGAGCTGAGATGGATCTCAAGGAAGAGCAAGTCCCTTTTCCGAGAGTCCACCATAGCAAAGGTATGATTATATATTGCCTAAGGGGCTGAATCAATGTGTACCGGAGTCAATAGGAACCTTCACATTGACTAACATACAGCTCTTGTTACATACACACTGATCGATAGCTTCCTTCATGTAATTCCTGACAATGCCGGTCTCGTCTATATTCTAGACTTGCTCCTTGAATCTGATCCTGCTGGGTAGCTGTGTGCAGACAGCGCCCATCTCCTAGGGATTTGACCTTTGTAACTGAGTGGTGGTGACCCAGTGAAAGCTGCCGAGTACTCTACAGTTCTACTGACTCCAGTAGAAGTTAAGGGGCGCAGCACATTCCCAGACTCAATGCTAAGGCTCTGGGCTGGAATTCTGAAATCCAATTCCTCCACGAAGATTAGCAGTGAAGGAAGTAGACAAGGAAGCTAATGTGAGCTGGGTTCGATGAGAGTCTGCATCAGTACAGAGATCTGGGCTAGTGGATCTCAGTACAGAATCAGGGCCCTACATTGTTGAGTGTTTCTGGTGCTAGCAAATACAAGTTGCCTTCCTCCACAGAAAATTAGATAAAGACTGCAGGGCTTGCCCTAGGGTGTGTTGGACTTCTGTATGTGCAGGGTCTAGCCTAGAGTCTGTAAAGCACAAAGCACCTTGGACTGTTTCTGGTACTGTACATGTCATGCAACACACCTTGTAGAGAGCATCCACTTTCATTGTAAATCCATCCACTCCTGGCATGCTGCTCACCAAGTGAAAATCAGATAATTCAGAGGCAAAGTGGGCATCAAAAGGTACATCGTGGAAGTACCTATCAGTTACTTCTGGTTGGTTTCGGTCCTGGAATTTACAGAGAGCAATGTGTGACGAAGAAGTGTGAACACACACTACTGTGGAATCATGCATTGGGAGCAAACTGGCAACCAAGCATGAAAAAATGAGATTAACCAAAAAGTCAGCTTTGACAAATGTGTTACAGGAAGCAGCAAAATGACACAAGCAGAGCATCTCTTGCTCCTGTCTGTGTCCCCTGCTTCATGCTGAACCTGGCATGGCCCTCTCCCACTCTCTACTAGTGCATCAAAAGGCCACACTTTTGAGTCAAAACTTCCTTAAAACACACTCCTTCCATAACTCTTGGTGCTAATCGAAAGACATAATTGTCTCTATTCCTAATATTGCCTTTTATTTTTCCCCCCCACAAATGTATCCAATTACCATTATTTTCCCCACAGAGTGACTTCTGGGCATCCTGTTATAGTCCTGCTACTCTTGCAGTTTCTTATTTTAACTTCCCTTCTTCCTGCAAAGACCAAGACAGCCAACAATCTCCTGGCTGAACTGGACTCAGTAGGACTTCGCTAAAAAGCGCTGCTCAAGCAAACATAAAAGTGAACACTGAGGCCCTGCTACTGTGTTGAGATCAATGCAGGTTTGTGTCTGGGGCACAATAAATTAGCTACAGCCACATGAGACTAAGCAGGTCACCTCTGCAGACCTTTCAGTTGGGAAGCAAAAATCCAGGTCTGAGAGTAATGCCCACATTTCTCAGCCCAAGTCCCAGGTCCTTGCAAGTGGTTGTGCAAAGTGCTCGCACCCAGGCGCACTTATTCTGGAGGTAAGAATAACTTTTAAGAATATGCAATTCTCACAGCACAGGAAATAATTCTCGTTGTAACGTGATGTACAGTATTTTGTTTGGAATAGACCATTCCCAGATTAGGGTTATTAAACTAAACACCCCAGTGTAGCCAGAGATTTTTGTCTCGAGCTATTTGAATCTGCTGGACGGAAAATCAGGTGAAACAGGCTGCAGAAAAACTTCAAAAGGGGCTTAAAATGAAGAATAAAAATAAAGTAATTTATTAAACAAGGAGCGGTATCAGGATCTGGACATTCTGTGGTATTTAAACATTGATAAGTTTTAAGAAAAGGATCTTCAGGATAAGAATTACCAAGTGAATCTGACGTTGGCAATTGGAAAATAGTTCCCCTCTCTGTTCACTCCTAACCTCCACAGTCCATTTTGATGTTCTCACTCCTAACGTCCCCCTCCCCTACCTGCAACTACCAGCTGTCTATAGAGTATCTAGAGAGTGGGCAGTCTGTAGAGAGCTGATCACCTGAAGGGCAAGAGCTGAACTCCCTGAGCTTGCGGCAAAGGAAGGGGCTCCGTGGCGGAAGAAGGCCCTTCATGACGCCTTGAAAACATCTGAACAGCCGTGAGCATCACGGAAGCAAAGGTGCGCCTTAGGCTTGGGCAACCAGGCTAACTGAGTCCCCGCTCTGCGTCCAAGCCAAGGCGTTAGGAAGCTGCGGGGACAACTTACAGGCTCATTGAGTCCCCGCGCGGTGTATGAGCTTGAGGTAACTGAGTAGTTTTGGACAGAGCAGAAGCACCTTCCCTGACGAACAGAGGGATGTCTTAAAGGCTGGGTAAGTAAAGGCTACCTGAGTCTGCATGTCAATAAAGTAGGATGCTTGTGGTCTGAGTGAGATTCTCCTTCTCTCATCCATCCAGCAACTGCCTGGCCTAATGCTTGTTGGGTGATAGATGCTTAAGTGTAGATGTATATGGTTTATATAGAGTCTTAAGTATGTTATTGTTAGATTAATAATGTTAAGTATTATAGTATTGAGTCACAGTAATAGTATCTAGTTTCTAGCAGTTTCAGTATTATTTAAGTATTATTCTCTGTACTGTATATCTTCTAATAGTTGTTCGCTGTTACATGTTAATTTCTATATATTGAGTATATTGTTATATGGTTACAAGCCATGCTTGATTGCTCTCTCTTTCTACTTAGTGTAACCATTCACTTCTAAATAAACTTGGTATCTGTTTCCAGGTGTCACTGCTTATGTGTTCTATCTTGATCGGAGGGCTGTATCTGTGTCCTTTCAAGGGAAGGCTGTCTCCCTGGAAATTCCAGTAGGGAGAACTCCCGCACCAGCAGTTTTTAGAGGTAATTCTGTACTCTCAAATTCTCCTGGTAATAACAAATTGGCTTCCCTAAAATCTGCTGGTAGCACCAGTACCAAGTGTAACAAGCCTAACACATAGATGCATGAAAAAACTGGCTCATGGTACTAAGGGTATCTTTTATTGTGCTGCTGAATGGTAGCATGGCTGCCATCCAGGACCCTGGTAAATGTTAATTTCAAAGTCTGCACTTACAGTTCAAAATGTGACAGGCACTAGTAACTTTTTCATACAGTGAAAGTGGATATTTGTTAAATTGATGAGAAAACGTCCTTTTATATGCTGAGAAAATATATTTGTATAAACCTGTCTCCTTCTGCATTAAAAACGAGGGCCAAATCACAAGGATTTGCCTCAATTTTTCCTAGTCCTGAGAGCAATGGGAATGACTCTGAATAAGGGTTGAGGAAAAGTTGGGTAAGGTCCACAGGATCTGGACTTATATTTTATATGCTATAAAAACCCACCACTCTGCCCTTCACACAGCTGTGCAATAAGACGCTACTTGCATTAGGAGCGTATAAGAAAACGTGGGATAGAGACGAGCTGTAGGAAAATGTTTCAGTGAAAGCATACAGAACTAAAGGTGTGTCTACTGGAGGTGAGAACCTCATCCCCGCTCCAACCCATTTACGCAACCTAAAGGGGCTAGAGTGTCATAAAGGAGCCCTAAAGCTCTTATACCCCACCCAGGGAGGATTCCTCCAGTGCTGGCACTGCAGAATATAGGTGCAAGGCTGCCTCCTGAGGATCCCTTTCACTCGCATGCTAAAAACTGGAGCTTGGCTGTGGCAGCATGGGCTGGCAACCTTAGTACAAACTCGTTTGATCCCTGGGTACGTACTCAGCTGGCTAGCCTGAGTTGCCACGGTCACGCTTTTTTTAGTACATGAGCACATATCTGTCTACCTGCCCTGGGAACAATGCTGCAAAATTTAAGACAAAAAAGCTTGATGTAGACCAGGCCTGAGAAGAGTGATTGAACAGACTGAAGTAAAAAATGTGAGCTGTGAACCAGACAAAGAGCTTAGGGTGTTTGTGAAGAAGAGAAAGTGAATTTAATCTTCATGAAAGGTGCTGGATCAACAACCCTAGGGCATGAACCTGCAGTGTAGACAACAGCTGTCCAGTTGGAGCCTGCCTAGACTAGGAAAATGCAGTGCCATTTCACAAACACGTTAGCTAAACACAGGGACCTTAAGATTATCCATAAGGAGCTAACGTGTTTTAACATCACTGCCTTTGTCTAAATGAAGTGACCCGTGATGTTTAAAACATGCTATTTAAGATGTGCTTGCGCCCTGCTTCATTTTCCTCATCTGGACGGGGCCTCGTTGTGTCTCAAACCTGACCTGGGTTAGCGAGCAGTTTAGTCTCCATCTTCATTCAGTAATTTTGTAATGTGAACTATGTTTTTGAGATTTACTCAACCTCACTGGCTTTCCACAGAATTTGATCAGAACAAAGAAAATATCAGAAATACAGTGTTCCTGTCACTGGTTCTCACACAGTTTAGCAAAGAGATTGTTCCAGAATCTACCCTGACATAACGACTCACAACTCAACGGCTGCCACAATTCAGTGTCACTATTTTGTCAAGTGTACAACTTACCAGTAGCAGAAATCTGTGTTTTAGGTGCTTGTTGGGTTGAATACAGCCATACTGTGGCCCCTCATTATAGATTGTTCCAGTGGGGTCAAAGAAAGGCACATAACCATCCTTGCCAGTACAGAGATAGACTTTTTCCAGCTGCAGTTTGTAGGCAGCATTTAGATTTTGTTCGGGATTCCAAAGCACACGGCCATATAGGATTTGACCTGAGAAGGTTGAGAGAATAATACTCATATTTATATACACTGAGGGGAGGGGGAAGAAATGGGAGGAAGAGGGGCAATTCAGAAAGACTAAAAAGACCACCTACAGAGCCAAATCGAACGAGGCTGGGCAATAGTATTATGATAGATTTAGAGATGCCTATGTAGATGTATGTGTATGTATATTGTGTTATGACCCTGTTATAGTCATGGTCTTGTAGGGTTGTAGCTTGATTCTGTAACACAGTATGCTCCCATAGGCAAGAACAACCTCCAACATTACATCATTTTCCTCACACAATAGTAGATGCTACACAGATGGACACTTTAGATAAAGTAAGTTAACAAGGGAAAGAAAAGGGTCTTACCCTTTGAAAAAGCTCCTTTGTAATCCATTTCTGCCAAAGACATTTCAGAGTTAGTGGGATCCATCAAAAATACTTTCTCATTGTTACAGAGTTGAAACTCTGTGTTCAGAGAGTATACAACAGGAACCGGGCGGTTTGTCTGCTGGAAGGCAATTGGGATCAAAAATCTAAATTGGGGAGGAAAAAAAAAGGAGATGCAGATTGGAGTTGTCCACACACACAAATTGTGCCACTTTAAACATACTCCCATAGTTAAATTGGTACACACCGCCCTAGGATGGACACAGTTATGTTGGTAAAAAGGTACTTACGCTGGTTTAAGTTTACTGCCATATGGGAAGGGGAATAAACTATGCTAGTATAAAACACCTTTATACAAGTAACTGCATCCACGCTAAGATTATACTGGTATAATTATTTTAGTGAAAAATCTCACCGCGAGCCAATACAGTTCTACAAAATCTGTGTAGACTAGACCTTAGATCCTTGTCTTCCCCTGAGATGCAGCTGTCATACACCAGCATTTTCCTTCAGAGATGCAGCCTCTGCTAAGAGCATGGGAGTCTATAGACGAATTCAGCAGCTGTGATACTATTTTTTTTTATACTTTTGAGCTGTCGTGCCTACTGTTACATGCACACGGGAGCAGTAGGGGCACAATGTTCATTATTACCAAACAGCAGTTGCTTGGTAAAAGGCTGTGCATCAAGGGTGATATTTTCTCAGCTGCAGAAGGCTGGTGCACACTAAGCTTATGGCAGGGCTGTCCAATGGGGGTCAGAGACACAAGGTGGCTGAGGCAGCATCTTTTACTGGAGCAACTTCGGTTCAGGGGGAAGCAGGGAGATTAGTTGTGGGCATCTGCAAGCCTGGAACTGGGACTGCCTAAGCCAGCATTGAGCTGGGGGCTGCAGGGTGGCCAAGGGAGTGGCCATAAGTTCCACATACTCAGATGAAGAGAAGCAGTGGCCACTAACCCACCTTTGGCAGTGATCAAAGAAGAACCACCGATTAAGACAGTGAATTTCATCGTCCACAACCCAACCCCTGCTTAGTACCCTGCGTGGAAGCCAATTACTCAGGCTGCACGTGGGCCTATTCAGGCAGTGCACCTCACCCAAAAGGAGAACAAGAACAACGTGGGTCTGATTTTCAGAGGTCCTGAGCACCGCAGCTCCCACTGACTCCAGCTGGAGCCACTGACAGTCAGCACCCGTGACCATCAGCCCTATGTTACGCCACAGATTTTCTTTGACAGAAGCAAAAGAAAACAAAAAAGGGTCTCTCACGTTCCCCTGCCTTTCTGACCACCGTTTGCTAACATCCGTGCCAAGGGCTCCAAAGTAATGAAACTTGCTTTGTCACAAACTGCTCTGAGTGGCTCCACTCAAAAATAGCTTTCATGCTGAGGAAGCCCTGTTCTACTATTTTGGTGGCGGATAAGCTCAATTAATGGTAGAATCCAAAGCCAAGAGGGAGTTCTCTCCCCTCTCTTTTCTGCTACTGTAGCTCATGTCGAATGCCTGCTGTGTGCACGAAAGTGATGCACGTAGATGGACAGTGTCCTTGTAAAGCTAGTACAAAGGCAACAGCGATTTAAGCCATTTCAGCTGGTGGTGCTGTGTACTCTACTCCTCTTCCTCCTCTGGGGACATATTCCGCTGTACACGTTCTGTTTGAATATCTCAGTGGCTTTGTTGAATATCCATGAAATCCATGTGCCCCAACCACACTCATGTCTCAGTATAATTACCCCTCATTCTTATATCCACACACACAGATTTCTTTCATGGGGCGATTCTTCATTTCTGAACCCACAAATTATCAGTGACTCATACTCTCCACTCCCTTGAGGGTAACATATTTGTAACCAC
The DNA here is from genome assembly GCA_007922155.1 of Mesoclemmys tuberculata. Classification (NCBI taxonomy): domain Eukaryota; kingdom Metazoa; phylum Chordata; order Testudines; family Chelidae; genus Mesoclemmys; species Mesoclemmys tuberculata. The sequence continues at coordinate 18,786,675 of ML675617.1, read as the reverse complement.
TCTGAATACAGACCTTGCCTTCTGAGTGACCGGTGCAACAGGAGAATAGTGCATCTCCTCACCTTTCTGGGGCATGAGCAGTGCAAGCCAACGGCTTGTCTCCTGGGTCAATCCATGGCTGCGTGGGCTGCACCGTACAAGGGATTAAGTAGATCGTGTACTCTCCAGAATAGTCCTTCCTGGAAACAGATGGGAGATGCCGTGGTTACATATTAAACTGTGAGTTGTTTACCTGCCTAGAAACAGTTATCAGATGGGCATTTGCATAGCTTCTTGCACCCAGCATTTTCTCAGTAGTACAAATGGTAAAAGTTTTGAACCAGACCAGATCAACAACAGGTGTAACTCCATCAACTCCAGTGGAGTTACAGCAGAGATAAGAATTTCCTGGTTCCAATGTTTAAAGATTCCCTCTTTATTTGCCTATGTGCATTTTGAGAGACAGGAGATCATTTATTTATTAATGATAGCAAGAAAAGCAGAGTGAATGAAAATATTTCTGGACCGTAGCATAATTACCTATATTAAGCATAGCCTTAATTTTAATTAAACTATGAAACACGGGGACTGAAATTCTGCTTTAAAGTGCAAATCTGAATGCAACTTTAGGAATACCTCCATGACACTTACATAGATGTTTTATTTTCCCCCCAAATGAATTCAGTACACTTGGAAGGAACTGGACTGACAGCCCCGGAGACTAAGCTCTTCCTTTACCCACATGACAGACATAGCACTGGCTGTAGCAGCGAAAGCTGCCCTCCTGTGGGCCTCATCTCAAAACCTTGAAGGAATGCAGGTTCCCTAACCCATTCAAGTCGAGCTCCTCAAATGAGTCTACACACAAAGCAAACAGTGATGACTGGACACTGAATCCACTTTACATGGGCCACCACCAGCTCTTATGAGGACCTATTTAGGTAGTGCCATAAAGATATACAGTGCTTACTGACACACGGCCATATTCTCACCCCTTTACTCAGGCTAAGTAGTATTTCATTCTAGAAATAGTCCCACTGCGTGAGGGTATCAGAATCAGACCCACAGGTAAGATACACTCCCTGTTGTAAAGGGCCTACAAGTTAAGGCAAACACACACAAGACAGGACATACTGAGAAGATGAGAGGAGGCAACTGAATGAGGAGAAGGAGGGGTTTTGAAGAAGTGTCATTTACATATGACAATACAGAGCATAGCTAGAGGAGGAAGACAAAGCAGCCATCAGATAATAACAAAATTAGGGGATACCCACCAACCAGGGCTCGATTCAGCTGTTGCCATAGAAGTGAATGGAAACCTTATTCTCAGTTGCCTTGGATCTTGTGCAATCATTTATCCCAGCGCTACATGTGTGCAGGACAACTGAAAATCTGACCCCAAGACCCCATATTTTATTATCAATCTCCTGAACTATAAAGGCCACTACAAACAGATAGGTATTAATATGGTGGGAAGTTCTTGGAGAGTCAAAAACTTATGAACATATTAAAAAGCCCTGATCATGTGTTCAGGACATTTGACAGGTGAGTCTGTTTCCATTCACTTATTACTCCTCCATTCTTCTATCCTCTGTCCAAAAGACCCCTTCTGCTGAAGCAAGATCCAAATGGATTAGAGGATTTATCAAGGCCACCCAGGAGATAATCAGAAATAGAGTTTCATGCTAGTGGCTAATGTAACAGCAGAGAGAAAAATTAAGTGCTAGTATGATTGAACTGGGCACTTCACTCAAGGATGTTGTCAATACTGACATTCTCAGCACGCATGAACACCATTCTGCTGATGGAAGCTGTAAAGCCAACTGTACCCACGGTCCTCCTTCCTCACCTGTTATAGGAGCTGGTTGCCCTCCACAGCTGATATGGCGAGTCAAAAGTCTGCGCACTCCACAAAAGCTGTAGATCAAACTCAATCCCTCCTAGGTGGTCTGGAGTCATTATAAAAGACTTCACATCTGGTAGAGTGTGGTGCTCCATCACGAAATGCCCTGTATGGAGGGAAGCAAATGCATCACTTGTGGATACACAGCCTTCCTGAAAACCTGTCTTGAGATCATGCACTGCAGTAGAACGCCTAATGTTCCATTAAAGGTTTAAAATAAAACAAAACATGAAAAGATCCAATCTTGGAACCCTTAACTCAGTGGGACAACTCATGTGAATAACAGCTACTTGTGAGAGTCAGGATCAAGCCTTCCCTAAGAAAGATTTGCAGGCAACACAATGGTAAAAATACTGGCAGCTGATTCCCACTGTTGCTAGCCATGGTGCTACTGCACTGGTGCTAGAGCAACAATTGGGATTTCAGAAAGTTCTTTATCTAGACAAGGGCACATCTGCAAAGAGCAGTTCACTCTGATGGCAGTCAGCAAACTCTGGTGTTTAGGAACATCACTCCTCCCAGCTGCTGACCATTAGTGCCAGCACTTTTACTGCTGGCATCGAGAGTCCCCAATACCTGGCATTAAACTGTGCTGCTCTGGTTCCCTGGAGCACGGGTGCCTGAAGGAAATACACCACCAGGCAGAGGGCACAGCTGTGCTGCTCTTGGCGAGAACAAGTGTCAAAGAAGGAAGGCAGACAGAATATCACAAGTCCTTCCCCATACAGATAAATTATGGGGCAAACAAATTAAGGGAACAAACACCACTTAGCTGAGAGGGTAACAGCAGAAAAGCAAATTGGCCTTTGGATCAAAATAAGTTCTTTGAATATGAACATTGCCCTCAGCCATATACGATGACCCTAGTACTTTATCGTCGCTGTTCTCAGGACCAATCAATAGATGTATGATGTTCTAAATCAAAGCTGACCCTCTTACCTCTGAATTTGGCATGGGTCTTGAACTCAATAACCAGCCGGCCATCCTCTCGGATGTAGATCCTTATGATCTGCAGCCTGGCAGAGAGAACGCTGTCTGTCTGAATCCCTGCATGGGTATATTGAAGAGAATGCAACAGCAAGGGGACAGTCTAGAACATCTGCTTGCAATAAACGCATTTTCATCACTGCCATAAATTGCAGAGGTAGAGAATCTACAATACATACCCAGGGCCCAATCTTTGCAGCTCTTATTCAATGTGAGTAGGGAGACTACTCATGGGAGGGCTGCAGGATTGGGCTCACAGTTTCAACTGGTTGGGAATTTATCGATGAAATATTTCTCATTGGAAAATTCCTATTTGTCTAAACATATCAGGATGGACTTTCTGGTCAAAATGAGAGAGACGCAACCCAGAGCAGCCCATAGTCTGGTGGTTAGAGAGCACTCACCGGGGATGTGGGAGATGCAGATACGAGTCTCTGCTCAGCCTGGTTCAGAGCATTGACTAGTCTGCAGTAGTGTACGCTCTCATGCTTTTTTGTGAAAATTTCTGAAAGGTCTTGGTTTTGTTCTGACGCAGAATAAAAACGAATTCCGAAACCTCATTATGTTTCACAGAACAGAATCCTTGCCCTACCCACCACAAGCACAAGGTTCAGGGAGAGGGGCAAACAGGAGGGAAATTAAAAGAAATACAGTAGAACGTCAGAGTTATGAACACCTCGGGTATGGAGGTTGTTCGTATCTCCTAAACGTTTGCAACTCTGAACAAAATGTTAGGGTTGTTCTTTTAAAAGTTTATAACTGAACCTTGACTTATTACAGCTTTGAAACTTTACTATGCAGAAGAAAAATGCTGCTTTGAACCATCTTAATTTAAATGAAACAAGCACAGAAAGTTCCCATACCTTGTCAAATCTTTTTTTTTTTTAAACTTTCCCTTTATTTATTTAGTAGTTTCCGTTTAACACAGTACGGTATTTATTTATTTATTTATTTTGGTCTTCGCTGCTGCCTGATTGCGTACTCCGGTTCCAAATGAGGGATGTGGTTGACCGGTCAGTTCATAACTCAGGTTCTAGTGTGCATAGACCTTGACTAAATGGAAAGCATGGGCTCACGCACAAGATGTACAACACCTACATACAATTGTCGGTGTTAGTTCTTCGGTGTACTCATCAGAAAAAGAGGCATTGCGCAGAGTTTATAGCTGACAGTACTTGAACAAAAGTCAGTTTGGACCAACTATTAGGGAAAAGTTGCAAAAGGTGAGATCTGTCAGACTGTGATAGAAAGCACCAACTTTTGAATAATTTCAAAGAGAGGTGGAGGAAGCACTACAAAGTATATCGCGATGAACAGTCTTTCAAGGTCAGTGAAAGGACTATATGACCTAATAGGTCTTTTCCAGCTGCAATTTCTATGATTCAATGAAGGCTGTTTCATTTGTTAACAGATACAGGTAAGAAGTTGAAGGACAATTCCCCTTGCTAGATATTTACAATTTAAGGGGCTGATCTCGTGTGTCCTAACTCAAAGAGAACTCCTATGTACTTCAGTAAATTGTGCCCAATGTGAGGACTACAGTACAAGAGTAACAGCTGAGAAAAGAGGAAATATGTGCCAGTATACCTGTTCTCCAGAGAACAGTGTCATAGAAGAAGGAAAATTCCATCTCCGTATGATGTTCAAGAGAGGCCCAGCCTCTTGGTGCGGTCACATAAATGTAAGACACATAGAGAGGGACATGGACTGTCAGGAAGGACTGGGCAGAATCTCGCACCTGTCAATCAAACAAAAAGACATTTAGGGATTATTTTGGTGAAAGATGCTGGCACCGATCCATAACAATGCTTTGTAGATTTATTGTAACTAATAAACCCTATACATTCAATGCAATTCAGATTCTGTCATAGAAACAGCAAAAAGTCAGAGCAGCATTCATAGAATTCTTCTAGGTCTGGGTTTTGTGCCACATGACTGCCAAGCTCTTTCCACAAGGAGAATCGTAGATATCCTACATATAGGATGTAGAAAGGAAGGATGCAGTATTTCTAAGGCATTGTAAAGTCTTGCACACCCCCACCAAGGGTCATACATTAGGAATCATCAGTTGCACAAATACAAAATGGGAAGTGACTGCCTGGGAAGGAATACGGCAGAAAAGGATGTGGTCAAACTAAATATGAGTCAACAATGTAAAACTTCTGCAAAAGAAGCAAACATAATTCTGGGATGTATTAGCAGGAGTGTTGTAAGCAAGAAATGATAAGTAATTCTTCCACTCTACTCAGCACTGATTAGGCCTCAACTAGAATATTATGCCCGATTCTGAGCACCACATTTCAGGAAAGATGTGGACAAATTGGAGAAAATCCAGGGAAGAGCAACAAAAATGATTAAAGGTCTAGAAAACATGACCTATGAGGGAAGATTGAAAAAACTGGGTTTGTTTAGTCTGGAGAAGAGAAGTTTAAGGGGGGACATAATCACCGTTTTCAAGTACATAAAAGGTTGTTATAAAGAGGATGGTGGTAAATTGTTTTCCTTAACCAATGAGGAGAGGACAAGAAGTAATGGGTTTAAATTGCAGCAAGTGCTAACAAAGTCAATTCAGTTAGAGCAGATGAGGCCTATTCACAACCGTGGATTAGAAGGGAGAATGTGTGAACGGTGACAATTACTTCTTGTAATGAGATAACCATTCCAAGTCCCTAGTCAGACCCAGTCTGATTGTGTCATGTCTGCATATGAGTTCCAGCTCTGCAGTTTCTCACTGAAGTCTGTTTTTGAAGTTTTTTTGTGGAAGTATGGCAACTTTCAAGTTTTTCTACTCTAACTGAATTGACTGTTAGCACTTGCCCTCCCCATTGTTGTTTCTTACCCTTGGATGTATGTATATACTTCCTATCTGTGATTTCCACATCATGCATCTGACGAAGTGGGTTGCAGCCCACGAAAGCTTATGCCCGCAGAAATTTGTTAGTCTTTAAGGTGCTACAGGACTCTCGTTGTTTTTGCTATAAATACAAAGCTGTTCCTCACCCCCCTAAAACATTAGTGCTAATAAAAGCTGACTGTGTGGACATTTCTGTATCTTTATATGAATGTACACTAGTGCTGCGTGCATTATATGTATGGATATGTGTGTCTGTTATAATACCTGGGCTCCACCATATAAGCTAACTGTGAACGAGCTAACATGAGCTAATTGCACACATTAGCTAACTGCGCACGAGGCACTGTGAATCATGATTTCAGCTCTAAAAACACAAGTCTCTATTCAGTGAGTTAAAAGACCAGCTCTGCTTGCTCAGCCAGTAGAAGAAACAGTTAAACGCTAATCTGAGATAACACAATATACCGGTTATACATATTGCAACCAGTAGAGGGCAATGGTACTCATACACACAAGCCCCTATTTTATATTAGAACACTGCTGATCCTGATTCTGTTAATCTGCAAATTTGAGAAATAGCAAAAACATTCCTGTGATCTCACTTCATTATTCTCAGCAGGTGTAAATTAATATATATCCACTGAATTAATGAATTGGTCCAAAACAATTAACAGCAGAGACAGTTATGAATTTTCATATTACTCGTACGTTTATAACATTTACAGTATATTCTCTGGCATACCATGGAATAATATAATTAAAACTACCCTATACTTATCAAAATAAAGAGCAAGTACATCTAATGATGTACTATTCTACCTTAAATAATAGCCAGGGAAAATCAAATGTGTACTGATTCCGTGGGATGGAAGACACACCCAGAGAATATTTACTTTTATAGAACTTCTGCCTGAGTAAGGAGGTATAGAGTGGATCCAAGTCTTTTGGAAATGAACCCTCACCTGGAAGTCAGCAGTTACAGATCCCCCACAGACATCGATTAATTCTGTCATGTCATAGTAAGCATCAAAGGTCCAAATGCAGCTCTTCAGGTTGAGGTGCTTGTAGAGCTGGATTGTCTTTGGTTCTCTCACAGTGGGATCAAACTGGTATGGACGATCATATCCAGGACCCAGAACGATGCTGTCATAAGTCACCTCATCCAAGAATCCCGCTTCTGGAATTAGGAAACAAAAGGAGATGTATCTCTGGGAATTAAGGAACTCTGTCCTGGGCATGGACATAACATTTTGATTATCAGATGAGATATTGGATATATAGTAAGATGATGATTTTTATAAGAGGCACTTTTCACTCCATTAAACTGTAGTTAAGGCTGAATCCATATACATAACATCAGGGTAAAAACATAAGAGGGGTGTTGCATTTATTCCAGAAACAAAACATTACAAACCCAGGAAACTCAGGGATAAGGTTAAAGCTATAAAATACCCAAACATGTTAAGGTACAAAAATGCATAGTTAAGGCAGCCAAACCACCTTAACTCTGCCCTCTAGTGACACCATGCAGTAAACATACAATTATGACATGTGCACTAGAGTGTCTGCAGTCCCAGGTTAGCTTAAATTGGTTTTTAAAGACAAGTTTTGGATTTTTTCCTTTTTTTCCACTGGCTCATGGTAGCATTTCCACATAATTCATTCGCTGATGCTGTGTTCTGTGCCACACTGCAGAATGAAGCACAGGGGCTCTCTTTGTACCTGGTCAGACTTGCCACAGAACATGTAAAGGAATGGGGAAATGACCTGCTTAGTGCATTCCTTACCTCCTGCAAATAGAGTAACTCTGCTGAATATTGTTATTTTAATAGAGATATTAATTATTCATTAGATGGTGCCAATAGCATGCTAGGTCCTTGATTTAACGAGATTACACTCTGTACGTGTTCCTTTTCAATTTACAAAGCAATAGCTTGCTTTAAAGGTTACCTGAGATGCCTTGTAAGTCCCTGATGGTGACCAGGTTCGAGCAGACATGCTGGTGTCTGTAGATGGACTCGGACAACAGGAAATGCAGGTTGTGTAGGGGCATAGTGGAAATGAGAGGCAGCATTCCGTCCTGGTGGGGGATTTGCACTGAAATATGGATTCTGGAACAGAATAAATAAGCAGAAACTGCTGTTTACGCAAAAGCTGTTCCCCGAAAGGGGTGCGTGTTACATCAATTTACACAGCACACTGAGCTCTTCACAAGACGGTAGCGAAGTACAAATTTGAGTTAGTGTTTATTTATTTAGGGCTGAATTTCTTTGCTGACATTGAGCAACACCCTATTCTTTGATACAGACCCACTGACTGCAATGTTGCTTAACGCAAGGAGTCACGCACGACTCCAGGGGAAATAATATGAACCCTTGCTGCATCCCTTCACTATTAAATATTTGAGGAGGAGTGGGGGGAGAGCCAGCTTATGACATACGAAAGAAATCTCATTTCTTACACACATCCATCTTTTTCTGTTCTGTTGGTTGTCTATGGGATGTTACCAAAAATGAGTAAGAACCTGGTAAACCCCTGGAAGACCAGAATCAGGGTCAGGTGATCGCGCATGTCCAGGCTCATACCTGTTGGGGTGTTCCTTGTGTTTGACATCCAGATATTTCAGAGTGGCAATGAACGACTGTGCCTGGAATCCTCGGGCCGTTCCAGCTACCACGGGAGTGTGACAAATGGCGCTGTCTGTCCCTATGGTAACTATGTTGCTTCTCAGCGGGGTCCCCACATGCCCGGCCTTGTCTACGGCTTTTGCCACACAGCGCACGTGGAACCGCCGGCTGAAGTAAATGCTGTCCAGCACCTGGGAGGAATGAGAAAAGAAGCTTGCACGTGTGTGAAAGGCAAAGCCATGCCTCGCTGGCCCCATTACACACAGGTTGATTTGCAGACGTGCTGAGTGCTCACAGCTGCAACCGAAGTCAGTGGGAGCTGCGTTTGAATCTATAAAGTGTGATATTGTTATTATGTATTATTCATGTATATTACTGTAGACCTGTGAGCCCCAAACTTTTGGGGTCATGCCCCTTCCTTACCTGGCTCACGACCCTTCAGCAGCTGCAATCAGGAACCAAGGCCAGGAGCCGTGGTCAGGGGCAATGAACAGCATCAGGATCCAGGGCCTGAGATGCGGCTGGGGCACGGGGCTAGGAACAGGGCCATGGGGCCAGGGACGAGGATGGAAATGGGGCTGGGAGCTGGAGCCCGGGTGCAGGCCGCAGCCAGAAATGAGGCCCGGGACATGGCCAGGAGTGTGATGAAGGGCTGTAGCTGGGAGGTGGGGCTGGGTGGTGCTTCCTTTCCACTTCCATGGGGGCTGACCCAGGCCACACCGTGCTCCCCCCAGAGGTTCCTCTGCACTCCCCTGGGGGGCATGCCCCAGTTTGGGGACCTCTGCTGTAGTACCTGAGGCCTCTAGTCATAGACCAGGACCCCATTGTGCTAGATGCTGTACAAACACAGAACGAAGAGATGGTCCCTGCCCCCTGGGCCTTACAACCTAATGCTAAGTGCTTTCAGAATCAGGTCCCAGGACTCTCAACTGGGCAACCAAAATTAATGGAAACTTCTGACCTTGATCTTTTCTCTACCTCAGTTCCCCTTCAGTAACATGAGGCTAACGCCATCCCCTTGCTTCAAAGGGGCATTGTGAAGAGAAATTCATTCATGTTTGTGAAGCGCTGTCATGCTTTTGTGAGGCGCACCATAGAAAAGCCCAGAAAGAAATGAATAATTGTCTTCAGAGAAGGGTTTGAATACTGTGTAGAGAATAAGGCCTGGGACCATTGATTAAAACAAACTAGAAAAAACAAAGTATCAAATAGGTTTTCATTCAATGAGCCCCATCCGCACCGTGCACTGAATGAGGCAAAATCCACATGCGTGGCTTAACTTAGTTAATGGTACTTCAAGAACTGGCACTGCAATGACCTAGAACCTCCAAACAGCAAGTACTTCACGGATGAGCTGTGCGCCCCACAACACTGTTCTGTGCAATCCACCCCCTCTTGTGCTACTGTACACCGTCACATACCATGTGGTTGACGCTCGTGAACGGCGTATTGTCTGTAATCGTTTCAAAGGGTGATCTGGCCCCATTCCCATCCGTGGGGGTTGCCACCTCCCAGCTGAACTGTATTGAAGACTGGTTGATGCCGGCCTCATCGCAGCGCTCCTTCATGACCAAGTACTTGGGGAAGTGAGGATCACAAGGTGTTACGCAGATCAGTGGGTAGCCTGGAGAAGGGGATTTCTTAATACCCTCTTTGGTTACTTCCTCCACCTGGTCATAGTCTGCCAGGGTGACCACCTGCAAAGATGTAGCACAACAGCTTTCACCTGGGACTGAAGGAAAGAGACAACAAACAAGCACCTGCGCTGCTTGTTCCTGCAATCTCCAAACCTTGTTTCTGGGGCGCTGTATTTGTTTTACTTCGTGACCCGCACTGAGGATTACAGGGAAGGAGAGATGCGTGTGGAATCAGCAGTAATGCTCAGAGCTGCCAGCATGTTGGAGCATCCTATGCTATTAAGATACTAAACCCTACGTTTTTGGAACACATCCAATTCCTGAATTGCAGCCATGTCATTCATAAAAGAAACAACCCAAGTCCTACATCTGCCCTGCTGTTAACATTCAAACTCAGATATCATTTAGGCTCTATGCAGAATAAGGTAAGTGGGATGCTACTAAATTCACTCAAGTATGCTGACGTTCCTTTGGGTGCTGGAACGTATCAGTGCATATACCGTCCTTTGCCCAAATCAAGGGCAATGTCAATGTAACAACTTTCCTGTTTGAGGGAAATAAACCCAGGAACTCTGGATTTAAAAGCATAAGCCTCTGCGACTTAAGCAAAGGACAAGCGACTTTAGCTTGGAGATGGTAGCTGATTCAATCATCTATACGTGATCTGCCCACTAGAAAGGTTCATACCTGTATGATAATAGCTTAGTTACATGGGACTTTCTGATGCCACTTCCTTATTTTCTGCCGTTTTTTCCTCAGCATCTCCAGCCCCTCTAACCATAATATAAGCAACTATCTCTACTGTCATGCAATAGTTCAAATGGCAGTAAAGCATGGTGCCAGGCCTCTGTGAAGTGGGTGAACAACTGTTACGCTGCCTTTTCACCTATTCACTGCCTTGCCTGCCTCCCACACCAGCTGGAACATCAGTGCCGATTTACCCTGAACCTCTGCTGATCCAAAGAGGAATGCTGTGTATACAGAGGGTACGTCTGCACTCTTTTACTGTATCTACTAGTACACTACTACAGAGGGTATGTCTACACTCTTTTAACCTTGAGTTAATTGGTCACGTTAATAGGGGATTAGCCTCACCACACTGTCTGTAATGTGGATCAAGCATCTGGATCAAGCTAGTTTTTAAAAAGGTATTAATTATCTTGTCTAAATGAGCTACCAATGAACTCAAGATAAAATGTTCTAGTGAAGGCAAGCCCAGTGTGTCTACTGAAATCAATCTAGTTTTTAAAACAGTATTAATTATCTTGGCTGAACGGGCTACCAATGAACACAAGATAAAATGTTCTAGTGAAGGCAAGCCCGGTGTGTCTACTGAAATATGGGAGCGTGCTTCATTTCAGGGTCTCCTTTTCTATAGATTCTTCCCTGCCACTAATTTACATCGTTCATGCTTTGCTACTCACAATGGGAGGTGCTGGTAAAATAAGGCTCCCTGCTGCTTCCTGATCCAGAATAGTCACTACAGCAGTGGTGGTATCCCCAAGAACAGCTTCCACTGGATCATCTGGACCCAGCACCACTGAAAATGACTCATGCCACTCCCGATCTTCGTTAGACATGATCTCCACCTTAAACATGACGTGGTCCACCCCTACATGAATGAATATCAGAGAGAGAGAACCTGATGGATCGTGAGACATTTCTCTAACAGCTCCCATAAAACACTGCATAGCTGCCTCAGGCCATTGAAACATTATGATAAAATACACATTATGGGTTTTATCTGAACTCTAATGTTTTAGGGCGGTTCCAGCCAGGAGTCCAATCTATAAATAAAATTCAGCTAAAACGAGTAGTCCGATTGATCACCTGGCAGACTTACAAGCAGATGCTATATGAGGATTAATAGAGCCTGTCTTATATTCGCTGACTGTAATAAAAATCTATGATCCAAAATATATCCCATCCCTGTTACTGGTGTCTCAGTTTTAACTCTTCGGCTCTACTATGCAGAGCTACTGCTGTTGGACCCTTGGGGCCTGGTTTAGTTATCTTGATAGACCCCAGGGGATGATTTGTGTTACCTTGAAGATCTTGTCTATATAGACAAGGTCTTTGAGGAGCCTGTACTGTTAGCTGTCAGCAGGCAACTTTCTCCTGTCTATTACAATCACCCTCCCTCTCTGACACCTCATCACTGCAGCAGGAAAAAGGGTTACATTTTCAGATAGCAGGATTCCGGCCATAGCAGAGGGCAGAGTTGTAGCAGGGGGATTCCTACTGACATTAATGGCAACCACCTGGCTAAAACCTTACGCAGAACATTTATAATGTATTACAAAAAAAATTTTTCACCCCCAAAGGGTGTTGTGAAGGGGTGAAACGTGGGATTTCAGTTACTCAGTGATACCAAACATGAAAGGCGCTGTAGTGTGGGATGGCCTTCCACTCTGTTCAAAGGCAGTTAAACCCTGGAAGCACACAGGGTAGGCCATTTTTCTGTCTCCTTACAGTACGCTTATCATTCCCTGCTCACTCACTCTTTGGCTGAACATTGCTGTCAACAAAACAGTGTCCATTATATGCAGCAGGGCATGCGTGGGAAGAGGGTCTGGCACCCCCGGAAAGAGAATGTTATGCTCCAACTGGGTCTCAATGCCCCACCTCTACCAGCTTTCAATTTTTACTTTTCTCAATCGCCTGCAGTGGTGATAACCCCGCCATCCCCAGTATGTGCTCTGTCAAAACGTAATGTTTGATTGTGCTTTGACTGCTTTTTGTGGTCTCTCCAACGTACTTAAAGAATTCCTCCTAGGCAGATGATTGATTTGGGAAAAATACACATAACCCACCTTGTCACAGATTATTTAAAGAATTATATAGGTTTTCTATTACAAATACTGCATCAAATATGACTGTAGTACATGTATCTAGAACAGGGGTCTCAAACTCGCGGCCCGCAGGCCAACTGCGGCCTGCGGGCTTGTGTCATGTGGCCCGCAGTCCGAATCCGGCCGCAGGCTTGTGCTGTGAGTATTTTCAGAGCGGAGCTCAGGCAAGTTGTGGCCGTCTTAAAAAGGAAATGGCCGCCGAATGTGGCCCCACAGGGAGATTTAACGGCGGAGAGTGGAGTCTGCAAGTCCCTGTGAGAGCCTCTCTCTCTTCTACTGTGCCGCCGAATTTTACCCTGCGGGGAGATTTTTTCGGCGGAGAGTAGAGCATGAAAGGTACAGCAGAGAAGTGTGTGCTATGCGTGGCCCCCCTGAACTCAACTCAATGTAAATGTGGCCCGCCACAGCAATTGAGTTTGAGATCCCTGATCTAGAATAAATCCTAAAGTATAAATATAGTTGAGGGGTTTGGTGTAGCTCACGTTTTAGCTAATATATTAATCATTGAATATTAGAGATGGAAGGGACCTCAGGAGATCATCAAGTCCAACCCCCTGCTTAAAGCAGGACTAACCTAACTTTTGTCAAGCCGCAGTTTAAAAACCTTTAAAGATGGAGATTCCACCACCTCCCAAGGTAACCCATTTCAGGTAGTTAAAGGCTGCTATCAAATACCCCTCATTCTTCTCTTTTGCAGACTAAACAAGCCTAGTTTCCTCAGCCTCTCCTCATAAGTTTTGTGCTCCAGCCAATCATTTTTGTTGCCCTCTGCTGGACTCTCTCCCACTTGTCCACATTCTTTTTGTAATGGGGGGCCCAAAACTGGACACAATAGTCCAAATGCGACCTCACCAATGCCGAATAGAGGGGAATAATTACTTCCCTCAATCTGCTGGCAATGCTCCTACTAATGCAGCCCAATATGCCATTAGCCTTCTTGGCAACCAGGGCGCACTGCTGACTCATATCCAGCTTCTTATCCACTGTAAGCCCCAGGTCCTTTTCTGCAGAACTGCTGCCTAGTTTGGTGGTCCCCAGTCTGTAGCTGTGCATGGGATTCTTCTGTCCTAAGTGGAGAACTCTGCACTTGTCCTTGTTGAACCTCATCAGATTTCTTTTGGTCCAATCCTCCAATTTGTTCAGGTCCTTCTGTATCCTATCCCTACCACTCCCCCTACCTTAATGCCATCTGCAAACTTGCTGAGGGTGCAACGTACCCCATCCTCCAGATCGTTAATGAAGATGTTGAACAAAACATGTTGATGAAATCACACACCCATGAAAAACAAATACATACAATGACTTTAGTGGGAGCAGAGCTGGGCCAATGCCAAGTGCTTTTGAAATCCCACACATAATACATTGTTGTTTAAATTACTTCCGCATTTTCCTTTACTTTAAATTTGTTTTGGCCTGTGTAAAATGTCACTAAGTAATCCCATCACCCCATAATTCAATTCCATGTATCCTTTACCAGGGCTGAACTTGAGGACTCGACTCTTTGGATAGTAATCGACCCCGGATTGGGCTGAACCATCACGGGTGCTGCAGCGGACCTTGGAGGTCCTGTTCTGATCCCCCCTTCTGAGCACCTTGATGCTTAGAATAGCAATGCCTTCAGGACTTGGAGGTTCCCGTACTTGGTATGCAGCCTCTTCAAACTCAATGGTGGGTGCTAGAGAAATGGTATGAAGAAAAGAAACACATTTGTAGCAACTCCAATAGTCTCAGAATAATTTGCATCACAGAAAGCTGTCCAGTAGCTAAGGAGAGGTGGACATAGCTTCTTTTAAAACCCATCAACACTACTCCACACATCAGAGTGAGGTTTGAGAGGCACTCTTGACACCTCCGGGCTGAGCCTACAGCCTAGACATGGCTCTATGACATTCTGCTGAGGCCAGAAGCCACGCAATAAACTTGGCGCTCATTACTTCAGGTTGCCCTTCCAGTAGACAGGTAGGCTGGCTTATTTTACCTTTCCAAATATGCTAACTTTATGTTTTGTCTAGTATTAGTGGTCTTTTATCTGTGTGACACGGTACCTCTAACATGAGATTTAGAATCAATTTTAAATGTGCGTTAATACAACTTAATGGAGCACTGATCAACGAGTCAATGGTTTAATTTGAGGCAGTTTACATATAATGGCTAACATTCAGACCTGGTGTAAATGTGTGAAATTCCACTGACTGCCCTGGAATTGTACCTGCTCTCTCTAGTTCCTAAAGCAGCTCATTCTCTCTTACCATCTTCATCATTGGAGACAGTAATGGTGGCCATGTCATTCTTTCCAATTCTAGCTCCGCTCCAGTGGTTTCCAAGGGGGCTACCAAGATAGATCCGGAATTGCTCCTCTGGTTCAAATGCAGAGTCATCATTGATATAGACAGTGCAGTTCTTCACCTACAGCCAAGAACATCATTTGTTAAAGACTAGCAACTAACATGAATATTTCCTCTGAATTAATGGAAGGTTAGTGTTTCTTCACGACCTAGAATTTAACACCACAGTGCATTAAATGATGAAAGAAGCTTTAGAAACTCTACATGGACATCGAAGTGCAGCTATATGATGAAAAGTGGCGGTGTAAAAAATGGCACTTCTTACTCACTATAGCTGGTCCTTGTGTGTAGTCCAAGACTATCTCATCAAAAAGCACTAGCTGTAATGATACCCAAAACTTGCTTTTTGAGTGTTAACTAATATTTATTATTAAAAGCAGATTCTCCACGGACTCCTCTTTTAATTCCAGAACAGTACCAATAGCTGATCCAAAGCAGTTGAGGTATTGCTTCTGAGAAACTGGGTCTGGTAAAACCTCTTACCAACAGACTGCCCAGGAGAACAGCCAGCTTTCCAAAACCTACTCTGCTGTTTGTTCTTTGTCCTCCCCAAGCCAGTGAGGTTCAACTTGCCTTCTCCCCTTTCAAAAAAGTGATGCGGGAATCCTCCGCATTTCTCCTCTCCTCAAAGTCCTCCATGACTTCTGCTGTCTGGCTCCGGGTGTAGCACCTGACAGACGACTCATAGCTCAGGTCTCCGGTGCGGATGATGGGAATGTGCAGGATACCCTCCTTCTCCTTCACAGTGTACAAGTCCTTGCCAAACTGCATGTTGGGTACTGCAGGGGGCACAACAACATCCACACTTTTACTGTGAGAAAAGCTAATTAGCGGCCAGTGCAGGCCCGTAACGTCTTGAAAAAGTATTATGTGGAACTAACAGTTGTGCAGTGAGATGTCAGATTAGATAGTCAATTGCACTCATGACGAGCATTATTGACCTTAGCAAACAGCTGATCGTTGCTTCCATTGCTCCCAATGGGAAATGGAGAGTCTGTTGCTCTTGGCAAAGCAGTAAATCTCTCACCCTACCACCTCTCGGTCACCCACACAAAGTTACTGAACATTTTGCTTTCCCTAATATTTTGTTGCCTGAGGTAACCACCTGTTCTGCATGTATTGAAGAACTAGCCATGCCGTAAGGTATATGAGTCTGAGCAGTTTGCATATTGTGTGCTGGAGATATGTACAAAGAATGGGCAATACTTAAGTAGGTTATCGTTTCTGGAACATTATTACAGTGATGAAATCTTCTGTGGTTCGGGGCAGAAAAAGACTGAAGCCAAGAGGGCAAGTCTCAGGAGACAGTTCCAGAGCAGAGACAATCACAAGTTATTAAAGAACAGTTTTTCTGGAGTTATGTGACTGATGCATTTCTTCAGCAAGCATATACCTCCAAGGGAGAAAATCACAGAGGTCAGGATCATGTTTAAAATACAGGAGGGAGGAAATATATTGTGAGTTGAGATGAAACCATAAAAGCTTCAACTGAGCTGCTAAAAAGGGGCCAGATTCTCATACCAATACCCATACCGAGTAGTGTCTTACTCCACGTGAAGCACTGTTGGTTTTAACAGGGCCATACAATGAGAAAGACATTACTCACTCTGAGCCAAGGCGACGAAATCTGGCCAAAAGTGGGAGGTGCAAATAAGAAATTTATTTTGCATTTCCACAGACCACAATCTCTTGAGGACAAAGGAACTAGGGTAAGAAACTATGAGGGACAGGAGAGATGGAATGTGTTCTGTGATATCATCAAATGCATCCTGGGTGTTTTCTCTTAATACACAAGGAAAATATGTAAAGGAAGGAGCTAGAAAGCATTAGATTAGAACTAGGTTCACTGTATAGCTTACCGTCTTGGAAAGTGTCATTAATGGCCACTATAGCTTGGAAGGGTTTGGTCAATTCAGCCCCCTGGGGTGAGCTTAGGTACACAACAAAGGTCTCCAGCCCTTCAATCACTGGGTACTGAGCATCATCCAGGATTGTCAAGGTGCAGTACTAGCGGAAAAGTAAAAGAACCAGATTATTGAAATGTAAAACTTGTTATCCTTCGGTGAGAAAGAGAAAATATCCTTGGATTCATCCTTAGGTGACCTGAGTAATGTCACTAATTGTGGGCTCTTCTAGGTGTATAAACAGCAACAGCTCATGCAAATACCAAGTTCTTCACACATAATGCACACCAACCATATCAAAGAGTAAGACTCTACCTCTATCCTGGAGAAATTCTTTCAACTGAACCTCCTTTAACCAGAATGTTAACTTGATTTGACTCGATTTATATTCATCCCAAACACTTGATTCATCATAGGTGCTTGTAGGGCTCCCATCACTGTAGTCTCAAAGCGTCTCAGTATCTTTAATGTATTTATCTCCACAATACTCCTGAGAGGGCAGTGCTCTTGTCCCCATTTTATAGATGGGGAACAGAGACACAGAGAAACTAAGTGACTTGCCAACAGCACACAGGAAGTCTGTGGGAGAGCAGGACATTGAACAGAGATCTTCCACGTCCTAGGCTAGTGCCCCAAGCACTAGACCATTCTTCCTTCTCACCAATTTCAGCGAGGGGAGCTTAGATACAAACTTAGCTGTTGATTCAGCAATATGATCATAGAGTAATTGTGTTGTAACCCTCTCCTTTCCTCACCCCATCTCCTTCCTACTATTGTATTTGCCACCTTCCCATCTAGAATTTTAAATTGGGTGGGAGATTTTCAAAGGCACAAGTGAATACTAGGCACCTAATTTCCCCTGAAAGTCTGTCTGAGTATAGCACTTCATTGTCATCTGTGCCTTTTAACATATCCCCCTGTAAGCTTTTTGGGGCAGGACCATTGTCTTTCTAGGGCTCCTGTGAAGTGCCTGGCACATTTTTGGTCACTATAAAACAGACAGACAGAGAACTTCAGCCTTCAGTGTCATGTCTGATGAATTCATGGGCTGAAAAGTTGAACTAAGTGAGCATTACAAACTGTGACCGCCCAAGAATGGAGGAGGATTAGTAATGGGTGGAATAACTAGGAAGTCCATAAATTCCGTGGCATAATTGGACAAAGCCAACAACTTGACTTGGCCAATAGATCCTGAGCATCACTTTGCCTTTTAAAATTATTACATTTTTGTATCATCCCCTGCCCCCGGGGCTAGGTGTTACACACGCATAATGAACAGGTGGATGCAACAGACAGATGGGGAGCATGAGATAGCACAGAAACGGTTATGATTAGTGTAATATGCAACAGTAAAAGACTGCAGTCTGGAAATGGGGAAATCAGGCTGTTCTTGACTAATGCTTGGAAGGCTTGTGGCAAGTCCTTATGCCATTTATGCTTTCCATTATTTGATTAACATGGCTCTTGATGCAGCTCTGTTGACATAAATCTGGGATCAACTGTATCTTTAAAAAGTACTTACGTCTCTTTTATTCTGATGTCCCCAAACCCCTGTAAGTAAACAACTGCAGTAGATTTCACTGTCAAAACCAGTGACTATAGTGATTATATAAGAGCGAGAGAGACAGAGATTGAAATATGCTCCATCTGAGAGCTGGGTATAGTCCAATACCTCTTCAGTTCTGCCTGGCCTGAACTCTACTTTCTTGGAGCTGGGGATATAGTCAATTCCTGGAGTGGCAGAGGGTGGATCTGAAGTCCGAGTTGCACACCACACTGAGGTGGGGGTTGAGAGGTCAGTACCATGCTGGATCACCGGAATATCAATGGTGCCTGCATGGGAAGTTACACATATTACAGCCGAACTAGAACTTAGCTGGACATGATTAAAAACACACATCTGAAATATGACAGGTGCCATCACTCTGGCTTGCCTTCTTCCTTCAGTGACTGTCAGTGGTACTCCAAAAAGGAAAATGCCTTGCAGACAGTAATCCCTGCAGCTAGGCTCTGACTTGTAGGGCCCTAGCCGCTGCCCTTTTCCTCTACAGTACATATCTGGCTAGATGGTTCAGCTCTTTACAACACCCCCTGACAAAGCAGTGCTTCTCACTGTGCCAACAATCCCAGGACCAATGGAATTACTGCTCTCCCTTACCTGCATCCTCATTGACAGTAAAAGTTGCATTTCCCAGGAACACAGTGGAGGCATCGTTGGGGCCACTGATCATCACCTTGGCCAAAGCCACGCTTCCTATGCGTGCATTGCTAGAGGCCTCTGCCAGGGCAATTTCAAAGCCCTCCTCCTCCTCATACTCGCTGTCATCAATCAGTCTGATGTCACAGGTGGACATGGTGACACCAGGCCCCAAAATAACACGGTTGTCATTCGACATCCCCCTTGACTTAAAGTCGGACCCGGACTCCAGGGCATAAAGGCTGCTGCCTCTTGCCGATTTGGAGATGGTGTAACAAAGAACGGACACGATGCTGCTGGCATCCCCTACAATGTAACATACAAGAGGGCAAAAGTGTTAGCGTAGGAAAATTATACTAGGTTTCACTAGCTGTGTAGGAATATAGGTCCGCATTAGACCTGAATGAACTCTGGCTTCAAATTGAGTTTGGATCTCAACATAAGTGAGAGGCCTGACGCATGTGACCACAAAGATAGAAGGATTGTTTGTGTTAAATTTGCAGTTTCCCTGGAAATACCAGGGTTATCTCATTTGAGGTTTGGGTTGAGATAACAGAATCAAGACAACATGGTTAATTGGGCACGAGGTGTGGTAAAATAATTGGTTTGCTTACTTTACTAAAAAGAAATGCATGTTAGAAAGAAATACAACAAAATGAGATAAGGAGGAAACCTTGAAAAGAAAGGGGCCCAACCAGAAACCAAGCCAGAGGCAGGGTTCTGCCCTAAAACTCCCTCATCTAGCTTTAGTTAAGGGCCCATAACCAGCAAAGACATCACTTGTTTGTTGCAGTATATAAAAAGCTAGTATCTAGGAGTTCTTTGTCAGTGCCTTTCTTTACCCTTCTGGAAAATACCTTCCCATCACGGTATCTCCCAGGTCTACTCCTGTTGAGAGTATTTGGGCCAGTAATTATAACTGTCTTGCTGCCGGGTATAGAGTATAGATGTATATACATTGGATGTAATTCTCATCAAGAGGCCTTTGAATTAACAAAGGAATGCCTGTGTGGAAAGTGAGTCATGGTAAACCTTAATAAACATATCAGAAAAATAATTTCTGACAAGCTGGATGAAAGTAGACATTCAAACATCTTCCACTGTAATTTCTACAATAAGGGCATAATATTTATGCAAGGGTAGTGTGGGGGACACTCCCTCTGCTCTAAACCATATTCAGGAATTGGCCTAGCATGAATTCAAAAGAACAGTTTGGTTTTTTTAGCCAGTTGACTCTCAGAACACTCAACTCCAGCCCTTTTATTTTTGCCTTCTGTTGCTGCTGGACTGAAATTAGAGATCAAAGAGGGCACATTTTCTACTACAAGCAGCAGCACTACAGGTGTGTTCCATTGGGTACATAGCATCTGAAACGTAGGGAAGAAGCCAACAGATACTTGAGTTTGCTTCCATTCCCTTTGTCTTCGGTAGGAGCTGGATTGGGCCCTATGGCAGCAGGCCTGAACTCAATTATTGAATCTAAAAAGGAAAATCAGGCTATCCCCATTGCTCTATTTCCTTTATTTTCAAATATCCCTTTTTCAGTGGATAATGCTACCTTTTAAAAAGGAAAGGAAATGAGCCTATTTTTTCCGCTCTTTTTTGGACTTTGATATCTCTCCACCAGAAAGGAAGATCTACTTGCTTAAAATCTGGGAAAGACTGATAAATCAAAGAGCCACGGAGCCAGACAAGATAAAACTGAGTCCATGACAGGCCCAATCCTCCCACTCTTCCTCATGTAAATAGCCCTAGTAGTACTTCTACTCCTGTGATAAGAGGCCACAGGATTGGAACCAACAGCTCAATCAATAACAATGCCATTTGAACACTTTTTTTTTTAAATTCTATTATCAAAAGCCACAGTGTCAAAGATGGAACTAAAGATCTCTGCACATAGTAGCGAGTTCTACGGTTATCTCCTGCAACACAGAGAGCAGTGGTTTTGCAAAAGAGAGATAAGTCCTGTTATTGCTCACAATTTATGTGACTGCTCTAGTGTTGACGAACGGTGAAAGCAGGAATTTGGGGATCATGGCTTCCAAGTTGTACTCTCGGCTCTGCCATTGATTGATTGTAGGACCTTGTCATTTAATCTCTGTATGTTTCAGTTCACCCATCTGTAAAATGGGCCTAACAAAACACAACAGAACTTCAAATCTTAATTAGTTAGGCCCGGTCTACACTTACCTTTGTGATTCGGCGGCAGTCGACGGGAGATACGCAAGTGACATAAATCACTTGCGTATCTCCCGTCGACTTTGCAGCGTCTCCTCCGTGCACCGTCCACACTGCGCTGCGTCGAAGGGAACAGCGCTCCCTTTGACACAGCACTATGCCACTTACTGAGGTGGTTTTCCTGCGTGGCTTGCTGTATCGACTGAGCGGGTCTACACAGACCGCTCAGTCGATCCAGAGCAATCGATCTGATGGCGGCGAATTTGCTGCCATCAGTGTAGACCCAGCCTTAGTGTTTGTAAAGCAGCTTAAGCGCCTGCGCTGAAGAGTGCTATATGGGTGCAGTATCATTATTATTATTATATGCAATACCACAAACCTTTCCTTTCAATGGGTGCGGCCAAGAAGCCAGCACTTTCGTTGACATGGTAAACCTTCCTGTCAAACTGCAGAGTGGGTTCGTCCTCTGTGTCGTTGATGATGACTTTGGCCTGCGTGATCTCCCCCAGCAGGGCGTAGGCTGGCATGCTGAGCTCTACTGTGAAGCTCTCAGTGTTCTCGAAGACATCGTCATCATTGATGACAATGGTGCAGGTCTTGGTGTCCTCCCACTCGTCAAACTGCACCTGCAAGGCAGTGAACAACAATGGGTGTACAAGTGAGACTGCAGCTACAAATGCAGAAACCCTTGCAGCTCCCCTGTGAAAAGTACGGATACCCTGAATCTTTTTTAGTAAGCACAGAACTTCAGTTGCCCTGGCATGTTTCAGAGTTATGCTTTACTTTTGTTCTCCTGGGACCTGATCCAAAGCCCACTGTAGTAAAGGAAAGAGTCTCAGTGACCTCATTGTGTTTTGGATCAGAGCTCTTGGGGTTGCAATATGATAACATAAATCCTGAGCCCGGTTCTTTGCTGATTTGTGCCTGGTTCAGTCACATACACCAGTTCACAGCGAGTGCAAATTTCTACCATTGTGGTTTCATAGTGTTTTGCATGGAAGTAAACAAATACACAAGTCAAAAGGCATTGGAGAACAGGCCCCTTGAGTCTTAATGGAATTATTCAAGCGTGGATAAGATCAGAATCTAGGCAAGCCTATATTATTCACGATCTTATAGAATATTCCCTTACAGGGACTCTGTCAACATAAAACTCATATTTTAAAAGAGCGTACTCTTACCTAGAGATAGATAACACCTTAGATTCTTAAAACTGAAGTAATCTCATAGACTCATAGACTTTAAGGTCAGAAGGGACCATTATGATCATCTAGTCTGACCTCCTGCACAACACAGGCCACAGAACCTCACCCACCCACTCCAATTTAAAAGTCTACTTCCTGTTTTTACCAATTATTTTATTGGGGGGGGGGGGCGGTTTGTATTCCATGAAGGTTAGATGATGAGAACAGACGTATCTGTTTCAGTTTTGGCTCTGATGTGCTAACCAAAAATTGAAGTAATTTAGGGTCATAAAACTGCAAAGAATTACTCAACTTTCAAAAAACTGGTTCCGCAGAATTTTTTAAAAAGTAAGAAATATATGTCTAATAAATTAGTAATAGCTAAAGCAAACTGAGGCCTGAAAATCAGGAGCCAGTTTGGTGACAAACTGATGTGAGAGGGAACTCAAACGGACATTTTAAAAACAAATCTAAATTAAGGAATCTAACATTCAAAATTAGATCCATAGATCTGAAGATGAGAAGGGACCATTAATACCATCTAACCTGACCTCCTGCATAGCAGTCCTGGTCTCACCAATGCGATATACAGAGGAAAAATCAGTCCCCTAACTCAATTCACTGCTCCCCAGTTGATATATCAAAGGATAGCATTAGCCGTAGGACTGCCGTGTCCTCATCCCACTCCGCAAACGTGGGCAGTGCCCTGTTCATGAGATACATTGCAATCCACATGGTCATTCTGTTGGGAGATGTTGAACTCGGCCACTTCCTCTGCCTTCTCCTCCTCCACATGTCCCAGACACGTGAAGCAGGAATGTCAGAACAGCAAAGGTAAAAGGACAAAAAGGCAGAGTCCAGACATCCTCAGGAGAGCACAGATCATACAGAAACCAGGAAATAGCATGCTGTCAGATCCGCTATGTCAGATTTCCATAAGACGCTTTCTGGGGGTGTAATGTACATTTTCCCAACCCACCTGGCCTGCATACTCCACATAGTCCTGCTGTCCTGGCTTTGAACGGACGCTGGCGCTGGAGGTGGCAGTGCCCTGCTCCGTGCGGCACAGGACAATGGCATACTGGTTGAGGTTACCGATTCTCTTCACAGTTACGCTGACAGAGCCCGCCTTCTCGCTGACATTGTAGCTGGGAACGTACACAACGCAAACCCATGAGAAATGTTAGGCACGTCGCTTAACGCGCTACTGGAAGCTGCCCAGGTACTAAGATGATGAGCGCAGCATAAGAACCTGAATGGAACAGACAATGAGCCCTTTATGTTTGTAGTGATACTAAGCAAGCACAAATCCAGACTAATTCACGCCTCCAAGGAGGTGAGGTCTGGAGATGCAGTAAGGAACTGACAAACATAAGGAGGCAAACTTTAATCTTAGATATGCGAGTGTAATTCCACCGAGCTCAAAACGTAACCCTTCAGATATGTAGCCATCCCTAACTCAGACTGATAAACACTATACACCATGCTGCCATGCATAGGCAGCGTGTCCTAGTGATTAGACTACTAGACTGGGGTGCAGGAGATCTGAATTCTCTTCCTGAATTCTCAGCCACTGGCCTGTTGGGTTACCTTGGGCACGTCACTTCACCTCTGTGCCTCAGTTTCACCAGCTGTAAACTACAGCTAATGACGCTGACCTCCATTGTAAAGCACTTGGAGATTTACTGAGGAGATGCCCTGGGTAAGAGCTGAGTATTGTTATGTTCCCTACATACACACGCATAATAATTTCTCAGTTGAAACCAGTGGGTTCTATTTGGCTTTATTCTAGGACTAAATCATCATTCAGGACTGACCTTTACTCTTGTGTTCCATAGTGTGGCCTCAGACCTGATTGGGATTGTTGGGTGCTACTGAAACATACTAATAAATTATGATTATTTATCCCGGTGGGATTATGCTCATATACCAAGCCAGGCCACTTCCCAGTGGATGAAAGCTGAGGGCCAAATTCAGTAGTGAGTTTATCTTCTATCCCCTTGTAGCCCCCTCAGCGTGTTAGTTACCCCAACTATTTAGTGATGTGTAACTTAACTGCCATCCCCCACCCACCTCAGCTCTGAATAAGGCCATGTATGTCAGATGAGTCCTGTAACACAAAGGGTTGTTTACCTGGTGTATTTAAAGCTGATGAGAGACCACTGGATATGGAAGACATTGTCCCTGACAATGTTGGGCTTGCTGTCTTTCACTAGAAACTGAAAGCTATCCATGGTTTCCTGAATCTTCTCTTCAAGCAACACGTACTGAATCAGTCCCAGGTTCACATCCTCTGTCAGAAAGAGAATCTCAGTGAGCCAATCCAGGCATTCAGTGGCAATTTTACAGGGGAACAACATACAAGCTATATGCAGACATATCTATGGGCCTGATTCTGACCACAAGTTTTACACTGGTGCAACTCCAGGGGCTTTCTTTTTGCCATATTGGGTCTCCTCCTTTGTGGTAGCCTGGATTTATTTTACACAAGATGAGATATGTTTGGCTGAGGAGTCCTGATGAGAAGAGTGTGTTTGCCAAGTGCCTAGAAAAATGGGCCTTATTCTTGACAGGTGGCCCCGGACTTATAGAAATGTGAAGGGCTAGACAGAGGGTTTACTCTCATCCGAAGGGGCAGTGTAAAGCCATATCTCCTGAGAAGGCTCTCTGAGACTCAAGTTACTTCCCTGCTTCCAACTTGTTCCAGGGTGGAAGTAAGTCACCAGAGCCCTGAAAAGATTAGCCTACCCCCTGGCCAAATAAGACAAAGGGTAAACTTTTTAAAAGCACCCAAGTCAATTAGGAGCCTATGGCCCGTTTTCAAAACTTATTTTCCAGGAGGTTTAGGCTCCCAAGTGCTTAAGCCCATTTGATAAATTAGAAATTTTACTCAATAGCCACCATCAAGCCCTAATTAATAATTATAACAATTATATCTGTATACAAAACTGTCTTGCAGAAGGTAATCAGAAGAGTCAGGAGTACATTATCCAGCCAGGGTAACATTTTTCATAAAACAAGACAAGAGCCAGAAGCCAGAGCTTCAGAAGGCATTTAAGCTCCTCAGCAAGTACTATAAACTGCATCCCAAACACTTTCTCTCTCTTAATCTATCAAAAACTGCTGATGTTCATATCGGGATGCAAAATCTATGGCTGGCCCTAATAAAAGTGTCAGGTCCAAACAGCCCTGAACATTGAGGTGATTGGGACCTGGATTCAGGACCATCTCCAGGAGAAATGTTTCATTTCATTAACAGAGAAAAATCAAAGTGTGTTAGTTTTTTAAATTAAAAAAACCCAACCTTCTGACATGGGAGAGAAGGACCTTATTCTCCTCTCACTGCATTGGTGTAAATTAGTAACTCCACTGTAGTCAGCGATGTTATACATGAGAATCAGTCTCTCTGTGTTTCTTTCATTCATGAGCTATCTTCACATAGTGAAGAGGAAAGGAGGGAAGTAAAGAAAAGGTCCATAAAATGCGGTCCTGTTTCCCTACCTTGTGTAAATGTAGTCACAACTGTCCCTGGTTTCAGCTTGCTCTCCACATGGCCATGTTTGGGTCCAGTCGTTATCTCATAGATCAGCTGTTTGTCCTCTGTGTCGGGGTCCATAGTCAATAGTTCCTTCTTGGTGATCAGATTTGTTGCCTGGATGAAAACCACCATAAAGCTGTTACACAACTCCCAAGGTGCTGTGTAGCAGGTCTGATTAGGAGGCCAACTGAGAGAATCCCTCTGTGGAACATTGCTTAGAGAAGGAAAACCTCTGGGGCTTGATAACACGGAAGACAACCAAAGAGCAGCTCAGAATAGATAGGGACGGCACGGTCCTGTTTGTGCCTTAAGCAAAGAATTCCGACTCGTGTCTGATTAGCTTTGACATGAGTTTGTGGTTTGAGCAAAGAGAAACTCATGCAAAATTGTCAAGTATGGCCTGGTTTGGGCTCAAATCTATGACAAACCTCCCAGTTTTGCATGAAAACAACATCTCAGCACAGCTGGTTGAAACTCAGCTAAGGCATGCTTGAAGCACGGCCCAGCTTTGAGCTTGGTCTGAGTTCCGGGTTCCATTCAGAATATTTTGCACAGCTTCAGTGACCAGTTAACCCTCTTTCATTGCCCTGTCACGTGTGTATTTTCAGTCCCACTCCACTTCTTCTACATTTCCTTAAGAGAAAACAACATGAATGGGAAAGAGTGACAATAAAACTCTTTGATGCCCGCACACTGCTTTTTAATAAGTCAGGCACTCTGAATTGAGACCGTCTTCTCTTAATAATGTGTGACCCTGTTTTGCTGGGAACAATTTGGTGTATTTCTTTACAAATTACACTGAATCCTCAAAGGACAGGTAAGGTGTGCCTTTCCCTGTTATCCTATTTGGAATTCAGCAAAGAACAAGCCAAAGCTAATGGGGGGAAGTTCTTGCACTGACAAACATATTGGAATCATTCCTTTTAAGGCCCATCAGTGTGGACTGTTTCCGTCACTGCTGGCACAACAACACACAATAAAGGTTTAATTCAGCCAACACGCAATCTGAGGGTAGACGGGATCTCCCTGGAACTTCCGTTTAGTCCATCCTGCGTTTCTCTCTTGATATCATGCCTGCTGAGAATCAGCTTCCTGGCACCAATGAGGCTCACCCATATTCCAGTGGGGAACACCTGTGTAACTATCCTTCCACGTTACAGCGTGCGGGCTGTCTGAGGAGATGGCTTTGCCCCTCCTTGGCAGTATCTCTGTGAGGTATCTTTACCTTACCACCTCCTGCCATGGTGCATTGATTCCTACATGCCTTCTGTCTTCATAATGTATATCCCTAGCCGCAGGGGCACCCGGGTTTTCGTTACTCCCATCACCAAAAGAGAGGTGATGAGAATACTGGATTTTCTTGGGCCTGTCGCCCCACTCCTCTTTCTTCCCCTTCTTTTGGTAAAATAACCAGGCTAGTTTTAACAAAGCTGAACACAAGCTGTTACCTTGCCTTCCATGTACTCCAGCCACTGCAGGCCCAAGTTGGTGACAATTCTGGGGGTCCCATCATCCACAGGGAGAATGTCCACTTTGAATCTCTGCGGAGCTGCTGTCACAATCTGAGCAAGAGTCCAGACACAGAGGTGCCCATTTGGGCCTCATACACATCATTGCTGCAAATTAAATCCTGGAGGTGTTATTTACTGATATGTCGCTATGGACATTCCCGATGTTTCATGAAAGGGGGCGTGGTCCATGCCCTGACGTGCTTACATGATTAAGCAGACAAATGCAGGGAGACAGGGATTTCAAAAACAATCAGCATTGGTCTAACTCTTTCCTCCACTGATGTCCTTTATAAAATTCCCATTGTTTTCAAGTGAAACAGAGGTAGACCAATGCTGAGTGCTACTGAAAATCTCACTCCAAAGAGTTCTGTTACCAATATCTGTCTGTCTTATCGATTTAGATTGTAAATTCTTTGGGGGCCAGTGGCCATTCCTTACCATGCCCTATACACTGCCTAGCACAATGAGGTCCTAGTCTCATTAGCCCATTACATTAACATAAACGTAAACCAAAGCATATATCCTGAGCCAGTCACCATTACTGTAATATAAATAATTTGCCTGGCTGCTAGCCTTATTTTGATGATTATCCACAGCTGTTGAAACCAATTAATAAAAAACCTTTTAAAAAAACCCTCATGAAATGTTTCATGAAGCGCTCATGAACACATACTGAAAATGCATTTTGAAAGTGTGTTGCAGAGATTTCTGGCTGTGTGGATAAAAAGTCCCAGATCATCCCCAAATATCTGCACAGCAGAGGAAGTGCAAAAAGAATAACCAACAAAAGCTGATGTTAATTATATACGCCATGGTTTCAGCCTCTGGAGTTTAATGATTTTCTCTTGCAGTGGCAAAGCTAAATATTGCTGCATTCTGATTTCACAGTGCTGTCTGGTCAGGGATATTTTGATTTCCAGTCTTTTAAAAATACACTTTCAGTTTTTTTACCAATACAACACCCCTCCCCCTCGACATCTGCAATAACCCCTCTGCCTGCTGTGTGGTCTCAACGCCGAAATATCATGGGCCAGACCCTCAGCTGGTGTCACTGAATAGCTCTATTGATTCCAACACATCAGATAGATTTCTTGTCTTCTGAGAGCTTCTACTTGTCTGAAAGGCTGATGAGCCAAGAAAGCCTCACCATCCTGGGAAAGATGAGCAAGAACACGATTATCAGACAAATACCTAGTGCCAATACTGTGATGGCAGACAACATTTGCTGCTATTCAACTTGATGTTGGCTGTCTATACACTGCCTCACTTTGAACTCTGTAACTCCATTTCTTTACATTAGTGAAGATGCAAAGAATCTTTCCTCTCTTGTTTCAGCAATCTGAATGGACTAGATGATTTAAGATTACACTGAAATGGTACCGCTGGGCAAAACACAATGCTAATACTCCGCACGATGCTGCAAGAAACCTAGAACTACGGCGGTATAAATGTTTGATCTTCAGTTAGCATAAATCGATGCAGCTCCATGGATTTCAGTGCATTTTTTTCTTTTGGGCTCAGATCCTCAGCTATTGTAAATCCACATCACTCCAC
Organism: Mesoclemmys tuberculata; assembly: GCA_007922155.1. Lineage (NCBI taxonomy): Eukaryota > Metazoa > Chordata > Testudines > Chelidae > Mesoclemmys > Mesoclemmys tuberculata. The sequence continues at coordinate 18,757,425 of ML675617.1, read as the reverse complement.
TGAACTCCACAATCTGGATAACATCAGCGCGTGTGAGAGCACGCACGCAGACACGCACACAATACACTTTGAAAATCATACAGCACAAAACACCTAGAATGTGCACACATACAGCCAATATGCACCTAGAATAGGGACACCAGCACGCAAGGAACATCAGCTGTCACACAATCATTACCATCATGGAGCTATGCCAATTTACACTCGCTGACAAACCTGCCCCAAAAGTACCAAATGCAGCAGCCAAGTGACTCTGGACACATTGAGCTAGATTTACATCACATATAAAATTCTCCCCTCAACCCCTCCACAGCCTCCCTTACCTCCTTCCCTCCATCCTCCACAATGAAAAAAGGATTGGTCCCGTCAGACACCGTGAAGGTGAAGCGATCCTTCAGGGAGTTGCTGCCATCATGGTAGTAGCAGACCCGGTTCTGGTAGATGTCGTCCATAGTGAAGGTGGCAGTCTGGCGATAGTGCTGCCCGTTGCTGGTACGTTCAATTAGACCATGTCGAGGGAGCTGCACGATGGTGAATGTAACCAATTCGGGCTGTCCAAAGGAAAGGGGTAGCGGGGAAGGTTGCAAAGCTGGTAAAATACCCTTGAGCAGAAGTGGCGGGCTATTTTAACAGAGCTGGAGAGGGCTTCTACTGGTTTTTACCTTGTTACCTGTCTTCCTTCCAGGTACAAGAGTTCAAGAGAAGGAGAGAAGATCCCCCGGCGGATGGGGGCATGGCAATAGTGAGCCAACCGCCCTTTCCCAATGTCACTATTTCCACGAGGACATCAACAGTGGTCACATGGGAGTCAGTCATGCTAGATCGGACCAGAGGTTCCCCTAGTGTGACATGCTGTCTCTATGGCCATACTTCTTGCAGCAGCAGCATGCAAACATGCTCATTCTTATTGCAGAAAATCTTATTCTGTCAGTGAAACACTGTTGTCCCGTCTGGGCTACATGGTCCCACAGCTCTAGTTAAAGAATGACATACTCAGGAGCCAGGTGCTTGGCTCAATGTATGTGTGTTCCGTTTGTGCCCAGATAAGGCAACATCTCTGTTTTAGGGGAACCACCCCCAGTAGAGTAAAGTCATCATAGCCAACTCTATGCCCTCCCATAGAAATGCTTCAGCTTTACAAATCTAGGCCGTGTCAGTTACAGCTGCCACGTGGCTGTTTTAACGTGTGCCATGGGCTTGCTTAGCCCCCAGTCAAACTCAGGATAAGGGGATGAAGAAAGGTGACTTGCTTCTGTCCCCTTCATATGTGCCAAGCTTAGCTGAGCTGGAGCCCATAAGATTTATGAAGAAGATGGGGGTGGGGTTTAGGTCCTAACACAGTGATGGTTTTCCTTTGCTACACAGGGAATGGAAACACAAGAAATAAAGTACGACGTTTCTCGAGCCAAGATTTTGCTTTAGTCAGACATAAGTTCTTTCTATGCACACATAGACCTAGTCTCCTGCCAGCTATTTGTTTGCAAGCTGTCTAACCCCTACGGTCACACAGAGTATGTGCTGGGAGGAAAGACATTAGTTTTAAACCCTAAGAGTACAAATGCCGCCGTGGAACAGAACCCAGGAGGGAGGACGTGGAAGAGACGTGCGCCTTACCTCTGTGTCAGCATCTGTGGCTTTCAGCTCAAACTCTGTGATGGTTTTTCTCACCCCTTCCTGCACCCGCATCCCGGGGCTCTGCACCACAGGCAGGGAGTCATCCACTGGGTTTATGGTGATGTCGAATGTCTGACTCACCTGGAAGGGAAAGAAAAAAAACCTTTTCTGACAAATACATCTCCTTGGAACATGACTGAATCAAAGCAAGGATGTTATGAAGAGCCCACGGGGACAGCTCATATGTAATGCTGCCGGTTGCATATAAAAGTGTTTGTGATGCTTTCCTGAGGCGTCCCAAACTCGAAGCCACCCTGTTACCCCTCTGCCATGACCGCCCACCACCTCACACACTAAATGTGTTCCCTCTGTGACACATCTGACCTCCATCCGTACGAACAGCAAGAGGACATACTAATGGCAGGTTATAATCTCAGGACGCAAGGCTTGTTTCATTTCATTTGTTTGGTGTAACTACATCTCCCCTATGACACCAGGGGAATTTACTCCCAGCACATCGATCAGTTCTGCAGAAACAACAGTCTGCATCAATGCAGAGAATCATGAGCACGGACCCACCTCATTCACTCCATCCGAGACTGTGAAGGTGAACGCATCAGAATGCTTCTCTGCCTTGCTGGTGTGGATGTACTGGATGCTGCGAGAGGCCAGGTCTGCCTGGCTGAATGAGTTAATCTTTGTGCCTAGAACAATAAAACAATAGGGAAAACATACAACAAAAATGATTAAGAGAAAAAAGAAGAGGGAACCTGAAACAACCTAGAAAGGACATACATGTGCCTCAACATAGCTCCAATGCACAAGTGGAAGGAACCCTTTCACAAGCACTCAGATTTGGCCTGCCTCTGCTCTCACAGAAGCTCATGTGAGTTTTACTGCTGACTTCAATGGCAGCACAGTTAGGCCCATGCTCAGTGCTCCAGAAAAATTCCACCTGTAAAGTTCTCCCATCCTAAAGGATGAAATTATATGAAGTTGAGTCACATTCTCGCAGACTGTCTGGGACGTGGTCATGCAGAGCATCAGTGGGGAATCAGTCTATGAGAAACAGTGAATCCCACAGTTACATTGTCTCTTAGACAACACACAGTAGTATGCCCCACAGAGGTTTTGTTGAACATGGGCAAAAAGTTCTCAGCTTTATTTGGCATAAGAAAAGATCCAGGATAAAATTCTGAAAAGTGGAGGAGTTGAAGGAAAAGACTTGCACGTGTGGAGCTACTGTCCAGAAATTACACAGTTTTGGGAGGATATTATTAAAGAGATTCATCTTATGACAAAAGGTCAGCTTCCTAAAGATCCTCTGACCTCCTTACTACATGCTCCAGAAAAGGACCTACATTTTAAACAGAATGACAAATCCATTTATTTTTTGTTGTTAGCAGCAAGACTTTGTATTGCATGTTATTGAAAACTGTGTCTTCTCCTATGGAATTGTGGTATAGTAAAATAAGGACTGTCCTGGTAATTGAAAAGCTTTCACATCAAGCACATGCAGAAGAGAAGTGCCAAAAAGAGGATTGGTATTGAGAAATGTGGTCACACTTTGTAGTGTACTCAGAAGACCAGGACTCCCCATCCAGCAAGCCAGAATCTTTAGCCAGGCTCTTGGAATATTAGCCTGATACGGAAAAAGTAATAAGTAATGCACAATGCAGAAAATTAATGTTTTATTGCAAATTTGCCTTAATAAAAAGTTTCAAAACCAAACAAAACTCTAAATTCCATTTTCAAAAGTGACATAGGCAAGTAGGGCCAGATATTTAAATGTGTTTAGGTGCCCCGGATGCAGATAGATGCCTCTAGTGGGATTTTCAAAAGCACCCAGATGCCTAACTCCCACTGATTTCAGTGGTGCTTTTGAGAAAACACCTTGATAAAACGGTGATCTGTTTTTCATAATGAATGGCTATTCATTAGCGTTGGGCACATTTCAAAAGGTTCAGAGGTTTGGTTTAGATAAGCAACATAAAAAGTGGATGATTATCCAAAGCTTATTTGATGCTCAGTAGTTTAGAAGGCTTGCGAGAACAGACTCTCTTACGAGAGCTCCAGTGCTTTTTGCTTAGAGCTGGGGCCAGTTATACCATGAGAACAACCGCTTTCCACAGTATTCTGTCATATCTACTTCTGACTCCTTCCAGGATCTGAAAGAGCATGGTGCCAGAACTAGCACACTTAAAATAACAAGAAAAAGTTAATCCAGCTATTTCAAAAGTATTAGATTCAATGTGTGGTTTGCATTTTAGGCAAAAGCTTAGAGTATTCTTATTTCCTCCAAACTGCTTACTCCTACTTTCATCCCTGTCTAAAACAAAGCTGTAAGGGGACAGACTGCCTTCTGAAAACACAGCAAAGATTTACAGTCCATTAATCTAATGATAGGTCACACTAAAAAAAAAATTAGATAAACATAATCTAAGACAGAGGAACATATTGTTTGAAGGTACAGGTTTAGAATAATTCATTAGACAGGATTAGAGGACACATAATATCCTGGGATAACTGGCCCTGGAACACAAAGATTAAATTTGCAGGGAATTGTTTTCTAAATCTCCCAGAGGGGACAAAAAAGCTACTGGTAGGTCTCCAGAACACGTTTGTTTTGGCAGTACTTAAATATTAGGTGATTCATGCCAAAAAGTGTCTTAGCAAACTTCAGTGCTCAAAGCAGTCTCCCATAAAACTTCTGCTGACTTATGGCACAGCACACCTCAGATATTTGGATACATCTTTCTTTCAAACTTTGTGATCAAATTCCCACTTCTTAATCATTACTGGGAAAGGGGAGTTTTCATACCAAATTGTGTACAGAACAGGATACTGAGGTAAAAACAAATCATTTGTCTGATGGGCATGCCCTGTTACAAGGGATGCTGGTTGTGAATTTTTGAGAAATTCTGGAATCAGTTCTTAAATATATGAAATTGAGTCCCCAGATTATATGCAGTATGAATTTCACTTTAGTCACAGAGTGGCCCCATGTTATGTGCACTACAGTTGTCCGAAATAGTGGATTACAAGAAAGGGAGATTCACACAAGCTGGTGCCATGATCTACAGATCAGAGCTGGATTGCTGAGTGAAACCCAGCAGCATGAGGTTACTACAAGTCCTAAACTCACCAAGCAGTGGAATAAATAATCCTCTGTGTGGGTTCTAGAGCACACCTCATCTCCACTGGCCTTGTTTATAAGGTCCCTGAGTTAATGGTTCTTTGAGATCTGATTGAGGATACAATTCTAGGCTGACATTTTTCAAGAAAAACTTTTGAAAAACTTCAAAGCCCTGAAAACCTGGGCTGTGCGGGGAACATGACAGAGCAAGAGAGGGCCACGCTAACCTGGGGACGCATCGTGTTCCAGGTGACCCAGCTGCGGCTGTTGGGTGATTCTGTACAGGAGCCCTGCCGGCTCGCTGTCCTGGTCAGTGGCAGAGAGCTGCAGAGTTGTAATTTTCTTCACTGAATTTTCATCCAAGACCAGCCCTTTGTTAGCTGCGATGGAGGGAGGCAGTCTGTCCTCTGAAAGCAGCAGGGGCAAAGAGGTTTGAATTATGATACAACCCCATTCCTTGGCTTCTCTCACACTCACACACACTTTTTACCTGAATATTTTGGGCATCCTATACATCATGCTTTACACAAAAGTCACCAGAGCAGATCAGTGACAGTCACATCACAAGGGGCCTAATTCAAAACACACTCGAGACAATGGGCTTCAACAGGCTTTGGACCAGGCCCTACATGAATACTAAACTATTTTTTTAATGAGTTATTCCTTCCCGTGCCCCAGTTTCAAAAGGTTTTGAGTTTCCAACAAACGAAAGCCAAATCATCAAGCTTTAAATCTTTAATTGAAAGTTTTTTGTTTTGTTTTTTAGCTTAGAGATTTATTTAAATTAAGACAGGATGTTATGGGCTTGGTGAAGAAATTGAGTGAAATTATATGGCCTGTGCTACACAGACAGTCAGATGAGACTGAAATCTATGTGTGAGCTTCTGTGCTGTGCCTCTAAGAATCCAGCAGCCTGTGACTATCCTCCCCAATTCTTGCACCAGAGAAATTCTTCCCCTGACAGATCTAGGCCTTCTAAGGCCCCTTTACACCACTCCTTTTATCTGGCATACATGAGTCGCAGCAGGGGTGAGAATCTCTCTGTATTAATCTATAATCTTTCATAGCTAAGAAAACATTGCTTAGATAGCATATTTTACCTAATACACTAATATAAAACGACTGGTTCACTAGTTTGTTGCCTTCTGCATCGATCACATCATAGTTGAAAGCAAAACTCCCTCCAGGCTCCCCCTTCTCATGACTATATTCCACTTGTCCTGGAGAAAAAGAGAAAAAGAAGCCGTTTAATATAAACTGCAACATCGGCTGCTGCGACCTATTTTGGAATCTGCCTAGCTGGCAGAACACTGGGGTTTCCAGATGTGTTTGTGATTTTTTTCCCCCTCCTTTTTTCTCTCCTTTCTCTCCTTTTGAGAGACAGTTTTTACACTATTTTTCTTTCTCTCCTGGCTCCACATCACAATTATCTCACTGTAGAGATTTTGGCTATTTTAAAAATACACCTTGATGCTAAAATATTAGCTAAAATAGGATTGGCTAAAATATCTTTTGCTCAATGTTGAGAGGCTGTTTGGTACTACAACATTTAAAGACATGCCCAATCTGCTCGCAGCCCAAGGAGAACCAGATGGTGGGTGGCACTTTCAAATGCGATGAAGTGATTTAGAAGCACAAGTCTCACTGAAAGTCAATGGCACGTGCTTCTAAATCACATGGGCTCTTTTGAAAATCTGTGTTTAACACGTGGGTTGCGACACACTCTCCAGGAGCTAATGGAGTAGCTGACCATACAGATTGTGTCCACAGATGTCTACAATTTTATAATAATTTTAGATTGATGGTTTACTCCATGTCTTTTCCTAATTACAGTGGGATTTACTGGGACTGCAAAATACCGTGTGACAGCTGCTCATTACATTGGTAACAATCTCACTGTTACCCTGTGCCCCCTTTACCTGTTGTAAGATGAGAGAGACCACAGATAGATCAATTTAAATTGTGAACTCATCTGTTTGTTGTGTGAGAGTACAATGGGCAGCATAACTGGGCCCTGACAGGCATCCCTCTAGATCAGTGGTTTTCAAACTGGGGTGCACATACTCCTAGAGGCACATGAGCTCTCATCAGGGGGTATGTCAGAAAAATCCTGTAATGGCAAGCAATGCACTTTATTTAGTAAAACTTGGCAAGCTAATCATAGGTATATTATGACCATGTCTCAGATGGGGGTATGTGGTACACTACACTATTTGGAAAGAGGCATGCTGCCTAAGAAGTTGGAAAACCACTGCACTAGATGTTACCGCAGTACAAATTAAGAGGAGGAGCCAGGCAACAATCTGTCTGTATCTCTCATTTATTTTCTTGTTTGCTTTAGTGAGTTAATTTGCACCTTTCTTGGGAGGTGAAAACAGATTCAAAATAGTGCCACTCTCACCTCACTGCCTGCTCTTTCACACCCCATGACCTCGCCTCTTCTATACACAAACACAAGTTCAATGTGGCCCTAGATATAATCAGGCTGATTTTAAAGAACAAAAGAAAAACAGAGGCGCTTTCCGGAACAGTTCTATGAGTTTTACATTAACCCAGCCAATGGAGACACTATCCTTAATTATCCTGTAACAGGACATGATCCTTAATTACAAGGATCCAGCAAAAACAAAAGGAGAAAGTGCGTGTACTTTAGATGAGAGAGAGTGATTCAGTTCACAGCTCTCATTTAAAGCAGACTATAACCGGTGGGCTCTTTCGCTCTCATTAATACCAGCAAAATAAGGCTTTTTGTTGTATGTTTTATTCCTTTGGAAGGGTGTCTCGGGGTAAAAGATCTGGCAAAAGTTAGTTTTATTTACTGGAACTGAAAGGGTCAAGAAACTTGCTCACCTTTATTTATATCAGCTTGGGTGAAACTTTTGATGGGTCCCTTGACAGAGATCTGGACCAGGTTATCAATTCTAGTCATCTGCAGACGCCCAGCGCTGGGATCTTTCTTCATGACATACCTGACCTTCAAGTCACTGGAATCAATAGCTGTAGCTTTTAAGTGCTGATCTGTGATGCGTGCTACAGAGCCTAGATAGTAACAGATAGCACATAAACAGCTCCACTCAATCCTTCCAAATCACTTGCCAAATCATTTTGAAAGATAGGATTGCATTATTTATAAATAATGTGTTACATTTTCAGAGATTTTTTACTTTGTGGTTTCAAGGAAGCTCCACTTAACTTCCCTCCAAGGAAAGCACTATAGGCCCAATTTTCAAGCAAAAAGATAGGCTGCCTAAATCCTGCTCAGCTTGGCAAGGAAACACATGAACATGACGTTTTCTTATTAGGTACTCATTTCAGCACCCAACTGTCTGTCCTGTTAAGAAGCCCACATTTGAAATTCGGGCTCCTCAAAGCTTCACCAACCTGTGGGACTGACATCAGATCTAGAGTACTTGTGAATCTGTGTGTCCTTAACAGCCAGTACAAGATAGCCTTGATAACCTTACCCTCATTTATCCCAAACTCCCTATTACCCAAAAAATGCTCCTGTCCCAAAGTTCAGAAGGGGGCATGATCCTGTTTCAGAAAACAGGAGTTCAGATAAGCAGTGCTCAGATAATCAGCTGGTGAGGGACGGGATGGGCCTCGAAGGAACGGGGCCACCTGAGGGCTGAAGAGTTACCATACTTATGATGCTGCGCTTCTGTAGATCATAGAAGCACTGCAGATACAGTCTCATTCCTAAGCATCACAGGAAAGGACCTTCAGGGCCTATACTTCTGCAGGTTCGAAGCTTTCACTATCTTCCCAATGAAAGAGGATGGAGACAGCTGGTATTACACTTCGGGCAACTCAGTACCAGGAAGTTTGGAGAGAGTGCAGAGAAGAACAACAGACTGACTCACAGGCCAGAGGCGGAAATATTAAAATATGTTAACAGGCCCGATTCTCCTCTCACAGCCATGATTATCAAGGTAAACCTCACTTAATGCCCCACCTGAACTCCAGCGTGGGAGTGCTACAGGAAGAGAATGGGGTCCAATTACACAGCGCTGGGCTAAGGCAAAGTGAAGGGTGGGAGGGGGAAGGACACGATAATGATCTACAAATATTTCACGTGGGGCCACCAGGAGGGAGAGGAATTATTTGCGGAGGCTCAGGACAGTATGACTAGGAGAAATGACTGACATTTTCAGAAAGGTCGATTAAAGCTGAACATCAGAAAACTATTGCCAATGAAGAGCTCTGGCAGGCTCTGGAAGTGTCCCAGGGGACATGGCAGAAGCCCAACACTTAACACATTTAAAACTAGACTAGATAAAAGCACATAAACTTGCCACTTGAGGTTTGATAGATCACCCTTGCCTGCATCATTTCTAAATTTTATTATTTCCTTGGACGTGTCAAGTGATTTCTGTTGCTCTTCCTTGAAGCACAGCAATTTTTAAGGTTTCTTCCTGCCCTCTAGGTGGCTAGGGGCCTGTTTTTTGACCAGAAATCTGGTTGAAAAGGGGACCCAACAGTGTCTGGTCAGATCTACTGACCGGATACCAAAAGTCTGGTTACTGTGGGTGGGGGAGGCAGGGAGGCACCGGATCATAACCAGGCCAACCCCTACTCAGCCAGGGCTACCTTCTACGTGTATCAGGTGGCTGCAGCTCCCAGCCCCGGATCCACAGGTGAGTGAATTTCAACATGAGGGGTGGGGGAGAGCAGCAAGTGATGGGAAGTGGGGAGAAGAGCTGGTGCATGGGTGTGGTCTTGTGGAAGGAATGGGGCTGGGGGGCGGGGGAAGGGCATAGAAGTTCCGGCACTCTTGCTGGAGTGGTTTTTAAATATTACCAAGTTGGCAACCCCACTCCCCTCCCTTCTTCTTTCACCAGTCTGTAGGTTTTTAAACCTTTTTGACTTACCAGGACAGAAGCATTGGTTGAGATGTTCAAAGCCAGCTTGGGGATTTAAACATGCACACTTCTGATTACAATCAATAGGGACTGTGTGTCTACACTCCTTAGCTGGCTTTGAAAGTCTTGACCATTAGGTTCTATGAAGCTTGTTAGTCTCTCCACTCACACCGTACCAGCTGAAAGCTGCAGGCCCCTGTTCACAGCTAATCTGGGCGGCTCATTCTTTGGCAGCTCCATGAAGAACTCCACCCTCCCAGTCTCAGTGTGCAGTCCATCTGTGAGAGAGAATCTGAACTCGTCTGCCTGCGTTCTGGAACTGCCCAGCGTATAAACGATCAGTTGGTCCAGGACATCCTGGTAGGTGAAAGAGGAGCCCTGAGACAGAACACGCCCATTCTCCGGGGGCTCTGAGTAAGACAGTCTCCTGCGGAGGTGACCTAAGAAATAACAGGCACATAAAAGAGCAAAGTAGTCACATGGGAGTGTCTCTGCTTCTCAGTGTTAATGTCACATGCCAACATCAAACACACTATGGGCTGGATTCTGTACTGCCCTGCCTCTTGTGCACTCCTTGACACCTGGGAGGCTGGATATTAACCACTATCCATTTGCACAGGCTTTGTAAATGACTACTGGAGGTACAGGAGGTTGAGTATCTGTCCCTTTGATTCCTGACTAGAGCTGGGAGAAACTTGTTGGCCAATAGAAAATTGGCCAAAAAATGCATTTTTCAGGCCACCGACACTATTTACAAAGTCGGGTTGAATTTGTGAATCATTCTGGCTGGAAAAAACATATGAAAAAAAATGTTGAAAATGGCCACGTGAAATATGGCAGAAAACATCCATTCAACTTGCCATTCAAAATGTTACGTTTGACCTGAATGCAACGAATTTGGCTTTTCATCTTGTTGAGGAAAAACTGGAAAAAAAAAAAAAACCAAAAGAGGTTTTTTTGCTAGAAATGAATTGATCTAGTTCATTTTATTTTTCAGTTCGCTGGCCATTCTGAAAGATCAATTATTCACTGAGAGCCCAACTCCCGACAACAACAGCTTGATTAAGAGATTCAAGATATTGCTTGTGGTTTTCCGGTTACTAGTAAATCTGGTAAGAATGTAGCTTGTCCGGCAGATTTAATGGTGAGATGAAATGCCTGCCATAGTTTCAGTTGAATTTGGCATTTCTTTATTTCCTGTTCTAAAGTGTTAAGCAGTGTTTGCTGTGGACAGTTCACTTACAACCTTCAGGTGACTACTTTGCATTGGTGGGTATACCCAGGCCATTATAAATAGGCCCTTATATTCTTCTTGAGTTCCACTGGTTGAAGTGAGCTAAATGTGGGTGTGGTGAAGAGCAGCACCTGCGTGCCACTCTTTCCTCTTTGTCCTGAGCAGTGCAGAGGCACTGAAAGCCAGATTTTAAAAGGTATTTAAGATGCTTACAGATGCTGATAAGTGCCTAGTGGAATTCTCAAAAGCACCTAGTTGCCTCACTCCCCGGGGAATTTTAAAATGTGGCCCTGAGTCCCTGTACAAGTGTTTCAGTCCTCAACAGGGGTTCCTAGTCTTCCCCGCTGAGCTCTGGCCATCGAGCGCCCTGTCTATTCTGAGTGGCAAACCCAATGGAACAATTGTAACAAACAGTTCAAGCTGAGACTCATGGAGTTTTCAGGCCCATCATTAGTTTTCTGTCTGCACAGGGGATGTGACAGACCATAGTTTGTCACATTAGTCTGTGGTACTTCTGGGGGAACAGCTCATTAACACAATGCCACTTCCATCTAGTCATTTATACACCCCACTCTCACTAGATAAAGCCTGGATCTTCAATGGAGGCAGTAGCGCCAGCTTTCACCTCGGCCACAGTCCTTTAAAAACTTCCTCTCTTTTTAAAAATAAAAATACATGAACTGGGAAGTCTTTAAAACTCCCATCAAGCACTTAAGAACCAATTCCAAGACAGGGCTGCTGATTATTCTGTATCAGGTGATCACAGGGTGACCAGATAGAAAGTGTGAAAAATCAGGATGGAGGTGAGGGGTAATAGGTACCTATATAAGAAAAAGCCCCTATAAAATCTGGACACCTGGTTACCATAGCTGATCAGCACTATTAAAGCCCTGTCTACACACACAGCCCTGCGGTGTCCAGAGACTTTGCTTTTCAGACAACATGGCTGTGCCGGCAAAGTGGATGGGACAAATACTCCAAGAACAGTTGCTGAAGACTATGCCTGACAGCCTGTCTTATCCACAGGGAATGGCAGAACCATGTTAATACAAAGAGTTTTGAGGGTTGGCTCTTGGGAAACCTTCCTGGACAGCAGCAAGTTTCACCGAATCTCAGGACTGTCTTTTTTCACAGGTTTTAATTGGCAAAGCTCTGATTATGCCCATTAGGGATGGCTGTGCACTGGGGGCAGAGTGAGTCTGCACTGGTCCAGCTGGAACGCCAGGAAGGATTGTGCTAGAGCAAGCTGGTGTGCAGGAGAAACGTGCTTGCTACGTCACCCTTTAGATGGGTTCTGCAGAGGCTTCCCTCCAGGACCAGCCAATTCAGCTGGCCAGGGCAGAGGCGAAACATGGTCTTGGCCCTACCTTCTCCCTTCCCGTTTGGAGGTGCTGGAGACTGAACTGTGAGGTACTGAGTGGAGAATAGGGGAACACTTGCACCCCTTGCACACTTGTGCAGGGGACAACTACAAACCAGCCCTTAGTAAAAAAAAAAAAAAAAAAAAAAAAAAAACACCTGCCAGAGTAAGTTGTTATAAATAATGCACAGCAGGTTTTGGGCTGCTACAAGATACTATGTCATGGCTTCATATTCAGCTCTACACATAAATTCAGCACCTGAGGAACATGAAGAGGAATGTTTTACAACTTCAGGGTTTGTTTTGGCATATAAAGCAAAAGGAGCCCATATGCCTCAGCAAAACATAACATAGTTTTATTATTCTTTGACAGGTAATTTTCTCCATAGTGAAAATATAGGCCAGTGCTCTGTGCATTGCGTGTGCTCTTGGCTGGGGTGCAAAGGGACCCATTCCAGCGGGATACAGCAATTAAGCTAGTTCCAAAGTGCAAGAAATCCTAGTGTTTAATGGTGGAGCTGTGTGTGCCCCACACTCCACAGCCGTTGTCAAGTTTCTTCTGCACCCTGGATTCAATACATAAAAGGAGGATGGAAGAGCTGGTAGTGGAAAGGCTGGGGTGGCTTGGGTTAACTTGAATGTCTCCTGTAGGGTCAGATCCTTTGCACAGTTGGGCCAGTACTGATGGCAAGTGGGGTGCGGTCCTCTCCGGAACCAGCGAAGCAGCTGTGCAGCTGCTCCATGGAGGTGTTGTCAGGTCAGCGGCTGAAGTAACCCTGCGCTCCCTTAGTGCAAGCCCCGTGTAGATTAGCCAGCACAAACGCATTTTACATGAACAAATCAGGCCTTTCTCACAGCAAGGGCTATTGCACCTCTGCTCCGTCTTACCATGGTCAGGCTTTTTGGTAACGACAAAGACCAGCTGCTCATCTGGAGTGTCCAAGTCCTGCAGGCTTACTGAGGCATTGCTGATCACCACCCCCGAGGGGCCATGCACTCTGACGGGCGCCAGCGTGATCTTCGGGGGCTCATCATTCTGCCGCTACAGAAGCACAAAGACAGAGCAGCTGTCCCAGAGGAAAACTAACTCACAAAAGGGGCAAATTTAATGTAAAGATGTAGCAAAGAAGAAATTTCCTTGGATACAGACCCCTGACATGTTTTACTGCTCACAATTTTAAGAAGGGCTTTTGTTTTGGTTTGGTTTTTTTAACCGTAGTGTTGTAAGAGTCTCCTGCATGATGGTCAATGTCCTGGCTATTCCAAGATGTACGGGGACCAACAAATGCCTTTGCCACAAGCCCTGAGAAAGGGGCCAAGGCGCATAGTTGCGCTGCCCCAGCAGAAGTGCAGGAAGTGGATTGTCATGCAGTCACATACTGATCCTCCGTTTCCCCCCCTTGCTCCACAGGAAAGCTTATTGAAGGGAAATTATGTAGCCTAACTGACAGAGCACCAGAGTATGAATCAGGAGAGCTGGGCTCTACCTCCGGTTCTGCCAGAGGGCTGCTGGGTGACCTTGGGCAAGTCATTTCCCCTCTCTATGCCTCCCCAAATGTAAAATGGGGATAATGAAACTGAATCTCCTTTGTAAACTGCTTTAAGATCTAAATTTGAAAAGCAATACAGAAAAGCTGGGTGTTCTTATTATCGACGCCAGCCCTAGGCGCATATGCCATCTGTGCTAGCACATATTTCCCCGGGCACACTAGCTTAGCTGCAATGGCTGGTGTTTTGGCAGGTGAAGCCATCCACTGCCTGTCTGTCGCATAGGGGAGCTGTGGCCTGGTAACTGAGCAGAGAGAAGTAAGGGGGCACTTTACCCTCACTCCCTCCCCCACGTGGGTATTTCAGAGTGGGGCACAATCTGGCCATAGGTCAGCAGTGACAGTAACACTTTAAAAGCCATCCACATTACTGGGGCTTTGTTAACCAGGTGTAGTATTCCTTAGACAGCATGTACCTGGATGGTGATGTTGACACTGTGGGTCTCCGCCTGGCTGAAGCCATTGCTCACGTAGAAAGTGAAGACATCATTAGTCGGCTCGATGCTTTCATGGACGCTCTGAAAGTAGTAAATACTGTTCTCGAGCACGTCATGAATGGAGAACGATGCATCGGAGCCGGCAGAGCCCCCGGGGCCATATTTCCCACCTGCAAACAAAGCACCATCTGTGAAAATAGTCTGGTTTCACTAAGAAAACTACAGGGGTAAGGAAATGACCCCAAGTTCTAAGATCTACAAGCTTTCCTATTGCTGCAACTGATGGTTAATGTGTCTAGTCACCCACACAGAAAGCTGCTTCTTTGGCACTATACAATGTAAAGATACTGGAGTTTTACATACAAGGGCTGTCACTAAGCAACAGCTGGCTTCAATCCGCTTTTATTAGGCTTGCCCTAAGTGGTGAAGCATTTACGAATGAACCATCTTTCCCCAGCAGTACCAACAGTCCAGCTCACCCTGGCAAAAACAGTTTGGCTGCCATCCATTAAAGGCCTGTTTAATCAGAGGAGATCCATTGTTTTCAAAACATTAACTCATTCCATAGGACACAGTGAATACATATTACTTGGCAGCCTGCAGTCCCCAGAGAAAGCACGCCTGCGATTGTGGTTATAAACCACAGTACGACTGTGATCACGTACTACACAGAGGTACCTGAGAAGCCACTGTTCTTCCCCCTGCACTTAGCATATGAGCTAATTGCGATAACTGTGTGATTACTTTGCCCTACCGAGCTTCATGTCGCCGTGATTGTGCGCGTCTAATTTGCCCTGGTGGCTACAATTATTCTGATAGCTTTGCTCAGGTCTATATTCTGAGGCATCTACAACCTAATCTGCTAGAAAGAGACAAAACATCACAGCAGCTGTGTGATTAGCGGTTCATCATCTCCATTCCCGGGTTCTAATCCTGGGAGCATTGCTTGATTTCGAATGTCCTTCCACAGTTACTGCTTCTATAGGGGAGAGGGTGAAAACAAACTTCTCAGCCAGGAAGGTTTCACTGATGAGACAAAAGCAAATTAAAAAAGACAGGTTCCAGCAATGAAAGCAACAGGGATTCCCTGCTGTCCTAATGGTAACATGGGATTATAAATTAACACAGTCTAGGAAGGATGCTGACAGAACAAGACCAGCAAAGAAAGGCTCGGAAAGGGGTTAACAAACAAAAAACTCAGACTTTTTACTCTGTCCTCACAAAAGCAAAGCTCCTGTTTGATATCACTGGGACTGCTGCTGGCACGAAGACAGAGCAAAAGCTGGGGGCGCATCGTATCCTCAGGGTCCCCGAGCAGTGGGGCTTTCTGTACATAGACCTCCCTCTTCATGGTACCACCTCCCACTTCACAAACACTCTATGCAGCTGCAGAATCTCCCCCTGTGCAGGTGGTGGAAGCAGCAGACGGAGATTTGATTCATTTCTCGGCAGAAAGTTCTACGCTGGGGAACTGAACCTTACATGGGGATCCCAACAGTAAGTGCTCACTGGGGAGCCTCTGAGACCTCAGCTCCAAAGTCTGAGGAGCTGGACGAGAGCCAGGGGGAAGCCAGGGCAGCTGCAGAGGCATACGATCGACGTGAGGGTGTCCCCATCAGATGCCCCAAGCTATGTACTGAACTTGAGAGACCTGCAGGGTCTTGTGAGCCAAACCCACTGGGTTCTTTGGTGGAGGGATCCCCCTTCTTACCTCCCAGATAGAAGAATTCATAGGAAACTCCCTGAAGGGGAACCTCACAGCGTTTCCTGCTCCCTATGTCGTTTTTAGCACACAGTGGCATGATCTGGCCCTATACACATAGGGAGTCACTGAAATGCAGCCACTCCGAGACACAGGGAAGCAACAACCAGCACCCTGAACAAACAGTGTAGGGGGGGAAAGGAAATTACAGGCAAAGGACACTGGGACCAGCCACTCCCGGTATGAGCATCTACATCAGTGGCTCCCAACCTGTGGCCCGGGAGCCAAAAGAGGCTTGTGAGGTCTTTCAAAGTGGCCCGCTGCTCGCCTCCCACTGGCTGCAGCAGGGAGCAGGGCAAAACATTCCGCTTGGGTCCCTAGGTGCTGCGGTCCTGCTGGAGCCAGAGGGAGGGGAGCACTGATCTCCTGTCCCCCTGGATGCAGAAGGGAGCCACTGCCCAGAGACCCAGGTGGAGCGCACAGGGATACAGGACACGTGCAGTTTCCTTGCTGCAGCCAGGGGGACGGAAGATCAGCGAAGAGGCAGCCTCCTCCCTGAACTCCTTCTGTCTGGCTGCAGTGGGTGGGAGGGAGGAGACCGCTGGTGGAGACTGGTGGCCCTTCAGGATTGTAAAATTTATATCTGTGGCCCTCAAGCCAAAAAGGTTGGGAACCACTGATCTACATGATTTAGGAGCACAAGTCCCATGAGGAATGTTGATGGATTACATGTGAAGAGATATAGCATCTCCTTATAAACCTTAGGTGCTACAGCAAAGTAACAGAAATAATACCAGCCATCTTCTTTGCAGCTTAGCTAGTTTTTAAACTCCAGTGCAATATTTATTAGTCGAATTCAGGGAAGAATTTATATGGATAACAAGAACAGCCCTAGTTACAAAACATTAAAAATTAAACAAGGCCTTTGTAAAGGATGTAAACCCCCTTGCTGGAAGAACTTCTAATTTTTAAGGGTTAGAAGGAAGCTTTCCCTGGGGACAAGTTATTTTACAATTGCCTACTGCAGGGTTTCTCTGACGCAGATTGTGCT
Organism: Mesoclemmys tuberculata; assembly: GCA_007922155.1. Taxonomy (NCBI): domain Eukaryota; kingdom Metazoa; phylum Chordata; order Testudines; family Chelidae; genus Mesoclemmys; species Mesoclemmys tuberculata. Next base: position 18,740,482 of record ML675617.1, on the reverse strand, counting down.
CGCCCTTGTCAGAGACAGGAGTGTGGACTGCCCCATGTCTGGCAATTCCTGTGTTCCCATTTCCTGACCAACCCAAAGGAAAAACAGGGGTTGATAAGGTTTACCTGTCCTCACGTTTTCGATGTACCCGTATTTTGGTAGTGTGATTATTGTAACTATTAGGTCATCTTTGGCTGTGTCGTAGTCAGTGGCTAGGAGATGGTGAGCTGACAATGGGACCCTTCCTCCCTCATCAACCTGAAAACACACACGGTGAAAGAAACAGAACAAATGTGCTTCAGACACAAAAATAAGTTCAATAACCACTGCCAAATGGCCTTTATAATCAGTTCAAGGAGGATTTTGTCACAGAAGTGCCTTAAACTTACCCCATTAGCTCTTTCTGCATGAGTTCTCTAGCTCGCTATTACTACAGCTCACCACTGGAGTTTGCAGGTGGTCGTAAGTCTCAATTCTTCCCCCGGCCTTGTACACTGAATAAAAGTTCCTGCCCCTCCCTACTCATAGGATATAAAAATCAAATGTAATGCTGGCACCAGGGTGAGTGAGGGCCATTCATGCCCCAGCAGCTGCCTGCAATGCCACTGAGCTAATGTCAATGCAGTGGGAGTGGTCTCGGCAGTGGAGTGTGCCCAGCAATGTCAAAGTGACCTGTTGGGAGGCATGGAGGGTTGTGTTTTGTTGTTTGGTGGTTAGGGAGAGGGAGTGGAAAGCCGGGAGGGGGGAAGAACACATCAGAAGGTTCAGATAAGTACTCTGAAATGTTGCATGTTGAGCCAAACTTCCAGATGTTCTTAGGTTCTTCTATCATTAGTCTTTTATGTGTTACCAAGTGATATAAGGAACCAGATCCTCAAATAGTAAAAAGCAGCATAACTCCACTGCTATCAGTGGATGTACGCCAATTTACACCAGTGGAGAATCTGACCCATGATGTTCAATGGAAATGACTAGATGAGGTTCAGAGGCATGAGGGTACTGTTAACTTCCTCTGGCCACCAAACAGTTTATTAACCCTTTGCATATGCAAGATTGCATATGTGACACAATGCTTTCTTGCAGCTATACTAGACACCAGTTCAACATGATTGTGCGGCAGCCAGTAAAATGATTGTGCAATTGTCTACTACAACTTCCTGCTACAGCTTCCTGCGTTCTGGGCAATTACTCACAGTGATAAGGTCAGCAAAAGCAATAATCGAAGGTTTGTTCTGGACAGATGTGATAATGATGGTAAACATCTGGCTGTCAAGCCGATTGTTGTCCGCATCGAAGACAGTGAAGTGGAAAATATCAGTGACTGGCTGATTGTCGGTCTCAAATTCAGTTGAGTATCTGTATCAAGAATCAGATCAACGAGTCACACTGACAGCCTGCTGAAAGGACTTCACCTACTATATTTAAGAAAGAACTGTTACTTATCTTGTAACGATTGTTCTTCGAGATGGGAGTGTGTGCGCTCCACATGCACCAGTGCCGGAAAACGTTTTCCCATCATGGTACCCGTACAAGCCAGCTCTAGCACCCCCTGCAGCAGTGCACACGTGTGCCCATATATAGGTGCCGCCAGCTCCCCCTCCCTCTCAGTTCCGTCTTGCTGGAACTCCGACTCAGGGGAAGGAGGGAGGGAGTGGAATGGCCATGAGCAAGAACATCTCGAAGAACAACAGTCACAAGGTAAGTAACCATTCTTTCTTCTTCGAGTGCTTACTCATGTCCATTCCCAATTTAGGTGACTCACTAGCAGTGTCTCCGGTGGCGGGCAGGAGTTCATGGAAGCATTGCTCTACTGAAGCCAGCACTGTCCTGAGCTTGTTGGATCAAGGCATAGTGGGATGCAAAGGTTTGTACAGATGACCAGGTAGCTGCCCTGCAGATGTTCTGGATGGGGACATGCACTTGGAAAGCTGCATATGATGCTTGTGCTCTCGTTGAGTGTTAAGGATACTGGAGGTGCGACTCTGGCCTGCTCATAAAATGCAGGCCGTGATCCACTTTTAGATACACTGCGAGGAAACTGGCAGCCCCTTCATCCAGTCCACAACTACCACGAAGAGCGGTGTTGGACGACGAAAAGGTTTGGTTCTGTCAATGTGAAACACCAGGGCCCATCTCACATTGAGAGAATGCAAGTGCCTCTCTTCACTGGAGCTGTGAGGATTGAGATAAAAGACAGGTAGGAAAATACTTTGGTTAAGGTGAAAATGAGAGACTACCTTAGGCAAAAAGGCTGGATGCAGGCGTAGTTGGACCTTGTCCTTATAAAACACCATGTAGGGTGGTTCTGATGTTAATGCCCTGATCCCTGAAATTCACCTGGCAGACTTAATAGCTACCAGAAAGGCGACCTTCCAGGATAAGTACATCAAGGAGCTTGGGGCCATGGTTCAAAGGGTGGTCCGGTGAGTCTGGAGAAGACCCAGTTCAAGTCCCACTGAGGAGAAGGCAGGAAAAGCCTTTCTAATCCCTTAAGGAACCTGGCTGTCATTTTGTGCGAAAAGACTTTTCTACCTTCCACCAAAACATGGAAAGCAGATATGGCCAGTATATGGACTTTGATAGATGAGAAGGCCAATCCCCCTTGTTTCAAATGGAGCTGATATTCCAAAATTATTTGGATCAATGCCTCCACTGGGGATACACCACATTCGGTCGTCCAGCAGGTGAAGTGCTTCCACTTAGCCCTATAGGCCGATCTAGTCAATGGCTTCCTGCTTTCTAAGAGCACACACTGAACTTGCATTGAGCAGGCTTGCTCCTCCTGACTCAGCCATGGAGCATCCATGCTGTCACATGTAGGGAGGTCAGTTCTGGGTGGAGCAGGTGACCTTGATCTTGAGACAGGAGGTCCAGCAGAATTGCTACCTCCGGATGGAGGGACCACTCGTGGTGAGAGCAGAAGGTTCGATGGGGGACGGAGACCTAAGCCTGGAGGTAAGTAGAGAAGTGGGATACCAGGAGGAAGCAGAAGGAGGAGGGTGCAACAGGGGAGGCCTCCTGAATTGCACTGAGAAAGTAGGGCAATCAGCCAGTTATCACAAGTGCCTATACACAAACGCAAGAAGCTTGGGAAACAAGCAGGAGGAGTTGGAAGTTCTGGCACAGTTAAGAAACTATGATATGATTGGAATAACTGAGACTTGGTGGGGTAACTCACACAGCTGGAGCACTGTCATGGATGGGTATAAACTGTTCAGGAAGGACAGGCAGGGGCGGAAGGGTGGAGGAGTTGCACTGTGTGTAAGAGAGCACTATGATTGCTCTGAGCTTCAGTACAGAGAAGTTTTTAAGCTGCAGCTTGACAAATCCCTGGCTGGGATGATTTAGCTGAGGTTAGTCCTGCTCTGAGCAGGCGGTTGGACTAGGTGACCTCCTGAGGTCCCTTCTAACTCTAAGCTTCAATGATTTTATGATTCTATGACCTGCTGAGACAGTCCGCCAAAGAGTTATTGACCCCCGGGAGATGAACTGCTATTGGGTGAATGGTGTGACTGATGCAGAAGTCCCAGAAGCACATAGTCTCTTTGCATAGGGCTGGAAACCAGGCCTCACCCATCTGTTGATATAGTACACAGAGGCCGTATTGTCTGTGAGTATCTGTACCGCCTTGTTGGCAAGATGTGGTAGAAAAACTGCACAGGCTAGACGAATTGCTCTGAGCTCCTTGATATTGATGTGCAACCACAGTTCCCCCAAGGCCCATGTGCCTTGGGTCTTCAGGAAACCCATGTGAACTTCTCACCCCAGGTCAGAGGCATCGGAAATCAGTGTTACCAACGGCTGGGGTGCTTTGTAGGGCATTTCCCAGAGGACGTGACCTGGACTTGACCACCACACCAGGGAAGTAAGTATTTTTGGAAGGACCATACGTATCCTGTCAGTGGTGCCTGACCAGAGAACACACTGATGCGAACCACAACTGGAGGGGTCTGAGGTGCAGCCTGGCCTGGGGGACCACCTAAGTGCAGGCAACCATGTGGCCCAGGAGGCTGAGACACACCCTCACCATTGTGAGGGGTTGAGTCGAAATGGGGGTGTAGGGAGGCATGTTGGCCTTCCTCGGAGCCTGGGCCTGAGGATGGGTCGTGACGCGCTGGTTGGACAAATCCAGGCCGGCCAGGTCAATCTGCCTGGCAACAGATGGGTGGAGCTAACTCCGGAAGGGGAAGTATAAAAGGCTGGCCTAGGAGCTCAGTGGGGAGGAAGCTGCTGCTGGAGACAGACTCTGCCTGGCTTGCCCGGCCCTGGTGACTGGATAGGGCCACCGGGCCCTGGAGACTGGAAGGAGCCGGTGAGCCCTAGTGATTGGGTGAGGATGCCGAGCCCTGAGTAGCTGGAATCAGCCACCCATGACTCCGGGATGGGACCAACCCCCTGAGGTCGGCCCTGACCTGGAGGAGCTGCCTGACATGGGGGAACCCTGGGAGCAGAGTGAGCCCAACAGACCTGAGGGACCCATTGACCTGGAGGAGCTGCCTTCCACTGAGGAATTCTCTGACCTGCCCCCAATAGACGAGGAGGGACTAGGGGGCCTACCGGTTGCTGAGGACCCCAGAGAGCCAGTGGACATGGAGTGCACCCAGGTACCCAGGAACCAGGGGGAGGATGTGGCCCAGGGGCAGCCTGCTAGACAGTGGCTGCGTCAGGGGCTAAACCCCTTCAGCATGTTGCAGCTGGAGCCCCACTGATTCAGTGGCACTGCTTTGCCACTGCTAGTGCCCTGGGCCGGGACGCAGTGGAGACGGATGGGCCTTCATCCCCTTTTCCCCCTTCCCCACCCGAGCTGAGAAGAGGTGTTTGCCTGCCTCTCCCTGCCTAAGGGTTGGAGACAATAGACTGCTTACCTGCCCCACCCTGCCTGAGGGTTGGAGGTAATAGACAGCTTGTCAGCCCACCCCGCTGGGAGCCGGGGCTAACGACTTGGAAAGGCACTGATTATTCCCCTGTAGGGAGATGCGGTGGCCTTCCTTGGAGCCTGGGCCCAAGGAAGGGTCCCAACGCCCCGGCCGGTCACTGCAACTGGCCTACAGGGGGTTATAATATCTGTCATTGCCAGGAACCTTTCTTCTGGAAGGAATGCTCTGGCCTTGGACGAGTCCAGCATCGCTCCGATAAACTCTATCCTCTTCACAGGAACTAATGTTGATTTTTGTTAGTTTATTAGCAGGCCTAGCACCTGACAAACATTTCTGGTAATTGTGATGCTGGCCTGAACCTGACACCTTGACTAGCCCCCAGTGAGCCAGTCGTCCAGGTAGGGGAACAGCTGCACTCCTCTTCTCCAGAGGTAGGGTGCCACCACCAACATGCACTTGGTGAAGACCCTTGGTGCAGTTGAGAGGCCAAAAGGGAGCACCACAAACTGGTAATGGCGGTCTCCTACCATAAACCTCAGGAACCTCCTGTGACCAGAGAAGATTTCAATATGACAGTAGGTGTCGTTTAAGTCAAGAGTGGACAAGTCGCCAGGATCCAGAGAAGGAACAATGGTGGCTAGGGTAACCATATGAAATTTCAGCTTTCTGAGGTACTTGTTGAGAAGCCTTAAGTCCAGAATAGCCTCAGCCCTCCCTTTGCCTTTGAAATCAAGAAGTAATGGAAATAAAAACCTTGACCCTGTAGGTCTCTGGGAACCTCTTCCACCATGCCCACCTGCAAGAGTGCTCACATCTCCTGCTCAAGGACCTGCCCATGAGAGGGGTCCCTGAAGATGGATGGGGAGGGTTGGTAGGGAGGCAGGAGTGCCATGCTCTGCGAGTTGGATGACTGCAGTACCAATATTCTTCTCACAGAACCGACCTGTGGAATCCCAGAGGGACATCCCTCACCAGTATGGCCACAGTCCAGGCCACTGACCTTGTGGCCATGCCCCCATTGGCGACGCCATAGGGAAACCAGGCATTGGGGCTGGGGCTTGTCTAGTGTGGACAACCTCCTCGCTGTCTGAGGATGAGGTGCTGCTGTCCGATGGCCAGGGTAGTGCCGTTTCCGTATATCTTGCGATGCTGTGCGAAACTCGTTGATGCACCAGCACCAGTGAGCAGCATGCAGAGCCCGAATGATGGATGTGACGGGACTGGCTCGTCCTTGGGCTTCCTATATGGACTAGGTGAGTGGGGTCGCATGAATCTGGTGACCTGTGTCATTCCATAACGGTGCTCCACTCGTTGCCGGTCCTCTGGAGACCGGTGGTGGGAACTCAATCTAGTAGTGTCCTGACCCAGAGAGCGTGATGTCAACTCTGGGGACCAGCTGCACACCAGTAAACGGTGCCTCGGTGATGGGGACTGCTGAGCAGATATTCCCTCAATAGACTGCCCATTGGCGCCGGTGCCAAATCTCAGTGTGGCACCCTGCCATCCCTTGGCGTTTGCAGCACCAGCAGCGCCAGGAGTTCTTTCATCACCTGGAAGGCCTCAAGAGTTGACAGCACCACTAGGCGATGAGGGCTTCTATCACTACCCAGAGTCAGTGGAAGGCCTGGTGCCAGGGTCGACGCTTGCAGAGGTGAGGGACCCTTCTGAGGAGGGGAGAGTTAGCAGCCTGACGCAGGTCCCCCTCAGCCTTCTCCACGGGAGAGTGTCCCTATTCCATGCAAGTCTTCTTCGACCTCTTCTTTGGAATGGGGGAAGAAGATTGGTGCTGGAGGGGCACTGTGTGCCGAGGCCATCATGCTCGGTGCCGAGTCCGACCTGCCAGACTCCGACACTGGTCTAAGTGCTGACTCCATCAGGATGGCCCTGAGACGGATATCCTGGTCTGTCTTAGTCCACAGGCAAAAACTTTTACAGATTTTACACCTCTCCTGGATGTGAGCTTCCCCCCAGACACTTTAGACAACTTTGATGATGGTCGCTCCTTGGCATAGGCTTCTTACACGAAATGCAGGTTTTAAACCCTGGGGAACGGGGCATGCCCCAACCCTGGAATTTGAATAACTAACAAACTAGGACTAAGTTTAACCAAACAATTAACTACATACACTAGAACAATGAATAAACCACTAGGCTTAGCGAAGAAAACTTGCAAAGGTAAGAGACGTTCCAGCACCATCACTGGTGGCAAGAAGGAACTGAGAGGGAGGGGGAGCCGACAGCGCCTATATGCAGGCACATGCATGCGCCGCTGCAGGGGGCACTAGAGCCGGCTTGTATGGTACCGCTAGGGGAAAAGTTTTCCGGCACTGGTGCATATGGTGCAAACACACATACCTAAACTGGGAATGGACATGAGCAAGCACTCGAAGAACTATGTGAGCAGGAACATGCCTCTTTTCAAGGAGGTAACAAGTCAGTCCTTTCTCCCTCTGTCTCATCTATCCAGAAAGAACTAACAATTTCCTGTGTCATTGGGTGAGTGGTTTTGCCCAGGAAAAGGTTGGTCTGAGAGTATGGGGTAGTCAGCCATAGCGAAAAAACATTCAAACAGTTCCTCACATAGTGCACTTCAATCCTCCTATGCAGTCATGCTCTGAAGGAAACCAGGACCAAACTCTGGGATGGTTAGGGAAGAACATTGGAGTTGTAGAGTTACAAGTATTGCCCTAACAGATCCAACCTGCCTTCCTGAAAGAAATATTGTTTCATTTTCTTTTCTTCTAAACTTTTAAATCTAGACACTTTTCTTCTGTTCATATGGCTGGCAGAAACATGGAGTGGGATTTTCAAAAGTGCTCAGCATTGGCCTAACTCTGGTTCTTACTGAAGTCAACAAAGGAACTCCCATCATCTTCAGTAGAAGCAGAGCTAGGCTAAGGTTGAGTGCTTCTGAAAATACCACTCCATCTTTCTGCCATGATTTTTCTATAATTTTTATGCACTGAGTTATTTATGTGCTTAAGAGTTATTTCCTCCAGTATTCCCTTTGCTGATATTACGATACAAATGTTCTGATAGTATCATTCTATTGTGTATATCTGTTCAGTCTAGTCTGTGCTTGTATATGAAACAACATATATTATTGGAAGGATCCAATTTTGTATGGGCTTTACGTTTGGTGTCATGCAACAAGA
>ML675617.1:18591140-18732461 GCA_007922155.1 Mesoclemmys tuberculata | reverse complement strand
ACAGAGAATACCGTTGCTCAGACAATTCCAGAGAAGTACAGGAGAGGCATGCCTTTGGTGTCAAACATTTTATGACTAAAAGTATTTCAAGTAAAGGAAGTCAGTTCTTTTATATCATCATATTTGGCGTTGCCTAACTGAAAAACCAAAACGACAACACAAACATATAGAGACAGATTTTGAAGACATTCAAGCTAAATAAACACTGCTGAGTGCAGAAATACCCTATTTTGTATACGCCATCAGTTGTTTTTATTACCACAAGATACAACAGTGCAGTTACGAGACACCATCTCCCTCTCTTTATAAAAACCGTATATCCCAACACTAATAACATATGTTCCCTGCAGATGGCGCTCTGAAAGTCTAACCGAGCTTAGGAAGATATGGCATACTGGAAAATATGTTTACTACCTGATTCTCTGGTTGTTGATGTCTTCCATGGAGAAATTATAAACCGCAGAAAGCTCTTCAGCATGCTGCCCAGATGTTGTCCGTATGAGGGCACCATACATGGGCAGAGAAATTAACTGAATTCTGATCTTTGAGTCAGGAGAATTATTATCCTGATAAGAAAAGGAAACCAAATGGCAGTATTAGCATTTGTTTCTTTATGGTGAACATGGAAGAAAGAAGTCATGTGGTGAAATATACAGATACTGGGCTAGATCATCATCTTATTTAAATTGATGGAGCTCCTTTGATTTCAATGGAGCCATGCTAATTTACACATGCAGAGAATCTGGCACAAAATGTACATTCATTTTCTCATAACTGAGAGGTGTTCTATCTTCCTTGGTGTCACACACATACACACACTCGGGTATAAGTCTAGCGTATTTTATTTTCAAATCACATTAAATGCCAAGTAGAATTTATCTTCCCAATAATACCCAGTTGCTGCTCCCCTCCCCAAAATGGACTGAAATGTAATTTCTATATGGCAGAGAGAATATGCAGAGACTGGGCTAAATTCAGCTCTTCGTTACAGCAATGTAAATCTGGAGAAAACTCTATTCAAATCATTGGATTAACTCTGAAATTATGCTGTCACCTTAAGAGCTACATTTGGCCCATTTAACTACATATATATCCAATCGTATGATGTTATATTTATATCAGCACCTTTATTAAAAAGTTTCAGGTGACAACATAAATAGTCAAAGCCTCTTTCCCTTCTTCACAAGTGTAATTCCAAGGACTTCAATGGAAGGAAGGCAAGCGGGTTGTGACCTATAGACTTTCATTACATACATTCAAGAAGCAAGGTTTTTTTTTCACATCACTTTTGAGTGCTCACAAAAATCAGACATCTAATGTCGACTTTTCATCATTTTACCTTCTTTCACCACGAACAGTATTATTAAACCCATTGTACCTGCACTCTTTTTTTAAATGCATGTCTGTACTCCAGACTCTTCTCCTGGGCCTTTTAAAAAATTATTCCCCAAGTGTAGTCAACGCAAATCTTATAAAATATCTTAAGATAAAATTTTCAGTGATTTAGCCACATAACTACAAGAGAAATCACCCAACTACCATGCTGAAACCTCACTCGTTAGCATCAGTTTCTGTAATTATGTATTGTTCATGATATCACACCAGTGATATCAACTCTTGCCACATTTGGTGTTTCTCTTAAAGCCTCAGCTCTTGGAGTCACACGATTATGTGAGAATCTTAGCTTTTGTTTAAAAAAAATGTTTCTAGCCTTCATGGTGGCCAAGAAAAGGCTGAAAACATGACTCTAGAAACCAGAAAAGAAAGAAAATAATCTCATTTATTATTTTTTAAAAAATCTTGTGATTTTTAAACCAATGTCATGATTTTTGAGTGCTTGGGATTGGCAATACAGTCATACTGTGACATACAAAGATATAAAAGGCTATTATTTCTAGGAGTATGAAAAGTACTCTTTAGGGCACAACTGTACCAGCATCAACTTCCTGGACACCACGATATGCTTCTACAGTAGAACCCTACAGATAACTATGCGCAAGAAATCCATATATCATCACTCCTACTTTCATAGAGCCAGTAACCACCCCAAACACATCAAGAAATCTGTTATATACAGCCAGGCACTCAGATACCACACAATATGCTCCAAAGAGAAAGTCCAGGATATACACCCTAACACATTTTAAACTACCTTCACTGAAGACGGAAACTCCACCAGAGAAGTAGATCGCATCATGTAATGGGCTAACCAAATATCCTTAGGGAATCTGCTTCAATATGGGGAGGGGAACCCTCCAATGACACACCCCTGATTATCACCTACAACCCTTTAGTGGAGCCCATATGGGGTATAACCAAACAATTACAGCCAATACTTGATGGGGACCACATCCTGAAATAAATCTCTTCCACTTCTTTTGGCCTTCAAATAACCTTCCAACCTCACCAAGCTCATCGTCAGAAGCGAGCTCCCCGCAAAGCAGGAACCAACTCAAAGCAGCACCAGACCCCTCCATAACAAGAGATGCAAAACCTTCAGACATATCTCCACTACTATGATGATCAACACTGCCTACAACACACCTTTAAAGATCCATGGGGTCTTATGCATGGGTCCTATTGCAACATGTAGGGTACCACATCCAATGCACTAAATGCCCCCATAACAACTACTTATGCTAAACCATCTATTCCACCTTGTATTTAGCTGTGACACTTGAGCACCTTTCCCAGAACTGAAGAAGAGCTCTGTTTGAAAGCTTCTCTCTTTCACCAACACAAGTTGGTTATTACCTCATGCACATTGTTTCTCTAAGGCACGTGTATGTTTTCTGCAGAACAAAATACAGGCGATGGAATTACTCAGCTGTAGAAGTGAGCGAGCAGCATTGTAAACCAGGGAAGCATAGAGTCAAATGATCTGGGTCTTCATCAGAATCTGAAGAGGAAATTATAACTCCCCCAACCTAACTTAAAAGTCACCAGCTTTAAAACACCATATAACATAGGGGTGTGACTCCCATCTCCGCATCCTCCACAAACTCCCAGTGACTCCACTCACTGTACTGCGGTCTCTTGTCTTACTCAAACTCCTACACTCATATCTTCTGACTGTCTTCTCCACAAAAACTTGCATGATGGCTCCGAGTGTTCCTTTCCCTCTCCAGAAGCCTCCACAGGACAGTTGTTCTGCCTGCCCCATAAAAATTTTGTGACAGTTGTTATTGCTGTTTATCCTCACAAAAAAACCCAACCCCCATCTCAACAGCTGCCTTTTTCCTTTCCTAGCTCTAATGATAACTCAGAGCTCGGTTCATCTTCAAAGAGCTTTACAGCTATGAGGTAACGTTTTCAAAAACACCAAAGTCCTATTCTCAAAAGAGACAGAGGCACTTTGGCACCTAAGCCCCACTGACATTTAATTAAATGTAGGTTCCTATAGGCCTAAGGGCCACATTTTTCATGGTATTTAGGCACTTAAAGATGCAGATAGGCGCCTAGATGGTTTTACAGAAGTGCTTAAGGGTATTTCTGCAAAAATCCTGCACAGCAGTGTGTCTCAGAGCCCATGTCAACTCATTCAGACTGGTGCTACGGAGCTCAAAAGAGCAGTGTAGACGTTCCCACTTGGGCTGCAGTCTGGGCTCCGAGGCCCTCCCTGTTCACACTGTTTCAGAGCCAAGGCTCCAGCACAAGGAGGAATGTCTACACTGCTATTCTTAGCCCCATAGCATGAGCCCTATGACCCTGATGACCCAGTCTCAGAGACTTGCTGCTGTAGGGTTTGGGGTTTTTTGCCACTTTTTTGTCACTAGCCCCCATTTAAGTCAGTGGAAACACCTACACACAGAGGAATGATGCTACCCTGATTAGGCACTTTTGTAAATGCCACTAGGCACATGTCCGCCTCTTTAAATGCTTAAATACCTTTGTAAATCTAGTCATAAATCACTTATGAAAATAGGACTTAGGCTCCTGAGGCACTTGGACTTACATGGTGTGTGCACCTTGTAGCAGTCATCTCGACAGGAGTGAGTTTGACCCTAAGTGCCTTTCTGTACTATTAGGTAGAATAACTATTCCAGGAGCTCATTCAAACCTATACTAAGTATCTAAGTCTTTAATTTTAAAGTATTTAGTACTTAAAATGCAGAGCAAGACATGCCGTTAATAAGCAGCAAAGACTCCCTAGGGGTCATTTTAATCTGTCAAATAAATATTATTCAAGCTGCAGTAATCTATTGATTCAATATGTAGCCATATACTTTTATAAATTCATAATATTTATAGTACATAATATTGCCTCAACAGATATTAATATATTGGGGGGGGGAGAGAAATCATTTGTTCTTAGTTGTTGGCTTTGTTTTATTTATATATTTATTTTTAAGTCAAAGCTGTTTTTTTTACTTTTATAAAGACCAAAAACATGTCAGAAAAGAGTGAACTTCTGTACAAGGTGGGTGAGATAATATCTCACTCGGTGTATGCTCAAACTCTTGTCTCTCGCACCAGCAGAAGCTGGCCCACTGAAAGATACTACCTCACACACCTAGTCTCTCTAATATCCTGGGACCACCATGGCTATAACACTACATGAATTTCTGATTGTCATTTAAATCTGTAAAACTTGAAAAAAGCCAACGATTTTTTTTTTTGATTTTGTGGGCGAAATGCTGTAATAATATTGCTTTCTGGCTCTGACACCTTTATATGGCTATGTCCCATATTTCTACACAAAGCTATTTTTTTAAAACAATTAAGTTATATAAGCCCTGACTATAAGCCATTAAAATGCTTAGGCCTTATATTGACCTAACTCTGTAAGTGTCTACGCTAAACTGTAACTCCTACCAATGTAACTCACCACTACACTAACTCCATCTCCGCAAGGGCGCGGCACTTAAGTCGATGTAGTTAGGTCGATGCAGTGTCAGTGAAGACACTGATTTGCTTACATCAACTATTGCTGTCTTTCCGAAACTGTCCCACAATGTCCTGCACTGACAGTTAAATCAGGTCAAGCGCTCCTAGTGAGGATGTGCACCACCAACACAAGGAGAGTAGTGTGGACATATAAAACCGATTCAATGACTGCGGTGGCTGTATGTAGACATAACTTAGGTTGACTTAATTTTGTAGTGAAGACTTGTCCTTACAGCCCCTTAAACTGTGAAGCTTGTGTACAAGTCCCTTCCATCAAATCCACTGCTAATTCCTTTGCTCCTACATCCATTACTACTAGCAAAGCACCACTCTTCCATGACACCACCGACAACAGAACACTCACGGAGGATAGCATGCAACCAATGTATCACTGCATGTTGTCACAGAATGCTACATTCTGGGTCATTTTTAGCAAACCAGGAAGAGCCAATCAATATCAGAGATGGTAAAGAAGTTTGTAAAAGATTATTGCTGAGCAAACCCACATGCCTGGGCAGTGGGGGTGTTTGGTGCATAAATATGGGATTAACTCAATTTTCATTTTAGCTTTGCAGTTCACCTTTACTTCAGTCAAATGTGCACAACCTCAAAAACCTGGCAGGATGAGAACTCATTATTCCCTTTTTGGCAGCTGCAGTCAGGGTATAGTAAAAGGTTAAAGTGTTAGCCAAGTATGAACATTCTGACGGTGCAAAGGTGTAAATTGATGATTCTCCTGTGGAGAAGGAAGCTAGCTAAAGGCAGTGGGTTTAGGAAGGAATGGATACAAGCTTACAATGTAAGCAAGATGTGACCGTGAGAGAGTCACAGAGCTTTTACTCGCGACTGTGACGGTCAACAAGCAGCCAGGGGCCAGCCGGGGACCGTCACGATCCATCGGGGACACTTGGACTTTCAGCACCGTTGCTGCAGTGGCAACACCGTCGGTTACGGAGACTTCCATGCTGTCCTCTGCTACTGACAAGCCATCGTGGACATACTGTAAAGCATTTCGGGTGATATCCTCATACGTGAAGGTGTCGCCTTCCCAGAAAGAAATATAAAAACAGTGATGACTCGGTCTATTGCGTGACAATATTTTAAGTTCAGTTCAAATGCCCAGGGCCCCAATGAAGCAAATCACTTAAGCACATGCTTATCACGTATGTGATGCAGCTCTGTGAGCTCTGATTCTATCTGAGAGTTTCCTTAATGAGCTACAATATATGCAGGGTGCAGGGAGGAGCCATGACGATCACAGTATTACAGAAAACTTTGTGACAAAATGAGTGTATTTTACTAATTAATGGTCCCATTTCTTGTCAGCACAGCATTTGACTCTTCCTTCTGTGTCCTTCTAAAATCCCATCTCTTTCCCAAGCTTCCAACCCCAGGGCTCCCCCTTCCCCAGCTGTTCTTTGCCTGGCTTTCCCAAACTTTGTATTGGTCGGAGCCTGCTACCACTAAAGACAAAAGCAACTCTCCTGTTTGACTAATAGGAGAAATATAAGTTGGTCCCCGTAAATGGGAGCCTGATCAAGGTAACTTGATCAGGCTCCCATTTACGGGGACCAACTTATATTGACTTCAGTGGGAATACTAACAAATAAAACCAGCAACTAGGTCTTGTATGGAGCTTTTCATCAATAGCTCTCAAAGCACTTTACAAAAGAGACCAGTGGCATTATCCCTATTACAGATGGGGAAGCAACTTGCCTAAAGTCACCCAGCAGGACAGATGCTGAGCCAGGAATAGAAGCCAGCTCTCCTAAGGCCCACTAGGCTATGCTGCCTCCTGGATTGACAGAGCTGGGACAAGAAGCTGGGTCTCCCGCTTCTCAGCTGAATGCCCTAAACCGTGGGCTACTGGCTACTCAGGGGTGGATCTCTCTCTCCAGGACAAATTTTGAAAAGTCTCGGGTTTGTCCCAATGTGGAATGGGAAAATTTCTGTGGGACAGGTAAACTGTTTCCTGCCCAGCTCTAGTGAATGTGTTCAGAGCTCTGAAAATAATACTCTGTTGGCTCTCTGAAGAGCTTGTGACTGGCAATTGCCAGCAATTTATTATTGACCAACAGATTCTAGCTCAATTGCCTATTACAAATTAACAAAAACACATAGGTAGGGAAAACATATTGCATGTTGTCACTTCCCCCCACTTGGATTCCTCCTCTTCCGCAGTGATCTGATCAACTCACCTGCTCTCATGTGCTCGTGGACCCCAGCATTATACCTGAGAAGAACCCCGTGGTGAGGCGGTTCCACCAGCTCAAAGAAGAGATCTTCTGGAGCTGTATCTGCATCGCTGACTGCCAGCTGTGTCCCTGCATCGAGGGGGGGATACATAGTACAGGCCTCAGAGCTATAATTTGCTGTACAGTGAACCTTCCCTTATAAGCAGCAGGGCTAGTTTGTGCAATTTGCATACATTAAATGACAGAAATTAATGGGCTCTAACTGAGTTTGTATTTTAAAATTAATGTAATTCTGGAGCTCTCTTCTCCTCCTCGCAGACGTATGTTTGTCGGCCTACCTGGAAACAATTTGTCCCTTGGGTTGCTGAGGTCATGGGTTCAAACAAAGACATTATTGCCAGACTGGCTCAAAAGTGACATTTGGCATGACCTTCAACAGCTAACCACGTGGAAGGGGACCACATCCAACCATTCAGAAAGCCCCATTATGCAGTGCACACTCGTGAATCTACCAGTGGGTCTGTGAGTCGGTCTATAAAAATGCAAAGCTTCCTTATCCTAGCACAGAGAGCTGTGCAGCATGTTCTCATAGTCCGGATTATGTGCCACATCCCTAATCCCAGGCCAGAGACTGTCCCCTGCCCCCCGGGGCAATACAATGTGAAGGGGAGAGTGAGGAGCCATTCCCCCTAGCACAGCCCACCAAACCAGGTCAGAAGGCAGCTCCCGGACCAGGCAGAGCACAGGGACTGCAAACACAATGCTCCCCTGGCAGCAGCTCAGCCAAAAGGGGCAGCAAGTGGAGAGCTGGCAAAAGCCATGGGGAAAGTGCACACCGGACCCTTCATAGAAGGGCAGCAGTTTGTGCCTGATGAGCTCCTGGAATGGAGGCGCTGGGCTCAGCCCAACCCCGACAGCATGTTCTGGGCTCCGTGCCACAATCTAGCCCAGGCTGGCCAAACTTACTGACCCTCGGCACCACATGCGATAGCCTTGAGAAGTTCAATGGCCCCAAGACATGCACAACCTTGACATGTGCATTTTTTAAAATATGAACCTCCTACTTACTGTTTCATGGCGAATTACTGCCAGAGCTAGAGGCCTTGTGGGCCTCCCTCCTGGCCATAAGTCTTCTATCCTGTGGTGAGGAGGGTGGTTTTGGGGCTTCACACTGTGGGAGACACTTGCCAGGGCTTGGGGCTTCTGTCCTGGGGTAGGGAGGGGGTCTCGGGGCTTCTGCCCTGCAGGAGGCGCCCACCATGGCTCAGGGCTTCCACCACAGCCCTGAGATTCCTCTCTGCACCATAGGGCAGAAGCCCTGAGACACCCTCCAAGGCTGGTAGGTGGAGAATGTAGAGGAGTGTGGCGAGGGGTTCTCCATGAGCCACACTTGAATGGTCAAAGAGCCACATGCGGCTTGCAAGCCATGGTTTGGCCACCCTGATCTAGCCCCTAGTGACAGAGATGGGTCCAAGACAGAATTCTAAGCAGCTGCCTGTGCGGGACTCCTGGCGGCAAACCCAACTGGTTCAGCACTGTCACAGACTAATCCCTTCAGCCGTGCGCATTTAGAACAGCGCCTCTGCTGCACCTGCCGACTGCTCCTTACCAAGGCTGGCCTTGCCCCCTTGGCTGATCTCCAGAAATGGAGCCGTGATCAGGAACACAGGAGGCTGCTGATCCATCGAGAGCAAGTGAAGGGTGAACGTCAGCTCTGGAGTTGTATGTTCTCCGTCAGACACTAAAATCAAATCAAAACATGTTGATGTTAATTGATTTGTTTTAAATGACACATATTGAAACACACCTTCAAAACACATTCCAGGTTGTCTGCTTTTTACCAGTGACCAGCCAACCACAATAGTTTCTTGTCTCATCCCCCTGGAATTACCCATTGTCCAGACACAAGACTACATGACTTAGAAATTCTAAGAAAACTATGTCTTCCTTTATCCCTAATCTACCCCTGGCAGTACTAGCATACTAGAAGAGCAATGCTGACTCCCTGAGTGTGCGCACGCTCGTGTGTGTACTCCTCTCTCTCTCTGAAAGGCTTCAGTCTGGAGCCAGAACACACCTGGGATCCTTTTCAGAAAAAGAAATACTTGGCAGGCACATGCTAGATACCACATTGAAAAGGTTTAAACAAGGTAACAGATGGTTAAGTACTTAATTTAGCTGAAATGTTTCCATACTACATTTAATAACCATTGAGTCAAACTTTGCTGTCCTTACTCATGACAATGGGATTTTTGACTGAATAAGACCTGCAGGATTTGAGTTAATGGTTAGAAAAGAGGTGTGTCTGCTATTAAGAAAACCAACTCCTAGCTTCTAACCAAGAATTCGTTGTCTTCCATGCATATTCATCCATAATTTGCAAAAACAACCATTCAAATATTTCAGAGGCACATTTACTTCCACAGATTCTGATTCATAAGAATCCCTGACATAGAGGGGGTGGGGATAAGAAGTGAAGCAAAGGACATTCACAGGAAGGAAAAAGTACCATGGCCCTTATGCCAGTGAAAGAATAGTGATTTATATACCTGTGAAATTAAAGTTCACTGTCTCCGGGAGACCTGCAGAAAAAAGCAAAGTAGAGCACATTTGTTACTAGCATAGGAAAAAACAGAGTCACATGGATTTAAATCCATTTTGTTTTCAACAAAAACATAAATATCTTTCCTGACATTTTACGAAGGCAGCTTATTAAATATGCTTCAATCCTGGCTGTTACAGCCAGGAACTCCTGAGTTTTAATTCCAACATCGCCACTCGCTGTGTGGCCTCGCACAAGCCACTGAGTTTGGACACCTCCATTAATAAGGGTTTAATTTGAGCCACCTTGGGCCTGATTTCTGGAAACACTGAGCAATGACAAGTCCTACTGAACTGAAGTCAGCTCTTCTGAAGCATTAGGTACAAGATGTTTCAAGATGGGTACCCAAAATCATTGGTAACTTCAGGAAGTGTAGCAGTTAGCTCCTCTCTATCTCTGTTCCCCTATCTGTAAAATGGGGACGCTAATATTTCCCTACTTCCAGGGCAATTGTATACATTAACAGCTTATACTATGCTTTGTAATTGTTAAGAATTTGGAATTTAATACAATTAACAGAGAAACAGTCTGCTATTCAATATCCAACATTACAAAAAGGAATTGCATAAATTTATGTTTTTATATCCCGGCAGGCATAGTGATTTAATAATAATATGTTAGGCTTCATTTCCTCAGCACATGCAACTCTACAAATCAGGGAGCGCTAATACCATCACCATCGTATTTCACTGAATGAGCCAAGTTCACTGCAACGGAGTGATGCTACGCTAATAAACTTGACGTGCACATTGCGAGAAGGTGGGGCGGCATTTACCTGCCGGTTCTTGCGCCAGCCCTCCTGTGAGTTACTCATCTTCTGCGGCCTTTGCAGAATGAGTCTCAGAACATGGCAGAGCACAGCCACACCATCCTCAGTAAATACAGAACTGCTCACTTCTTCCTGAATCGCTTTATACAGCGCTCTGAGAACACCTCTTTTTACAACACAAGGCAGCTCAGTACACACAGACCAGGAAGAAAAGCTAATTGGTTCTATATGTAACATTCAGTGAACTAACCACTCCCATACAAACAGAGCTACTGTATGCAGTGACATACAGATCTATGATAGAACATAAAAAAAAAATCGACTAAAACACTCAGGGCAAGATTATGCCAGACAGGCACTGCTCTAAGCAGGGGAAAGACAGAGCTACCCCGTTCTCCATGGTGCCTGTGGTGGGAGTGTGTATGAGGGAGGCTTACTCTGTTCCTGAAATTCCTAGCGTATAACAACGGAGGCAACATCTTGGTATGAAGGGAGGGTATGGCCATGGCTTGCCTGCCTCTGTTTTGGGCAGTGTCTGCAGGGCAGAGTACAGGGACTGCAACTGTGAATGGATGGCCCTTGAAGTGGGTGCAGAACACCCATACAAGGGCCAGCCAGAATCTGTCCATATCAAATTAAAACAAGTTTCTAAATGTCACTTGCTCTATTGCCCTTAAACCTGCGGTACAGAAACGGAACTTCCCAACAGACGCTGAAGATCAGTAAGAACGCAACAATGTCTTGAGCAAAAAGAAACCCGCTTTGACCCAGTCAGACTCTGTACCGCATGCCTGTGCTTTCTTAGCTTTTGGTTTTCACTAAATCCATTTAGATTACAACACAGTTTTGAAAGCCAGCCCCAGGCCAGGATGCAAAGAAAGCCTTCTCTTTCCACTGGTTTATCTCCACATCATGAGGGATGCTTTGGTGTGGAGCTACAGGGTTAGAAAATGATCAGCCTATAACACAATCTGACTGGTTGAAGAACATTTTAAATGTTGCTTCCTATTCTCATTCCATGGAAAGTGGACAGCATTCTTTTTAAATGCCCTATATTCTTTTAAAATGCACATAATACTTAGAAGAATGGCATTTAACATAGAGATTTGTCTCAGCTGAAATTTGACAGTATATCATATTGCCATAAGGCCTACATAGTTATGCATGTAACATGCACCTATATCTCTTGACTTGCTAAACCCAAACTAGGACACAATGTGGGGCTAAGATCCAAAATATAGGAAAGGAACAATCATCATCCATCCAACTAATGCAATCTCTAATCTCTGATAGTGGTCAATGCCAGATGCTTTAACGGCAGTCATAAAACCCATAGTGCATTGAGTTTTGCAATACTGTCTGATAATTAGAGATTTCTGTCATGAGTGACAAAAATATAAAGGGCGGAATTCTGGAACTATTGAAGTCAATGCTGAAAGCTCCTATTGAGATCCATGGGGCCAGGATTGAACCCAAAGTGCAGAAAGTTGTGGGATCATTTCCCATGACTTCCTTAACATTTTGAATGATAACCGTTTCACAAGTTAGCATTTCCACTGTAAAGAGTTCCTAATAATTCAAGACTGCTCCTGTTGAAATCAGTGGCAAACTTTGCATTGACTATGTCTTCGTAGTTTAATGGAAGTGAGTTTGGCCCATCAAAATAGGATAACATTAGTTTCCTAAGGGAAAGAGCACACCGAGGTCTGTAGTGGGAATTAGTGGCAATACTTTTACTTTCCTGATACAAAGCTAATTAAGTGCTGGTGCGTCTTACCAGCAAAAGAGAATGCGATCATCTCTCTAACGTGTGGAGCTGCAGTGGGTGGACGGTAAACAATCTTGCCCTGGTTTATATCTGCTTGTGTGAAATACTTGACTGGGGAGAGAGGCCTGTCTCTGTGTTCCACAATACCTAGAGAGAGAGAGAACTTTAACAAGAGGTATCTGTTTCATTTTTAACACTGAACAATCAAGGCTCTGCCACCATCTCTTCCCCACCCGCCTTCCCCATAGTGCTATTTAAGTCTTCAGCATTGTATCTTCTTTTACAATATCTCTGCTCACGTTCTCCAGAAAGGGCCACCCAGCCACAGCCCACCTGGCTGCAATCACACACAACACAGGTCTCTGGACCCAAGAGAGGACATGGAGAATTCAACACAAATGTCTAATTTAGTAAGCGCCCACAGATGCCTATAGATAGAGAGGTGCAAAGGGCAAAATCATTGGGTGCAATGTATCCCAGACACTGATATTAAAGAAAGCTGGCTGGGCACTGCTCACTCTTCTGCTAACCTGTGGAATCAGCATGAGAAAGGGATGGTTTGAAAAGTATTGAAGGAGGATAGAGCGAGATTAATAGCAGCCTACACAGACAGATACTTTGAATAAATCTAGAGAACTCAGAAGAAATTGCAATAAATGCACAGAAGTCCTTAGTCTCCAGCACTAAGACTTTGTCAAACAAAACAAAACAAAAGCACACCCTCCAACTCCCCCCATAATATTAATGGCACATCTTGCCTTGATTTGGCAGCAGAGGTACAGTCACATTGAACACGATTTTCCCACTTGGACTCTCTGAGTCTACAAAGGAGAGATGATGTGGCTCAATCACTGTCACGCGATCCTCCAGCGCCTAAAAAAACCCCACATCATGCAATGAACACAAAAGCCAGTGATCCTTGTAGATTTACTCAGAAACATAACAAACAAATTGAGAGAGTTGTTCTGCAAAGAACCAATTCTTACACACAAGGGTCTACAAATACCTGATCTTTAAAGCTTCACGGTGACATGCAGCGAGAACCTTGGCCAAGTCACTTGATCTCACCACACTATCTGTCCAATGGGGACAATATTCACCTACCTTTAGGAGTTCCTGTGGGGGCTCACTAGTGGGTGAAATGTAGTTCTGTGTAGAAGGCCAGAGCAAGGCTTATTCACCACCTAAGTCTCGTTTTCAACCTAATGTTTGTAAAGTAGATGGAGACTCTCAGGTGGAAGGGGGTACAGGAATATCAAGTATTAACCATTAAGAACCACTTTATTTTACCATCTGTGGTGAGTCTTCCTTTCTCCAGAGAACCATTGGGAATCAGAGATGAGCTAAACTGGGACTTCACAACCATGCAGGAAGGTGAGACTCGCCCCCACTGCTACTTATACTCTTGGGCAAGCTCTCCTGACCTGGGCATGGTCTGGGAAGGCAGGTGTGAACAGAGGTTGTGCTTCCTCTATTTCCAGCACCAGTCTGGGGACTGGTAGGAAAGGAGTGAGAAGGGTCTTGGTGCTGCCTCCTTCCCCCGCATTCAAACACACCAGCCAATACAGCAAAGCTGACAGGGGTGGGTGTCACCATTTGCTCCTGGTATGGGTGAGCAACAGAGAACTCCCCCACCTTGGAACAAGACTGCAACAAGCAGAAAGGGAAATCTGCCTCAGAGGAGTGCTTCTTATACCCCTCCCTCTCCACACACACATACACTCACACATTTAGCAGAATGGATGAGGAAAAATAATAAAGGTGATTTAAAACTACTGGGTGAAGAGACAAGTCATTTACCAGACTTATTGGTTTAGTCAGATACGTTTTGAGTGAATCTGCTTTTTAAAAATATCCTAGAAAATTTCCATGGAAATTTTGAGAAATAGCAGCTTTCCCTTTCTTTTAAACCCTTTTAAAAACAGCATTTCCTGTGTTAGGAGAACATTATCCATGTTGGGCCAAGGCACCCCCGTGGTGTATGAGCATACTGTACTGCATATAGTTAACTTGTGGATGTATGTGTGTCTTAATCTAGTGGAAGTAACTGCTGCAAGAATTCAGTGAGTTAAATACTCCAGCTGGATCCTAAAAGGGACCAGATCACTTTATGATCACTAAAGTCTGCAGCTATGCAAACTAAGTTAATTATATGGGCAATTAATCCACTTCCTTTGGAGCATGAGATGATCACCTGCGGAGGATCAAGGATTTTTTCCTCCCACTTACCGTATCATGTAGAGTCTTATAATACTGAAAATATTGCAATGGCATTATATAAATCAGTTGACAATCCTAGCCTAGAATACTGTATTCAGTTCTGATCACTGTATGGCAGAAATAGAAGAGATTCAGAGAAAAGAAAGTACAAAGAACAGAGGAATGGAGAGACCTCCTTATGAAGAGAGACTGAAAAGATTGGGAGTGAAATCCCGGCACCACTAAAGTCACCAGTTCAACTCAAATTGTCTACAGTTAGGCTAGGATTTGACCCTGAAAATGTTTAGTTTAGAGAAAAATGAAGAGGGAATACGATAGATATATACAAGATAACGAATGTTACAGGTAGGCTTGGAGAGATTCGATTTTTATCAGACAATGTCAGTAAACATCGATTTCACCCTACACACAAACTAACAAAAATATTTCCATCAATAATAATCCAAATTTACAGACAGGCAAAGAAAGAAAACAGCTGCTTGGGAACTTATTAGAGTTCCATCTTAATGTGCATATAAAAAGGGTTGTAATGCCAGTGTTAGCAGAGGATTTTTACTTTGTAGATTTTGACATGTGATGTTCATCGGGCTGCCCCCCCCCCTTTTTTTAAAGTTTCACTCAACCTGGTTCTGCCATTTTTAAGAACAGTACTAGGGAAAATACATTGTTTAACCATGTTAAAAAGTTCTTGCAACCTTTTCTTTGAAATGTTCTACAGCCCCTGTGCTTTGGAGCAGGGACTTTACATTTGGGAGAGGGTGTTTTGGGTGCCTTTTACCACCTCCATAAAAATCTGCCCACATTTGGCCAAGTCTTTGAAAGTTTGCACATGCTCACTAGAGACTTGCTAGAGCTTTATCGCTAAAATCTCAGAAGAAGCAGCCTCTTACACAGCCTTCTCGTGCTGTGACTGGACTGGCCATGCTCCATCCCTACACAGGTCCTAATACTTTCCTAGCATTTGAGTGGTTGACTTTGCAACCTTAATAATGTTCTTTTAACACAATATTTTGCTATGATAGATAGATAGATACTTTCATGCTCTAGGGTATAAGTCAACTATTAATAGGTAAGGTTGAGAAAATATTTCCTCTATTCCATAATTCTCATCTAAAGGGATTCTTGCACCTTCTTATAAAGCCATGTGACCCCCACTGACAGAGACAGACTACTAGATTACATGGACCACAGGCGATCCTACGATGTATCAGGGGAGGCATTTCCAGTAGAGATAGAGAAGTGTTAATGCCATGCAAGGCACTGGTAAGACTTCATTTGGAATACGTGCGCAATGCTGGTCACTCATGTTCAAGAAAGATGAATTCAAACTGGAACAGGTGCAGAGAAGAACTACTAGGATGATCCAAGGAACGAAGGGCCTACCTTACGAGAAAAGACTGCAAGAGCTGAGCTTGTTTAATCAAGCAAAAATAACACAGAGAGGCTACAATCGCTCTTTATGAATACACAAGGGGGTAAATACAGGGAGGGTGAAGAACCATGTAAGCTAAAGGACAATGTTGGCAGAACAACAAATGGATATAAACTGGCCAGGAACAAATTGAGACTGGAAATTAGAAAAAGTTTGCTAACCAAAAGAGGGATGAGGTCCTGGACCATCCTCCCAATAGTAGTTGTGGGGGCAAACTTAATTAGTTTAATGAGCGAGCAGGACAAATATGTAAGTGTGATTGTGTGACAGCTGCTTATGATGGTAGAGAGGCAGGGCTTCCAGTTTAGGTCATATGTTTGTAGAGCTCATGCTTCAGGGTTTTGGTCCACCATCTTCAGGGATTACGAAGGGATTTCTCCAGGCCCCCTGCCTTCCCCCGAGGTTATTTTGGTTGTTATTTTTTTAAACCTCCTTCCTGTAAAGCATCAGGGATGACTATGGCTGGAGATGGCACAATGAATGGGGAGGGCCAGGTTCTGTGGTGGTACTGAGAATTCTCTCTCTCAACTGCTTGGCTGGCTGGTTCTTGCTCACATGCTCAGGGTCTAATTGATCATCATATGTGGGGTCAGGAAGGAGTCTTTCCCCAAGTTAGATTGGCTGTGACTTTGGGGTTTTTTCACCTTCCTCTGCAGTGTGTGTGTGCATGCCACTTGCCAGGATTACCTGGGTATGTCTCACTATTATTTCCCATCCGATACAGGAGGCCAGACAAGATGATCTGGTGGTCCCTTCTGGTTGTAAACTCTATGACTAAGTATGAAATTCCTATGTTTCAGTATTACACAACTGGCTAGATCTATTATGGGTCATGTGGCATCAGATACTGGCTAATGCTGAAGGCAGGATTCTGGACAACATGGACTAATGGCCCAGGAGTCAGGAGACCAGGGTTCCGTCCTTGACTCTGCCACTGTGTGACTGTGGGCTAATTATAGCTGCCCTCTGTGCCTCAGTTTCTCCATTTGTAAAATGAGGACAATAGGATTTAGCCACCTTTGTAAAATACTTTGAGAGTTTTAGATGAAAAAATGTATCAATTATCTTGTACGCTAAGTCTTACATTCCTTCGGTATTTTCTTGTATCCAGATACACAGCTTAATGAATAAATAAAAACCAGACAATTTCCACCTTATGTCCAGTGCTCACTGTATGTGTCCTCAGTAACAGCTAGATTAAAGATATAGTTTTGATGTTGCCATTGATACAACATCAAAGCGACATTCCTGACAGAATACATCCTAGCCAACAGCTAGAGTAGAAAGCAAAAGCAAATTAATTCTAATATACACCATTCATTAACTAAATCAGTACTTAGGAACGCTTGTTCAACCCCATTGTTTTCAGTGCATCTGAAAAGAACTTAGAAAGCAA
Organism: Mesoclemmys tuberculata; assembly: GCA_007922155.1. Lineage (NCBI taxonomy): Eukaryota > Metazoa > Chordata > Testudines > Chelidae > Mesoclemmys > Mesoclemmys tuberculata. The sequence continues at coordinate 18,715,192 of ML675617.1, read as the reverse complement.
TTCTGCTGATGGTGTGCATGAAGGAATAGAAATCAGCTCACTGCTTCTTAACTGCATTGGCTTTGCACAACTAACAGGAATTGATGGCAGTGAATGTTACTTTTTGACACTGACAGCAGATCTGGCACTGAATGCATAAAGAAAACAGGTCTCATGATAATGAAGGGTCAATTTTACGCAGACACTTTTTGGAATAAAACCGCACTTTAGAAATCACAAAATTTCCTTCCACCCCACAAATCTGATCTCAGTTTACACTCTGCTAGCATTTGCTGTCAGAGAAGCTACTGGCTCACATCATTAATCCTATCTTTTGGGGAACGTGTAACTTGATGCATAATTGAAAAAGGAAACACTATAGATAGACGCCCAGCTTAAACGTCAAACTTTCACTGAACTTTCTTTGACCTCTCTATACAGATCAATCAAACCAGTCTTCTGCAGTTGAAGGACTTAGCATTGAGCTGATTCTTCAGCAACGACACCAGTCTAATGCTGAAGGAATTTAGACATTTGAAAAGGGATTAGCAGAACTCAATGACTTTGACGTGGGTGGTGCAGTTTTTTTATGATGAGAAGATTTAATGGTATGGTCCCTTTGTAATTACCTCCAAGGCATATTTGTCTCTCAAAGAGGCAGCGTTTTGCAGGTTGTGGTGAACCCTCACAGTAAAGCATAATATTTTATGACACTATTGGATTTTGTGACGTGTAATTAGCTATAAAACCCAGCACTGCATGGAGCAGACACTTCTCTCATGAATCTTGCTTAAAAAAAACAAAGGGAAAAGATACATTACCAAATATTGCTCCAAATAACAGTTTGATCAGATATTAGTGCCTGCAGAAGGTTACCCCCATTTTAAACCTTGAAAAAACCACTGGACCCTGATGATCTCATTGCACCCAGTTTCACCACTCCCTTCAGTCCCTTCTCTCACTCCTGTCTTCTACTTTATCAGCACCAACGCCTGCAGTGACTCCCTCGCTCACCTGTGGCCTTCCTCCCCCAAAGCCCTCCTGGAAATCTATTTCTTCTAGAAATCATATGCTGACTTTCTTCCAGAGTATATCACCCACCAGGTTAGTGGTGCTCCTTTACGTATCCAATATGAATCAGCAAGAACTCCTCACCTGCCCCTATTATACCGAAAAGGATGATCCAAGGGTTAAGTCTGCTAGCCTGGGATAAGACCAGATTCATTTCCTGTCTTCTTCACAGACTTCCTGTGTGACTTTGGGCCAGTCATTTACAGCCAGATTTTCAAAGCTATTTAGGTGCTAAAAGATGAAGATACATGCCTATTGGAATTTTCAAAAGCATCTTGGTGCCCAACTCCCATTGACTCAATTTCAATGGGAGTTAGGTGCCTAAGCGCTTCAGAAAATACCACTTAGCATCTATCTGCATCTTTCGGCACCTAAACAGCTTTGAAAATCTGGCCCTTAAGCTCTCTGTTCCCCATCTATAAAATGGGAGTACTAGCACTGCCCTATTTCACACAGCTGTGGTGGGGAATGCAGATCCTCTGCTGACGGGGATTGTATAAGTACCTAAAATAGGCAGATCTAAAGTTATCTCTATCTTCACAGGGTGTTTTTGTCTATCTGCAAGGTCATTTGGGAAGGGACTCTGTCTATGACAGAGCCAAGCATACTTGCAGGCACGCAACATCATGAATGAAGGCCTATGCATCTCATTCAGACTGCTAGCCCTGCTTCTCAAAGCCGTGCAGCATACAGGCCTGCCTACAGCTCTGGCTGGGTCTCCATTCTCCCAGCCCCTCCACTCAGCAACAGCTTTCTCACTGGCAACTCCACCCCATCTCCCATACGCTTGGAATGCCTGCCCCAAAGTTGTTCTCCAGGCCATCTTCAAATCCCTCTGAATGCCTCACTTCAGCCATCTTGTCTGTGAGCAAACATGGCGGAGGGGAGCAGGGGCAGGGAGGGAGAATATAAATTTTAACAAGTAGCAGAGCCATCAAGATGTCCACATGCCTTAATCATGAGGTGACTTTATTACTGTCACTCTTCTCCCCTCACTACCATCTTGTCTGTTTATGACCCACGTTTGCTGGGTCATGTTGACTCTCTGGGGCACAGACCAGGCCTTTATTTTCATACGGCACTGTCACAGGGTGAGTCTCCCCTTTAAGGGGAGATGAGGCCAGCCATGCCTGGCCATAATTAATTAGCTGCTTCCAGCCTGAGGGGGAAGGACTAAGGAGGGTCAGGTGACAGCTTAATGGACACCAGGGCCTTATAAAAGGACAGAGTGAGATCAATTTGGAGGTGGAACCACAGAAAGCAAGTAGACTCCTGTGGAAGACCCTGAATTAGGGTCTGCAAGAGACTGAGTTCTTTCAGGGAACCAGCCTGGGGGGGCCAGCGCTGTGCCCCAGAGCCAGAAAAACTTGCAAAGGTAGCCAAGGAAGGGTTTGGGAGCAAGGCCCTGATGCTGTACTGAAGATAGCCCCTGAAGGGCAGAAGGACCTTTTTGTTTGTTGGACTGTTGGGGTTAGGTTTGCTTGTGATTTGGCCAGAGGGCTAAGTCACATCTCCAGCATAGACCAGTGTATGGTGAGCCAAAGAAGAAAAGGGAAGGAAAGTGAGGCAGGGCGAGCCAGTAGTACTATTCTTGGTCAGTGGTGTGCGCTATGGAGTAGCAATGCACTCACAACAGGTATCCAGCACATTTCTGAGCAGCCTAACAACAACGCCATTAAACCCATGTCACATCGTTGCTCAGTGCTGTCATGTTGCCCAGCCCAACATTAAGACAATGATATTGCATCCTCCCTGGAGACATTTTAAAATGCTCTTGAAATCAGGGTCATCCTGAAAATAACATGAGTGAGTAGCAATCCTACACTTCAAAAAAAGGCATATGGGCCAAATTCAGCCTCGGTGAATCAGGTACAGGTCTCATTGACTGTAATGGGAGTTGATTCCAATTTTGCCAAGGCTGAATTTGGCCCAGTATGTTTTGTAGAAGGTCTGGGCTTCCCCATATTACTCACTGTGCGTGAACTCCTTGCACTGTGCTACACACATGGATACTATCCTAAAGCCCAATGACACGAGGAAAAAAACCCTGCTGACATTGGTGGGTTTTGTATCAGGCCAACAGGCTGCTCTGACAAAGAAATAGTTGCACTAATGGATACTTGCTGGTGTAAAGCGTGGGCTTCAGTGGCTTGTATCACAACACCAGAACTCCAAGGAGGATTCAGGTTTACAACAGCATTCTGTTAATTCACAGGAACAGACCAGGCAGCAGAACAAAGCAAACGTATGCCATATATACCCCATCCACCTGCCAGAAGACTGGTGTGTCTACTTTAATTTCCACCTGACTTGCAGGTGTCTTTTTAAATTAAAATGCGTAGGGAAACAACTGCCTTAGATGACACGGCATAGTATAAAAATGCAATAGTTACTTCCAGTGCCAATGTTTCAGAAAAGGTCATTTAGAATGCAAATGTAAGACATGTCTTAATGTTTTAGGAAACATCTAGGATCCTGATGTCAGATTGGTGGGTTAGAACTTTGTGATGTGGGTGGACGATGATCTTTGCAAATATGGTCTACAGTGAAGTTATTGACAAGATCTTTTTGTCTCTCTAACCCAATGCTATTTACCTCTCCCCGCTGTAATGGCCTCTCTAACACATGGGGTTATAAGAACTGTGCGAGTTCTTTGAGAAGATGTAAAATGTAGTTTTTTCCTCTCTCTTCTTTACTAAGAGCTCTACAATCTACAGTTTTATCTCAATCACTTCTATTAATATTGATTTTCTAAGGTATTATGTTTTTTTTAAACTTTTCAGCCTCTGATCTGACTATGATTTTTTTCTCTTTTCTTTGAGTGACTTAAAAAGCAGCAATATTAAGTGATAATTGTTCTATGCCAAAGCCTGGCCTCAGTGCACTCCCCTAATGAGAAGGAAAAATGCTGTGACAATTAGTCAGCGGCTTTGGGTTAGACTTACCGTCATATGGAGAGAGGACCCAAGCGACAGCTGCGGTGCTTCGGGGATGTGTGGGAGAATGGCAATACTGAACATGTGAGTCTCCATGGGGATTTGTGGAGTAACAGCACTTGCTACCTGTAAATGCAAGATCATACGAATGGAATCCTGATCCCAATCCATTCGCAAGGATGAAGAACTGCTGTTGTTTGAAAACATAACTGACTTTCCCCTCTGACCCTCCCTACTCCTCCTCCTGGCTCTGGGAGAACAAAGATAGGGGCCGATCCAGAGAACATGAGCCAGCAGTAGAATAGACGATAAATGCTGAAAAATCGCAATGTATCTTCAGCCAATATGTTAGGTTTGCTTCTCCGTGATCCAATGCACTCACATAGCAGGTGCCAGAGTGCACTGTTCTTTGATACAGTATGCTAACAAGGTTAATCATGCACAAGATGACTTTGTGCTGCACAGTGGAAGACGGTCCATTCTGCCACCCCAATACCAAGATGAAATAAATTGCATCTAACTCACCACAGTCCATTTGCTGTTGCTCCTTTATTTTAAACAACACATGGACCCAGCGTAATTTATTCTTTTTAAATGTAAAAGCACTGAAACATAGTGTAAAAACTACGCTAGAAAAACTTATAATAATCCTGAAAGTTGGCAGGCGCCCTTAGCTCTCACTGTCTTCCCTGCTCAGCACCCCAGCCAAGCGCTCAACACCATGGAAGGATTAGATCCCCTCTATCCTTGACTTCAATAGACCTTCAACACTTTGCTGAGTAAGGATAGACTTAACACATGCTTCAAGTTAGGAACATGCATGAAAATGCTTTGTTGAATGGAGGCCTAAAGGAGTAAAACTGAAATGTAGTTAGTCACAGGGTCTGTTTATGTTGATGTCATTTGAACTACAATTCCCAGTGCTCTGTTGAAAACTATAAGCCGTCCTTTTCTAGGAAATCACAATCCACAGACAGATGTATTATGATCTTCTGATCTGACACAGCTAACTGTAGCTTCTTTTCCCTGTAGGGCTCTTCATACAATTATTGCCACTGCTCCAAGAAACTAAAAACAAACTTCTGACTCATGCAAAAGGCATATACCTAACAGCAACATCGCAATTAAATGAAAGATTAGCTTGCTCAACATCTGGCACTCTCAGCTTCCTCATTATCACTTACGTTAATTACTTCAGAAATTACCTTAATTGCCTCTCCAGTGCAACTTTAATAGCTTCTAAGTTGTAAACCAAATGTAAGAAATATTGCATGCAAGTGGTCATGTTGACTTAGCATTATGGGAGACTGAAACTTTCCAGGCAAAATGCAAGGTTCTGTCTGAGGGATTTTATGATCCTGCTGGGATGCATTTTGTGTCTGTTTGTCTATCTGTACATGGACAGATGGCTGGGGTGTCTTTTTGTCTATCTGTACGTGTACTGAAAGACTGAGAGGAGCAGTCTATTATGAAAATTAAATTACTACATGAGGGAACCCCGGGAGCAGGATGGACACTTGGCTTAGTGTTTTCAAATCTAACTGCACCCTCCAAAAAATCCACTTGCTGCTCAGAATAAGCATGGTAACTTTGGGGGAAGGTATGCTGCATTTTCATACATAACAAAGAAGTTGAATCTTTGCTTTAAGCGCAAAACAGAACTTAATGCTGGAGTCATGAGCAACGCCTCCACAATCACAGTAGCAAATCACGAGGCGATGCTCTTCTCTGGGATGAATCACCCACACACATCGATATACACATGGGAGGAGGCCTGGGCAGAGGAAAACTGTAACAATCTCATCATGGAGTGTTGTTTCCTTCCCCTCCTCACTCAGTCATTCCCAGGACATCCATCTACGGCACTGGGCCATTCATGCCTTCCTTGGCTGCAGCTGCCCCTAGAAACACCTTATCTTGAAGAGGGTTCCTACTCCAAGGGGTTACAGAAAGATTAGTGAGCAGTAAATCCTGCTACGTCTTCCTAGTGATCCCTGTGAGGGGTGTGTGGAGAATACATCCCCCAGCCCCACCCCCAACTCCCTTCTAAACCTGGTCTGCCTGGGTGCCAGTCCATGAAGAATCCCATTGCAGGGACCCTTGAAAAGGCGGATGCCCTGAGCAACAGCAAACAACAAATACTCTGTGTAGATCCAAGCATGTAAGGGCAGGGGAAAACTATCTATACCCCAGCAAGGATCAGCCTCTGGGCACACCAGTCCCCTCTGTGTTTTATATACTGAAACGAGTCCGCTGTTTTCTGGGGGCAGTCCTAACCCAGGCCACGTATGTATGGGCTGCTGTACGCCTACTCACTCCGGGGACAGTTATTTTCTCACACCTTTTTAATTACTATGCTCTTCCATCTCCTGCCAAGAGAGGCTACTGGCAGAATATCACTCCTCAAGTGGTGCTTTTACTTCTCCTTTTGACAGCCTACTCCTCTTTGGGATGGAGGTACTACGCATCCAGTGGGACAAACTTTTAGGAGTCAGCAGTCCCCTTTGTATGTCGTTTGAAAGGCCATTTCCCCCTAGATTTGCAATGTGGTCTGTGACTTGCCGAATGAGGTCAAGCTCACCATGCAAGATATCCTAACAAATCAGCTTCGCAGATACCTCTGCTACTGCAGTTGTTACAATGGACCGCATCCTGCCATCAGACAAAACTCTCTTTGGCATCAATGGGAGTTTTACCTGCACTGAGACTGTAAAGTTTGGTCCTATCTACAGGGACCCTTTTCATGATGAAATCTTTCTGTCACCAGGCACAAATATTGATCCTGATAACCATTAAGGCACAGCCAAATGAGTAAATTGCAGAGGAATATACAAGCTGCTCTGGGACAATTTGCTAAGTAACAATGGCAAGACCGATATTGGTACCTGGAAGTAGAATGAGTCGCTCTCTGTCTGGGATCCAGAGTGCCTATACCACACAATGCCTTCATTGATGTCCTGCTGAGTGAAAGAGGTGGTTGGCGTGGCGGCTCTTCCATCAGGCAAACGCTGCCATGATTCAGCAGGGCCATCTGCTGACATCGGAACCAGAAGAACCACCTCACCTGAGAAAGCAGAAGCGAACACGGAGAGCCCAAGTATGAGAAAAGGAGGAGCATGTATCCTTTCCACAACCAATGTGCATTCAAAGGGAAAAGTCTTTACCCCTTGGCAGCCTCTTCTGTTTACTGGTCTGGCTCTAGATGAAAACACTCCGAAATCATTACTGGATTTCAGCCTCTGAGGTAGGGAAATCCATTTCCGAAGATGGATGACTGAAGCATATGGCAGATCAAGTATCTTGCCCAAGGTCATGTGGGAGGTGTATGGCTGAGCCAGCAACAGAACCCACGTCTCTGAAGTGCCAGTACGCTGCTCCCAGACCAGCCTACATACTTTATGCGTACAAAGAGCTGACTCTTTAAAAGTGTGTGAGCAACATACAGAGTGCACTTTAATTCTTCCTAGCCCAGTTTATCTGATGTTTTTGTGTGCCTTTTAATCCTATCATTTTATTTTTCAGTAGTTTCAGTAAATGCAATATCAGCACATATACAATGCTGAACTAATATAGTCAAACACCCAATATGTTTAGCCCATGTAAAAACTCTGCAAATGTATAGTTTCTAGTCAGAATAATATGCAGTTTAAAGATCCCGTGATATTACATGGAAAACATTTCACTTACATCAGCTTTTACATACAGCCTGACAGATCCTCAGTGAGTGTAAATTGTCCTAGTTTCACTAGGTTCAATATAGCCACTGGATTCAATGTACATCACTGGAGCATCTATTTTGTTATTGAATGCCCTTAAAATATATATAGAAGGAGATTCTTATACCCTTACTCATGTCGAACAACACTTTACTCCAGGAGTAGCCCCGCTGACTTCCTTTAGACTACACAGACTCAAGTGTTACTCACTGAGAGAAAGGACATCAAAACCTTGATCCAAAATATTTTATTCAGGAACACAATTCAATGTTTGTTCAAAATCTTTTATATAAATACAAATAAATGAAACAAAAATCTTATAAACAACTACATTATCAAAATAAGAAGACATCTTTAAAAAGAAGATTATATCTAACTGATCATCAAATAAGGGACCCAGGTGATCTTAAATGTCTTTGGATCACCTCTGAATGGATATTAGGATGTTCTCTTGGTACTCATGAATTCCTAACCCTTCATTCATTCTGACACTCAAGTAAATGAGTCCATTATGCTGAAGATGTAGATTCCTTTGTTCAGTGTCTTACTATAAATGTTTTTGCAACTGACAGTGCTACTCCCATAGGTCTGCTGTGATGTCTATTTAATTTATAACTTCTAAATTATTTAAAATGCAAACACCTGGATAAAATAAACCCACCGAGTCAGTAAATCAGATATATACTCTAGAACTTCAGAACATTTCTAGAATGATGGCCTTATCCTGCACCATTGACTTCAATAACACTTTTTCTGTTAATTGCAGTAATAGCAATATAGATTTTAGGATAATTAAGACTCTATTATTCTTTTTCACGTTTTGTATGCAGTTCTAGGGCTGGATCCTCAGCACGTATAGATTAATCAATGTTAAGGACAGAAAGGACCACTGAGACCATCTAGTCAGACCTCCTGCATAACATGGTATGTCTACACTGCAAACTAAGCCCATGTCTGCAGGACCTGAGCTTGTGGACTTGGCATTCCCAAACCCATGCTTCAGTGTCCACAGTGCATTGTAATCCTGGCTATACAACTGCTGGTCTTAGCACAGCCATGCTAACACATTAATACAGCACTACACAGACCTTCCATCTCAGGGCTTTGGCTTGACCTGCGTCCATACTTCAAATGACCAGGCTTAGACCTGAGTCACAGCATGACTCGGGCTCTGACACACCCTCCTAATGGAGTTCTAAGTGCTTGCTGATTTGACACGGACTGATTTGTTTATGGATGGAAAGTGGTCTGGGGTTCAAACCTGAGTCAAGCCTGGGCTTAGCATGCAATGTAGACATACCCACACAGACCACAGGACTTCACTGAATTAACGTTTGCTTCAAGTGCAATAGCTGTGGCTGAACCAGAGATCTTTTAGAAAAACATCCATTCTTGATTAAAAATTGCCAGTGATAGAGAATCCATCATAATCCTTGGTAATTATTCTAATGGTTAATGACCCTCGTTAACATTTTTCACCTTATTTAGAGTCGGAATATGTCTAGCTTCAACTTCCAGATATTTAATCTTATTATACCTTTGTCCGCTAGAGTGAAGGCCCCCCTATTACCAAGTTTCTTTTCTCCATGTCAGTACTTATAGATTGTGATTAAGACACCTTTACCCTTCTCTTTGATAAACTACATAGACCGAGTTCCTTGAGTCTTTAACTATAAGGCATGTTTGTCAATCTTTCAGTCATTCTCACGGCTCTTCTCTGAACAGTCTCCAATTTTTCAATATGCTTCATGAATTGGGGACCCCAGAACTGGACACAGTATTCCTGGCTTCACTTAACTCAATAGAGCTACGCTAATTTACATCAACTGATGGGCCTCAAAATTTAATTTTACTCATTTGTTTTAGCGTTATGTATAATCCATGGTAATAATTACACATCATCCTATGTTTTCATAATAATGGATACAAATATAGACTGCACATATAGGAAACTCCACTCTCCCACCGAATAATCTATGTTTAATTGTGCATTTCACCTATTTATTGACCTTTGAAAGTATCCCTCTTAGCTACCAATCAAAACCCAGATCAATTATTTTATCTCTTTTTGTAGCGTTAATCATTCTGCTTTGCAAAACATTCATTTTAAGTGCTCTTACTTCATTTCCCAAAACCTCATTCAAATGATGTCTGAGTAATAAAAAGCAGCAGGCTGGCATATCATGCTTCTATTTTATCACTGCCAGATACGCTAATATTCCCTTAATAGCATGGTCTTTTAACAATAGGCCTAATTCTGATACCTTTACTCACATGAGTCATTATCTCTGGATGCCCAATTCTTATTCATTTTACTAATATTACAGACCTGGAGTTAAATCCTGATTGTACTGAAGTCAATTGGAGTTTTGTGACTGTCTTCAATGGGGCCAGGATTTAGCCCCTGGAGTTGCTGTACCCCCACAAATCATAAGGAAGCCTCAAGCAAATGTAAATACATAGGTGATTCATTTTTTATTGGTCTGGAACAACAATAGGCTGAGACTACAAACTGCATACAAGTGTCAGGGATCTGAAATTCCACTTGTGCAGAGCCCTCATCTACTCAGGACCTGTTTTCTATATTTCCCTGGTTTAAAAAAAAATTATTACTATTAGGGTTAATATTTCACAGCAAACTTTGACGATCAAAGTCTCTTGCTGTTTATTCCTCAGCTAAAGCCATAAACCTCTGTGTGTATGGTCACAAATAGTTCTTGTGGCGATAATTACAATGATACAACCAGAGGATTATAACTTCAGATTAGGGTTAGGCAGCAGGAGATGACCTTTTAAGGAAAAAAATTCCTGTTTTCATACAAATACATCAAATTATTAAAATTGATGCACACTCCTTACCCCTAGATAATATAGGATGTATATAAATATAAACTGAACAGTAGTGCTGTTTTTATCAATTCCTTCTGGGAGGTGTCAGCAGCTGTTTAAGAAAAAAACCTATTCTAAAAAAACAAAAGTGCAGAGTCTGTGTTGTTAAAGTGACCCTTTCTAATTTTATTTGGTTCAGCAAATTAAAACAATAATACGGTTTCATTTGGGTCTAACATGTCTAAAGATTCTTTGCCCTTGTTAATGAAACAATACATCTGATGGGGAAAATGAACATCCTTCTTTTTTATTCGTATTTATTTTCCAGCCCGATGTGCTCTATTCTCTTTCCCATCTAGCTTCTCTGAATTTGTACCTTAGTCACAAAACCCATTACTTACCACCCTCCCTTCCCCTCAGCCTGTAGGATGCTTTTAATACCTGCAGCTCTGCAGACTGTGGACTGCATGTGAATGCAGGCACTGAGAGATCAGGGCCCACCGTGGGAATTAGGAGATAAGGGTTATTGAAGGATTCTAATACCAGCAATTTAGCTGACACCAGTGAACCCCTTCATTACAAAATAATCAAAAAACTAATTTGTTTTGTCCTCAGAGGGCTTTTGCTCAGATGTGACCAGGACATATGCTACTCTGTGCTGCTCTTAAGCCAGAATTCATCCCATGATGTTAGAGAAACAAGGTGAGTGAGTGAGGTAACAGAATTTGGTCCAGTAAAAGGTATTACCTCACCCACTTGATCCTTCTAATATCCTGGGACCAACATGGCTATGATGACATGGAATCACACAATGTTATCATTTGGCACACAGTGGGTGACATTATGCTCCAACAAGGGTGTATGTCCCAGATTCTCAGAGGTACTTGGTGCCCAGCTTCCACTGAAATCAATGGGAGATAGGTGCCTAAATATCTTTGAGCACCTGGGTGTAAATCCATATGAACTCCAGAGAGTGCAATGAATTTTCAAACATGGACAATGAAACGGAACATGCAGACCCACCATTGGGGCATTCAGATTGGAATCTAGGCAGGACTGTTTGATAAGCATACCCACCCATTTTAACCAACTAGATGTGGGATTTGGACATCATGTTTAACTATTAATCTCTGATTGTATTTCAACACAGCGCTATAACAAACTGTTCTCCAAAGTTATTTGATGTGTACAAAATACCATGGAACTACCATTTGCTTAGTCTATGTTGAGCATCCCTGTCTCTGAGAGAACTGGAACTTGGTATTTCTGTTAAGGGTGGGAGACTCCAAGGAAGAAGAAGAGTAGGTGCACAACAAGGATGTCTCCTGATGGTAAAAGATCTACAATAAGTTACCGTATCTTGGCTGGTCCTTGATGATCGTGTAGATTATCTCAGATTCAGTGGCACCAGGCACCTCTGCTTGCAAAATTCTGTTGGTGATCTGCAGCATGCCTCCTTCTGGGACCCACACCAGGGGGTCAGTAACCAGCCGAGGACCTCCATTACTCTGCAAGTGGGGTGGGGGAAACAGCAGCAGAGATTTGGTTGAAGAGCAGTGATAATGGGCCAACATAAGCACGTTTTTAAGCAAGAAGGATGAGGTTGAATATTGCAGAACTCATGATGCTGCCGACTCTCTTTGATTCTCCTCATCTGCTACAAAGAGGGAAGCTCCCTGCCCTACCACTCCCTTTCCCACCCCTTCTTCCCTTCCACTTTCTCCTCCTTGAGTCCCATTTGTGATTTTCTTCTTGCCCCTTTGAGCCAAGATCCTCCTGACCTCAGTCACTCCCTCTCTAATCCTCTTCTGATCCGTCATCCTCAGTCTCTCTCAGTGTCCTTTTCACCTCTGCGTTTAAACAATATTGTCTTCCTCATCCTCAGTGTCCTGGTGCATCTTCTATTTCTCTTTCTCTCCCTCTGCAACTTCTCTCCAGTCAGGTTCATCTCTATGAGACTGTGAAAAATCCTCACTGTTTCCACTGCTAAAACCTTTGGCAAGGCCTAGAATACACGCCTGACTGTATCCCCCATGAGTCCCATCTCTCCTCTTTAAAATCTCTTCTCAAAACACACTTCTTCGAGGATGCTTATATCCCACACCCTCATTTAAAAACAAGCCATAAATAAAAACGTTCCCAACCTTTTAAAGTTTAAAAAGTGTCTATAATTTTCATCATAGTGGAGTAATGACTCTTCAATACGCACAGGCCCTGGCAACTACTTCAATCTCTCACCCCTTTCACATACTAGCAAGCAAGTCTAAGTGTAACACTTTTCCTCACTAGCTATCAAAAAAATGGGGAACACTTTTCTGATATAGTTCTGCAGTTGCAAAAGTGTTTGTGAATACATGAAATGACTGAGGGGTTTGGATGTGGTAGTGTGTCTGGAGACACATAAACCTGAAGTTCTGCCCTGCTTTATTTGTGACAGAGGAAGTTTTCCAGATGGCATATAAATATGTGGGAGTCAAATTTATCCTGAAGTAAAGCCATTTTTAACGACAGTGACAAATTCTCACACACCGCATCCTAGATTAATAGGCTTGAAGGCCAGAGGAGGCCAATATAATCATCTTGCCTGACTTCCTGTGTAACCCAGAATTTCATCCAGCAATTCCTGTATCAAGCCCATATCTTGTGGTCTGGCTAGAACATGTTTTTAAGAATGACATCCAGGCTTAATCTAAAGATTTCAAGTGATTGAGAATCTACCACATCCCTTGGTAAATAGTCCAGCGGTTAATTATCTTCACTATCAAACATTTGTGCCTTATTTATAGTCTGAATTTATCTAGCTTCATCTTCCAGCCATCTTCTTATACCTTTGTCTACTAAATTTAAGAACATTCTAATATCAGAATTTGCCTCCCCATGTAAGTACTTATGCATCATGGTCAAGCCACCTCAATCTTCTCTTCGATAAGCTAAATATATTGAGCTTCCTAAGTTTTCTTGTAGTTCTTTTCTGAAGCCTTTCCAATTTTTCAACATCCTTCTTGAAGAGTGGACAGCAAACATGTCACAGTATTCCAGTAATGGTTTAATTAATAATGTATACACTGGTAATAACACTCCGCTTCACCTACTCAATATTGCCCTGCATTACAGTCAAGAATCGTACTAGCCATCTTAGCCATAGCATGATGCTGGCAGCTCCTATTCAGTTGGGCTATCCAACATTACCCCAATCTCCTTTTCAGTCACTACTTTTTAGGCTACTGTCCTGCACGTCCTGTAAGTGTGACCCACCGTCTTGGTTCTTACATGTATGACTTTACATCTGGCTGCATTAAACTGCATGTTGTTCAAATAAACCTAGTTTACCAAACAATCCAGATTGTTCTGTATAACTTAACTGTCCCCATTACTTACCACTTCACCAAGTTTTGTGTTATCTAAGAACTTTATCAGCAATTATTTTATATTTTCTTTCAAATTGTTTATAAAAATATTGAACAACACTCGACCAAGAACAGATCCCTGGAGGATCCCTGAGGGATCTACTAAAACACCCCCATTGGATGATAATTCCACATTTACAATTACTTTTTGAGATCTATCAGTCTCATAGACTCATAGACTCATAGGTCAGAAGGGACCAATATGATCATCTAGTCTGACCTCCCGCACAAGGCAGGCCACAAAACCCTACCCATACACATTTATAATTTAATCCATTTAAATAGGTTACATTGATTTTGCATAATGCTAATTTTTTTAAAAAAATCAGAATGTCATGCAGTCTAAATTTTACTGCATTTAGGCTCATCAGTTCCCCTACAACAAACGACCACTTTATTCTTTAAAAGAACCAAGCAGAAGTAAGATGGAACTGGTTGCCAACCCTAACAATACCCATGGCAACTTTCCACCTGTTTTGAAGTGTCAGTGATGTCATGGCACCTGTGGAGTCCAACATCAAAGCATAAATATGCAGCAGGAAATTACCAGCTTGAAAGGGTCAGAGAGATTACTGGATTTATTATGGCAGAGGAGAAATGAGAGAGGAGCTGTGCTTCAGAGAACTTTGAGGGTGAGGGCCAAAAAAAATGCACTGTTTGAGGAGAAAAAATTTCCAAACAAATGTTAATTAAAAGCAAGGTCACAGTGCCAGAGCGACGGTGGCATCCTCTTGTTTCCAAGGGATGAATGAATGAAGGGCTCTTCATTCGCCATAGTAAGCCAATCAGTCATTTTGCAATAACATTCCCAGCTGGCTTTCATGCTGTGATCCAACTAATTAATAAAAACGTGCTCAGCAAAAGATTCATTCTTGCTTGCTAATCCTTTTATTTGTAAGTGACAAGTTACAGCTAGGCCAGAGTCCGGTCTCCCCCCCGAGTTCAGTGCAACAGGTGGATTCATGTCCGATTTTTGTTTATCACTGGTAAGGCTGATTGTCCTCTTTCTGGTTTGTGTGTGCACACGTGAATTCCAGGGCACCTATCACGAGTACTAAAGAATGCTGCAGACTAAAGTCCTTTCTGTTTCACCACACGGCAGGCATAGCATGGGCCATGCTGCCAACGCCAATGCCAATGCACCTCAACTGTGACCTGGCTTAATTGCTCCTCACGATGAGAAGATAGTTCAGACTCTGTGCCCGTTTAAACCTGGGCTTTCCTGCTGAAACTGCCAACAAGAGACACTCATCCAGTATGAAATGAACCGAGACTACTAGGCCTTAGTACGGAGAACATCAAACAACTATCTGATTTAAGTATCTTTTGGCCACCCGTGAGGCAAAGGGTTCCATACCCCATTACCAAGGCTGATACCTAAAAGAAACACACAACTTGCAGTCAGGTCTAACGCCCTTTGGCTGATCTGATGGTGCCAGATGGTACATTATTTAGGGCGTGGGCTCACTGTTTCCCAACAGAGTATCATTAGTGGCAGGACAAACAGTAACATAAACGGCTTAAGGGGCACAATATAGAAATGCAAATAATTACTAAGTTATCTGGAAAACGAGGCCAATCGTTTAGCCTCCAATAGTTCACAAAGTCCTTGGATGGGGCCTTACAAATACTGACGATCAGGCTGTCAGCAAACACAAGCACACGAGAAAATACTTTGCAGAAACAACACAGTTGGTGTGGATAAGCAAACGCCTCAATTACATAATACTCGAAAGCCTCAGTTGTCCTTACTTCATGTTTTGACTTCATGTTATAGTGCTTCAAGAGATGAAAACATTAAAAGATTACTCTCTAAGCCAGTTTTATAGAAAGCCTGGAAATGTTTTCAAATCATGACACAGAATCATAGAATATTGGAGTTGGAAGGGACCTCAGGAGGTATCTAGTCCAACCCCCTGCTCAAAGGAGGACTAACCTCAGCTAAATAATCCCAGCGAGGGTTTTGTCAAGCCACAGCTTAAAAACCTTAAAACCATAGCACTTACAATCATCTGGTATTGCACAATAATAAGCCTCATATACTTAGGTTAGAAGCAGGGGTAAAAGTACCCTCCAACTAGGATTATAGCAGAATCTGTAACAACTTTTGGATAAAAACCAGGAAGAAAAAAGAAGCCCTGTGTGCATCTAGACAGTGCCTCTTCTGAAATAAACCTTGCATCTAATTCATCTCCCAAGGTTATTGCAGAAAGGTGGTAATTAGCATCAGGCAGAAACTGGGTATCTGCCAGCCCTACCTCAAGCGAAATCCTGCTCTGCTCTCATCTCTGTCTCACTACCTCAATTGCTCTTTGTAACTAAATGTTGCAAAGAGAAACTTGGGAAAATAATGTGAGACGAGAGAGTGAAATTGGTTAATAAAACAAACTATACTCAGCAATTCACCCATTATCATCATTTGCTACAAAACCTGGCTAATCAATATCAAAAAGCACTTTCAACAACTGAGTGGTTTCCAAACATCTAAGAATTCTTTTTCTGTTAGCTTGAGTCCTAAGGGCTAGTTCTGAGCTGTGGGGAAGCAGCAAAAGGCACTGATCCACAGACAGGATGGGTGTGGCTGCTCTAATTCTGGTGAAGCCCAAATGAGTCATTACCAATCATTTTCTGATTATTGGATGGATGTGCTCGAGTCATGCAACTAATTTTTGCTATTTATGTTACAGTCTCAAATGAGAAGAGGGCCCCGTACACACAGAAACAGCCTTGCCCCGAAGACCTTACACTCTGAGTTTACAATTTTCAAGACAGACAAAAGAACGGGAGAAGAACACTAACCTTTAGTACAGAAAGATTAAGCAACTTGGCCAAAGTTATATAGCAAAATCAGTTGTAATTCTTGGGTTCCACAGTACACAATAGTATGGCTGTACAAATCTGACCTCTTCTCAGGTGGCAAATATCAAGTAAAGGGTCAGGAAGTGGACAAATCCATGACTTTCTAAAGTCTTATGACAATAACACATATTAGTGAAATGACTGTAACACAACCTTATTTTGTATAGTGTCTGACATACTAATTGTATTCCACTCCAGTTTTTAAAAAAAGTTGTGATTAAAAAATAGATAATGCGCCATCATTTTATTTACTGCAGTATTCCCTGTGCATAGAATGGAAATAACCTTATACAGGCAACTACTTACAGATAAGAATATCCAGTTTTTAATAAAAATGGAAGAATTAAAACAAACAATAATACTTGTTAAATTTTAGGGGTCTCTTCTCAAATACCTCTAGGAAAATTACCATATACTAAGATGGGTCAAGTATTAAGTAAAGTTTATTCAATTTCAGTGACCTTGATAGCCTTAGAATATTGATCAGCCATGAACCCATTGCACTCAATACCTCCCATCACTTTAAAGCTGAAGTCAGCAATTCAAACCAAGCCTTTTAATTTATGTGGGTTTCTTTTCCTGAGATCCATTCATTTTCCAGAAAAACAATGCGAGTTCTGTGGCACCTTAAAGACTTAAGAAATTTATTTAGGCATAAGCTTTTGAGGGCAGAAACCCACTTTGTCAGATGAAGTGGATTTCTGCCCATGAAAGCTTATGCCCAAATACATTTCTTAGGCTTTAGGGTGCCGCAGAATTCATGTTGTTTTGCTGAAAACAGACTAACACAGCTACCCCACTGGAACTCATTTTCCAGATATGTTCATTCCTCTCACAATTTAGTATTGACTGTGGAACATTAACTTACTGTGTTAGGTGCTAACAGAAGAACTCTCCTTTCCAAACACCAAGCTGTCCTGTATTTCTCTTCCACAGTCCTCTGCTGATGTCAGCTAGCTACATAACATAACCTCTAGCCAGGAAGTCAAATGAATAACTCACTTTAAAGCCGTCATAAATGGGCCCCAAACACCTCCACACTTTGGGGAAGTTTGAATCCTTATATGGATCAGAACTTTGCTTCTGGCCACTAACTATAATTTGCTGACCCAAATCCCCTGATCAGCGCACACTCAGACTTTGCAGGATATTTGGATCCAGATGTGAACTTTTCAACTGGGGCCCATCGCTAATATCACATTACTGCGTGCTGATTGCTACCATCACCCCAGCATCCCTTGCTCCTAGGGAGCGATGGTAAAGTCAGGCCCCCTTCCTCTCACATGCCCACTGCTCCCACATGAAAGAAAAGGATGGTGCATTTCCAACACCCAAACTTCAGCTAGAGATGAATCGAAACAGGAACTCTTTAGCTAAGCTGAACCACAGAAGGTGAACCACTGCTCGCTTTGGGGCTACAAACCAAAATGTCAACAGACAAGATTTCACAAACACAAACTCAAGCTGCCACTTTGCCCCTCCCTCACCACATCCCTGTCAGCGATGTCTGGTTTCTAACCTCCCCCACAGATATACTGCTTTTATAAACTTCTGGCTTAGCCACTGCAGAAAGGAACATACCTTGGGAGAAATCTTAATGTGGAACAGGATGTTCTGGAAGTGGTGCCCATCATTCACTTGCAGAAGAACCATATCATCCAGACTGTCAGAGCCATCGTGAGCATAATGTAGAAGGCCATTTGCCAGGTCATCAAGATGGGATACTTGGACTGCAGAAGCTGTGTCCCCTGGAGCTTTGACCAGCTGGCCATGATGTGGAGGGTCTAAAACCACCACCACGACATCCTGTGGATTGTCGTCGTCTCGAATATCAAGCAACATGTTTGTTATTGATCCAATATCCCCTCTGCGGATAAAGAGGACTTCATTCCTTAGCACGTATGGGGCCTGAAACATAACAACAGCTCTTAACTGTTTGCTAAGCCACAGTGTTCTAATGATGACGAAGTCTGGGAAGAAAGGTGTGGGATGGGGAGATCAATTCCCTTCATGTGCTGGGAAGCCCCTATTTCTGAATGGCTGGGATTCACTAATTGCACTCTTCCCCACAAGGGGTGATCTTAGCATATCTAGCAAGTTAGATAGATTTAATTACCTTAGAAGAGAGGATTCTCTCACTGCAGCAAGCTGAACAAAAAGCCTCAGGACATTTATGCATAAAGCAATGTAGTTACCTAGTCATGGTCTGTATATTTCCTTTGCTGCTCTGCTTGGATAGTTGGATAAGATCCTCTGGGTACGAAGTCTTATTTGCTACAGTCAATGGGAACTCTGACAATAACTGACTGCTAGAGCTGTCACCCTGATTTTGGTAGGGCTATCTTTCACACACATATGTAAATGAAACAGGCCTAGCTGGAACATGGAGACCTAGGGATCCTGAATATTTATGGAAATAAATATCAAGTTTGAGCAAAAATAATCCTGCCCTGCTGTCTTGATGGACAATTTACACACACAGTCTCTACAATGTCTATGGTTGCCCTGTGCCTTAACACTTCCTGTCCTGGCATCCAGTTACAACCCTCTTGCTTGCTCACTGACCAAGAAGAAGACGACATCATTCCTGTCAAGGTAGGGCTATGATGAGAGGGAAAACGTCCATGAAGTTTCAGCACATATTTCTATGTAACAGACAATGCTGCCTCCTCTGGCACATACTGGGTTAATAGCTCTATATGTAGTCAAAGAGAAAAGTGCCACCTATTGCATTCACCGCTACCAATTCCTGCATCTTCTGAACTTTCCTTGGAGGTCTCCCATACAGGTAGCGACAAGGCCCAACCATGCTTAGTTTTTGTTATCAAATGAAACTGCAGTCTCAGGTGGTGTGGCATCATTATTAATCATCTTTATTATGGTAATGCCTAGGGATCGACCAAGATCAGGGCCCCATTGAGTTAGGCACTGTACAAACACTGAGCAGTAGACTGTCTTTGCCGTGACAAGACAGTGGCAGGCTGGGGGAAAGCATGTGACACAGATCACTGTTTTATTATAACCTATTATGTATCTGTATAAGTGTATTTTCTTCAGGTTTCAAGTGCCACTTCATCTAGGAAGCAGGCAACATGGACATTTAGAAAAGGAATTTTTAGAAAAAATCAAAACCAGATGCCAAGGACAACCATTAGCTGTCTGCTATCACTGACTTTAATTGCAAGGTCTTGGGGGCAGGGACTGTCTTGTCCCTTATATGTGCGTACTGCCTAGCGTGGGCATTGGACCTCTAGGCACAACCATGATAAAAATAAAATAACAAGCTTAGTTTAATATCCCTCTGTTGAAATATGGGTTATTTTTAGAACAGCTCCTCTTCATCTCAGATCCACTCTTTCCCTCAAAAATAAACAAACATTATTAAACTGATATTATGACTGTGTAAGGAACACCACTGCCAAGGCACATGATATATACTATGGGTAATTATCTATTGCCTAGCGTGCACGTTAAAAAGAACTCTAAAGTGATGGCTTCTCACGCACAAGTGGCCCCATGTGGCACCCTAATGGCTGGGAGGCCTCAGCTTATGTTAAAGCTTCAAAGTGGAAATGACTGACTGGAGCAATATGGGAATGCACAATGTTTCGTTATTCTGCCGATGAAGAAGTGAGTCTTCACAATAATAAAGCAAAAACCTACTTCCCCTTGACTGGGTTATTAATTTCTTAATCAATAAATCTCTTCTCCAGTAGATAAAATGAGAATTAAGCATCCCAGACATTGGACTAAATTCAGCATGGAAATAAATAGGCACAACTTCCACTGAAGTCAATGGAATCACTCCTCCTTATGACAGGACTAAATTCAGCCCTTGTCTCCAAAAGAATCAGTCAATAGCACCCTTAACTCTTCATCTCACCTAGCGCTTGAAGTGCTGGTGCAGATACTGATCCTAGGGCCTGACCCAAAGCCCACAGAAGTCAATGGAGTTAGAACTGACTTCAATAGGGCTTCGGATCAGACCTCGAGTCCTAGCTCTACTCTGCTTCCATTCAAACCACCGGGAGTTCTGCCACTGACTTCAACGGGTATAAGACTAGCTCTGTAATGAAATATCGCCTTGCCACACAATGCTCAAGCATATGTTTTATGGAAAACAAATTTAATTAACAGATTAGACCAATGTGGCTAAACGACAGCTTTAACTCCAGGGCCAAGAGGTACCCAATCTGTATTTTGAAGACATTACACAACCTTACACATCCTGGGAAGAAGTTCAACTGCAGTCCAAGTTTTACCAGGTTCAAATTAGTTATCTAGTTCTTCCTTGTAAGGAGGGTTGCTGAGTTGTATAACCTACTGTGTATGCTATTTATTGAGGCCACATAGAAAATAATGGTTAAAAGCAAGAAAATACAATCAAGATTAAAAAAAAAATCCTCAAGTTATCATTAAAGGACTCAACCCTGCGAGATGATCAGCACCCTACCTGCCTATTGACGTCCCAGGATCAAGAGATTCTGAGTCCCAGAAAATCCTTCCGCACCAGGGACACCAAATAAAACGGTCACCAATGTTATATGTAGTGAGGGTGTCAGCAGCCTCACGCGCGCCCCCGTTTCCGCTTTGGAGCTGCGCTGCAGCTGGTGGCAGTCCTACCATAATTCGCCTATAGCGCAGCACAGCAACCTAAGATCTCAGCCTAACCGGAGCGATTAGAGACACTTTTATATATTTCTGAAATGACCCATTATGATTACGGATGCTGAGTTAGGCAGGCAACCGTCAGCACTAATCAGTCTATCGCCCTGATTCTCAGCAACACTGCGGCTGTTTTACCCTGCCTTGATGGTATAAAGAGGCCTTGCAGTGCATGATTCTCATTCCCCATTACACAGGCCAGAGTGGTGTAAAGTAGCCTTTGTTTAAATGAGAATTAGGCTCCATAAAAGTAGTGAGATGTGATTTCTGCTACTGATTGGCTAAGAGCTGCACATACAGTCCATCTGTGTTAAACGACCCAATTAATTCTGTAACCCTGTCCCTCTTTCAAATACCTGTTTTACCCATCCACCTTTTACATTTTGCGTTGCAGGCTGTAAGCTTTTTGGGGCATGAACTGTCATTTTCTATATGTTTGTACAGCACCTAGCACAATGGGGCCCCAACTTGGTTGAGGCTTCTAGGCAACAGAAGACAACAGATATTAAATAATAATAATATACAATGGGAACACAAAGGGCCATAAGCCCGACATGAGTAAAACTGGTGAGCAGTTTAAGGGATACATAAATGACTACAGAGACATTTAGAAAGCTCTTTTGCTGTTTGCTCCTATTAGTGTATTTAATCAGCAGCCCTGGAACAGGAAAATCTAGCCTACAGGCTCTCAAGCGCTAAAAATTCTACTTTAGAGATCAATAATGACTCAATTGCAGTGCAATAAAGGACTCTCATCCATTAACCTTAAGAGTATTTTAAACAGTAAGTGACTCTTAACCTTAACTTTAGGACAGCTACTGTTCTGCTATACCATAGTAATTATACACAGCACTACAGTACTCAGTGGTTCTGCTCTCACTTAAAATGGTTTAACATGGTGTAATTCTATTAATTTAACTGGAGCTACTCCTCATTCACAGCAGTGTAAATGAGAGGAGAATCTAGCCTGTGTGTCTCTGGTAAGATCCCGCTGGCTTGCAGAAATTCAAATCGACTGAGTTTTGCTCAGGTTCATGTTATTGTTGCAAGACACCAAGTTTCTCTCGTAATTTAAAACATACATAAAAAAGACCAGGGATTTCTTCAACTTTGTTATATTACCTGTGTTGACAGTGCTTGCACGGTGATCACTTCTATCTGGGAGAAGAACTGCTGATCGCTGACCTTCAAGGAAAATTGACCTTTCCTAAACAAGTCCCCCCACGTAAAAATAGAACAATATAAATGAATGAAATGTGCTCATAGAACAGAAGAAAAATCAAATACTATAAATTCAAAGAGGAATGAGTAGATTAGTGGCAGGTGAACTAAATACTTCTGCAACTGGGTTTATATAGTATCTTTAATGAAGTGCATTCACAGTACGTAATAATACACTTCAATTTCCCTTTGCCAATTACTCCTCACAGGAAACCAGCATGTGCAAAGTTCAATAAACTAGTCTCCATTAAAGAATATGGGATGGGATTTTCAAAAGCATTTAAGTGATTTTGGAACTAAAGTCCCCTTAACTGGCAATGGCATCTCTGCTCCTAATTCACTAAAATGCTTTGAAAATCCCACCCATTAGGTTCTCCAAAGCATAGAGTATGAAGCAACAAGAATTCTGAAGTCAACATCTTGACAGTTCTTTCTGAAGACCATGAAGAAAGAAATCTCTAGCACAACAGAAAACCACATGCTGCTGCCTCGTATCTATTCAGAATTAGCGAACGTTCAGAAAGTGCTTTGAGATTCTCACATCAAGGGTGCTCTGAAAGTGCAAAATTACAATTGAAACCAATGGGCCAAATTCTGCTTTTAATTACACAGGTGTAAAACTGATTCTAATCCAGATACTAGTGTTTATTCTGGCTCTGTGGTGGTGCAACTAAGTGTGGAATTTGGCTGAACGACCAGTGGACTCTCATACTGGCACATACAAGTGACAGTCAGAAGATGTAATTTTCTCACTGCTTAGGTGTGAACACTGCTAGGTACAATATGTAAAGTCATGGAACACACTGTCAGGACCTAAAAAGTGAGCGCACGATGACAGCAGTGGCTGAGTGCCGGTCAGGCTGGGATGTGGACCTACGTAATTATTTGAATATTTTCCAGTAGGTGTCAAATAAATACTAAATACCACAGCCACCTATTAAAGCATCAACCTTTACCACCACTATCACGGGATCCCAAGCATAGGATGAATCCAATAGCAAACTGCCATTAAATTAAATGGGAGCTGGACCATAGTTATCTCCTATTCTAAACAGAGGGAAAGCGTGCTGTCTCAGATAGCACGGTACAGCAGCTTTGGCACAGGTGACACTGGAGTGCATGTCCCTGAAAGAAGCAGTTGAAGTGTTGTGCCGGCTGACAAGTGAGTAACTCTTCAAGACACATTCATCTTCTCAAGGCAAGAGATCAAAATAAAGACATGCTAAGTCACCTGGATTTCTCCTTGCTGTGCACAAAGCGGACTCTCTTCTCCTTCACATCCTCCCAGCTGAAGTGGTCACCCTTGTTCAGTGGCACGTCTTTCCCATTCACCGTTATCACTAGCCTGCCATTGGTGGGAGAACTGACCACATGGAACAGCAGGTCTCCACCTCTGTCGCCCGGGTCTCGCGCATCCATGAAAGACAAGTCCAGTGGCTTTACCCCACCAATCCCTACTGTAAGTGAACCATTCACATGGGGAGCGGACATATCTATGTTGACTAGAAATAAGGGGGGAAGTCGTTAATACAGAAGACATGATCTCACTACATAATCAGAGGTTATGTTTATGTGCCTCTCTGTCCTCCAAAGAAGAGTGTTTGCCACTGCTCTCTGCCGGATAGTGCGCCAGACCCAGGTAGTATCACTGTCATTACTGGAGGACATGGTGGTCTGGAGGAATGACCACAGAGCGGCGTTTCAGAGGGGACTGATTTCTAATCCAGGTTCTGCCACTGACTGTGTGGGCTCGGGCAAGTCGTTTCTTATCTCAGTATCCCTAGCTGTAAAATGGGAACAACAACCCTTACCGACCTTCCACCCACCCCCAGAGGCATTAATTAGTTCATGTCTACATGGTGCCTTATACACACAAAATGATACATATCATTGTTGCCTCTGTCACGTATTTTTCCCACATGCGTTTTATTCCGCATCCACTAGCAATGGGAGGTGAGGGGGACATGTGGCAGTTGAAGATAGTTACCCCTAACAATACTTATTAACTTTACTTGGAATTCCATGTGCATATACTGTCCTGAAATGAAACATTACAGCTTTCAAGTCCTTTTAATAGCCAGTTCCTGAACAACATGGAGGGCCTGTACAAAACTTGGGTTCCAAGAATATTACTAAACAAATGCTACCTCTACAGCCAAAAACCTGTCATAAAAACATCAGTTAAGTTTCCTTATCCACCATGAGAGGAACTTACCTTTACACTCTCTTGTCCTGGTATTCCCATAAAAACCATGACCACAGTCAGAAATACAAAGCCGGTTCTTCAGAAACATGGTGGCATCGCAGAAGTTGCACTCAGTGGCACTGTCACACTCCAAGCATCCCGCAGGGCAAGCTGATGTGGATGGGAAGACACAACTTTATTAGGCACTACAAACAACACAAGAACTGATATGTGCAGGTATCCCAGTTCTTAGATTAGGAAACAACTATTCCCCATAACTACCTTGTCTAATGGGAAAAAATGACCCCCAAAAAAGACACCCACTATAACTAAAAGAGCTAACACACCCACCCACCAATACACAGAGAGTGGGTGTCCTTTGTAGGAAGCTTTTACTGGTGAGAGTGTCGTTGCTGGTTCTACTAGTATCCCCCATTTAACACAGAAAATCTCCCTCAAATTGACAATCTTTCAAAACTAAAGAATGTTTTAAGTGGAACCACGGTTAGCTTTGCACACCTGAAAAATCTGGATATGTACTCAAACCTCGCACAACTAGCTATTCTGAACATAGAGTGAGCAGCTATAATATAGTGAATTTATTATATAACAGTATATATTATTTTTATTATGGGCAAATATCATGAGTAGAGGTTTGCCAAAAACAGAGTTGCTGTTTGCCTGGAATTTCACTCTGTCCAAATTCACCATGAGTGGGTTCTACTGTAGACATAGCCTATTCCTTAATTCTCAAGCCGATTTCACCTAGCCAGCAATGAGTTTCATAATACTGCATGTCAGAGGTGTTCCCTGTTGGCCACATGAGAATCAATAGTACATAGAGCCTAAAGAGTTGCAACCTCAATCCCACTCCAGCTTCTCAAACCAGTTCTGTTCACCTGTGCATTTCTGTTCTGCACGATCTGCATAATATCGCTTCCCACACTCCAGGACACAATGGGCTTCCAAGAGGAAAAATGGAGCTTCACAACGACTGCACTCATTTGGATGGTGACACTGGAGGCAATGGTCATCACATCCTGAAAAGCATTTGCAAAGCTGAAAGAATTCACTACCATTTACATACTAGCAACTAGACCTTTTTGTACTGCCTGCACAAGATAAATATATAGCTGGGTCGATTACATTAGTACCTATAGGTCTACAGAGACAGAGATACATTGTGTGTAGGGATTTGGGAATCTGAAGTTAGGGCATGCCTTCAAAATAAAAAACTTAATATGCACACAAATGAGAATTAGAAACAGATTGGAAAACGAACTTGGGAAGCATGGCACCATAGTGATAGCTACAAGCCGTGTCACAGAGACTTACGTTGGCATGTGTCTAGTTCCCTGTAGAAAGCTAATGGGCATTGTTCAACACAGGCCCCATCTTGCAGAACGTAGCCATCCATGCACTGCAGGCAGTCAGTCCTCATGGGACCTTTACAAGCATTACAGCTCCAGTCACACTCTGGAATAAAGAAAATGTCAAAACAGGGCAGCCTTCTGTTGTGCACATCCAGCACTGTACAAGCGTTTAACACACTAGGAAGCTATCGATTGTGGAAGCCAAAATCCAAGCAGTGAAGGGTAAAGCAAAGACATGGTAGATGCAAGATAAGAAAGATTTCTAACGTGGGGCCTTTTTCTAACAACAAGAATTCCTCTCTTCAGCTTAACATTTCCTAATTATGTTAAACATGGGTATTGTCCAGTGCTTGGACCTGCTTACCAGCAATGCAGCCAGAGAAATTTGCTCTTGTCCCTTAGGCACCATTGGTCCTTATCTGCCAATGCTGAGCATTAATATTTATCTACAATAAAATCCTCAATCTCTTATCTTTCACAGACTTCTAGGGTGCCAAAAGCATTCCCAATTCAGACTAACCAAAGAGGAAGGTCACTAATTGAAGAAAGTCCTTAGGCCAAAAGTGTAGCATATATATTTAGGGCCAATTCCACTTTCTGATTCCCAGGCACAGCTCCTACTGCTTTCAGTGGAGGCTGTGTGTAGGTGTCCATGTCCACAAAAGCATAATATGGCCTATACTATTATTATTGCTATTACAGTAGCACCTCAACAGGAGCATCTAGTGCTAGGCCCTGTACAAATATGTAATTCAAGACAATCCCTGCTCTAAAACGTTTACAGTCTAAGTAGACAAGATAGACTACGGCGGGGAAGAAAACAAAGACATAGAAAGATGAGGTGACTTGTCCAATGTCACACAACAGATCTGTGGCAGAGCCAGGGTAGAATATTGACTCTCAGTCCAATTTTCTATGCACTGCTTCTCTACAATACTGAAATGTTAATAGACTCTTGCTATCTAGTTAACAAGGCGTAGAGTGAGCCAGTTAGAAATAAGTATAATAATAACTGATTTGCAATAGTTCTTTGAATGGTGGTGGTAGTTCATGATAAAGCTACATCATCCTCACACCATATTTTCACTATGGATTATTCTCTAGCAGAATTTTGGAACTCTCTCAGGTCTTACATATCTTCTAAATCTTTCTTAATATTCGTTGTTGTTCAGGGATGTAGTATTTATAAGCCAAAGATAATCAGATAACTACACAAGATCTTACATGCACTTACTACAAAAAGATTTCAAATGTTAACCTCATTCATTATTCAGCTGAGTTGTGGTTGAATGATTTGCAAAACCTGACCCTTTGGAAAGTTTGATGGCTCACTTGCTGAATCATTTACAAAGGAAGGGTTTGCAATAATCTTTTTTTCTATTGAAAACTGAAGTATGTGACAAAAGACTGCTGAAAAAAAGAAAACGGGGAAAAATCTGCTCAGTATTAGACCACCTGAGTAGAGCATCCTGCGGTATACTAGAGTATAAGATATACTCATTTTTATTTTTAAATAGGAAAAAATGCATTTTTCACCTCTGCAAGTCTTGGTGGAGAAATCAAGGTAATACTGCTGAGTGCAGCTTTCATACTGGCATTCACCAAACAACAGGACCTTGGCTGAGTCTCTGCATGATGTACAGCCTACTGCTGACTCGCAACTCAGACACTGGACACTGCAAGCTGCAGAGAAATTAAGACAAAAAAATCATTGCAATTACTGAAGCACTAGCCAGTTGCACAAGTAAAAGTGATGTTAGATTTACCGGAGCTTCACTGTTCAAAGTTCTCTTTGGAGCGTCTGCTGGGGTTTCTCTTCATAGTTTTCCCTGCTTACAATCCCCAGGCCCTGCATCATGGCCACCCTCCATCTATCCAAAAGAGAGTTGGGGACATGTCTCCCCATAGGACTAAATGTTGCTCTGAGTGTCTACCAAAAGGGGCACTTGAGAGCAACTTAAAATACTGCTTTGTCCCAGATGGGGACAAATAATCTTGGAAACAACCAGGGTCAAGCATGGATCTTGAATTCAAATCCCTGTATACAGATGTTCTTAAAGCATTTTTCCCCTTCCATCTTGAGTAACTTAAATTTAACCCTTTCCAGTTTTTAGTCATAGACTCCGAGTTCTGAAAGCCAGAAGGGACAATCAGGATCATGTAGTCTGACCTCCTGCATAACTCTGGCCATAGAATTTTACCAAAGTGTTTCACCAACTGCTTTACACTTTGTGTGAAATTCGGGGTGTCTTGGAGTTTACAGAAACAGCAAAAAAAATCTGAAGGTTCAGCTGGACAAGGTGCAATGTCCAGAGGTTCAAAATAGTTCATTTCAGTGCCTCGATGTGGAGACTCTGAATTTCTCAGCACGAGGCAGCGCGTTCAACACCAGTGGCAGAGCTCTTGGCTAACCCACAGCAAAGCTTTAATAGCAACGTGCTACAAAAGAGTGGAAAGCGACTTTGGGTACGTCTACACAGCAAAAAACAAAACACAGCAGTGAGTCTCAGAGCCTGGCTCAATTGATCCGAGCGTGCATGGTGGATGAATAAAAACAACTGGGTAGATATTTGAGCTCAGGCTAGAGCCTGGGCTCCAAGACCCTCCCCACCTCACCAGGTTTCAGAGACCAGGCACCAGCCCAAGTCAAACTGTCTACACTGCTATTTTTAGCCTTGCAGCGCGAGCCCAAGTCAGTTGACCCAGGCTCTGAGACTTGCTGCCATGGGTCTTTTTTGCTGTGTAGACGTACCCTTCGTAGCATCTAGCTTATGTTCTGAAAGCTCACTATGGCACTGACCTGCCAAAACCATACTTGTAACAAGTGTAATAAGTGAGCAATCACTTGGAATGATACAATGCACACCACAAGCCATATTTTCAGAAATATAAGTGCAAAAATCATGTGGATTTGCACACCTAACTTGCACGCACAGTTACCAAAGCTGTGCTAGCAAATGCAACAATGCATACAAGTGATCAGCTAGAAACATAACTGGTTATTTGAGCACACCATTAGCTCAAAACACAATCAAGGCATTTGCTCATGCAAATGCAACTACAATTTTATGTTTACAATCATGCCGGCAAATTTCTGAAAACGTGGCCCCATATAGCCAAAGGATCTTCATTAATGATCTGGAGGATGGGGTAGATTGCACCCTCAGCAAGTTTGCAGATGACACTAAGCTAAGGGGAGTGGTAGATACCCTGGAAGGGAGGGATAGGATACAGAAGGACCTAGACAAATTGGAGGATTGGGCCAAAAGAAATCTGATGAGGTTCAACAAGGACAAGTGCAGAGTCCTTCACTTAGGACGGAAGAATCTCATGCACAGCTACAGACTGGGAACCAACAGGTTAGGCAGCAGTTCTGCAGAAAAGGACCTGGGCTTTACAGTGGATAAGAAGCTGGATATGATTCAGCAGTGTGCCTTGGTTGCTAAGAAGACTAATGGCATATTGGGCTGCATTAGTAGAACCATTGCCAGCAGATCGAGGGATGTGATTATTCCCCTCTATTCAGCATTGGTGAGGCCGCATTTGTAGTATTGTGTCCAGTTTTGGCCCCCCCATTACAAAAAGAATGTGGTCAAGTAGGAGAGAGACCAGCAGAGGGCAACGTAAATGATTAGGGGGCTGGAGCACAAAAACTTATGAGGAGAGGCTGAGGGAACTAGGCTTGTTTAGTCTGCAAAAGAGAAGAATGAGGGGTATTTGATAGCAGCCTTTAACTACCTGAAAGGGGGTTCCAGGGAGGACGGAGCTAGGCCGTTCTCAATGGTAAGTGATGACAAAAGAAGGAGAAATGGTCTCAAGTTGCAGTGGGGGAGGTCTAGGTTGGATATGAGGAAAACGTTTTTCACTAGGAGGGTGGTGAAGCACTGGAATAGGTTACCTAGTGAGGTGGTGGAATCTCCATCTTTAGAGGTTTTTAAGATGCGGCTTGACAAAGCCCTGGCTGGGATGATTTAGCTGAGGTTAGTCGTGCTTTGAGCAGGGGGTTACACTAGATGACCTCCTGAGGTCCCTTCCAGCTCTAATCTTCTATGATTCTATGAGCAAGTTTGACTGGCTGTTTTTATGGTCGGAAGTGCTCACAGGCTTGAGAATGAGTTCAGTGTGGATGGAAAGTAGAGATATATGAAACTAAGTGGTTCTTATTTTGGGGGGTGCATATGCATTTGCTCTTGTTCAAGTTTCATTTTGAGTTCTACAATCCAAGCACAAACTCAAAGCACAGCTTAGCTGTAAATGCCTATTTTTTTCCTGGTGTATTGCTGAAACTAGGAGAAACCACCTATTTTGTCACTCATGACATCTGAACTAATGCTTTGCCTCTATCCGTTCCAAAAATGTCTTACAACTCTGTAGCCACTGGGGGAAAACATCAACGGATACATCTGCATTACAGCTGGAGGTTTTATTTCCAACTTGGATAGATGTACATAAACTAGATTTGATCACTTGCACTCAAAATAGCTGTGTAGCCCCAGCAGAGCAGGCAACAGCTCAGGCTAGCCACCTGAGTATTTACTTAGGGTCTTGGACAGGATTGTAATTGGGCAGCTAAACTATGCTGTCATGTCTACACTGGTATTTTTAGCATGCTAGCTCAATCAAAGTTACCCTGTGTACATCTATCTGAAATTATCCCTGTAGCGATAATGTAGACATGCCCTAAAGAAAAGTCTATTTAAAGAATCTAATACCTAATTATACATGTGCCAGGACTTGTCTCATTTCATGTCCTTACAAGGGTGTTGTGAGCATTAATTAGTGTTTGTAAAGCATTTTTAGTATTTTAGAGCCATGAATTAGAAGACCCGTGAATGAGAAAACATTTGTGGAGTTCAAAATATACATAGTAGTCATAAAAACAATGAGAGTTCTGTAGCACTTTCAAGACTAACAAATTTAATTTCTGCAGGCATAAGCTTTTGTGGGCTGTGACCTACTTTGTCAGTAGTCACACTATCCAAAAGGACTGCTCCCAAAGGGAAAACAAAAGCTGCATTTAAAAAAGAACGGTTACTTACTTTGTAACGGTTGTTCTTTGAGATATGTTGCTCATGTCCATTCTGAATTAGGTGTTTGCACACTGCATGCACCAGTGCTGGAAATATTTCCCCTTGTGGTATCTGTAAGGCCAGCTCTAGTGCCCTCCGTAGTGGCGTGTGTACACGCTCATATATAGGGCACTGCTGGCCCTCCTCCCTTCCTGTTCCTTCTTGCCAGAACTCTGACAGAGAGAAAGGAGGGTGGATTGTGGAATGGACATGAGCAACACATCTCTAAGAACAACAGTTACGAGGTAAGTAATCATTCTTTCTTCTTCAAATGCTTGCTCATGTCCATTCTGAATTAGGTAACTTACCAGCAGTACCTCTGGAGGTGGGTAGGAGTTCATGGCCATGATGATTGCAACACCGCCCTTCCAAACCCCTCATCATCCCGAGCTTGCTGCGTGATGGTGTAGTGGAACATGAATGTATGGACTGAAGACCAAGTAGCAGCTCTGCAAATATCCTCAATGGGCACATGAGCCAGAAAAGTTGCCGAAGACACTTGTGCTCTTGTGGAGTGGACTGACAGCGATGTTGTGGGCACTGCCCCCACCTGTTCGTAGCAGGCTCAGATGCAAGTCGTGATCCATGATGAGATACACTGTGAGGAAACCAAGCAACCTTTCATATGTTCGGCAATTGCGACAAAGCTGTGTCAAGCAACAGAAGAGCTTGGTCCTGTCAATGGAGAATGCTAGATCCCTTCTTACTTTGAGAGAATGGAGACGCCTCTCCACACTGGAGTTTGGATAGAAAACTGGCAGGAAATGTCCTGGTTGACATGGAAGTGAGAGATTACTTTTGGCAGGAACACTGGGTGCAGGCATAACTGAATCTTATCTTTGTAAAAAAACATGTAAGGAGGTTCCGAGGTCAGAGCCCTAATCTCTGATATCTTCCTTGCCGAGGTGATGGCCACCAGAAATGCTACCTTGCATGACAGGTGCGTGAGTGAGCACGAAGCCAGGGGCTCAAAGGAGGGGGTCCAATGAGCCAGGAGAGGACGAGGTTCAGGTCCCATTGGGGAATTGGATCTCAGATCAGAGGAAAGAGCCTCTCTTAACCCCGTAGGAACCTAGCTGCCATCTCATGTGAGAAGATCATCCTATCTTGGACAGGTGGGTGGAAGGCTGAAATTGATGCCAGGTGTACCTTAACTGACAAAAAGGCAAGGCCTTCCTGTTTTAGGTGTAGTAAATAATCCAAGATTATTTGGACAGGTGCTTTTGTTGGAGAGATGTTTCGATTCGCTGTCCAGCAGGTAAAACGCTTCTCTTTAGCCCGGTAGGATGCTCTTGTAGATGGCTTCCTATTTTCTAATAGTGCCTCACCTTTGGAAGACAGAATTCGTCACCTCCGGATGTAGTGACCACTCGTGGTGAGAGCAAAAGGAACTGCTTAGGTCATTGGCTAAAGCATTTCTGGTCCTGGGAAGGTGTACTGCCTCCAATTGGATACTGTGGCTCACGCAAAGGTTCCAAAGGCGCAAGGCCATTTGGCAGAGGGTCGAGGATCTGGCTCCCCCCTTGCCTGTTGATGTAGTACATCACCGCTGTATTATCGATGAGGACCCACACAGTCCTGTTGGAGAGGGGAGTGAGGAACACTTTGCACGCCAGTCATACCACTCCGATTCTTTTACATTGATGTGGAGAGCTGTCTCGTCCTTGGACCAGAGACCTTGAATCTGAAGTGCTCCAAGGTGAGCTCCCCACCTTAGATCTGATGCATCCGAAACCAATGATATCATCGGTCTTGGGGCCATGAACAGAACTCCCACCATCACGTGTTGGGGTTTCCACCAGGACAGAGAGGTGAGTATTCATGGGGGAATGGTGAGTATCCTGTCCCGCTGATGTCGGGATGGGGTGTATACTGATGCTAACCACATCTGCAACAGTCTCAGATGTAGTCGGGTGTACTGAACCACATACGTTCAGGCTGCCATGTGCCCAAAGAAGCTGAGGCACACCCTTGCCATGGTAAGCGGGTGGGCTGGCAGACTGACTAGGAGATCTGAAATGGCCCAAAATCTGGCCACTGATAGGAGTGCTTTGGCTTGCATAGAGTCTAGGACTGCCTCAATAAATTCTGTCCTCTGAACCAGTATGCCAAGCTCGACAAGTATGAGCTCGACAGGTGTCTCACATGACCTCTATACCGTGCTGGACTTGCAACCTTGACCGACAGTGGATAAACCAGTCGTCCAGATAAGGGAATACCTGTATCCCTTGATGCCTGAGGTAGACTTTCACCACAGGCAGGCATTTGCTGAATATGCACGGTGCCATGGATAGGCCGAATGGGAGCACCGTGAACTGGAAATGCTGATTGCCCACTGTGAAGCGCAGGAGTCTTCTGTGCCCTGGGAAAATAGAAATATGGAAATAGGCATCTTGAAGGTCGAGGTTGGTGTACCAGTAGCCTGGATCCAGAGAGGAAATAATGGCAGCCAGGGAGACCCTGAGGAATTTCAATTTTCTGAGATATTTGTTGAGGTTTTGCAGGTCCAAAAGGGGTCTGAGCCCACCTTTTGCCTTTGGGATGAAAAAATAACGGGAATGAAGCCTCTCCATTCTAACTCTTGAGGAACCTTTTCCACCGCACCCACCCGTAAGAGGGTCTGAACCTCGAGTGAGTAGTTGCTCGTGAGAGGGGTCCCTGAAGAAGGACAGGGAAGGTGGGTGGTGGGGTGGGAAGGAGATAAACTGTAAGGTGCAGCCCATAGCCACCGTGTTGCCCGCTTGAGCCCTCAACACCCATTGGTCTGATGTTATGGCTGACCAGGCTGGGAGGAACAAAGTGAGGTGGGAGGAAAAGAGTTTGGAATCTGGATCTGCAGTGATGGCTGGCAGGTCGCCTTGGGGCATACCCTCAAAAGGTTCATTTACTCCCTGAGGGGTGATGACTCGAGCCCCATTGGTGGGCAGAGACTGGCATTTAAACCCTTTGCTCTTCTTCCTTTAGGTTTCTCCTTGATGACCTCCAAACCATTGTGGTTGGTACAGCTTGAATCGTCTCCTGGAGGAAGAAGGGGCGTACAGACCCAGGGAGTGCAGTGGGGCCCGTGAGTCTTTCAGCCTCCAGTCCGTGTGGTCAGCAAACAAGGCTGCCCCATCAAAGGGGAAGTCCTGGATGGACTGCTGAACCTCTGCCAAGAGACCTGATGACTGGAGCCATAGAGACTGCGGAGGCCATAGCCCTCGCCACTGAGTCTGGCGCATCCGACGCTACTTGCAAGGAAGCCCTGACTACTGTTCTCCCCTCCTCCAGGACTGTCTCAAACTCCTGTCTGAAGGTCTGTGGCAGGGAGTCGGTGAACTTTTCAAGGGACTGTCAGATATTAAGATGGTATCGCCCTAACAACTCCTGCTGGTTGGACATTCTCAGCTGTAGGCTTCCCATTGAATAAGAGATCCTGTTTCTTAGTCTCTTTATTTTTAGGCGTAGAACTCATTTGGCCCTGTCTGTCAGGCTCATTAGCGGCCGCAACCACCAGCTATCCCAGTGAGCATATAAGTACTTGAAGCCCTTGGCCGGCACATACTACTTCTTTTCTGCCCGTTTAGATGTGGGGGGCTGGGGTCTGTCACAGTGCCTTGGCCAGTTTTAACACTCCATTATTGTGTACCGGGAGGGCCATCCTAGATGGGGCTGCAGGTGCCAGAACGCCAAAAAGCTTATTGACCAGTTCCGTGAGCTCCTCTATCTTGAGCCCTAAGCTGCTCGCCACCCGTTTTAACAAGTCCTGTTGGGCCCTGAAGTCATCCAGTGGGGCTGACGTGGAGGGTCCCACTACCATCTCATCCAGAGAGGAGGAAGAGGAGGCTTGTGCTTGAGGGGGTACCGGCTCCATTTCTCTCAGTGCGGTAGCCTCTGATTGACTGCCTGAAGATGCCCCTTCTTGCTCTAAGTCCACATCTAAGTCTGGTGCTGCTCCCTGGGCTACTGAAGAATGTGGTACCGAGGTTCCTGTCATTGAGTAACTCTGCGGGACTGTGGACTGTGGGAACTCCCATGGGTTCCAAACTTCCAGGGACTGGGCCACTGCTTCTGAGGCCAGGGACCCACTTGAGGCAGCATGGGAAAACCGGCCAGCTGGCTGGCAGGTTGACCCCTTTGAAGGGACTACTATTTCTCCTTCTGAGTCTGAGGAAGTGTTTCTGGGTGACCGTGGAGGAGCAAACGTTGCTTGCCTCTCTCCACCTTCTGTTGAATGCCGGTACTTGGGGAGCGGTGCTGGGAGCCTTCACGGTGAGAGTCCCGCAACTGCATTTTGTCCTTAGGCTTCCTGTAAGGACTTGGCAAGAGATGCCAGGTCTCCAGGGCTTGTCTCAGGAGCTGGATCGGTGCCACCGCATTCTCAGAGAATGACAGTGCTCTAGTGATCAGTGCCAGCATTCCAGGGATTAGTGCCGACGTGCCGAAGATCGGTGCCGACACTCTGAGGAATGGCCTGAAGACCAGACGTGGGAGCCCGACCTCTTGTGATGTGGCTCTGAGGACCGTTACCATTGGTCTAGTGACCATTGGCAGTCCGGCGATCAGCACCTTGCTAAGGGGGAGCGTTGTAGCTGCTCCAGCACCAGCTTTTCCCTTGACGAACACCTTAAAAGGGTAGTCAGCTCATGGTGTGTACTCCTTCCTTAGGTGTAGGCAGCACCAGAGCTGCTAAAAGGTCCTTCATCACCTGGAATGCTTCTAGTGTGGTGGGAACCACCAGGTGATGGTGCCCTCTTGCTATCTGGGATGAGCAGTGGTACACAGGACTCAACGTCCATACAGGTGGAGATCCTCTTGGTGTCAATGGAACAAGTGGCCTCACCTGGGTCTCACTAGCGCCCCTGCCTTCTTAACTGGTTTCGATACTGGCAAGTGTCCCCTCTTAACGTGGCCTTTCTTTAAGCACTTCTTCCACATCAGAGATGTTGATCAGCGCCGGGTAGAAGCCGGTTCTGAGGGAGCACTTCTTGTCAATGCTGTAGTGCTTGGTGCCGAGTCTGACCTCGGTTCCGATGTTGGTCTAAGTGCCAATTCCATCAGAATGGCCTTAAGTCTAATGTCTCTGTCTTTTCTTGTTCAGGGACGAAAACTTTTGCAAATTTTGCACTTTTCCCATGTGTGCTTCTCCTAAACATTTCAAACAACTTTGGTGCGGGTCACTAAGAGGCATCGGCTTTTTACAAGAAGCACAGAGTTTAAACTCCAGGAATTGGGGCATGCCCCAAACCCTGGGATAGAGACCACTAAACTAACTGTTAAACTATTAAGACAACAACAACAACTATTTACACCAGACTAAACAACAAACCACTAGGATTATGAATACTTGCAAAAGCAAGAGAATGTTCTCGCACCGTAACAGGCGGTAAGAAGAAACCGGAAGAGTGGGGGGGTCAGCAGCGCCCTATATATGAGCGTGTACAGGCACAACTGCAGAGGCCACTAGAGTCAGCCCTACGGATACCACTAGGGGAAAAATTTCCAGCACCTGTGCTTGCAGCACGCACACACCTAATTCTGAATGGACATGAGCAAGCATTCAAAGAAGAACAAGGACGTGCCATTTCTTTTATCAGCGTTGCTTGGCAACATTTTTAGATTCATACCACTTTGGTGAAAAGCCTCTTAAATTTGTGTCATGATTTTTCTACAAACACTCCTTTACTCTCAGTATGTCTACTGGAGTACATATATCTACTTCACATTCCTTTGATTTAATCTAAGGTATTTCCAAAACTATGAGTTCCTCAAAAGGTGTAGTGAAATCAAAACAAATGGGGGAGGAGGGAAAGAGACCAAAGATTCTGATTAAACATTTTTTGTTACCTCTAAATGGTAGTTCTCCAACAGAGCAAACCAATCTATTTCAAGATGAGTTATTACTAACACCTCATTTGAACAGCTCTGAGTGACCCTTGAAATTGCACGAATTCTATACATCAACACACTCTGCCATAAGGCTTGTGTTAGTTTCCACCAGCCACAAATTTTACATACAATAAAAAACGTTATTTGCAATCTGGCAGATGAGAAATGTGCATCTGGAATGAGACTGTTTACAGAAATAAATGTGTCACTCAAGTTTGGGTGCTGGAACTGTATTCAGCAAGGACTTTAATTTCATAAAGCTGGTGAACAGTCAGCACAAGGGGAGAAACAGATGTATTAGGACATCCAGGGAAGACTATCCATGAGTTTTGGCAAGATACTGAAGGTTGGCGATCCCTTCTACTTGAAGAGTAGATTTTCTGGAGAAGTCAGTAAGAGTGGAATCCACTTTATGCTCATAAAGCTTTGAATCTGCTGAGCGCTTTGGCCTCAACCCAGCGAAGTACTTAAACACATACTGGGATTGACCCATTAAAGCGAATGGGACTATTTACATGCTTAAAGTTAAGCACATGTTTAAGAGCTTTGCTGGAGTTGAGCCAGAGTTCTAAGCACCTTGCAAGAATCTGCCGAATCAGAATGGTTTGCACCCAATTTTGCACTGGCATAAATGACCAGACCTATGCAAGGCAGTAGATAATTTGACCCCTGTCCTGTGTAGTCACCATTGCACATACAGTGATGCTATTTAATTATTAAGTCCAGTTCAAGCTCTTCGTAATGTCACCGACAGCATTTTGAGAGGATCCAAGTCTATTCTCACTGAAGTCAGTGGCAAGACTACCACTGACTTCAACCCCAAAACATGCCTTATGCTGAACGGTTCAGGAGCTGGCACCATCCAATCACCTCTCAGTTTTTGTCTGTCTGATGCAGGCAGTTAGAAGCTTTTCTTGGCAGGACAGATGGTTCAAGATGCCAAGAAAACATTAGCACGGGCATTCTGACGGAGGCGCTTACGTTTGCAGGTCCAGCGGTCGTCCCTGTAGTATCCCGGGAAACAGGCTGAGGTGCACATGCCGGTGTGGGATAAAACTAGGCTGGAGTCACAGGAAGAGCAGGAGAAAGGGCTTCCTCCACTGCAGGTTTTGCATGAGGGGTGACACTCTGAAAGGGTAGAAAGAATAAAAACTACCGTTCATGGAAAAGCAAATTTTCAAGCAGGTCTGTAGAGGTTCTTTACAAGTGCTCATCACTGGACCGATCCGGAGAATGTTGAGCACCCACTGCTCCCATAAGCACACACGTGTTCTCGCTGTTGGATGTCCTGATTTCCTGACTGTCCTGTAAGTAAAGAACTATGCCTTCATTAAATGAAAAGGGCCAGATCCATTAGTGACTGTAAGTGGACAGAGAAGTCCAAAGGTACTAGGTTAGGGATCTCAAAAGCTAACACTAAATTTAATATCCACTTTGACATAGCTTGAACAACCAAACACTGAGTACTTCATGGACCCTTTACACCAAAGAGGAGAAATGCTCTTTCTAAACTTGGCTTTCCAGGGAGAAGAAATTCCCCCCATCCAAGAGGCATGTCCCACTAGAGGATATATTCTAGCACTATGGAGTGAAACACACTATCCTGGAAGGCTAAGACAAAGCTAAGAAACACAGTTAAGATTTCCATCAGCGTGGAACTAAGTTAATAATGATACAATCTTATCAATCTTGGGCCACTAGAGAGGAGCAATCTTGGGCCACTAGAGAGGAGCTTTTGCAGTGCCCATCTCATACATTTAGGCTGGATGAGGAAGTGCCAATCTCATGCAAAGAGGCCAGATCAGACATCTAAATCCCAGCCTTGATATGCCGTGTTTCCTTTTTTGGTGTCTTTCTCTTCTATCAGTCCCTCATACACCTTGTCTAACATAAGGTGAACTGGCTTTGACAAGCTGTGGGTGGACATACTGGAGTTCTCAAAGGAAATGGATTGACGTCCTCTTGAGAAAGGCAGAGAAAGGCGAAATGGTGTGAAGACAACTGCAAAAAAGTGCCACTCAAGCACCAGCAGGTACTGTGGTGGGCACAAAAGGGCTAAGGCACCAGAGGGCACGAGGCAGCATCGAAGTGCTATTACCCACACCCCTGAATGATCCCCTACAACACACTACTCCAGAAACCGAGGCGGCCGACTAGCTTTTCCAGAGATGGCTCTTTCTCTCTGGGACTGGCAGGAATTATTGCCTCTGGCGTTACTGATTCAGCAAGACCCTCAATCAACTGCAAGGAGAGTCTAAAAACTGGGATAACACTCAGCTTCAGGAGGCAGGTTATGGATGTAAGAACCTTCCTGGTTTGAGATCTTACCCTAGACTAATCAAGGGTCGTGTGTCCACTTGACATCTATACACAGAGTGAAGTCCAGTGAAGACAGTGGGAGTTTTGCCATTAACTTCAATGGGGCCAGGACTTCATCTTAGTGTTTAGTGTCCTTCTGTACCAGGAGTTCCCCCATAGAAATGGTTTTTATCTCCTCCTGGCACAAACCCAGAAGGTCCCTCGGACAATCAGGCTCCTAAAACTGTGCTACCACCACAAGAGCAGAGGAGACAGCTCAAGTAACCCCACTTTAACTTGTTCCTTGAATATGGAAAATCTTTGAGCCCCACCTACCCCAAAACGGCCCCCTGAAGTGACATCACTGCACCAGCCCACACAGAATAGATGAGGCAGGAACCTT
Source organism: Mesoclemmys tuberculata (assembly GCA_007922155.1). NCBI lineage: Eukaryota > Metazoa > Chordata > Testudines > Chelidae > Mesoclemmys > Mesoclemmys tuberculata. Next base: position 18,675,313 of record ML675617.1, on the reverse strand, counting down.
TTACAAGCAGCACTGACAAACTTCCACCCCCTGCTCCCCATAAACGTCCTGCTACCTGGAGCATGTTAACTATTATTATTTGTGTAATAGCAGTGCTTGGGGACGCCAGGGCTCCACGGGGCTAGAACCTGCACAACGACATATTAAGAGACAGTCCCTGGCCAAAAGAGATCTTCCAATTTAACAGCAAACAAGAGGAAGAGGGAGAGGAAACAGGGGCGCAGAAAGGTGCAGTGACTTGTGCAGCCATGATTAAAACAGGCTTCCTGAATCCTAGTTCAGCGCCCTGTCTACTGGACCACCCTGCCTCTGAAGAGAAACAATTCCATGGGAGCAACTGGGCAGACTCCAGCATCTCACCACTAACCTCCAGGTGCTTACTCACTTTTACAGACTCCGCTTTCTGCGTAGGACCCCCCAGGACAATCCGGAACACAGCGGTCCCCCAGCAGCAAGTGGCGAGTCTTTTGGCATGTCAAGCAGATACTGCCCGTGTCGTGGAGATCAGCCACGCACTGATGGCACAAGGGATGGCAGTCTGAAGAGAAAGGAAATAATGGGTACCGGTGAAGGAGGCGTCTGACAGTCCGCTTACAAAACAGCCCTGCTCGGGGCCCACAGTGCTGAGAGAGCACAAGGAATACATCAGAAAAGTGACAATAAGAGCCTGGTGCCTGCATAACTCCCATCCGGGCACAAGGCTCATGTGATCAGGTGCTAAGACCGTCTTTTTGAAGGTTTGCAAGAGGCATTATCAGCATTTACTGGGCTCAATGGAATGCCCCTCCTCCCCCATTTTTACTCTGTTATCTTCAGGGTGCTCATTGCTTGAATGGTTTTGATGTCTCTTTCGCTGAATTCAAGTGTCCGCCCCCACTTCCTCCTTAACAAGCAGCACGGAGTTTTGTCTGAAGATGACTCAAAGCTCTCTGCTAAATAGATCCTGTCTCTTCTATTTTTTAAATTAATTAATCTTTCTAAAAAAAAAAAACGCTGCTGCTGGCTGTACAGCTTCTATGCCCCCCAACAGAGCATGATCTAAGCAAGGGTATCAATTTTCTCCTGCGGTTCACATTGCCCAGGCTTTCCCACACAATGAAGCCACCCAGCACTCCCCAAAGACCACTGCCGCCCAGCAGCCAAGCCAAGTGCCATTCACAGTAGGATTAGACAGCCGCACAAACATCTTTTTCAGCAGCACACAAATTAATGGCTCCTGACCTTCCCCTGAACCTTGAGAGTTTCAAAAGGTTTTACAACAAACCTTTTGTACATACACAAGGACAACGCAAGGTCCCCTGGAAGCCAAATTAATCCTCATTACAGTCATTCAGAAAATTATAAGGGAAATGATGACTGTCTTGAAAGAAATGTAATAATGAGGCTAGATTCTAGTACCTGGCCTGTCATCAGATTTCTGCCAAAAGTTAAACTTTCTGTCCTTTGCCTTTCCTGAAACTTTCCTTGAGGACTACGGTATTTTGATTCTAAGGAACAGGGCTGGGCTTTTCAAAGGTGCGTGAGAGAATTAGGCACCCATTTCCATGGGGATATGGGTGCCTAACTCCCTTAGGCCCCTTTAAAAATCTCAGCCTGAATTCGTCCCCTGGTTGCACATGTACAAGTCTCACTAAATTCAGCAGGAGATGTGCGTATGTGCCGCCAAGGGCAAAATTTGACTCATGGAAGATACAGTATTTGAGGTGATTCACATAAGAGATTCATCTCCTAACCTACTACACGTTTCACTCCCTGAGACACTGGCATAAAGTACTAGTATTTTGTGTCACAAACTTTTTAAGCAGTGTGGTGTATGCACGTAGGGTCATTTATTTATTTATTTATTATTTAGCGCCTAAAGAGTGCTCAGATACTGTTGTGCTGGTGGCCAGCAGTACAAAATCCTATGAAAGGCAATATGAAACCCTAAGTGTACTAGGCACTTTACAGAACATAAAAGAGACAGTCCCAGCCCTGAGGACACAATCTTACATATGGGGAACTCACAGCCAAAGGGAAAGTAGAACAAATGTTATGGTTAAGATCATGAAATTGCTTTTTCTATGTACATATGCTTCTGGATCAAGTAAGGCTTGTAGTGTTCCATGATTCACAGCGAAAACCTCATCCATCCTGTATACACAGCATGCAAGGGTTATTGAATGGTGTGCTTCAGAATCCTGTGTGTGAAAAGAACTAATCAAATATCCCACAAAGTGCCACACTCTATAGTGTGCAACTTTCTATATCTGTAGTGTGCTAAGGCCCTAATCCTGCAATCAACTCCAAGTAGACAAACCTTGCATCCCCATAGATCCTCACTAAAATCAGAGGTGGTTGGCATAGGCCCAGGTGTCTCATCCTGAAGTGTTTATGGCAGGCTCAGGGACTAAGGTACCATACATATGATTATAGATGAGGGTACGCCTTATGTAATCTATGTGGGATAGGGTTGTTTTTTTAAGAAGTAAGGTCATGAGCATCTAGGTGCACCCTCCTCAAGCACTAAAATTTGCACTAGTAGGTTTCACAAATTCCTCATGCTCCCCCCAATTCACCTAATAATTCATTTACCAACCCTACCACCAAAACAGAATTAGTGTCTTAATGTCTCCAAATGTCTGTATTGGAATGGTGGTAATTGTTGGCTAGGTGCAATAAACAGACAAATAAACCAGGCACTGAAATGCTATAGTGATGAACATGGAATAAATATCTGTGGCAGGTAAATGCTATAAATGCAGACTAAAACAGAGGGGAAAATACATTTAAAAGGTGTAAGTGCCTATAGAGCTGGCTGCTCTTTATAGCTTTGTGTTTGTTCCTGTGGGCTAAAACAGCTCCTTTAATTAGGCTGTTGCTTGTTCACCTTCACTACTCTGAACATGTGGAGAGCAAAGAACACTCACACTATTGACTTCCCCCAGAAAGACAAAGGCTTGTGATGAATTTGAAGGACCGAGGGAACAAGTGGCAGAGAAATGGAAGAACAAAGGTACTTGGTGCTGTAAAAGGTTATTTAGATTTTTCATAGCCTTTGAGGCAAGCATGAAAAGGAGCACAGTATTCTTCTTATAGTTCTCAACTGCCTTCACTATTCCCCCTCCCTCCCCTCCGCACACCAATATTTGTCTTTTTACTTCTGCTTGACCCCTTCATACCACTCCTCCATCTTACTGAGGATGTGATTTCAGCTGCACAAAGCGATACTGGCTGGCACTTTCAAGGAGGCCTAAAGGAGCTAGGCATTTGACTCTCGTTGAAAGTCAATGCAAGTTAGGAACATTCCTCTGTTAGGCCTCTTTTAGAATCCCAGACAGTCTTCAGAGAATGATGATGTCACCTTGTTGATAGTCCCAGTGTTCTCTCATTCATTCTCCTCATGATCAGAGCTGCTTTCACAATAGCCAATAACTTAACGAACCTTGTTTCTCATCAGGCTCTAGGATTCTTCTTTCTCCACCTGGTCCTCCACCAAAATCAGACTGGGAGGGAGCCTGGTATGACAGCTAGAGGAAGATTTCACTCTTGAGTGCTGTCAAGCCACCACCATTCACGTATCTTTCCCTAGAAATGTAAAGATAACACTGCCCCCTTTGCTTGGAAAGGCATCTGCTGCTGACCTGCCTAAAATCACAGGGAAGACTGCTTATCTTGTGAAACAAATAGAATATGGACTCATCATGAAGCCAGGACTGTTCCTGAAGCATTAGTCAATACTCAAAGAGGCCAGAGCCCTTTATGCCTCTTTACTCCTCCATTAACTAAGCTAGCAAATACTCGTGTCGGTTTGTTTAACTATACCAAGTCTTTTACGAGCTCCTAAGGACAGATTTTCCCTTGCATATGCTTACCCACATTATACTTATTAGGATAACAGAGAGTATGGGCATTATTTTAAATCAATACTTTAATACCATGTAATTTGGAAACTGAAGTGATCAAGATCAAGAGGTGTCTTGAATTCCATCACCATGTCAGTCGTCTCTATTAGCGCCTTTTGGAAGCCTTTGACAGCTGGAGATTTATAGATTAGCAAAATGCCCAGGTGAGCCTTGTCTCTCAATTCTCAGGCTCGTCCACCATGGAGACCTCAAGATTTCTTCTGTTCTTCTCCTGGGTCTTCAGTTAAGTACTTAAGTATACCCTTGAAGAAATCTGAAGAAACCCTGAGGATTTCCCATAAATAAAGGAGAAGGTGAGATTTCACCAGTAGGACAGTAATTTTAGTGAAGATGAAACTTTCCAAGTCATTGGTTCCCAAGGCGTCTGAAGCCGAACACTTTTACTAGTAGTTGGAAAATGTCAAGTAATCTTTGTCAAATTTGTTTATGAAATGGAAAAATAAAAACACCACAGACACCTAAAACTGGATTGAAGACATCTAAAAATCCAAACACACACACAAAAATAATTCCTAACTCTTATATAGTGCTTTTCACCAATTGATATAAAAGGCGCCTTACAAAGGAAATCAGAATCATTATCCCCATTTTACAGACAGGGAAACTGACTTGCCCAACACCATAGCTAGGAATAGAACTGACATCTTAGGAGTCCCAGTTCAGCATACTAGCCACTACAACACAAGGCGCCCAGGTAACCTGAATATTCCTGAGAAGATTTTTCATGGGGGCTTTGGATACCTTCTGAATCAGAAAACCCACTTCTGCTTCAAAATATTTGAGCATTTTTTTCTCTTGTGGTAACTGAAGTGGTAACAATTTGTGACACTGTTAAGCATAACACTTTCTTATTATTAACAAACAAAAAGTTCCATCCATCATCCAGATCCACATACAAAGATAAAATTCATTAGAAATTAACAGTTTCACTTGACAGCTGGCTATCTCAATCTTTCCTAAAATATTTTCCCCCTATGGGTATAAAAAGAATAAGATGTGGCTACAATGCACGATGCACCCTTTAAGTCGCTACAAAATTCTGCCTCCAGGGTCAGGGAGGGACTGAAATAACAAGTGATAATGACAGATGGATAGATAATAGTAAAAGTATTTCTTTTGAAGCAAAGTCAAAAACCTTGTAGATATTAATGCAAACTGTACATAATGTAAATGTCATGGTTTCTGATGTTCTCTTCTATGGGACAGCTGCTCTCTAACTGATCACTCATAACCTGTACATTTACAGAGTCACATTTCAACCAGTGTGAAGTGAGCATGCTGATTGAGATTGAACAACAGCACAAACCAGGGCTCAGAGCTACCAGCATGTGCAATTTGTTCTGACATAAGACAGAACTTTAGGACAAGGAGCAACACCCCCCCAGACCACAAACATCTTCCTCAAAAACTCACCTGTGCATATTTTTAAAAAGTCAGCCAATGGTGGTACTCTTCCTACAGCACCCTTCTCCATGGGATCTCAAAGCACTTCACCTACATTAATTCCCCCACTGCCCCTGTGGAGCAGAGAAGTATTATCTCCACTCTACAGGAGCACAGAAAGATTAAGGGCCTCATCTTGTGCTGTTGAATACACTGGCAAAACTACCATTGCTTTCCTTAATGCAGGGTCAGGACCTAAATGACTTACCCAAGGTCACACAGCAAGACTGAGGCAGAGATGGGAACAGAACTGAGATCTCCTGCCCCTCCTTGCTGTACTGTTACTACTAAGCCTTCCCTCCCTCTACGGCTTGAGCCAAAGCCCACTGGACTTCAAAGCAGTGATGGGAGGTGTGTGAAACAAGCTTGTTGCTTTAGTGATTTCCAGACCAGACTTGGCTTAATTTACAAGGAAAACGCTGGTCCTTCCAGCTTCCTGAGCTCTGAAAACCAAGCAGGGTTCTTTCTGGTTCCTGCATAATCACCAGTAATAAAGAGTCCGCAGGCCAAATTCTGCCCTTGTTGGTTGCTGTGCAACCCCATTGTTTCCAACGTCTGCAGTCAGTTGCTCCTGGGCAACACTAATTGGTGCAGGTCCTCCAAGCCACACAGGGCCCAAGGATAAGAAAATAAACTGAAGTGTGCTTACCATCCTACAAGACTTTACTAAACATATATAGATGACAGTGAGCAATTAACACCTGTAAATGAACCAGAGGCAAAGAAAAACATTCCCAAGACTAATCCTGATGTGATAAAGTATACTAATTCTTTCCAATAAATCTTACACCTAGGAAAGGCCATTCAAGGGAGATCTGTTACAGGGAAAACAAGGAAAAGTAATGGAAAAATAAAGTGGAAGAAATAAAGAATTTCTCTGCATAGGGCTACAAGGCATAAAATACTAATGATCTTTCTAAGGTGTTAATTCTCTATCAGGATCAGTTAGCCAATGGGACACTGGGGTCTGTGGGTGCAGATCCCTACATAGGATTGGGACCTAAATAAGTAATGAATGCTTCAAACTGGTTTCAAAAGAAAAAGAATTTGACCACCACAAAAGGCTTCTTGACATACTTTTATATACGATGAAGACCCATGCCTCAAGCAAACACAATGGAGTAGATTCAGCATTGGCTTACACCAGTTCTACAGTGATGTAACCCTGATGAAGTCGACACAGCACTGAATCAAGCCAGTGAACTGGGTAATATTCTGTTACAACCAAGCACATTTTACATCCTCTGAAATTTTATAGAGAAACCATAGAAAACGTAGAAACATAGGGCTGGATGGGACCAAGCTGATGAGAGGTCATCAAGCCCAGCCCCTTGCATTGAGGCAGGACCAAGTAAACCTAGGGAACTCCTGACAGTTGTTTGTCTAACCAGTTCTTAAAAACCTCTAACAATGGGGATTCCACAACCTCCCTTGGAAGCCTGTTCTAGAGCTTTAACTACCCTTAGAGTTAGAAAGTTTTTCCTAATGTCTAATCTAAATCTCCCTTGCTGCAGATTAAGCCCATTACTTCTTGTCCTACCTTCACTGGACAAGGAGAACAAGTGATCACTACTCTCTTTATAACAACCCCTAACATATTTGAAGACTTATCAGGTTCTTCCCCTCTCCTCACTCAGTCTTCTTCTCTCAAGACTAAACATGCCCAGAGTTCTGAACCTTTTCTCATAGGTCAGCTTTTCTAAACCTTTTTTTTTCATTTTTGTTGCTCTCCACTGGACTCTCTCTAATTTGCCCACACCTCTCCTAAAGTGTGGCACTCAGAACTGGGCACAGTCCTCCAGCTGAGGTTTCACCAGTGCTGAGGAGCAAAACAATGACCTCCTATGCCTGACATACGACACTCTTGTTAATACATCCTAGAATGATACAAGCTTTTTTCACAACTGCATCATGTTGTTGACCACATTCCGTTTGCAATCCACTGTCACTCCCAGATCTTTTTCAACAGCACTACCACCTACCCAGTTATTCCCTATTTTCTAATTGAGCATTTAATTTTTCCTTCCAAAGCAAAGTACTTTGCACTTGTCTTTATTGAATTTCATCTGATTGATTTCAGAGTGAGTCTCCTATTTGTCAGGGTCATTTTAAATTCTAATCCTGACCTCCAAAGTGCTTGTCATTCCTCCTAGCTTGGTGACATCCACAAATTTTATCAGTTTACTCTCCACCCCATTATCCAATGTGGCTTTTAACTCTTTGAAATATTGAATGACTTTCATAGGTGTCATTCATTTTAATAGTTAAGCTGCAGGCATCAGTTAAACAAAATCACAGCTCACGTGATCATGACTCAGAATCACTCTCCTTTTTATAAATTGATAAGTAATCCTGATTTGTGAGAGTATTGACAGAATTGCAGAATAAATTTTGAACATTTTCCCCCTCTTTAGCTATAGTGTTCCTTCCTTTCCCATTTCTGTTGTGGGCAGGCAAAATAATGACTCTGCTTTAAAAAAAAAAGAAGTCCTGAAAGTTATTTGTTATTTAAGGAGATCAAAGACACAAATCTGATATTAAAAAAAAAAAGAAAAAGTCTCTGGGGTTGGGGAAGCAGGGAGTCTGGACTAATTTGAGAATGATAGTCTTTGAATAGATTTATTTATTATGTCTATTGCATTTTTCCATCCTTTCTTCAGATCATTTATCTTTGTTGGAACCTTTCAGTGCTGGCATAGACCTCACAAGCTGTATCTTTTCTTTGATAAACTAAAAAAAATAAATAAATAGATGCAATACAGCTCAGACGTGATTGGAACCATTCCCAGGATATGTTTATTCTTGTCTGCATGACGGATTGAATGAGATTTTTCTTTTTAAACAGGTGAATGCAATTAGGCTGAAGTGCATGTATACAGTACCCATAGATGGTAACCTCTGAATAAATCCTACCATATTTAAAAAATGCGCACATTAAACCCGGCTGTGTGTCAACCTAAAAGGTTGTTTCTCAGAATCATGGGATGTTTTCTTACTTCATCTTTCTGAAGGTGTGTGCAGTGGTAAAGCAGCTTTCCTGGCTGTTGGCCCACCACACTGTTCCTGATTCTCCAGGGGTATGTCTGTCTTGTCAACAGCCACCGAATGCCACTTCAGGCATTCGGACCCCCTAGGATTGCTTCTTCCCTGAGGTAAAAACAACGAGAGTTCTGTAGCACTTTAAAGACTAACAAATTTAATTTCTGCAGGCATAAGCTTTTGTGGGCCACTCTGCCCAAGTGGGCTGCAGCCCACAAAAGCTTAAGCCTGCAGAAAATAAATGTGTTAGTCTTTAAAGTGCTACAGGACTCTCGTTGTTTCTGCTGTATACAGACTAATGCAGCTACCGCTCTGGAACTTTTCCCTGGGGTGAATCTTCTAACTGTGCCCTTCCTGATATGGTCATTGAGTTCAGAGCAATGTCCGATGTCTTAGGTTGAGGCTATTCTCCAAAAGAGGCCACACTCCCAAAGACAGTTGATTGCCATGACAGGCAGCCCCATTCCAGAGCTCAGCCTGGAACAGAAGGTTCCTGACTGACTGCCTAACTGAACTGTCCATAACGTGCACAAGTGCCAGCTGCTTGTAACCCTCTGAAGAGGATCAGTACCACTGAACAGAGCAGAGTTGCAGCAACTGTTAAATAAGAGTTTATTTGTTACGATACCATGAATTGTGTGAACACTCGACTGCTTTTCAGAATGTTGCGAAAGTGCCGCTTTCCAAAACACGCAGGGTAGGACAAGTCCCCCCACAGCTCCCTCCCTCATGATCAGAGGTGAGAACCCCCTTGCGTTCTCCATAGAGATCAAAATTATCAGAGATTTCTTGTCCCTGTTGCCTCACACCAACTAGCAGCTGGAAGATGAGGACAGTCTTAAAAAACACAAACCAATCCCCCGGACGACCAGAATTGACCCATCTCCCCTTTTGGGGCTGCACATGGAGTGACGGTATGTACTGGAGCTGAGGACGGAGAGGTCCAGGACAGGGAACAGAAGAGGAACTCAGGTGGGGGATTCATTTGCCCAAGTTCTCCTCTAACTCTCAACCTCAGAGTGACCTTTGGCCTTCTGCAGAAGACCGTCATTCTTCCTGAAGAGGTTGGTGGAATGCAGAGCCAGTAGCCATGGGCTTCCACCATCTGTGGAGCTTCAGCTCAGGGTCCTTTGTGCTGGATGCATGGTAATGTTGAAAACCTTTGTATTTCTGTAATTTGCAATTGGCCACACAGCTCTAAGATGAATAAAATTGCAGAGGTAACTGGTCTTGCTATATGGCATGGCTAATGGTTTAACAGTGCTTTTTATTCATATTATATTATCGATAACAATAATTTTGACTCCTTTATGTTACGATTGTACGCGGAAGTATTTGGTTACTACTGAAGAATGGCCACGAGTCTGTACAGACTACGCAACTTCTCCTCTCACTTACCAACACAATATCCCACAAGGTTGAGGTACTGCTCCTCCTTACAGCTAGTCCTGCACTTCCCACTCAAAAAGGTTGCATGGGGATGGCAAGTTATGCAATCAGAGTCTGAAGGGCCATTGCACGTCTTGCAGGATGGATGGCAGGCTGCATGGGAAAGCAATACTCATTGTTAGACAATCAGTACCTCAGCAAAACAAACTGTATATGTATTATATAGAGACAGTCATAGGGCCCAATTCTCCATTGCCCAGCACCTTGTGTCATCATTTACACCTGTGCAACGTAGGTGTAAACAGCTATCACAGGTGTAAGCGAGTAGCAAATTCTGATATGGAAGGACGTTACTCCCATCTCCTCTTTTGACTATACATGGCAGAAGCAGCGGGAAATTTAAGACCTTTGTGCTTGTCCTCTGCATAAATCAAGATGTAAATCCATATAAAATATACAGATCATCTCTCCCTCTCCCAGCATGTGCATATATAGTCGTACACGCAAACATAGGCACCATGAGAGACAAGGGAGAGATAAAGGATACATATGGCATGGTATAAAAGCTTTATTAGCATGAGTTTGGGATGGCCAAGTTACTCATGAGTGGGGAAGCCATGAGTGATTTATGAAGGTGTCCCCCAAACTCATGTCAATAAAACCTAAATACCATGCCACATCAACGTCTATCATGTATATGTCATATACTTAACAAACAAACTACTCCAGAGAGAGATTAAGAGTGTTCTAAAATATTTTACTGAGACAATGTTTTGCATCCTTCTATCTATAAAGCCAGGTATCTTATTACCGGGATTGCAACTGTGCAGATCTCTGAGGGAAATAAAAAATCCTGAAACTAACAATATGTGAAAACCTCTAAAAATTACCTTGAAAAAGCTTTCCTATGAATAGAAATGTGCAACTTCAGAAGTATATCATCATCTCACGACCTACCCAGACTAGAAACAATTTCTAGATCTCTATGGAAATCTAGGAACCTCCCATTTTCGTATGATATAAAGCTCCAACTTCTAGTCCTGAAAGGTCATCACCTATTTCTAACTCATCTTCCCAGTAATCCTGCACATTACTATTCTGTGTCTGGTAAAAATGGAATGAACCATTTTCACCACTGTAAAAATCTGGCAGACACAGGTTATATTAACATTATTGCTTGTGCCTGTTTAAAAGCTACAGAAGTTCTATGTGAGCAAGGTTTGAGATAAGGTAATTTTCCTGATAACAATGTTTTGCCACTTACACATTAATACCAGCCCAGGATCAGACACATTGCAATGCAACATACAGTCAGCCAGGAGCTACGATCTCCTACGTGGCAGTACAGAGCACTGAAATCAATGTAATTTTTGTAATCGCTTGCCCAAAAAACATATTCATGGAATATTTCTTGAGTAAAATCTAATAAATAGAACAGGGGACCTCACAGGAACTTCATTTCTCCAATTTGGAGGCCTCCTACCCAAAAGCATCTGTTCATGAAAGAAATGTAACAATATTTTGAAAATGTCTAGCCTAGTACACGTTTATGGACAATGGCTGAAATATGACGAAATGCACTGATGACCTTTATAAAATGTCTGAAGGACATATCACATTTCAAACCTTTCCCCTCTACCTTCCTGGGCTCAGCAGCAAATAATGAAAGGTTGCACCAAAGGCTCCGATTCTAGCTCAATGGGTACATAGGAATTCATTGTGCCATTTAATCACATGGTGGCTGATTCCGGTCATCTGATTATATTGGATTAAATGGCTTGGATGAACTTGGATTGCAAACTGGTTGGCTGAAAAGGTTTACCACAGCTGATGTGCACATTAGAAATACAATGCCTTTCCCTAGTTCAGTAACTACATCCACATTGAACATGAGTTTTCTCATGCAACTACACAATTTCTTCCTCATAAACCCAGTGCTGTAGTAAACTATGGATTAAAAATAATAATCTAATTCACATTGACCAAAAATTTCCAAGGTTTTTGGACCATTGAGCATAAACCATTCAAAGGTTCTTAAAAAAATTTATCTGCATGTTGCCACACTCGTTTTCCATTAATAAAATAGAAGGCAATTCTTTGCTGTACAGCTAGATAATGCCCTTGATCCATACACACAAATTAAATGGGGACTTTGCTGAAGACTGAGGTTAGCATATTCCATATGTCCCTAAGATTGCTAATGAATAAATTCTATAAAACAAGAGATCTGTTTCTTCATCTCAAACACAAAATTATTTGTTTTGAGAGGTAGAAAACTATTTCCCCCTACACAATGCTTGGACCCAGAACATTTGATGGTTTTCTTAAAGACATTTGGAGCATTCTTTGTAAGTAGAAAACAGGTGGCTTTGAACCCTGATGCCCGGAAAGAAAGATAACGCCATCAGTCCATTGCTTCCTTCCCCAGCACAGTCCAATTTTGTATTCATCTCCAGATTTAAGTCTGTTGGAGGTAACATTTGCACACCTGCCTGAGTCCAATTCTGCCCTCATTCTCACATGTGCAACTCCCATTGAAGTCAATGAGCCAAATACAGCTCTGGCACAAAGCCACTTAAATTAAGGGAGTTGCGCCCAGTTATTCCAGTGCCAAATTTAGCCCTTAGAGTGGCACCCACATATCTGAGAGTGTCACTGGACAACCTAGCTTTGCTCCTTCACTCTACTGTTTCTGTTATGCCTTTAAATAATTGTAAACTCTTCAGAGCAGAAAGTAATGCCACAATCTTGCATGCTCTATCCACTGGACAATACTGCCTTAGTAAAACCAACCCTTTTCAATGCAGCGTCCTGCTTAAGCACTACACAGTATGTTAAAGAACTCTCCCTGCATGGTATGCTGGTTGAAAACACCATCTGAGCCTACCGCAATAAAATGCAGTATATTTTCACTCTAATCCATTAGTGCGGAGCAGGTTATAATTTCTTATTTAACACATATGTGTGCGTGTACCTCTCTCTGGTAAAATATTTCATTTGCTGAAGCTGGACCATATGCTGCTCTCCTGAAATGACTAAATAACCTCCCATAACCTGACAGCATGTCTAATTGCACTGAAATGTTCAGGCAGTAAGAGGCAGCAGTGTATACACAGAGTGTAGGTCTCTGTGCTACATACTCACAGTGGCAAAGAGCCCTCTGTCTGTACAGCCCCTCCGGGCACTCGGATAAGCACTGGCCGTCCAGTAGGACTTGGGGGGAAGCGCAGGCTGTGCAGTTGTGGGGCATTCTCCCCGTGCAGACGGAGCATGAGGAGTGGCACTCTGCAGGAAAAGAAAAGAAAACGAAGAGGAAGACAAATTGGTTTCCAGCCTCTGTTTGCTGTTGCTGTCCTGGACTGAGATGATTTCATTCACCAGTTAGTTTGCCTTTTCCCCTAAGGCAAGAAGACATGCACTCGACAGGCTTCTCTGCCAGTGAAAGGCAGCAATGTAGGTAAATGTACAATGTAGGTAAATTAAATTCCTTGGTTTCAAGGAATATTTATATAAAGAGTAACCACATTTAACATGCCTCTCCTCCACAAAGACCACACTTGCCTTCTCAGAACAGAAGGCTTTGGTGCATATGGCTGTACAATCCCTTCCCCCAGGCTTCTGCCCTTCTACAGGAGGAGCACATCGTGAGATCATCCTTCGCTCTCGCTCCACACACCAGGGTGTGTCTGTCTTCCACTTCACTCCATTCTCTGCCCATTGCACCAGCACCATTCTTTGGCAGAAGCAACAGCTCTCTTGGGGGCTAGTCACTTGACTTTTCAGCTACTGAGGTAAATCAGCCCTGATTAACAGGACTGTCCAGCCTGAAATAAGCGTGGGAGAGGAAGTTGAAATAAATCTCTGCAAAGTGCGCAATCGATGCCCCGAACAAGGCCAAATGCAGCTCTGCTTATTATTGTCCATCTGTATTACAGCAGTGACTGCAGGACTACAGTCGAGATCAGAATCCCATTGTTTTAAGCCTTGTGGAACACAAAGTCAGAGACAGCCCCTGCCTGCCCCGAAGCCCTTACAGTCTAAACAGACAAGACGGACAAAGGATGGGAGGGGAAATAGGCAACAGGAAGTGAAGGAACTTGTCCAAGGTCACTCAGTGGGGCAGTAGCAGAGCTACGAGCAGAACCCAGGGATTCTGACTGCTTTCCACTGAACCACACAGCCTCTGGTGCAGCTACTTCCACTGAAATCAACAGAATTACACACCAGGGATGAATTTGGCCCAATGTTGTCAAGGGAATTTCAAGATTACGTAGAAGAACGTTTCTTGAGAATGATACTTGAGAAATCCAAAACTGTCTGGACAGAACTTTCAAGCCCAACCTTTCAAACAGTAAATGTAAAATTTGCCCATCTGTAGGCATCATACATGTCAGTTGCAGGGTTTGCATTTCTGGAAGGATGAATACACAACATCCATAAAGCTACTTTTAGAACCAAGCCCCGGTTAGAGCTGGGGCACCCGGCTCTAGCAAGCCTGGAAGCCCTATAAGACCCTGGCAGCCCTCCTCATGGCAAGTTCATGGAACACAAGATGCTTCTGTGAAACATGTCAGGTTCTACAAATCGGCATCTTCCAATGAAATCGTTCCTTAGAAGCGTTCCGACCCGCTCGGTGTCAGATCCTTAGCCAGTGTAAACTGCCATAGCGCCACTGGCTTAAATGGAGCAATGACAATTTGCACCAGCTGAGCACCCATCTCTAGAAATTTAAGAATCAAGAAAAACAAGCTGAAGTTATCCTTCTCCACACACTTAACTATAATCGTGGTGAAAACAATGACTGGAATTTTCCTTGCAGAAAAACTAAGAATGCCATTCTTCCAGCCGGTGTTTTCAAGAGTGATTGAACTATGTATTCGAAACTGGCACAGAAAACATTTAGGACACTTAGGACAATCAAGAGACATTTTCTTCTCTTGCTTGCCTCTCGGTCACTTAAATCTATATACATGCAAGATCCTTTTGGTTGGAGCCTGTTCAGCCGAGTGTGAGATGGATACAAACACGACACTGGCGCCTTTGAGAGGCAAAGCAGAGCACTATGCTTGCTACAGCCTGTATGGCTGATTGTTTTGCAAAGCGATCTTGTGTTAACAATGCATTTTTCTCTTTTAAGCACCTCTAAGGCAAGAAATGAACCTCCAGTACATTTCTGTGAAACTAATATACCAGATGAGTTGTATGTTACAGTCACTGCCAGCAAACGGAGTGCGGGGGGAGAGGGAAGCAGGGGAGAAAGCACTCCAATTAGCAGAATATATTGTACAGTTGTAGCGTACCCAGCTAATGAGAATGCTCATTCTGTGTGGGGGCTCCTGGGACTCTTTCTGCAGAGCCGTCATTTGTAAAAGTACCATTTCACTTCAGACCTTGGTTGTCTTCACTGGAGCTGGAGAAATCATTGCCGGCTCAGGCAGACATATCTGCACTAATTCTGATTGAACGAGCGCTCTAAAGCTAGCAGCACAGGCCTGGCCAGTGGACAGGCTAGCTGTCCTGAGTACGCAGCTAGGGTTTCAGAAGGGATTGGAGTCGAATGGCTAGTCCACCCCACTGCTTGCATTGCTAAGGCCATGCTACCGTTTTAGCACGAGCTAGTGCAAGAATGCCTACCTGGAAATTGCACCTCCAGTTCCAGTGCACCCTTATCCTTGGTTTGAGGGTGAGCTGACCTGGTTCTGGTATCCACAGAAACCTCCTAACCTGCCCTGCCTTGTGAAAAGTTTCTGCAACAAACTTTGCCAGACGTGCGCACTCGCACGCAGAGCCGTCTCGAGCTTTACACAGCCATCGGTTCTACCAGCTGGCTGTGACACATGGGCCAGCATTCTCAGTTTGGATTCGGCTAACCCAGTGCAACTTAGAAGGATTTCCTCTCAGCATGGTGGAGTATTCCAACGGTTTCAGTTCAGCCTGTCCTCCTAACCCTATCCCACAATGCAAGGGGCTTCTTATTTGGAATCAACCTGAAGTTGATCACAGTGCTGCGCATTATAGGATTGGTCCTTTACCCAGAATGCATTGGGATAGCCATGACAGAAAGGTGTGCTGTGTGCCAATTTGCAAAAACAGTTCTTTAAAAAAGCAGCACTCCTGTTAAACTGCTTCAGGGACAAGCAACCCAACCAGCCATCTTCCGCAACAGTTTCCACACTTGGGGCTTGCTCCTGCTCCAGTTCAAGTCACTGTTGAAACTCCTGCCATTGCGTTCAGTGGTGCGGGAAGACCAATACAGACCTTCCCCAGGAGCCATAAAGCCGTAACTGAACCTGCTAGAGGCTTACATCTTTTTAAACGATATTTTCTCTCAGAAACACCAGCGTTCAGGACAAACATCAGCGGAGCACATTTAGATTGTGAAACACGACACGTTGCAGGACCTGCACATAAGCTGAAAGCAGGTTAGTATCGTTTGGCCGGCTCTCTTCCTCACCTCTACACACTCCAGTGTTCTCGAGGTAGAAGGAAGCTTTGCACTGAGAAAGGCAGATGCCGTACAGTGTTCCCTCAAGGTCCTGTCCAGTCTGCAGTACCTCTTCTGGATTCCTGCACTGGGTGCAGTGAGAGTTTTCCGGGCCCACACAGGTGCGGCAAGATGGATGGCAACCTGTACGCAGAGCAATGGAATATGAAGTCACGGCTCAAGGGACAGCATCCTTAAGCCAACAGAAGCTGGATAACCTCCATGCAAACAATAATAACCTGTCATATAAATGAGAGATGGTGGGGAAAATAGATACAGCATCTTGTTCGGCCACCTCAGAGTGTGAATTCTTTAAAGCATTCAGCATGGATGGGTTTCTGCAGAGCATTCAAGCGCCAGTCAAACTCTGCTCCCCCTGAAGTTAATGGGAGATTTATCACCCATTTAGGTGGAGCAGAGCAAGGCAAATACATCTGAAAAGCCCACTGTATCATTTTAAATGAGTTAACTAATGGGGCTTCCGCAGCCTCCTTTGGGAGACTATTCTACAATCCAATGGGATGCTTTGTTTTCTGTAATGAAATGCTGATAACAGCAATGACGTGACATCTTTTCCCAATTAAAAAATAAAATAAAATATTTTAAAAAATTCTAAAGGAGAGAACACTGCAGGTTAGTGTTTTAGGTGACTCCATTTTCCTTTTACCTGTAGAGCTGCATAAACCAACATTGTGTCACTGGGGAAGCCAGGGGGGATAGGGGTGGGAAGGGAAGGAGGAGAGGGGAAAACAATGGTTTTGAAGGGCTTATGAGAAGTGTAAAATGTGTCCCCCGAACATTCTTATTTTCCTTCGCAGCCCAGGGGAAATTACCTTTTGTCTTAGCAAACCCACTGAGCTTCAGTGTGAAACAGTATGCACATTTAACTGTCTTCAGAAAAATACAGGAAATTATGTAATGTGGGTCTATTGAGACAAGATGGGAGGGGAAGGAAATCTCCAGAGGGAGCAAATTCTGGGGGGGAAAAAAATCACAAGATATTTGAGATAATTTGTGTTTGTGTTAGGGGGAGAGGGGAAATATGAAGCAAAAAGTGGGAATTTCACACACCTTATCTTACTTCAGTGTAAGGTAATGGGCTAGAACCTCAGCTGCTGTAAATCGGCACAGATCCACTGAAGCCAATGGAGCTTCGCTCATCTCCACTGACTGAGGATCTGGTTCAAAATACATGGTTTACCTTTGCAGACATTGTGATCGTGATAAAAGCCCTCTCCACAGGCCGGCAAACACTGGCCCTGATGCAATCCCAGAGAAAGGGAACAGGAAGTGCACTGAGTGACCAATGGTCCGGTGCAACTGGCACAAGTGTCATGACAAGCTGGTGGAGAAACACAGAGCGTATAACTGGAATAGAATATTTAGATGGCTTCTAGTCAGGATGCTACTGTATCACGCAGCCAACCAAGACATCTCTCACTCTGCGCCCATCCACAGTATTCCACCATACGTTAACAAGAGAGAGGATAATAAAGAACAAAATAATTCCCTCTTACATTGTGCTTTTCATTCATAGATCTCAAAACGCTTTGCAAAGGAGATCATTTAAAATAATCCACAACCACTTAACTGAGCAACTTAAAAACTCAAATCCCCCGTCTCCTGAAACAACTCCCTCCCCATTTGCAAAGGAAGATGAACTACAGAACGTGCCCTGAAGGTCACCACAGAGGTCACGCAACAAATGCCAAGCAGAAATGCCTCTTACCTCTGCATCTCCCAGTGCTGTCTGTGTAATATCCAGCAGGGCATTCTGAAATGCATTTCCCACGGTGTAACACCTTATCTGAAGCACAGGTTAAACATCTGGGTTGGTCTGAATAACATGTTTCACAGGACTGGTCACAAGCTGTCAAAAAGGACAGCCATCAATGAAATGCTATTGTTATGAACGGAAGAGCAGAGTTGCCAATCTGATTGTGTGTACAAAATACGGCACAATATAGCCAGGCCCCGCTCCTTCCTTTTTACAGAGACACGTGCAAATGTTACAGTGAATCAAAACCTTCCTCTCCCCTTTCACTGCATGCCTAGTAATATTAATGAAGTTATGTGTATGAATGAAGACAGAACAAATCCCTGATTGCCCTAAAGAACAAGAGGGATTCAGAGTGATATCGCAGTAGAAACAGAAGCAGCTGGTCTACACTAGTGCTCTCACATTACTGCTATCACCAGTGGAGCTGCACCAATGTTACAACAACGGTGGAGAGCTGTCAGGAAACAGTGAATCATGGCCTCTGCAGACTTCGCAAATCCTAAGGGTCTCCTCTTCTCAGGAACAGCGGATTTGGAAAAAATAGGCTTATGTCCCATCTGCCCCCGCCCGGATAAATTGTTAACGAAGTCCACAATTTTCATTTTCCACCAGAAAGAGACTTGAGCATTAGCACTCATAGAGATGAATGTAAGCAGGAGAGATCACAGCTCTCTTTCACATTCTCTGAATGCTGCAGACATCAATTTGCATTCAGTTCATGTTCGGAAGGTTTTCTTCACAACTGTAAATGTTGCTAAGGACATTTGCAGAGGTGTAATTACATAGATAACACACAAGCAGAAGTAATTAAAAGTGATGGAGAGGCACTCGTACAAACATACCATAAGCTTGTGATTTGGGAGTCTGGAATATGGACCAAGACTTGGCTGCGGTCCCTGATAGTTCCTGTTCATAAAAATTGAGACCCAGCTGTTTGTGGGAATTAGTGCACAATGTCGTAAACACACCCTAGCAAAATACTGCCGAGCCTCATCCTGAAGAAAATTGTGCCCAAGTTAGAGAATTTCTGGCTGAAGAACAAGCTGGATTTAGACCCAAAAGAGGTACAAAGGAACAAATATTCGATCTGCATGGGCTATGCAAGCAAGTGCTAGAGAATGGCAGGAAGGTGGTCCATGGATTTTGCTAAGGCAGATGGCCCAAACCTCTCCGGGCAATCCTGCAGCTGTTCAGAGCTGGTGAATATGTAATAAGTCCGATACAAAATCTCTATGGAAGTGCAATGGCTTCGGTGTTTGTGGAGCCTGAGCAAAGCTTTTGGTATGACCTGAAGATAGGAGTCAGGCAAAGCTGCCTGCTATTATCAACCCTCTTCAACTGTTATCTTGAAGAAATCGTGAGGAGAGCCATTGATGGACACCTACAGGAGAGTTTACACATAGGAAAAAAGTGAGTCATCTCTGTTTTGCTGATGATATTGACCTGACTGAATGGTTGCAAGAAGAGATGCTAAAATTTCTAGAAAGGGCAGTGAGGGAAGCAGAGAAGTTAGATATAAAGATGTCACATGGAAAGACAAAAGACAATGGTGACATCTAACCCTGTTGAAACGGCAACGAGATTCCTACCCAAATCTGAGGAGGCAGCGGAGTGTGTTGAGCACTTCAAAGACCTGGGTATTGAGACTACAAGGGATGCTAAACACTTAGAGACAAGACATAGAATGGGATTCATAACTGCTGCTCAGGCCTACAGACAGGAATTTCGGACCCCAAGGCAGAACAGTCCTGCCCCACTCATTCCACCCAAGCCCCGCCCCTCCTGCCCTAGGCCCCGCCCCTCCCCATTCAGCCCATCACTCGGTCCCCCTCCTCTCTTCCACACTCCCCGTTCCCCCAGGCAGTGAGTGACAGCTGTAGAGTCCAAGCTGGGGGGGACGTGTTGAACAGTGTTGGGGGTGAGGGACGCACGCGGCGAGTGATAGCGGGGGAGGCTAACTGGGAGGGGGGACATGTCTGCGGGGAGGCCAAGTGGGGAAAAGAGGTGTGGAAGAGAGGAAGTGGGCCAAGCAAGGAAATGGGCTGGTGGGAAGGGATGCGGTGGTGAGGTGGGCAGCCCTGGGGCAGAGCGGGCGTGGACTATGGGTGGAGGCAATGGGCGGAAGAGGTGGGATGGGAAGCTAGCCTCCCCGAGGGGAAGCTTTCACCCCACCACCTAAGGCCCAGGCCCCTTTTAAAATTGCCGGGCCCTTGGGGAATTGCCTCCTTTGCACGCCCCCGTCGATGGGCCTGCTGCTGCTCTAGTGACATGCAGTCATATTTGGAGAAGCAAAGGCATTACCATGAAGTATAAAATGAAATTGCTGCAGTCTCTTGTCTTCAGGATCTTACTAAGTGGGTGTGAGACACCGTCGCTAAGAAAACAGACACTAAAGCGGCTTTCTGCCTTAGAACTGAAATACTGCAGATGACTGTTGCGCATTACCTCACGCGTAATCACCTGAATTTACAGCACAACCAGAGTGATATCTGAAATCATCAAGACAATCAGAGGAGGAAAATTTGAGTTTGTGGGACATGTGGCTTGGACGAGCAGAGGAAGATCACTGGAGCAAGCTTTGCAGGGGTTGGTTTCAAATGCCAAGGGCAGGGGGGATGGCCACAGCGAGTGTGGTTCGACGATGCAGCTGATTGGATGAGAGGCAAGGTGGCGTGCTTCTTAAGGCTGTGAGAAGACCATGAAGCGTAGAGGAAGACTGCTGGCCAATGACTCCTGCATGTTGTGTTTCTACAGTCCATTGTGATGTGACTCTGCGGTGCTTTTGCGCTGAGAATGATGATGAACTACATGG
The DNA here is from genome assembly GCA_007922155.1 of Mesoclemmys tuberculata. Lineage (NCBI taxonomy): Eukaryota > Metazoa > Chordata > Testudines > Chelidae > Mesoclemmys > Mesoclemmys tuberculata. The sequence goes on along the minus strand of ML675617.1, from coordinate 18,654,461 downwards.
TTGCAGAGCAAGGCCCTAACATGCATGAGTTTGCACTGGTTCACCTTACTCTGGTGAGCTACTGGGTTAGCTGCGGCAGCACACCTACTTTCAGGGCTCCTACAGTGCAACAAATAGTGCAAGCGCACCAGTGCCAGTTGCCTTCAGGCAGATGCAGCGCCAGAAACTTTTAGGATGGGCAGATTATCCCACATCTACTTACTGCAGGTTTGTTTGCACCTCCCCTGAAGCAGCTGGTAGAAGCCACTGTCAGAGACAGGACAGTGCACTAGATGGACCTGGGCTCTGATCCAGCCTGGCAACTCCCATGTTTTTCCTCATTATCTGCCCAGCTCTACCAGTCTCTAAAGATTTATATTCTTTTCCTCCCTTTCCTTCTCTTTCCCTCTGTCCTTCCAAAAAACAACCCCATGTCGCATGTGTGCCGCAGGCATAGTTTAGTCACTGATCTGTGGATTATTGCACAACTTCAAGCAAACTGCTGGCAAAGGTCGCCTCTCTTTCCACACTCGAGTAGATTTGTCAGGCCCTAAGGATCATCTCGTTTTTGCTTTCATGCCACTAAGTGAACAAAATAGCCTTAAACCTTTCAGCATCTGATCATTTTAAATGAGTTAGTAATCTTATAAACAAGTAGCAGCATTTCCCACCAAATAGTTATGGAATAGGTGTGTCTGGTTTCTCAGATATATATAAAATTATACGTGCTGGCTGGCTACAGGACATATTGATTCCTTTCCGTAATTCATGTCAGAGCAAAAGAGAAACAGGGATTTACCATTGCAGATTCCATTCTTCAGATAAAACCCATGACCACAGCTGGCCACACAGTGCCCGGCATTTAAAACGTGAGACCGATCTTTGCAGGTCAAGCAGTTGTTCTCAGCAGGCCCCCAGCATGTGGAGCAGGACTCATGACAAGCTAAAAGGAAAAGGATTAACGGGTTAATGAACAACCATATTGGCACTGAGTTTTTACAAATGAGTTCTGTAGCAATTCACCTATCTGCACTTTCATTCCTGAAACAACAGGCATTTTGTGCTTTTAAAAATCACTTGTGTGTTGAGTCTGGTATTTTTATCTGGGCTAGTCACGCTTTTTGGGAACTCAATTTACATCCCAATTTTGCATCTGCAAAATAACTTAAGTGTAAATGACAATAGTGTCATCAGTCAGGCACATAGAGGAGAAAATCTGATTATTGTAAAATATTTGCCTTTGCACAGCATGGATCAGGCTTTGGGCTTCCTTGTGCTAGGTGCTGTACAAACCAGATGTGGAAACAGATCCGTTCATGTGGATCTGACTGCAGAGGGGAGGGGGTAAGGAAGCAAATTGCATCTGCAAAAAAAAAAAAAAAAAAAAGACACGGTTCTGAAAATGATTTTTACTCCCCTCCAAAAACTCTGCATAGGGTGCTATGAGCTGCTGAACTTCACCCCCCGACTAATTCTGTCAGGACAGGGAAAGAATTATGCCATGGAATCATAGTTTGCTGGGAACTAGTAATTCATGGGGACAGGTGGAAACTGTCTCTTTGTGGCAGGTTCATACATAAAGTAGACATTGTGCACTGTGAATATTTTCCCTTATATGGCCAAAAGAAGAGAATGGAAATGCCCCTATTATATAGAGAAGGCTAATACCTCTATCTTTGGGCAAACTCTACACTGAGGCCAGCACCCAGTAATTGTTTGGATATTCCTGAAATGTATTATATACATACACCATTCAGCCAATGGATATGTCTCCTCTTGAACAGAAGAAAATATTAGTACGTGCACATGCATGAAAGGTTGCTCTAGTCCCCTGAAACATGCTAATTTTTTGCAAAGAAATGAATGACTGTATGGGGATAAATTTTCTCTTCTACATAGCTGTGAGACCCAATTCACTTTGAGACTATGAATTTAACTGAGAGGAAAATCTGGCCCACTTTGGTTAGCCTTTGTGGTATTTGTGTGGCTGATGCATGTTAAATCATGCGCCACCCGTACTCACTCAACCTCTACAAATTAAAGCACTTTTAGAAATTAGGGGTTTTTTTCCTCCTGATTACTCCCAAATACATTCTAAAGATGTTCTCAACTTTATCGTTTCACAAGGCGTGTCTATGCTTGTACTCCCACCCTCAGTGAAAGCTGGGGTGAAAGAGAATCCTAGCAGTACAGGTCCTGAACATGCAGACATTCAGAAAGCCCACCTCTAAGAAAAACACAAGCGCATTTGCCTTTTGCACAGTAAGACACAATCCTCCAGTGTGGTTGTACAGGAGGTTCTGCCATGACTTTCCCATCCTCTCAGCAGCACTTGCATTCAGAAATTCAACCCGTGTATGAAAGCTATTTCTAACACAGAAGGAGCTGCAATCATGGCACCGAGACTGTATAACAGGCAGAAATCAGGAGGCAACAATAATAACTCACACGGGAATCATTTGAATCCGCACTTGGGAGCTTAAATTTCATTATCTAATGCACATTTATTTAAAGTAGGGAGAGGAGATAAAACAGGTTTGATTAAAAAAACCAAAAAACCAGACCCATCCTCCACAGTAATCTGCCCCATGAGAATGGGCTCCTTTCCAACAAAAGGGGGACATGCCTATCTTTGCAGGGCAAGTATGGATGGAGAGGAGCGGTATTGCAATTAGAGAGCAGGGTAGATGGCTGCCGCTGACTCTAAACACACACATTTATACAAAAATAAGCGGTCGCTTATTTCCCCACTTTGTTCCAAGTTTTTTAGTCCCTCTTTTACCTGCTTGAGTACATAGCATTCTGCCCTGTTGTTTTTGTTTTATTACCAAGATGGGGCTTCTATCTCGATACTCACATAACCTTCATCGCCGTAGTGGCTGAGCAACTCCCGACCATTAAGGGGTTTTATCCTCACAACATCCCTGTGAGGCAGGGCAGTGCTATTACCCCCGTTGAACGCGGGCACGGGGGAACTGAGGCACAGAGAGACTAAGTGACTTGCCCAAGGTCACACAGGAATTGGACCCACACTTCTGAGTCCAAGCCCAGTGCTCTGTTCAATAGACCATCCCTCCTCTGTCAACCCTTCCTGCTACCTGTGCTCTGCTCTCCACCCTTTCCCCTCTTCCCTTACAAGGTGCTGCTCTCTTCCTCATCGTCTCCTCTCTGGTTTTTCTTGCCTCACTCGTCCTTCCAGAACATTCTGGTCAGTCTGAGTCGCACAGTCTAAGCTGGAAGGCACCACTTACCATCGCACAAGCCATGGAATTTCCCTCAATAATTCCTGCGGTGACAGAGATTCCTCCAGTTCACACGTGAGCGCTATCCAGCCCATAAATTTGGGATTGGATTAGAGCCGACGCCCTGGCAGCTCAATTTAAAGATTGCAAATGACAATAAATTTACCACTTCCCTTGGCAAGCTGTGCCAATGGTTAATTTTCCTCACTGATAGAAAGTTGCCTCTTATTTCCAGTTTCAATTTTTCTTCACCTTCCAGCCATTGGCTTTTGTTATGCTAAATTCAAGGGCAGCGGTTCCCAAACTGCGGGTTGTGACCCCAAATGGGGTCGCGCCATCAGCAGATGGGGACACAGCAATCCTAGTATGGGGAGGACGCCATACTGCTCCATCCAGCGTGACTTTACATGTATGGTGCACGCAAGATCACACAGTGCAAAGAGCAAAGTGGCATCCTCCATGCTGTCTGGGGTCCTGGCAGGAAACACTTCATTAAAATGGGGTCGTGATGACAAAAGTTTGGGAACCCCTGTACAAGAGCCTCCTAAAATCAGATATATTCTTCCTTTGTAGGTACTTACAGGTTGTTGTCAAAGTCACCTCTCAACCTTCTCTTCAGAAAGTAAACGGATGGAGCTCCTTAATTTTCTGAACCTACAGCAGGTTTTCCAGACCGAATCATTCGTGTAGTACTTCTCTGAACACCCTCCATTTTTTCCACATCGTTTTTGAAGTGCCGACACCAGAACGGAACACAGTATTGCAGGAATGAACTCACCAGGGCCGTATGCGCAAGTTACATCATCTCCCTGACATTCCCATTTACACATTTGAGGACTGTAGAAGTCCTTTGTGCCACACTGGGATCACATTGGGAGCTCATGGTCAGCTGGTTGTATGACATGACCCCTACATCTGGCCAAAGTCACTGCTTTCAAAAACAAAGTTCCCCATCCTGTAAGCATGACCTGTGTTCTCTGTTTCTAAATGTGTGACCCTGCATTTGGCTCCCTTGAAGCATGGGTTGTTTGATGGAACCCAGATCAATCAGGGCAATTAAGATTACTTTGAAACAGTAACTGTTTTTCACCATCATGTATTAACCCCACCCCTATCTGCAAAGTGAAACTCGCTACAATCATTGGCGAGTTTCACTTTGCACACCCAGCATGAACACAGACAACCAAAAGAAAGGGACTGAAATAGGAAGGATATATTTCAGGCAGGGTGAGTTTAGGAGCAGGCAGGATGCAGCACACTTCACTGGAAACCAGGCAGATCTTAGCTCAGGCCAGACGGTGATGCAAACCAGCACTATTTGAAGGTTAGATCAGTTTGGTTAAGTATCCCCCCTTCTCCATCTCTCTCCAATTCCCAGTTTCCTCCCCTGCCTTTGGCAATGATCCTACAAAGCCAATGCAGGATCTCAGCAGCTCTGGATGCCTCTACTAAGGCAGATGTTGTCTCCACATTTTATCTCTCTCTGGGGTGTGATGATTTCTGAGTTATCTCTGATGTAACAAAGCTGGAGGGAGAGATGTGATGGTAACTAACAGCTCAGCAGAGGCTGCCAGACCTACTGAGAAGATGCAATGAACTTGTCAGGATAGCGCCAAGAGCGTGGAACCTTTTGGGGTCATGGCCATTGGAATCAGGGAAGAAAAGAGAAGTATTGAGACTCTCCAGAATAAGCCAGGGAGCTGCTTTTGGAGAAGGGAGAAAGGAAAGAACAGCGTGAAGAGTGTGAGGGAGGAGAAGAGGATGAGGACAAGGAGGGGCAGATTGGTGGGGGATGGAAGTGGAGAGGATGAGAAAAAGAATCAAAACATACAGATCTTTCTTAATAAGTAAGCAAACACTCAGAGGCTTCTCTGAATCTCCAGGCCTCTCAATTCATTTAAGCCAGGTTAGCACTGGCAGCGAAGCTAATTGCTCCAGCAGGGCTAATGAGGAACTTTCTTGGGTGGCAATGTTGAGCAAAATATTTGCCACGAAAGACAGTGGTTAGATGGCCTCATTTAATTGCACTGCTACAGCTGTTGGGTCTATCATGCACGCTGGTGCTAGACTCAGGCTCCACAAAAATGGTCTGCAGCAAAACCCACCTACTTCCACAGTCAAAGCAGCGAGCACCTGCACCGGCTATCAGCTTCAGGTCCCCAGTGAATATCAAACATGGCCTGATTTGTGCTCTTATGCAAACTTTTAGCTCTCATGCCCACAGTGACAGGCATCATTTACCTACATGCCCGAGGGTTGCTGTTTTAAAATTGCAACAGCCATTGATTTCCTCATGATAGCTTTGTTCTGTTGGTCTACACTAACTTAAGCGCTAAAGGAAAGTGCAGCAATAGAAACCACAGCTTCTGGGAAGCAGCCTCAGACTGCCTGGCTTTGCTCAGCTCAGCTCTTTCTTGAAATAATTGATTGGCGGCGTTGCTTGCAAGGCAGTGTGGAATGCAGAGCGTGCATGGGACCAAGGGACAGAGGGCATGTGCTATGGCATTAAAGAGGAATAAATGAGGACCCTACAGGGTTGGGCCAGAGGCCAAAGGGGCTTTCTGTGCATTTAATTGCCTGTTTCTCAGCTTAGTTTAAACATTTTGTTGCACAGAGAGCTGGTTCCAGCTAGAAGACAAACTATTCCATTTTCTCACTGATAATACAGGACACCATATCCTTCCACAGCATATAACTTCATTCTCTAAACAGACCCAGCTGATGTCGAGTGCACATAATCTCTATGAGTGCCCACCAATCACTTGCCAGCTGCTATAACACCCCTCTTCTCAGAAACCCCCAGAACATTATGGGAGAAAAGAAGGCTGGGTGTGGGGGTGAGTAAGATCTTGCTGCAGGGGGTTGGAGATGTCGTTGATTTTGACAGCAGGGATTATGCAAACAGGACTGTTTTCGGTGACTCCAAGAAGTCAGGGTTTAGTCTTGCTCGCTTGACCTTTTGTCTCTTATTGTCACAAGTGGTGATACAGATGTGTCAGTACGAAGGGACACAGTATGCCTGGCCCCACAGAGAGAGTGTCCAAGGACTCCATGGCTGTGTCTACATTGCAATTAAAAACCCGTGGCGGGTCCATGCCCGCCAACTCGGGCTTGCGGGGCTGTTTTGTTGTTGTGTAGACGTCTTGTTTCGGGCTGGGACACTCCCACCTTGCAGGATCCTTGCGCCCAGATGTCTCCTGTAATAGGGAGCTACCAGCAAGGCTAGACTAGCCCTGCTACTGAGCCCTCGTTAAGGGCAGACAGGAGCTTACATGGCCCTGAGTGAAGCACAGGTGAGAGACTACGAAGCAGTAAGGGCAGCTGTGCTCCATCAGGTAGGACTCTCAGCAGAGAAGTACCACCAAAGGTTCAGGGTGGCCCGCTGGACTGGGAGAGTGTGGCCCAAATGGACTGGGGTATCCATTGGCGGAGACCAGACACCCACATGATGGGGGAAATAATGGACATGCCAGTCTTAGAGCAATTTCTACATAGTCTGCTGGAAAACCTGCGGGTATGGGTCTGGCGGCATCAACCTAGCACGGTAGATGGAGGAGTGACGGAGGAGTACATTGAGCAGACTTCCCTCGAAGGGAGGGTCAGTCCCACAAGGAACATGATGGGGGAAAGAAACCCAGGGACCCAACACCTGGAAAGGGGCTGGAGAAGAGGAAGGAGGAGCCTCGGGGAGCGACCAGCAGGCCAGGCCAGGTCACCTGCTGGCAATGCGGACAAGTAGGGCATAGAAAGAGTGACTGTGGCTTTGCTGAGTTTTGAGGCTGGACTCATGCGGCGGAGTGGGAAAAGAGAGCAAGACTGGCTACCATCTCCCTGAAAGTGGGGAGGAAGACCCGGAGGGGACTGGTAGATAGCGCCTCCACTTGCTCGCTTGTGCAGAGGTGGCTGGTAAAGCCCCAAGGGGTGATCCCCAGGGCGATGATGACCCCACAATGTATCCATGTGGATAGCAGGCACTGCCCAGTAGACCAAGTGCTCCTGGAAGTACAGGGCAGGTTTGACTGGAAGCAAGTTGGGACAATCGAGGGATTGTCATACGCTGTAGTGCTGGGCACTGGCTGCGACTACTTCCCAACTGGGAAAGGGAAAAGGGGGCAGGGGCCTAGAAGAGAAAGGGGCGATACCAATAGTCTTCAGGGAAAGGGATGAGGTCCTCGTAGCCCTGACTCCCAGAGCCCAGATCGGAGGAAGGGCAACCCCAGGGCCTGGAGAAGGAGGAGAGCAACAGAGAGGACGCTGGACCCCAGGTCCCAGTGGAGCGACAGGAAGAATCAGAGAGCCCTAGACAACAGAACCAAGAGAAAGAGAGGGTTAAGGAGGAAGAAAAAAAGGGGACCGGTCAGTCCCAGTCCCTTGGGACAGGGAGCTGGGATAGGAGGACCGTATCCGGGGCGACTTCTGAGAGAGGTAGCCCAGGCTACATGTGAAATGCCCATGGTATCAGGGGTCCTAGCAGTCCTGGGAGAGGTAGAGATGGACACCAAAGGCCTTCCAATGGCTGAGGGAAGTAGGCAAGGGGGCAATCCCGGGTGTGTGACTGGTGTGACAACCTCTGGGCGGAGGTGGAGCTATGGGGGCGTGCGCCCCCCATGCAGTGTATCCACAGAAGTAATGCCGGGAGTCAACCCATGCCAGTGGAGGAGCCTCCCCTCTCAGACCCCACCAGCAGAGGGAGGAGGGGACGGGCAAGGTTAAACCTGCTGGTTCATAAGCGGGGAGGTGTGCAGCAGGGTGCTACCGGCACGGCTGGGCTAGCCCTGCTACTAAGCCCTCAATAAGGGTAGATGGGAGCCAGCTGAGCAAGCCAGCCTGGAAGGAAGGAATTAGGAACAGCCATAGAACCTGGAGAGCTATAAAAGCTCCCCGGAAGAGGATGCTGGAAAGAGGCAGGAGTAAATAGCCAGAGAGGGAGAGCTACAGCCAAAGAAGGCTGAACACCCTTTGACTAGAGGCTGAATCTGGAAGACCCCTGTGACTGGTCAGAACTGGCTATATAGAAGGTGGTGGACAACCCGTTATCAATAAAGCGCACGGTGGATCAAGAAGTCATTGTCTGGAAGTGGTTTTGGGGGGCGGCAGGCCTTGGCAGCAAGGGGTCCAGGCACAAACCGCTACATCTACCAGCAATGAAACCATCCCACAACCCGAGCTGAGTCAGCAGCCACGGGTGTCTAGTTGCTGTGTAGACACACACCAGAAATCTAACACCAGCCAAGGGACAGCCAGGATGACAAGATGGACAAGGTCAGTAGAGCTGGCAGTGTACAGAAGAGGGCACAGGTTGTATCTTCTCAAAAGGGGTAGCAATGGCTTAGTTCCCAAAGGCACTGTCTTCTCCTCGATGCTCCCATTGAGCCAATGAGCTTTCAACACCACTTTAAAACAGCCGGAGTCTTTTGAACCCCATAGGAGTGTTTGCCTCATCTCACGATAGTACTTACTCCTTCTACACACCTATTTTCATCAGCACAAGCGACAGCTAAGTGTAAACTGAGCATGCAGGTAATTGTGTTTGCTCACTTGCAAGTGCATAAACATAGGGTGGGTTAAAAGCTCAGCTGAAAATTTGGCCCTAGAAGTTAATTTTCCTTGGAACTGAAACTCTGTTACACTCCACAAGTGCACGTTGGTTTATACACAGCCAAGGCCAAAACCCAACTTACAACACTGCATCAGCCATGCTCCTTCACTACCAGATCCACAATTTAAACTTAAACAGGCTCAAAACCCAACAAGCCGTCATCCGAAACCCACAACCCCATCACACAAAGATTAGCTGTTTTCAACATCGCCATGAGGTGCAGAAGGTAAATATTAGTTTCTCCATTTTGCAGAGAGGAAACTAAGGAACAGAGATGTAGATCAGTTTTGAAGTGACTAGTGAGATCAGGTACCTCCATTTTTGGGTGTCCAACTGGAGATACCTTAAAGGAGTCTGATTTTTAGAAAGGGCTCAGCACCTACACTCAGAAAAGCAGGCCCCTTTCGGATATTTTCAGCTTGATGCTGAAAAATCAAGGCACTCAGAACCATTAGCCGCTGTAAGCCCAGGAGACTCGCTCACAGTCATACAGCAAACTTGGGGCAGAGCTATACACAGAACTCAGATCTCCTGACTTTCAGGCCTTTGTTCATACTACTAAACTAAACTTCCTTCTACAACTTAGCAAGTCACAAGTAGGTCAATATCAGCCTTATATCAACTGGCTTATAACATTATAGGCTTAAATAATATGCTTATTATATCAATGAGCTCATTGTGGTAAGAGTGGGCTACACAGGTGGTGAAAATCTTTTCCCTATTGATTTTTCAAGACTATATTATAAGCTCCAGAGAGTTTTCCCACAGTCTGTTATCCTCGGTTTTGTTTCTTTATATTTGAGGAATGAAAAGGGGGTTTCAGTTTGGTTGTTGACCCCTCCCACATGTTTACTTAATTCTTCATGGATGGCTGGGTCTTTTTCAAATCTTGGTTTCACTTCAAAGCTAAACCAGGAGCATTCCAGAGCTGTCAAGTGAAAGGGCTTGATTCACCTCTCTGTTACTCTAAGTTTATGAGTTCCAGTAACGTAAAACTGGTGTAGAAGGAGCTGAACCTGTCCACTGTTTTTAGGAGAAAAGAACTCTTGCAAAGTGCTGGCTTCCTTGAGGAAAAGAAACCCGGGTGTTTATAAAAGCATCCATGCTCTGCTGCTTTCTACATTAGTACCAGTCTGCCTGGAACCACTAGTAAATGCAGCATAACTGACATATTTCATTAAAGCCCCTAGGAGTAAAGCATAGTTCTTCCTATGCACCACTTTTTAACTCCTTTTTGGTTGGTCACAATTCAGCCTAAAAATTCATTTAAAAGTTTCTCTTCTCAAAAGGTTTCTCAGAAATCTCATCTGCATCACAGCAGGGGTGAAGATCACAAGCTGCTTTGTGATAAGCAAGAAATTAACGCCAACAGCGTCATAAAAGGAACACTTTGAATTGCCTGGGAAATAGGTGCCTGACTTTTGAAAGATACAAGATGTTTTCAAAATTTTGCACTGTATGTCTAAATGACTCCTCAACTCAACAGGTCATTGCAAGGTGGTGCTAGCTAACTACAGGAATTTTATTTAGCAATACTGAGACCTCTGTATTATAGACTCATAGACTTTAAGGTCAGAAAAGACCAATGTGATCATCTAGTCTGACCTCCTGCACAAAGCAGGCCACAGAACCTCATCCATAGATATACAGATGAGCTTCCATAACTAAGACAGTCTAAAGAACCATTTATAGAGAGTCTGAAGAGCCATTAATAAAAATGCAAGCACTTTGGTATGAGATAGGGTTTGTCTGTTACAACCAGGTTACATATTTCAATATTCTCATTCGGCTAGGTCAAAGTAGCAATGCCTGAGTTCTGTCTAGACTTTTCAGGGAGCATTAATCCTGAAAATGTGCATAATTAAGTTGGGAGGAAAAGAAAGAATGAGGGCATTGAAGATTGCAAGTCCTTCATCTGTTTTGCTTTTCAGGGCAGAGGTCATTCTTTTTTCACTCTCTTGACTTTTCTTCTCTCAGCCTTTTTCTTATTCATTTCTGTCTCATCTCAGCCCAGCAGACTCCATGTGTCACCCAGCTCTACCTCTGTCTCTCACTGATCCCATGAATATTAATCACGCAGTTAGTTATTTGAATAAGCCTCCTTACTGATTTTCAATTTCCCTTTTTCTTTAATGGCTTTATTGTTCTACAGAAAAACAAACCCCATTATTAGAGCAGGGGAAAAAACCCACCCCATCAAACCAATTCAGTCATATGTTCTTAATTTTAAATTAGATCTTGTTAAAAAAAAGTAACAAGTGATGAAGCAAGACTGGAGGATGGACTAGGTAATCTGTTCTCACAGGTCTTTTCCCTTTCTCGGGTCAGATTGCCTGCACCAATTTACAACAATTGAGGAACTGGTCCATTATATATAGTAGTCTGTTGACAAACTTACTGCAGACGTTAAGAAAACTGGCTGTTTGCTGAACATTTTAAGGGCACTTCGGACAACCTGACTGCATCCATAGAAAAACGAAGAGCATACAAAGAGAGGCTGGATAGAAATTAATTATGGACTGGGTCTGAAATTTGAGGCTTTCTCTTCAAGTTTTATTTTATGCAGAAAATGCAGCCAGGCAGAACTAAAGCAAATTGGTTTAATTCCCCTAAGGAAACAAGAACAAATTTTCACAGCGACTTTCTACTCCAGGCGTTCAAGAGTATGAATATGGATGGAATGCACAGCTAGTTCACTACAAACCGCTAATAAAATGAAACATTACCCTTTTTCTACTGCCTTTACAGTGCATGGCCATTGCCAATTAAAACACCAGGAGCAGGCAGAAAAGGAATGGTAAAAATAAAATAAAATAAAAGATTACTTAGTATTTGGATTGCAAATTCTTTTAGGCAGGGATTATCTTTTCATTATATGTTTGTACAGCACCTAGCACAATAGGGCCCTGTCATTTAATTGGGGCTTCTAGATGTTGATCCAACTCTATTACTTGAAGATAAGGTCATTCAAAACCTGAAATCTATCATTAACCCTTTGGGACAGAGTTACAGAAAAGCAATAGTCAAAAATCCAACTCCTGCTTTCGATCTTAATTCAGCAAAAGCACTTAAATGTGTGCTTGACTTTAAGCAAATGGGTATACCCACAGAAGTCATTAGGACTGCTCATGAGTTTGAAGTCAACATGTGCTCAAGTGCTTTGCTGAGCTGGTCCCAGAAAGAATTACAACCCCTCCAAAAAGCCAATATCATAGGGAGAAAAGTGCTAACTTCAGAGATCTGTCAGGCTAAAAAGGGCTGAATCACAGTTTGGACAAAGTACGAATATTTCAAAGGAATGAGGGAGACTCATAGAAACTATATTGTAGTTGAATAAACAGAAAGCTCTGACTTCCTTATTCTAATCCCAACCTTTAGGCCATGTCTACATGAGAGAGTTTACAGCGGCACAGCTGTACCAATGCAGCTACACCATTGTAAGATCTCTCATGTAGCCGATTTATGCCGACGGAAATAATTAAACCACCCCCAACAAGTGGCAGTAGCTATGTCTCAAAGAGACGCTTTCCTGTGGTCCACACTGGCACTTCTGTAGCTTATGTTGCACAAGGGGGTGTTTCTTCACACCCCTGAGCGACATGTTTTATACCCACAAAAGTGGTAGTGTAGACATAGCCTTAGGAATGTAACAATGCAAACATTGAGACACATTTCCCTGTTTTGTGGGATTTGTGATTAACAGTGTAATGTTCCTTAAGTATTACTTCTGAGAATGACTACCACAAGAGACGTTCGAGGAAGGAGATGTGTGAAAAGCAAGAAAATATCACCAAAGGGAAAAGGACATTTGTGTGTGACTCTCTCTGGCTCCCTACCATATCCCACATTGCTTTCTAATTCGCTCTAATAAACACCTCTACTGCTGCCTCTTGGGGAGGGCTGATTTCATTAGCCGTAGTTTAGCCTGCACTGAACACAAAGTATGCACCAATGAACTGGATTCCGGTAAATGGCTATGGATTTTAGGTCAATGGTAAAACATAGCAGTTCTCTCTCCCCCCAGGAGTAACCTTTCCATGGGAGAGACTTCTGAATCAAAATAGGACTGATTCAATCGACAGCGCTGAGAAGTAGGTGTTTCAGGAGCAGATGGTTCTTGGAAAACAAAATTGAAGTAGAATTTAAAAGGGTGCATTCTTCTCCCATTTCCCATCATCTTAACCCTGTGTGATGCTGTCACTGTGTGGCATTACGGCACCGACAACATTTGTCCCCATGCTGTCGATGGATCAGACTATGCACTGTCGTTTAGACATCTGCCTGGTTTTTTTAGCCTGGCAGCACTATTTGTAAGTTACCTGCACAGACGAGGTGACTCTGGAAGAATCCAGCCCCACACGATGTCACGCATTGCCCATACTTCATCAGCAGGGATCCCTGACACGAGGTACACTCAAACCCGTTGGTGCAGGTGGAGCACATTTCCTGGCAGGCTGCCCACACAAAGCAAAGAAGGGGAGAAAAGAGAGACAGCGTTACCCGTAAATGTCATTGCGCACTGATGCAGATCTATACGTGGTCAATCTGCGGGCTAAATGCAGGGAAGCATCCTTTTGCAGGAAAGCATTTGAGGCTTGATCTACATTTATCCTGGCGATTCAGCGACAGTCGACAGGAGTTATGTAAACTACACAGAAAACTTCTGTAACTCCCGTCAACTTCTGTGCTTCTCTTCTGCGCGCCATCACAGAACCACAGAATATTAGAGTTGGAAGGGACCTCAGGAGGTCTTCTAGTCCAACCCCCTGCTCAAAGCAGGACTAACCTCAGATAAATGATCCCAGCCAGAGCTTTGTCAGGCTGTACTTAAAAACTTCTAAAGATGAAGATTCCACCACTTCCTAGGTAACCCATTCCAGTGCTTCACCACCCTCCTAGGGAAAGACTTTTTCCTAATATCCAACCTAGACCTCCCTCACTGCAACTTGAGACCGTTGCTCCTTGTTCTATCCGCCACCATTGAGAACAGCCTAGCTCCATCCTCCCTGGAACCCCCTTTCAGGTAGTTAAAGGCTGCTATCAAATCCCCCCTCATTCTTCTCTTTTGCAGACTAAACAAGCCTAGTTCCCTCAGTCTCTCCTCATAAATCTTGTGCTCCAGCCCCCTAATCATTTTTGTTGCCCTCTGCTGGAGTCTCTCCAACTTGACCACATCCTTTTTGTAGTGGGGGGGTCCAAAACTGGACACAATACTCCAAATGCGGCCTCACCAACGCCGAATAGAGGGGAATAATCACTTCCCTTGATCTGCTGGCAATGCTCCTACTAATGCAGGCAAATATATTATTAGCCCTCTTGGCAAGCAGGGCACACTGCTGACTCATATCCAGCTTCTTATCCACTCTAACCCCCAGGTCCTTTTCTGCAGAACTGCCACCTAGCCTGTTGGTCCCCAGTCTGTAGCTGTGCATGGGATTCTTCCATCCTAAGTGAAGGACTCTGCACTTGTCCTTGTTGAACCTCAACAGATTTCTTTTGGCCCAATCCTCCAATTTGTCTAGGTCACTCTGTATCCTATCCCTACCTTCCAGGGTATCTACCGCCTCCCCTAGCTTAGTGTCATCTGCAAATGTGCTGACGGTGCAATCTACCCCATCGTCCAGATCATTAATGAAGATGTTGAACAAAACCGGCCCCAGGACCAACCCCTGGAGCACTCCGCTTGTGACCGGCTGCCAGCTAGACATGAAGCCATTGATCACTACCCGTTGAGCCCTATGATCTAGCCAGTTCTCTATCCATTTTATAGTCCATACTTCTTTAACTTGCTGATAAGAATACTTACGTTCCTGTCGATGCAGCGCTATGCCACTTGCGGGGATGGCTTAACAGCATTGACTTCTGGATCGACTGAGTGGGTCTTCACTGACCATTCAATTGATCCAGATAAGTCGATCTGATGGCAGTGACTTTGCTGCCATGAGTGTAGACATACCCTGAAACTAAAGATAATTGAAATAACTGGCTCCTTTTTTGGTTGAAAATTTTTCAAATTCTAGATTTTCTACTTAAGAACTAGCTGAAATCAATAGGCGATAGGAGGTGTTTCCCTGAATCCAGGGCAGAGAGACTAACCTTCCTGATATCTGTTTTGGTGTTGTGTTTCCACATCAAAAAGAGAGAACAAGGAGGAAGGATTTCATATAATAACAGTCCATGACTGAGAGGCAATCTCAATAAGCAGTCCTTTAGGATTAAAGCACCAGCCGGAAGGAAAGCCAGTCAGCTGAGATCTGAACATGTGCTATACCTAAGCAAACCCTGGCATCCTGATAGAATCCAGAATCACAGTTCTCCACACAGTGTCCATTCTGGAGCCACTTGGTTGCTTCACGGCAGACATCACAGTGGTCAAAGGACCTAGAGCAGGTCAAGCAGTCAGAGTGGCATTGCACTGGCATGAAGAACAAAAAAGAAAGAAGCTGTCAGCACTGTGTGCCTTGTACCTAGAATGCTGGAAATAACACATACGCTGTAGTCAAAGCAAAACTCACTACTTGGCTGCTCTGCTAATTTCTCTTAAATTGCATGCAAACAGGAAAAACATTGCATTTATTCAAGTTGTCCAGCCTGGCATCAAGCAGTCCATTCACAATCCATGTTGTCTCTTTTCATTGACATTTTTATACCATCAGGAATTAATGGCCCTCAACAATCTGAATTTGAGTTACCTCAGGCCAAAAACCATAACAAAGCCAATGGGAATTTACTCAAATCAGGTCAGAGCAGGGGTTGAAAGTTTAGTGACACAGACAGATTAGCTGAGAGGACAGAGTTAGGACAAGCTATTTCCCTACAGCAGGCATTTCTCTGCCCAGCAAAAGGAGAACGGTACGTTTGTTCCCCAAACACCTAAGTCAGAAAATTGACACTGGCTTCATAAAAACGTTTGCGTGGTGGAAGCTCTTCCCCCACTGTAGTTTGTGAGAAGGCGGGGGCAATGCTGGGGAAGATTTTGAAGAACTCTGGGCTGAAGGGTTAAAATTTTGTTAGGGTTTTCAAGAGCATCAGCCTGGACACCTCTGTTGCTTGCCACAAGCAAAACCCTCATTGCTTTTATTGCAGCCTGGAGAGAAGAAGTTGGCGAGTTTGTGTGAAGATTTCCAGGGGAGCAGTTAGTGTGCAGGGTTGGGCTCTATATATCCCCATGCAATGATCTCAGGAGATCGTATTTTCCAAAGAGCTCAGCACCCATTCAGGTCCCTAAATGAAGTAGGCAGACTTTCCAAAGCGCTCAGCACCTAGCAGTTCCTATTGATACGAATGAGAACTGCTGATAGCAGGAATATTTTAAAATCTGCCCTCCTCACTGAAGTGCCTGCATGGGAGATGAACTCGTTGGGAAAATCTAACCCAGAAAATATAGACCCGTTAACACAATGTCATGTTTCCAGATAATAGTCACATTTTTTCCTGACTCTGTCCCCATTATCACAGAATCTGAACATCTCACAATCTTTAATTAATTTAACCCCACAACACCCCTGTAATGTAGGGCAGTGCTATTATCCCCATTGTACAGATGGGGAATTGAGGCACAGGAGACTACGGGTAAACATTTTTAAAGCACCTAAGTGATGTAGGCGCTTAGGCACCTAAGTCTCACTGGAAGTCAATGGGACTGAGTGGCAGTCACTTTTGAAAATAGGACTTAGGGGCTTTCGAAAATGTTATTCCCTAAACAACTTGCCCGAGTTTACACAGGAAGTCTGTGATTGACCTTTGGTCTCCCAGGCTAACCCTCCTCCTCTTTTCTTATACCCCCAGAGTGCACCTTCTGTAGTCTATGAGATGTCTCTAAGTTTATGTGAACTGTCCAAAAAGCTAGCATTTATGATTTATAAATGCTTTTTATTTTATTTTATTTGCTGTTCAACAAATAATGAGCTTTAAAACATTCATATGACAAACCCACTGAGCCACTTATGCAATGATAGCATAATTAAACTCTAAAGTTGTTCTCTTTTTCTTGTGACAAACCATTCGCTGGAGCTCTTTGATTAACCAAAGCAAGTTGAGTGCAACAAGAGCTGCTGCCAATATGAAAAATTAGGAATCCACTGATAAACCTACCAACTATGAAATGCAAATGAAGGGAAATGACAACATCCTGTGGAAAAATTAATTTATCTGCAAAACTGCAATATAGCCAAAACTATTCTGTTTCCAGACAATTATTAACTGCCTCTAATTCAGGTGAACTGGAAGTGGCATTACAGTATAAGCGAATATGCTTTTTTAAGGAAATTAATCACAAGCCCATAAACTTCACAGAACCTTGTTAGAATTCAGAAAGACAGCCTTTTTTGTTTGTTAGAAGATTTCATAGTTAAAAAAAAAAGAATGAAAAAATATATTTCCAGGACAACAGTCTCCAAGTAGTGATTCTTTTTACTTTGCCTGATGCAACCCCACTAACACCAGTAGGAGCCTTTGGACCGAATGCTAACCCTACCCTGAAATCCTACTTAGATTCTATAGAGGGGAGATCATTACTGATCACCAAATCAAACAGACACAATAAAGCTGAAATTAAAACAGTCGTCACAAGAATGTTGATAAAACTGAGAGGCCTGGGGAATACGAGAGTTAAGTTGTGTGACCTTTCCTCACATTGGTGAGCACTTGCACCCATAAACCCTCCCACTGAAGTTCATAGGATTAACCAGGGTGAGTCAGGATTGCACAATCAAACCCCAAATGTCTGCTTGTTCTCCCTGTGACCCCTGGGTGCCAACTGGCCAAGGGCACAGAAGGTGCATAAGATTTTACAAGGATCCCCAAGGTTGGCTATCTGCTTAACAATTTACTGAAGGCTGGCAGGTGAGGTCTATAACCAGAGCCAGTTGTCCTCTGGCCGTCATAATCACTGAGAAATGTCTGTAATATTAAGGAATTATGTATCTGTACTGAAAATTACATTCTGAAGGTCTTGGAGTTAAGGCAGGTCACCGGGAGGTGACCTACCTCAGAGATGTTCTTTTCAGGCAGAAGATGACGGAGACCTATATCCCTGTCTGGCCTCTGGCATATTGTCTACCTATTTGCATACTGAGACAGATGCATGTGGTGAGCGTGTGAAATCCATCAGAAGAAACAAACAGCAGGGGGTGTCCTGTTTGTGAATAAAAACAAAGGATTGGTCTAGTATATCTTGAAGCACAAAGAAACACGGAATCCTTCATCTCGGAGGTAAACTGACAGCACGCATGTCTTGTGAAAGACGGGTCACAGTCAGTCTGGCTATGAAGTGTTTCAAGGATTTTGAGGGAGAAACACTCTGCTATTGTGTCTTGTTATTTATGTCTAGACTCTAAAATGATTTTACTTTATAGGTAACCATGTTTCTAATATTCCTACTTGCTAGTACTTGAATCTCTCTGTTAAATAAAGTTGTATTTGATTTCATTACGAGCATACCTGAGTGCTGTGGATTAAGCGTAGGATTGATCAGAGGAGGAACTGGTAAGCTGGGATGCACTGTTGCTCTGAAGCAGTGAAACTGAATACTGCAAGTGTCCAGTGGACCAGGGCC
The DNA here is from genome assembly GCA_007922155.1 of Mesoclemmys tuberculata. Taxonomy (NCBI): domain Eukaryota; kingdom Metazoa; phylum Chordata; order Testudines; family Chelidae; genus Mesoclemmys; species Mesoclemmys tuberculata. The sequence continues at coordinate 18,636,085 of ML675617.1, read as the reverse complement.
TGGACACACCTGGGAGTCCCTCGGGAGTCGGTATGTGCCTGCCACTAAGCTGTAGAGACAGCAGGGCCTCTGAGGCCTAGCGGGAAATGCTTGAGTTGGCTGGAACACTGGAGTTCGGGAGATGATCCCTGGTTGGCACAGACAAGGCTTCTTTGTGCTAAGGGCAGGTTGTAGCAAGGTGCCTTCCAACCCTGGGTACCCCTAGGAAGTGTCACACTCCCTCTTTAGGCCCCTGAAATACCCAGTGTTTCACAGGGGAGCATTCGTAAAAGAATTTCACTTCCTGGCCTCGGTTATGTGGGGCAGGGTTACAACGGTTTATACCCCATAACATGACAGAGGCCAGAATCCACCAGAAACCCTGTACAGAGAATTACAAATGTCAGCAGAAGCTGCTTCACACCAATACCTGACTGGCACTGCGAGCAGCAGTCTCCCTCCACCTTTACTGCCAGGCTGCCCAATGGACAAGATGGACAAGCACGTTGATAGCAGATCACCTGGGTGTCCCGGCATTCACATTCTTTGCACAGGCCTTCTTTCCATTTCTCTCCATTCTGCACAAGATGATACAGAATGCCCTATGTGAGTGCTCCGTTCTCATTGCAGGGGTGCTGAGTTCAGCAATGGGGCTGAATCTAGATCACGCTGCATGTGATGAACAGTTGTGGTCTGTTGACCAGCTACAATTTGACATAATTTTGCAACACTAATAACAGGAGGGCCTTTGCACAAACTAGATGCTTTGTGACCTACAGTAATCCTCAAATAAACCAGAGACTCTAATATAGAGATAATTATCAGCCACATTCTAACAGCAACAACACAACAGTTGCCATACCAGTGCTTCATCTTGTCTAGCATCCTGTCTTCTAGAACGGCATGAGTCGCTTGCTGGTGGATTCCCTGCAGCTTGAGGTCTTCAAATCTCATTTTTGAGGATTTCAATAACTCAGTCATGGGTTCGGGGTTGTTATAAATGTGTATGGGTAGGGTTTTGTGGCCTGCCTTGTGCGGGAGGTCAGACTAGATGATCATATTGGTCCCTTCTGACCTATGAGTCTATGAGTCTATGAGTCTATGAGTCTCCCAGCCTGGGTGGACAGACTTGGGCTAGCGTAGTCCCTAAAAATACTGTGCCTATCAAAAGTCTAGGGAGGGGGGATCGGCTTCAGAGTCTGAGCTGCAACTCCAGAGCACTGTCTACACAGCTATTTTTAGGGTGTTAGCAGTAGCCTCAATAACCAGGACTGCCAACCCGGGCTGGGAGGCTCACTGCTGTGTCGACATATCCTTTATGCCCCTGGGAGGGCTAACAGGGAGCAGTACCTACACTCAGTGACTGTAACGGTGCATGACCCCATAAAGGAGGTGGTACAAGTGTGGGGGAGGCTCGGTCTGGTTCTTAGATGACCTTATACCTTTCATGAAGATTTCTCTATTAAAAAGGGTAATGCGTGAGCTGAAATATGCAATATACTCACCTTGAGGTGTTTCACTTCACTCACATCAGAGCGCGAGATCTACAGACAGAATGAGATTTGTTACTGTTTAGAAAACACCTGAATCTTCCACTTCCTGCATCTGTGAAATCTGTTCAGAACTATTTATTTCTACGTAAGTAACGGTTGGGCTGGCAGCATTACTCATTTGTCACAACAATGAAAGGTCTCCTATTGTACTTCATCAAAAGAAATTGTATAGTCAATTTTGGGGAAAAAAACCTGATTGCAAATAGCCTTGAATAGACTCCTGTTGCAATGAAAACAGTAATTAAGGAGGTACGTTTTCAGAAAGCTACACTGAGCTTTGGTTGTGCAGCTCCCACTGACTGTAATGAAAGTCAAACATCTTAAACCCCAGGAGACGCACTGAAAACTTAAGGGTATGTATATAAAACATTAAACGGGAATGATTGATTCAATTTACTCTGCTTCCCTCTATGTAATAAAAAAAGCCTTAGGAGACTTATGTGGAGCAGAAAATTATAAACAAGCAGATTTTATAAAAAAGCAAAAACCTGCTGGGCAAGTAATATTAAGATTATTCTTTTGTAAGATTCAGCAAATAATGCTCTTTCCAGAGTTTTAGGATATAGACTTTCACTTCTCCAAACACTGACAAGTATAAACACACTGTGTTATGTGTTCTGAATTATCAGGATACTCACATCTTCAGAATTTTCTTTGTACACACAGTAACCACCCCTTGAAATACATTCAGGACAGCACTTCTCCGCCAAATGAATTAATTCTTCACCCTGTGGAGAGAGAGGATGCCGCAATACACACGAAATTAGCATTTCCAAGCCATACTGCAGAATGCAGAGGCAGAATGGTTATCACACTGGAGTGCAATCTTCAATATCCAATTTCACCTTATCTTCCCTACATCCTACTTCATCTCTATATGTATGGTCTGAAAAGCGTGTTTAAATAACACTGCGGTTGTAGAACAAACCCCAGAAAAGTTCAGGAAATTCACTGATAAGGCAACTGCGTCATCCCTAACTCTTGCCACTGTAAAAGAAGCCCCAAAACCAAACCATTAAAATACATAGAAACTGGAATGCCATTTTTCCTTTTCAATTTCTTGGATTTTACTTGAAAACTTTCACATCTTTAAAACACAGCTCTCACTCTCTCCTCATTTTCTATGTTCCATTTTTCCTTAAAGAAACAACTAAAAAATGTTTAAATGTTGATGGTAAATTTTTAAAACATACTTTATATTGATCTCAACTCTACTTTTGGTTACAATTGTGTAACTCCATGGAACCTAACGGAGATACTGTGATTACACCAGTGTAACTGAAATCATAATTGTGCCTTAAGAAATGGAAACAGGGCCTTCCAAATGCTGAAACTCTGATGTGTATGAATGGAAACAAAACACTTATGAGAGACGAAGGATGGCCCTGTGTTTAAATAACCTGGCTTAGATTTAGGAGAGCCAGGTTCAATTCCTGTTTCTGCCTTTGATTATCTGGGCCTGATTCTCATTTACAATAAGACCGCTTGACACCCCTAAGATGGTATAAAGGGACTTAAAAAGTGTGCATGTAAAAATTAAATCAAAATAGGCTATTTTAATTCCATACTAAGGGTCCACACACAGACTTGCCCACAACAATAAAAGGTGAATTAATAACCAATTTAACTATTTCAGTGCAAATTAATTCCTGGACCAGCCCAAAGGTGGGATTTTCAAAAGCACACAGCACTGGTCTAACTGTGCTCCCCCTAAAGTCAATGGTAAATGCTGACTGCCTTTGTAAATCACACCCTTAATCTCTCTGTAAATTCAGTTCCCCAGCTGTAAAAATTGGGATAATACTTACCTATCACAAAGGGGATTTGTGCAGATTAATCATTAATATGTATGAAGGGCTCAGACACTGTGGTGGAGGGGGAACTTTAACAGATGGATAATGAATTTGGATATAGTAAAATCCTGTTTATAATGAAGTTGAACAACTTCCTCATACAGTTTCTATATGCCCCAGAATTCTAGCTACAGGGTTTGATTCAATCCTCATTGGGACTAGGGGAATTCTTTTCAATGACTTAAACAGGGTTTGTACCAGACCTTTAGTGAACTTCCAGTTATGGGAGAGTAGTTCTATATGTGCAGAACCGTCTTTTCAATTTCTCATATTGAACAATTAAATATATATATACACACAGGAAAACCCTCGCTAACAAAAACTCCCATTAATGGAAAGCTGGTTATGTCCCCTCGGTTCACTGCAGTTTTCATTGTACTCGTGGTTTGCTGCCCTTGAGTGACAGTGAAATGCTCTTGGCCTGTAGGGGGAGGGTACATCTCAGCTTCCTAAACCTGGAGTAGAGTAAAGAGAAAACTGGTAAATTCCAACAATCAGATAAATGGTTGTTGGATTCAAAGGTTACCATATCTCCACCATGATCACTGGATAACCATTGCTCAAGCACTAGTAGTTTCACAATACTAGAACACAGTTAAAGGCCAAGAGGCAAGTATCTAAATTAAAGACAGTTCTGAGACTTTCAAAGCCAACTTGGGGATTTTGCTCACGACTCCCATTAACTTCAATGGGAGCATGCAGCTGCGTCCCTTAGCTGGCTCATAAAAGTCAACTGTTCTGATACGCCAGATCTTCACCTGTTGCCAGCTGATGCAGCTCCATTATTTACAGCAGCTTAGGACCCACCCCAGTGCATTTTGTTCATAGAATCACTAGAGTATATTTTACAGTGTCCACTTCAGAAAACACAGCATGCCAGTTTGGCTACATATATGCAAGTGCACTAGCATTACCAATGGTGGATTATGCCAGAATGGCCAATTTGGGCCCGATGCTTTGAAAGTGCCACCAACTTTACAGACTTCATCTACATCACTAGAAATACATGAGTGAGTTGAGGCACTATGTTTTCAGTCAACTAGAGACACATTTCACTTTAATCCATCCCTGGTCATTCCTACAAGTTTCTAGCTATTCAAACCATTATTGTAAAACTCCGTGATGTATGGTAAGAATCTAGGTCACTAATATATACTGGGAACTTTCCCACCTCCACTCACACTCACAGAGAGAGAGATGAAAAAAAAAGTGTGTATAGGACATGATTCTCCTTGCCAGAAAATGCAGCCCTGGTCTGCCAAGTCTCAGAAGTGGGAGACACAATGCAAGATAACTATGTCACTTGCACTCTTGTTTAAGAAATATTACTCATTACATTAAACATTAAGAATGTGTAAAGGGAGTAACAGGTGGGGGCTAGACTGAGGAAAATAAAATGTTTTCTCACACACACACACACACACACAATTTTAGATCTTTGAGATTTCACTGGGACGCAAAAGTAACAAGAAAAACCTGCAAGAAAAAGAGAAAAGCAGTGCAATACAATGATCTAGTTAAATTTCCTCCAGATCTTCAGAAAATTAGGACCAATCCTAAGCATGTTAGTCACACAGCACCTTGCAGGATCTGGACCATTGTTCCCTGTGTGACATAGCTGTTTAGAGAAAGTGTCTCCAAAGTGGGATGATGTGGAAACAGTATCCTCATTCGCAGGCATGGCTCAGTCTTATCTTCAGCCACCCATTACATGTAGTCTTCAGAAATGTCCCTGAAAGCTGTTTCTACACCACTTCCTGGGAGGGACGATGGGAACTGGCATGATGGGTTAGGAGATGTTTCTGATGGCTAAAGTGGTTTGGTTGAGCAAATCCTCTTCAGGAACCCCCCTATCCATACCTACCAGACAACTTTCAGCAGCCCTCTCAGATACCATGACTCACAGCTCACCTGCAGAGAACCACTATTCTAAGATTAGCTCTGAATCACCATAGATCCATTCACTCTGCAATTGTTGGACAGGTTTTGTTTGAAAGGGTTTAAAAATTAAGCCCTAGCTCCAGTCCTACCAGATGCTGATAGGCTAAATCTAGCTATCTAGGATTCAGGTTTAAGTCTGTGACCTCATTACAATTTAAAGAAGGCTATGTGGCCAGAAAATTAATTTTCCCTTAATGAAGGAGCTGAACACTACAGACTCTTAGCTTCAGTTCAGCTCTGATTTACTGAGGAAGGGGGAAAAAAATCTCATATTTTACCAGCAAAGCTTGGAGAAGAGGAAAAAATGGCATTCCACCTGTTTTAAGATTCTTTTGTGAGACATTTCATATTGTCCTTGGAATAAATCAATGCATGTCTTGTGCTAAGGAGCTGGAATTCTCTCACTGATGATCCAAAACAGCTGCTCCACCTTTTTGGGAAGGCATGTAGGACATAAGTCCTTCAACAAACATTTTTTTATTTTCTGTCCATTAGGACCAAAACTGTTGTACAATATGCAAGAAACACATTTCCTGTCTTTTCCAATGCCCTTCTGTCACTGAATTCAATACTACTTATTTATATGCCTGATTTGGGGCACCCAGGTTTGAAGAGATTTTCCATGGAACCCAATTCTGGAAAGATTAGAGTGCTCCCAATGCCTATGGAATTCAATGAGTGTTAATGCACCATGCAGGATCTGTCTCTAATACAGGTAATTTTTTCTCCATAGGAAAGGAAAATGACCCAATTCGTCAGCAGAAATTAGTTCTGCTACTTTATATATTTGTATATGAATCCACATTTTTATTATTTGTCTGCAGAGTGATGATAAACATTGGATGGTCCAATATGGGGCCGAATACTAAGTATGATGAATCTGTATTGGTGTCTTCAGTTGTTGTACTGTAACACATCCCAGGTTGTATTGAATACAAAATTTTCTCTCATGGATACTAGTAAGAGTTTAAGATATAGATGTGCCTGTAATGCACCAAATGGAACTGCTAAATCTTCGTCCATGCTGAGCCATAACAGTATGTATCATTAGTGTAAGCAATTAATTTTACTGCTGGGTGCACGTGGAAAGCTAAGTAAAAGAAAGACAAGTTCAGAGAACTTGATCTTGTCTTGTTTATAAGAGAAGCTTGACCTTCCATCCAACTACATTCAAAAGTAGTTTAGGTAGTTTTATTTAAGAATTTTAAGGTGACAAGGCAGCATTCCCATTGACAATAAAAGTTTGGGTCGAATATTCATCTTTGTAATGTCAATAAGAATTAATTAAGAGAGGGGAAATACAAAGTATTTGGAATATTTAAAGAGGTAATGTTACATGAGTTAGCACATAACTTTATTCCTAGATACATTGTCTCTGTTCATGCTAGAATGAAAATGTATTGGTAATGTGTGGGATCCCAACTTTCTGATACATTTCATTAAATTAGACGTACTCCAATTCACCTCATATCCATACATGTATCCAGATTTGGGGCTAGACCATGGGCACAGCCTTGATCAAGGCATGTTTAGTAAGTTTCACCATCCTAGGAGTGTTCTTGCTAAGCTCTCTGACCCAAAAATATGCCTGAAGGCTACATTTCCACACCTGCTTTACCCTGACTCTGAAAGCCTTTTTGGAATGAGGCAGACATTGGCCCACTGGTTAGCACTGACACTACTGGTGAAAGACAAAGAAGTCTTATCCAGTGGAGAAAAGGTGATCCAAAAACCTTTTCTTTTTATACAGCAAATAGATAGGGCCACTCAACCCAATCTAATGCCATTTCTCCATCCATCTACAGGTCAATTGTACTATGAACTATCATCTGAGCTGGAAGTAAAAGGTAAATATTTTATAGTGTTGTCTATCACAAGTTTCCTTCTCATGAACCCTGGCTAGTCACTGTATGAAAATAGGTAAGGAGTCATAAAGTCTAGTGGCTAATGCTTTAGCTAAGATCTTGCTTTTTATGTTTAACAAAGATCAAGGGCAACATTCTCCACAGATATTAACAGAACTGGCTGTCTCTTGTCTATACTCTCTGCACCAAACTCAACTATCATATGAGTAGGCACAATTTCTGCTGAACACATTTGTTACCAGGTAGATAGTGACAGTGCAGGAGACAATCAAAAGTAAGTTAGCCACCGATTCACCCTTGCATCATCCTGGCAGAAAGCAAGACAGCAAAACCTCTCACCTGCCTACCCTTGCACATACAACCTGAAGTTGTATTCCATTCGTCGTCTCCAGCTTTAGAGGTGATGAAATCATGGCCAAATTTTTAAATTGTTCTAATAAATAAATCAATCAGTAGAGAACAAAAAGCAGGAACTGATCATTATATTCTTAAAGAAGAAACCCTTTCTTACCAAGGCACACTCCACTTTGGCACATTCTCCGTTCTGACAAGTGACTTGTCCTCCATCACACATGCAGAATTCACAGCGAGGACCCTTCCACAGCTCATTGTGATACCTGACGGTGCCTTCATATAAGCAGCTTCCTATGGAAGGAACGCACTCCTCACAACACTTCCCAGGACGCTGCACTTTGTTCTGATCCTAGGAAACATCCATTCTCAGTGAGTGCTAACGAGTGAGCCATCCTTTACAAAAGGGGCAAGGGAGACACACAGCCTGACATGGAGCCTGTGCACTTCTGAATTACCTTATCACAGGTATGTGGGACACAGGCCTGTTTAAGACATCTTGCTTCCCCTCTGTTACATACACAGGTAGTGCAGGAATTTTTCTTCCACTGCTCACCATGCTGTCCAGAAAGAAGAGAGATACATATATAAATAATAATCAAACAGTAACCATCACTTATGTCCAAATTCTCTCCTGGAGCATGTATTTCCCCTTGATTACAATGTGTTCCTTATATGTACATGCACCCAAGTACAGAGGTTTTTTTTAAAAAAGAAACAGTGCACATCACTCTGCGATCAGGTCCAGATAGATACCACAGTGTATACTCCTCATCAGAAAGTTGGCCAAATGGTCAGTCACCATTGCAAGAGCCTAATTAGTGCTAGTAATAAATCTCCCTGTGTATACATGACTTTGTTCCAGTTGGGTACAATGAAAGCTATAGATATAGTGACTTTCATCAATAATTTCTGTTTTCTCACTTAAAAAAAAAATAAAGATATGGAAAAGTAAATACTTTATCTAATTTAGCCTGTGAACCTGGTTGCAGCTTGCCAGCAAATTCCTTTCTATTTCTAATCCCTTTCAACTCTGCTAGCTTCCCAGGAATTTAAAAAAACCCAGCCATTGTACCCAAGTTATTAATGTTGGCAGAAAGTCAGATGTTAGGGAGGGGAAAAAGAAAGATGTGCCAGAATTCATGTCAGGCTGGCTTTTGGTGTGGTTCATCAAAGGTTACCTCATACACTTTTCCAGATACGGAGCAGGGTTTTGGAACACACTCTGGGCAACATTTTCTAGGAGACATAGCCAGAGCTTCATCCTTAAGATTAAAAAACAGAAAACTTCACTTAAGAAAGAGACATGAGCAGAATAACAGTTTGAAAATTAATATGCAGCACAGTAGCCTGTACCTGTAATGCCTGTGAAAGGCATTTATATCTATATGATAACCACCAGCCACCTAAGCTGTGAATTAGGGTAAGGATTTGTGGATTGACTTTACATTCTCCTGTAAAAGTAGAAGGCCAACCACAGCCTTTTGCAATCGCTTAACTGAATCAGTCTAAAGCCTGGTCTACTAGAAAATTAAGTCAGTTTAATTATGTCTGTCAGAGGTGTGGAAGATCCACTGAGTAGCAAAATTAAGCCAACTTAGTCCCAGTTTAGATGGTGCTAGATCAATGGAAGAATTCTTCCGACGACCTCTTGGGGAGGTGGCTTACCTATGCTTGTCCTAGTGACCCAGAAACTTCCTTTGACCCAATTTATTACCTGCTTCTATGTGTTTAGTTCTATAAAGTTCTCTGGGATGGGTTATGGTGGTGAACCCTTGCCTAGCATCTGACTTTTTTGGAACGCTGTGGGTTTTTCCTTGGAAGTGGTGATTCAGCTAATGAAGCTCTTCCATCTGAGTCAGCACTGAACCAACTTCCCCACCTGTTAGCGGATTCTGTGCTATTTTGTGTTCAGAAGCCTACATTAATAGTTTTCAGTTGACAAGAGAATCCCTCCCATTGCCATAGATAGTGTCTACACGGCACCACTACATACCCTAAAAATCATGTTTAATTAAAACCTGTTGACAATTCCTCGGTATCTCAGCAGTGAAATGGGGATAATTATATTTACACCAGTATCAACATCCTGCCACACAGGGATCTTGTGAAGATTAATTAGTTAATGTATGTAAAGTGCTCTGAACATGAAAAGTCCTATAGAAATGCTAAGTATTATTATGTCAGTTCCTGCTTCATGAAACAACATGTAAATCACAAGCTTCCAAAGGGAAAACAAAGATGACTTTATACATGCAACATCCAAGGGATGAGCTTGACAGCCAGAAACCTCCAGGGAAAAACTTCATGGTGCTAATTCATGGATTTTGCCAGGGACATTCTCTGACGTCAGATCCTTCCTCTGACTTGGGTTTTGGGGACTGCCTCTTGGCACGGGGAACTGCCCACTACACTCCCTGGAGACAAGCAAGCTGAGCTGAAACTACCAGCCACTCTTTTAATGTTCCGCCAGAAGCTGCCTGCTTGCTATGCAAGCCTAGGGAACTTTCAAAAGCAGGGCAAAAGAGTCCTGTGCCACCAAAGACAATGCACTTTTCCTCTTCTCTCCTGGTTCTTTGATGGGACGCACGATACAGAGTATGGAGAACTTAAAGTTAAGGACCCTTCAGTTACACATACTGAACTAGTACCTTATCCCACAGATAGTTCCATTGGAATAAAAGAGCAAGGTATTACTTAAGTTGAGTCAAAGTGGCAGGATCAAGCCCTAAGAGAGCTTTGAAAAACAGAAGACAACAGTATCAAAATTGGCAGAAGCTTCTTAAGCTGCCTCTCCAGTGAGGCAGGAGAAAGACTAGAGAAAAGAGACAGGGCATGGCTCTCTCAAGAATGCAAAATGAGAGCTCTCTCTTGCTGCCATTCTGCCTGATTTAGGAGAGAAGCTACCCATTCCTACGTGCTGTGGGAAGTCTGGTGCTGGAAATATAGGTATAAATATACATGCACAGAGCACTGAAACATGATAGTTAACAGTGAGTAGTATGGGATTCTTGCCATCACTGCTAATGCCTTTTCCATTAGAGCACCTTGTTAGGAAATCTACAGAACATTATCAGAATTAGCGAAGGGGGATTTTTGGTATATCAACTTGGATGCTTCTAGCTGATTATTCTCAGACAAGTCATGGCAACAATGTCATCGTTCCAGTTTCTATTGATTAATTTTTAATGATTAACGGATTAAACATTAGTGCAATCAATCAAGGGATAACTGAGCTACATTTAAGAGGAAAAATTCTAAACATTTAGAAATCTTGCATTAATTTGCTCTAACAAACACCACTTAATCTCCTAATATTAATTACACATCTCAGCACAAAGCATTAAGTGATTAGTATTCAGAGAAACCGCTGGACTTTTTTCAAACACAAACCAGTGTTAATTACATGAACACCTGGTCTCCTAGTACATAAGTGGGCGAGCATTAAAAAAGATAAAAGCTTTATGATGGGTGCTTTATTTTCCTAGTTTTACAGTGGGAATCTGATTAACCACATCTCACACAACATGGGAGACAGAATTCTGGATTTATGACTGGAATGTGTTTGATGGGGGGAAAAAGAAATCAGGAAAACTACAGCATCTTGAGAACTTCAGTAAAGCAGAACAATGGGAACTCTCAGGAAGCTGGTTTCTTATTTTGCAGATGAATCTACATAGCACGTTGTTGCACAGGAGCATGTTGGGAAGGCCAGGAAGTGTGACACAATCAATTAAAAGAAGTCCAACCAGATACCTTGCTTTTTTTTTTGGCGTTTTTGTTTGTCATCTACAAAGAATAAAACATATCAAATCATTTGACAATATAGTAAGTTAGTTCCTAAGTATGCTTTTGATTTTCTGGATTATCCAGCATACTGAAATTTCATTAGTTAATGTCTGTACAGTGTTTTCTGTAGGTGCTAGGAAATAATGTCGATCATCTTAAGCAAAGAACTGCGAGCCAAAAGTGCTTAGATTCCTTAATTTGGGCCAAACTATTGACTCGCTTGTGAACTTGAGCAAATTATTTCACTAGCACTGCTAACTCTCAGGCTTTTGCTGTAGTCATTAGACAACATGGTCACCTTTAGGAGTAATACTGTAGAGCTGGCTGAAACTTTTACTTTGAAACATTCTTGGACAGAAAATGGCATTTTCATCAAAGAAGAAATTATGGTGGGAAACGTCCATTTTCAACTAAATTTTGGGAGGCTTCTTGTCAAGAAAAAAAGACCAGCAGGTTTCAACAAAACCTCAAAAACTTTTGAAGAAACATTTAAAGAAGACTTCTTTGCTTTTTTCAAGATTTTTCTCAGAATCAAAAAATATTTCCTGACTGGCTCTGTGGAATTCTCCATATTACAAAACCAAAAGCACACAGTTGGAATTGAGAGTAGATCAGTTAGTAAATAAACAGAGAAGTTTGGTGGCCTTTTTTTTTTTTTTTTTTTTGTGTGAGGAGAGCATTTACTTCTACGTGATTTTCAAAAGCCTCTATTCTGACCAATTTTTCCTTTGGTAGTAACTATTAGCCAGCTAGCAAATAAGGTCTGGTAGAAATGCACATTTCCCATGGAAAGGAAAAGCTAACAAAGTGCACAGGACATTGACAGGACTGTTCTTACCCAGCTGCAGAGCACAGGCTGACATTCAGCTGTGAAGCACTGACTTGCCCCACTCCTGCAGACACATTTGGAACACTGGTTGAGATGCCACTCCTCACCATCCCGAAACACTTGGCCATCAAAGGAGCAGGACTCTGAGAGACAATTAAGACATATTGTGTTCCCATTTTCATGTTTTCCTTAATTCCCTTTCCTCATCCAACTTCTTGAATCTCAGACCCATCCCCCACACTCTAGGACCTATTGTAAGGTGCAGGGGTAGCATCAGGTCATGACTTTCCTTACTAACCCCAATTGGCTGCACAGCGTTCACCTGTACACATTTTTTTCTGGTTTCTCTCGGTCTACCAGCACAATTTCACATGAGCGATGACATTATAGACATTCTTAAGCATATAAAAAGGACTGCAGATATAAGACTCATCCACTGATTAGCATCTGCAAGGAAGAATTGTATAAGAGGCATCTCCATGAAGCTGAACCAGAATAATTGAAATATTAAAAAAACAAAAAACAAAAGCGACTGCACTAAGTCATTGGCCTGTGTGAAATTATCACTTATTGTCTATCTGTTTCTGGGAGGGCTCACAATGTACAAGATGCTTTACAAACACAAAAGAAAGGCATGATCCTCGCCCTAGTAAACTGCTGATCACAGTCTAGTTATCAGTGGACAAACATCCTAATTGACATTGACAGACACAGCAGAGAGGCCAAGGATTATAGTAAGAGTCAAGGTTGTCTGAGACTTAAACAATGAGAGCAGAAAAGCTCTCAGAGCTGAAGAGATGCATCATAAATGACACTTCATCCTGAAATTGTCCTGCTATGCTTTGACATCTGCTCCTGGGTTCCAACATCTGTACCCAAGGTTACGAATTACAGGTGGTACTTATATTTGCAGTGAAGTAAGTTTGGGATAGAATCATAGCATTTAAGGCAAGAAAGGGACCATTAAATCCCTCGTCTGACCTCCTGAATATCCAAGGCCATTAAATTAATTAAGCCCATTAAATGCATTAAGCCCAATAATTTGTGTCTGTCTAAAGCATATAGAGTCTTGACTCTAAGCCATCGAGATATGGAGAATCTACCACTTCCCCTGGTAGTTTGTTCCACTGGTTAATCACTGAGAGCTCATGTTGAGTTGTTTCTACACTATGACCCTTAAATCCTTTGTCAGAGTCACTGCTTTCTGGAATATAGTCCATTCGATAAATATGGCCTGCATTCTTTGTTTCTATATATATGACCTAGCATTTAGATGTATTAAAACCCATTTAGTTTGAAAGGGCCCAGCTTACCAAGTGATCCAGATCAGCAGTGGTTTTAAATTTACATCCAGATCATTGATAAAAATGTTGAAACCCTGAGAAATCTCACTAGAAACAGCTCCATTTGCTAATTTCCATTAATTACCACTTCTTAATCCATCCGATGTGTGCTTTATTGCTATTATATAAAACTAAATTTTTAATGGCTTCTTGGAGCACTAAGTCAAATGCCTTACAAAACTCAAAGTTAACGGCATAATATACTTAATCAGCCAAACTTATAATCTCATGAAAAACCGAAATCAGGTTTGTTTGACAAGACAAGTGTGATTAGGGCTGACACCTCTCTGGAGATGTGCTGTACAGTATATGGCCTTGACATTTAACTCACACCAGTTCCCCTTTTTATATTAGTCCAACAGTTGAGTCTGTTCAGCCTGTATGTCGTAACTGATATAATGTGGCAAAGATATTGCAAACAATAAATTCGTGCTAATTTCAGCCCTGGGGTAAGCAACTGCAACTCTACTGAACTTAAATAGCATCGAAAGGGGTCCCTTCTCTTACAAGCTGGGTTACATTTGGTCTGCAGATCCTAAAGCAGTGGTTCCCAACCTGTGGCCTGGGGGCCAAAGTGGCTTGTGGAGTCTTTCAAAGTGGCCCACCATTCCTCTCCTGCAAGCTGCAGAACGGAGCTGCTGTCCAAGGACCCGAGTGAAGTGTGTTGCCGAGGGGCTACAAGACCAGGACAAGACCGACTTGCTGTAGCAGGGAGCAGGGCAGAGCACTCCGCCTGAGTCCATAGGGGCTGGGGTCCCTGCACTGGGCTAAAGGACGCGTGCAGTTTCCCTACTGCAGCCAGGAGGAGGGGAGATCAGTGAAGAGGCAGCCTCCCTGCTGAATTCCTTCCATCGGGGGGAGCAGCGACGACCCACCATGCTTCAGGAGGGGCAGGACTCTAAAAATCAGGGCCTTCGGGTTTGTCACCCACCGTGACTTAGCTGCCAGGCCGTGTGTAGCGACTGTCACGCATCTACACTAGTGCTTTGTCTGTGAGAGTGACTTACTGTGAGTGATGTGTAGGTGCAAAATAGTGAATGTAAAAATGAGCACAGTCGCATCAAACTGTTTACATTAAATACGTAGTAATTAGTAGCCCTTAATGGTGTATACACCGATACGTTTTGTTATGGGTTGATAGACTGGTGGCCCCTCAGGGTTGTAAAAGTGATATTTGTGGCCTTTGAGTCAAAAAGTTTGGGAACCACTATCCTAAAGGATAGACAAAGTGCACAGCTTCAAAAGCTGTCTAAGTCTAAGTTCTGTAGCATTTGTGGATTTAAATTATGGGTTGTTTTAATTATTTCTGTGTGTGCGGTTTAAATAAGGCTGCGTGTGTCTCAAAACGCAAAAGGCCTGATTTATCAGAAATGAAAAAATATATAAATAATTTCAGCGGTCTTTAAGATAATTTTGCCCTTAGGTTAAGGCTGAAATTTCAAAGGCACTTATGTGAGTTGGATGCCCAACTCCATTTAATTTTAATGAGATCTGCACATCCAAAACCCTTAGGTGGCTTTGGATATCTCAGCCTTCCTCTACAAGAGCCAAAAAGAGCAGCACGAAAAGAGAATCTGGAGAAATTCTACATGCTGGCACGCGTCTACTGCAGAGGAGAGCGTGAAGCAGCCGGAAGGGGGGAAAATACCCTTTACTGATTTGAGGAGATCATCATTTGGTCCCACCTAATCACTAAGCCAAGGTGTAGAGCAGAAACCTCACCCCCACTCCTTGGGCCACTTAACTAAGCTGAATTCACTGGGTAGGCAGCCCCTTTCGCATACTCACCACCAGTGCCCACGCACATGGGACAGCACTTTCCTTGAGCAATGTACTCCAACTCCCCTCTGCCACAAGGAAGGGGCGGGCAGGACTTGGGGGTGCAGTTAACCTTCCCGTTGGCACAGGCGCACACTGTGCATTTGGTGCTTGCCCATTCCGTACCATGCTGCAATGGGAAACAACGTGGAAAATGCCGGAGCCAATTTAAATAGCCAACAAGACAAAATAACCCTTTTCCCGGCGAGCGACCCCACATCGGTGCTTAGCTTCCCTCTACTGCAGTCACTCTCAGGCGCTGTAAGTCATCGCCCAGACTTCAGACTCACTGTTCCCTTCAATGTGGGGACAAAGCAGCTCTAACACTGGCGTTGGGGATCAGTCCAATAGAGAGGGTCCTCCTGGTGGCATAGGCATGGCACGGTGGCACAACCTAGCCCAAAGGAGGTAAATCTAATGGATACATTTTCCCGACCCACCACTGTCTGTGTGATGGGCTAAACTGCCATGGATCCACCAGACACAACCCTGCAGATGTGCTGTCTGTACCAGACGTCCATTAAAATGGTCAGTAGGACTTACACACATCTGAGGACAACATTTGGCCTCATACATTTAAAGTACAAAGTACCTCACCACGAGTCAAATCCTGCTTGCCTTACTACCCATCAACTGTACTGGATCTGCTCCCGTGAGCAGGGTTTGGTCCAGTAAGGCCTGCTCTGGTTTTTGCAGTACACGCCAAGGCAATATACAGAATCTTCTTTCCTCAGGAACATTATGGTACAGAAAGCAGTCTTAGAAGAGTCTACTAAATCCAACACCATGTGCAGAAGACAGAAGACAAGGCTATGAGCTGCAATAGTGTTTGAAATGGAAAATGCAGTTTTAATTTATGTGAAACAAGCAACATGGAAGCTGGGCATGGAAAAAACCTGCTGCCCGTTGCAGTGTCAGCTTTTTTTTTCCTGGCATGATTGCTGGGGACAGGTCAGCTGGCTAGCTATTTCTAAAATAATGATGAAGTCATAAAGCATTTGCCTGGCTTGTTGACAGAAAGATAATCATCTTCCCTTATGTAATCAGCTCCAGCCGTTAGGCTGTATGCTTGGAATATGAAAGCTTCCTAAATATGCAGCCGGCTCTGTAATAAGGGTGAGACACATGACAGTGTTGGCATGAGGCTGATCTTTATTTCCCAGGCTATGTGACACAGGTCAGGAACACCAGAGGTTATACCACAATGACATGACACCCTGCAGAAGGCACTGACTCCAGCAGCTACAGTTATGTCTCTCCCATTTAAAAAAACAAAACAAATGAAAATAAAACATAACATGAGCCAAAAAAACCCCTAAAAATTCAACTGTAAATTACCTCAGTCAATTAGTAACACACTTCACTAAGGCAGAAGTGAGGGTCTACAACCATAGGACTCCCATTACCACAGTATCTGAACACTTCAGAATATATTTCTCCTCACAACACCCTGTGCAGTAGGGATGTGCTAGTATCCCCATTGCACAGATGGCAAACTGAGGCACAGAGAGGATGAATTCAAACTGGAACAGGTTCAGAGACGGGCTACTAGGATGATTCGAGGAATGGAAAATCTGCCTTATGAAAGGAGACTCAAAGAGCTTGGCTTGTTTAGCCTGGCCAAAAGAAGGCTCCGGGGGGATATGCTTGCTCTATATAAATATATCAGGGTGATTAATGTTAGGGAGGGAGAGGAATTGTTTAAGTTTAGTACTAATATAGGCACGAGGACGAATGGGTACAAACTGGATATTAGGAAATTTAGACTTGAAATTAGACGAAGGTTTCTAACCATTAGGGGAGTGAAGTTCTGGAACAGCCTTCCGAGGGAAGTAGTGGGGGCAAATGACTTATCTGGCTTTAAGACTAAGCTTGATAAGTATATGGAGGGGATGTTATGATGGGATAGTTTAATTTGAGCAACTGATTTGGATTATCGGCAGATAAGTCTGCTCAATGGTCTGTGGGAATGTTGGATGGGATGGGAACTGAGTTACTGCAGAGAAATCTTTTTTGGGTGCTAGCTGGTGAGTCTTGCCCACATACTCGGGGTTTAGCTGATCGCCATATTTGGGGTCGGGAAGGAATTTTCCTCCGGGGCGGATTGGCAGAGGCCCCGGAGGTTTTTCGCCTTCCTCTGCAGCGTGGGGCATGGGTCGCTTGCTGGTGGATTCCCTGCAGCTTGAGGTCTTCAAATCTCACTTTTGAGGATTTCAATAACTCAGTCATGGGTTCAGGGTTGTTATAAATGTGTATGGGTAGGGTTTTGTGGCCTGCCTTGTGCAGGAGGTCAGACTAGATGATCATATTGGTCCCTTCTGACCTATGAGTCTATGAGTAAGTTACTTGCTCAAGGTCACACAGGAAATCTGTAGCTGAGCCAGGGACTGAACTCACGTCTCCCAAATGCCAGGCTAGTTCCTTAACCGCTATGTCTTCTTTCTTCTGAATTCCCCTTATACAGGAGAGCGCTATTGTGCCTACTATTGGACATCTGTCCATAGCTACCGTCTCTGAACCTCAGCAGGGGTTTTCAGTCACATGGACACGTCTTCATTCCACTGTGACCTGTTAGGCCTCCGAGATGAGGTGGATCCCCTCCCGAAGCCTGTGTTCGCCTCGGTGACAGTTACAGAAGCGTGTATCCCGTCACATGACAGAGATCAGTGTCCCACAATGCACGTTTCTGATGGCCTTTATAGCCTCCATTTTGAAGAATGAGAACTTGCAGAGTTCAAGATTCATTTCTTCTCCCAACAATACTATCTTGTCTCATTTAGCCACAGAGCACTGATAAATGAAGGAATGAATACACCCTAGCCAAACAGGCCTGGCTACTGTGAACTGGCGCTTTCCCTTGCACGAACCGTAGGCAACAAAACTCCCCATATGTCCATTAGCTGATGGTGGGAGAAATTATAATGGGGGGACAACGATTAATGGTCCCTTTTGCTGCCTCCCACAGAGTGCTGCATTTAAAAAGCAGCTGCGAGAGGACATTCCAGCATTCTTTAGTGAAAACATTAAGGTTTCTCTCCATGACAGCAGCCCTCTATTCTTCCCAACTTGGTTATCTGCCCAAAAGTTCATTTGAAGTGATACCTTTCATGTGTGAAATCACCTAACATGGCCCTGAACCAGTTCTCAAGTGTAATAAGCGTATGCATCGTGGAGATGGAAGCAGCCCTTGTATTGGGTAAGTAGGTGAATTAAATGTTTGGCTCATATTAGCAAGGACCACACTCAAAGAGTTGGACTTAACTAGAGAACTGCACACCAGTCATGCAACGTCTCACCTAGACAGGATCTACAAAGAGTGGGTTGCTTGGGGAAAAACATTTAAAAGCTGAGTTACAGTGAGAGGGGAAGTGTCGAACCAGGGTGCAGTGTAGAGATTTTGAGGATAAAAGGGCTACATAAAAGGGCTTCTCCATTACCAATAAGCCAAAGCCTGTAGTCCTCACCCACCACTTACTCAATCCTTAAAGAGGAAAAAATCCCACTGACAGTTTTGCTCAAGTAAGAGCTGAGCAAAAGGTGGATGAGGGCTCCAGGGGACAGGCCTCTTGTCACCCATCAGCTGATTCTTTTATCACAGTATCGATACTCACTTTCAGAAAAAGACTGCTGATTAATATCCTTCCTCCCCTCCTGAAACGCACTAGGAAAGTGGAGGTGCTTTTTACACGTCCTTACAGCTGCAGCTAGAGAAAGACGTATGGTCCCAATGCACTGGACTCCTCAGAACCAGCCACATTCCTAAGCCATACCTCCCTCATGGTTTTAGACAATGTCTACTCTGCAGTGGCCTCAGGCCTCAGAGGTTCCCAGTATCAGCTGGGCGCATGGGACGGAAGGAGCCATTTACTCCACTTCCATCTTGGCTGTGGCAGGTTTGGCTCCTGGAGGAGTTTAGAGCAGCCATAGAGCTGAGGATTGCACCAAACACCTCCTTCCCCATACACTGTGGCTGCAGGGGTTAGACGTGCAGGACCCAGTACACAGCAGCTGGGGACCCTCAGCTGGGACGATCTGTCTGCTTTCCAATCCCTCTAGGGGTAAAGAGACCAGAGCGAAGGTCAGGACTGAGCGCAGCGTGACCTTGGTGGGGAGGTTCTTTGTTTAAGAACTTTGTCAAGTCCAGCTTTTGAAGCAGCTGACCAGCTACTGACTTTGCACAGGCAAAAGCTCCCATCCCTGCATTTAGATGGACAATCAGAGAGCTAAGAAATGGCCAAGGTACGTAAGAGCACTTACCGCATGAGTTTGTCCTTCATGCTGGCAAAATCCTTCAGTTCCCAAGGTGCACTCAGGGCAGCATTCGTTGGGGGGTATCCGGAGCACTTCCCCCTGAACACATGCAAGAGTTCAATAAGCAATACAGGTGGAAGGGGTGATTTGAGGGGAGTTCTTGTTGCACAGTTCAAAAAGCAATGCTACTGATCAAGGACTTCCCTGCAGAGAGCTGTTGCATTGCCTTGGGATGCTGAATTCACCCTTATGCCCAACATGTGCATAGGAAAACACACACACACACACCCCACATGAACAATCCTCTGGAGTCTGACTCGTTCTTCATGAACTCCCTGGCACCAACAGTTTTAGTGCCAGATAGAAAAATGATTGGGAAAAACTGACTCCCTCAACAAGGGGGGCGGGAGGGGGGGAATTAACCCATAAGTGATCTCAGGGAAACTTGTTTTCTTGTTTTAAAATTTATTACTTTTAAAAAATATCATAAATGGAAATTTTTTCTTCCTTTGTAATTATAACTAGTTGGAAAAACAGAAAATTAACCAACTATCAATGTCTCTTTGTTCTGTTTTTAAAATTCCCAATTTTTTTTCAAGTTACAAAATGTGACATTTTCAAATTTACAAAAATATTGACCATCTTTATTATATTGCCTGGTGATATTTTTAGGCCTCCTAAAGTTTCCCTTTAAGTGTTCACAGCGGCATAGTGCATAGGTTGTCTGCGCACTCTGTGTAGCAGCAGGGCGACAGATGAAACCAGCTGACGTGTGTTTGTGTTACCATGCCGCACTAAGGGCAGAAGACATCAGTAAAAAAGTTGGCAAAAGTCCTGGGGGCGCTTTGCTTCCATTCCTTGGAGCATTTCCAAGGATTTTGCACAGCAGCTTTTGTATTTTCATTCCAGTCTTCACAAATGGGCTTTAAATATCCCAGGCCCTGGCAGTGTGCCACACAGATGCCACAATGGAATGTGATATGAGACCTTAGCCTGGCAAGGAGTCAACAGATCTCAACTGCCTCTGAGGATGCTGGATACCTTCTGGGAGGTGCTCTGCATCTCACAGGATTAGGCCCACATTGACAAAACAGAGACAGACAATTTTACTTGTACAGACAGAGTAGTCAGAAACAAACCAACTCCCACCAAACCCATGCACAGAAAACTCAATGAAGCAGCAGAAAATGTGAAAAGGCAGGCAAGGGGGGACTTAACAGGGCTTTGCCCCAAAGTTACTTAATTGAAAATATTTTAAGGCTTTACCCAAGGGGACATACTCCATGCTTGCTCTTTCAGAAGGGCACGGCCAGTTTTTAAGATGTTGGATTTGACATATAAAGTCCTAAGTAGCCAGGAAGTTGCTGGTTTGAGAGATTGCCTCTCTCTACTCCCTACTGTTGGAAGTAAGACCAGCAGAGGCACTCAAGCCAGAGCTCCTTCCAACAGAGGCCAGTACTAGCTGCTTCCAGGAACATTGAAGAAATCCTGCAGCAGGCAGTTAAAGAATAAATTACTGACAGGAATAGTTCCTTCCTAACCCCTCAGTTAGTGTTTGGTTTAAGCCCTGAAGCATGAGCATGCCCCCTTCCAAAAAGGTCCTCTTACATAATGTAACACTGGATGGTCTCATTATCCATATAAATATCCATTTCTTTTTGGAACCCTCCTCTGCTCTTGGCCTTGATGACATCTTGTGACAATGAGTTCCGCAGGCTAATTACTGACTGCATGAAAAATTATTTCCTTTTATCGGTTTTAAATTTGCTTCCTTTCAATTTGCCCTTGTACTTTTGTTAGGAGAAAGGAACCGAAGTGTCCGATCTACCTGCTCTATCCTATTTATTATTTTGTATGCGTCTATTACGTTTCTTTTTATTCATCTCCTCTCTGACATTCCCAATATTTCAGTCTCCCTGTAATAAACAAATAGCATTCATGATAGAGCAAAAATTAGACACCACATATTCTTTCACTGTTAATAATCTGTGGATGCTATCAGAAACACTAGCAAGGCCTTTTTAAAGCTACAATGTTTTTAGATTGGCAGTGAGTGTCTCTTTAAATAAAGATTTTCTCTGATAGTCATATGCCCCCCGCCCATGTAATCTGGGCCCTAGTGGAATGCAAAACCGACTCCCAATTAGCCAAAACCATTAGCAAAGGTTCACAGGGATAGCGAGAAACCAAAAGATAATGAAAGCCCCGCGACAAACCAAAAGCACAATTCTGGCTCCGTTATTGTTTGTTATAGCGGAAAGCATCCATCTGCTTGCTCTGCTGTGACCCAGCCCCTGGCTTCAGCCTAAAGGTGATTATCAGCTGTGCTCAAGCTGTGGTTGAACACTGCAGCGCACAGGCACCTTCTGAGAGCGGAATACCCTTGGCAGATCCCTTGCCATATGGAGCATGAAAATGGTTCCATTGCCAAGCATCAAATTCCCATGGGATAAGGGAGCAAACTGGCTGGACTTCAAAACGCCGCGTTTTCTGCTCAGAGAGGGCCAAATCCCATTCTTATCCCTGCCTGTGCAATTTTGTGCCACCATGTACATCAGCGGAGAGTGGATGAAAAACGCTACCATTTTGATTTGAGCGCATTTTGCACTCACTTCTTACAACTCCCACTGAGAATCAGGTCCCTTGGCTTCAGTGGTATTGCACAGATGTCGATGGATGTTACCGTGCTACAGAGGAGCCCTTAAAGACCAGGTGTTCTATGTAAGGGTAGCCATGAAGCCCACTGAAGAAAACAGGTGCTTTGCTTACATTGTGACTATAGGCTTGAGCCCTTCTGATGTCCATTCCATGCCTACATGAATCAGATAACTATGTATATTCCAATACAACATTTTGACAAATCCTAGTTGCCCAGAAGGCTTACGTTAAACATAGGGAGAAAAACCTAATGATTCAACCTCCCTTCCCTTGCATAGCAAGCCAATTAGCATATTTACCTTCTGAAAGTCACACTGAGGGTATTTGCAAACAGCCGGTTCACAGATGACAACACCACCATGGCATCCACACTCTTGGCAAGAATCTGGCTTCCAAACCGTATTGTTCTGCAAAGAAACGTAAGCTCGTTATTAAACTCGCATCCCATGTAAAACGTCCAATGGCTAACAGCTCAAATGAAGTCACAAAGCACAGACTAGAAGGCCAAACTGTACGCCAGGCAGCATTGAGCAGATGCTGGTTAGCAACTGCTGGCAGTAATAAATCCAGGGCTATTCATTTCAGACTTTCAAACCATAAATGCACACATCCCTTTACAACAGCCCCTCAATGGGATTATAACCCATTCGCTACGGCTAAATATTTACACGAGCAGCAGTTTCACATTGACTGCAGCACCATTAGCCACACCTCTTGCACTTCCATAGCTCATCACCAGTAAAGCCGGTATTGTTGATACATCTAAGGGATTGCTTTCAGAGGTGCTGAGCACTGGTAACTCTCACTAACTTCAAGTGGAGCTGGGGGTGCTCTGTATTTCTGAAAACTAGCCCCTAAATCCATGCAAAGAGTAAGAGGTGAGAATTATTCCCTCTTGCATTGACACCTATGGAAGAAGTAAAGAGGGAAGTGAAGAAAATTCATGGGCTTATGGTGTCTATGGAGGAGGCACAAGGTAAAGTCTAAAATTATGGGCATAATTTTGCACACTTATGGCCAGACTCTGATCATTCGTAAGTTCTTCCCTGATGAAATCATGAGTCAATCCCTTATATTTTGAGGAAGTTGATTTTTCATCATCAACTTTGTCCACACAAAAAATTCCAGTCTTGTATATGAACACTGCATTTTTGTGACAAAATTGATTTCTGTGGATTAATCACTCCACTCCTCGTGCTATGTGTGCACCACACAGCCTTACTGTAAGGCTTATTGGACAAATCAATGGCTCCTACTTATCCCTTTTGTTTCAGAGTTCACGTTTCTTGTCCAAATTGAATTCCTTTGCAGCTGACAATTCAGCCACATCAACCACTTTCCTTCTCTGCTAGTTTTGCTTTCTTTTTTCTTTTAAATCAAATTGATAGCTTCATAAACACATGAAAAGTACTGGGGGACTGGGAACACTACAATTTCTGGGACTTGTGCTATAAAGATAACTAACTAAAAACAGGAGAAAAGGTAACTAATTTCTTATCTGAACATTGTATTTCATTATGCAACTGCCATGTCCGCATCAAACTGTCTTTATGACAAACAGGAAAAATCTCTATAGAAGCAAAGTTAAATCTCATTGAAAACTGAGTTGGATTAATGCCAGATTCTGCCACTGATTCACTCTGATTAGTAACTTGCTTGAATTAAACTGAACCACTCCCGGAGTAAGGTGCTACTCGACGCGAATAAAGGAGGAGATACGTGGTCCATGGTTTATTAGCAGTGATATATTTGGGGCTAACAGCTAAAACTATTCTGTCCACTGGAAAAATATCAGTGTCCCTTAGGGATACTCCCTTTTTCACAAGTCCTCAGGTTCCCAGTCAGATAGCTAAATGGGAGCTGAACTCTTTTCAAAATCTGGCCATTTATTTAAGTACCTAAGCGGAAGCTGTTGAGAGCAGAGTTCTTTTGAATCTGGCTCTAAGTGTTAAGAAAACAAACCTCTCCAACCTCATGGGATGAAAGATTCCATGCTCACATAACTGGTGGGGTCTTGTGAGACTGGCCTGGGGAAACAGGGCATCAGGGGGGATCTCTTGCACTTCCCTTCTCTATCTTTCCCATTCCCCAGCCAGGAAAGATTTTTAATAGAACTAGCGTTTTCTCTGCCCCAGAAC
Source organism: Mesoclemmys tuberculata (assembly GCA_007922155.1). Taxonomy (NCBI): domain Eukaryota; kingdom Metazoa; phylum Chordata; order Testudines; family Chelidae; genus Mesoclemmys; species Mesoclemmys tuberculata. The sequence continues at coordinate 18,611,717 of ML675617.1, read as the reverse complement.
CTGCTTTCTCACTGAGCTTCCTCCCTACAGGAAGCTGACTCAAGTTCTCTCTCACAGCATCTGTAGATTAAAATTTAAGTGCTCCACCAATTGAGTGCACCAGGCTAGACGTCACTTGAGCTCCTGTCCTGCATACAAGACAGCAGAGTTGATCAGCCAGGCACAGCTCCCTCCCGAGCCCTCCCTTGCTTCATGGGAACACTAATTTGCTAATGCTCCACAACTCCACAGGCTGGCACAAAGGAAGGGGGGCACAAGGTTCCTCTGCCCTCCTAATTCAGAGCACACTGACTTACATGCCCAGATACAAGCTGTTAAACCCCCTTATTGCCCCCTGCAACCTGAGTTACAAATGAGTTCCCAGGCATGCATCAAGCTCATCTGATGGAGAATTGGATTCAGGAATCCAAGGAGCCGCCATAGCCGTAACTAAGAATTTGTCTCTTGTGGCACTTCAATCACACCCACTGCAGGCCTGTATTTTTACCTGGTTTTCTAGGCTAACACCCCCTGGCGCACGAACTCTTCTGGGGGAGAGAAGGTGGACTGGGGAGGGGGAGGTAAAGCTGGGGCTGCCACTAGGATTGCAACTGAATAAAGCCTGTGGCATGCTCATTGATTTGCAATAGTATTTCATTTATGGCAAATGTTATCCTTTGTACGCAGTAATGCCAACATGCAGCTAACGAGCTGTGCAGCTGCTGTGAGTAACAAGCATTTGGAACTCAGTCTTTTAGGTGGCTCCTCTAATAAAGAGGATGACAATATTAATCCTAAATCTTGCAAGGGATCAGCATAAATGTACAGCCCCGATGTACAAGACATAAATAATACCCGACAAAGCCAGTCATTTCTACTCTGATGATATAACCGACCCTCCACACACAAAGCTACGATGCTAGAGCGTTAGCCTAGAGTCTCTCTTTCTTGTGTGATTTAGTGTGTCCTTACAAAAGCAATTCAGGGCAAGCTGTAGTGGTGTCAAGCTCCACCTAACACGCATAGTCAAGTTAATTCATTCCTGATCCCTGTCAGCTGTGCTATGTCCTACACAGCTCATTTCTGGGACTCCTGGAGTGAGGACAATAAGCAGGACCTCAAGCCTCTCTTCACACGCCAGAGTGACATTTCACTTCTCTGACAGAACAGTTTGATTTACCCCTTCACTTGCTCATTTCAGAGCAAGGCACATGCTCTGAACGGATCAGCGGGTGAGGACAGACCACTCACGCAAGCCTCAATCCTGCAGAACCGGCGCTCCACGGCCTGCAGATGATGCGTTATGGCCTGCAGCTATCTGGAATTGTTCCACCTGATGGCTTGTAACAGGGCAGCCTCGGTGACATCGCTGTCACCTGTGCTTCGGATGCTCGCTCTCCTCTGAAAACACTCAAGGATCAGCCGCGATGTATCTGTGAGGCTCACAATAACAGTACACTGTTGAGCTGGCTCCATGTCTCTGCAGCAATGGCGAGCATGCGGCATAAGCAAACGGCACAAAAGCCAGTTTTCTGTTTGTTTGGAGGAAGAAGGGAGGGGGAAAGAGCGTTGCATCATGAGACGATGAAACTCGTCCCAGCAGCCACCGTGGCTAGTTGCACTGGAATAGCAACCGACAGTGAACTGCTTTGAATTTCGACACAAGCGTGGATGCACGAGCCCGGCACAAGGAGCATGGTGTGGACACGTTCCAGCGACCTCAAAAAATCAGTGGGTAAAAGTTGATTTTAATGAAATCGACTTCATTCTGCAATGTAGACATACCCTGAGAACCGAGCCACTTTGGCTGAGGTGCCTAACTATGGAATTCGAGACCCCTCACTAGGCACCCAAGTTTGAAACTTTTGACCCTACTGTAAAAATAATTTCACAGGTTTTAGCTGCAGAGATAGAAAAATAATGATACAGCTGGACTTGATATGATATTCATGCTTTCTCCCCTGGAGTAAAATATAATGATCAGGCAAAATAATATCCAGGGGCAGAGTATTAAACTTAGAGACAAAGCAGAAGAAAAACAAGAGTCTTTACTTTCTCTGCTCAATGGGGGATCTGGGATGTTTTTCTGACAACTACTTTCTGGTACTTTTGCGAGTCCTAATGACTCTAACACCATCTGTTAAACTCACCCTAATATATGCCCTGTTTATGGGGAAATGTATAGCTACAGCTACTGTAATGAAAAAGTGTAAAAGCCAAACAAGAGCATGAATTTTATATAATTTTGCATGCAGTTAGCATTTCTATAAACTAGGCAACACAGTATGCTAGCCCTCCTCAGTTCTTTCGTTATGTCCATGTCTATTCCTACTGAGATGCAACATCATCTGGGGGTTAGTATGCAGGACCAAGAGCCAGAAAGTTACTAAGTTAGTTAGTGGTTAGTTACTTACACCTCGGGTAAAAATGTCAAAAGCACCTAAATGAGTTAGGAATCTGAGTCTCATAAAAAGGCACTGAATCCCTTTTGAAAATGGGACTTGGGCATTTTTGATCATTGTACCCTTGATGTGTCAGTTTCCCCACCCGTACAGAAAGGGGATAACACCACTTGTCTGCCTAGATCATTTGGGTGCTGTGAGGGCTCATTAATACTTGCGTCTGTACTTACACAGAAACTTTAGGTATGATTATTTATGAAACAAAATGGGGCCATGCAGCAGACAAAGTAACAGGTGTAAGCCTCCCAGGCAGATTAATCAAAGACATTGTAGCCTAGTGGATAAAACATCTGTTGCAATCTAACAGGGTTGCATTCCGGTCCTGCTAAGGGTGTATTTTTAACTCAAAATGAATTTCCCGGGATTTTTTTCTCCATCAATGCTACCATACTGAGTAGTATAATTAATGACATAATGTTTGCAAAGTACTTCGATGTGCAAAGCACTGTATAAGTGCCAAGCATCACTATTGTTATGAACTAATTCTTAGCCCTTTTCTAAAGCAAAAGAAAGGGTCTCTAATTGAACTCAGTGTTTAAAAGCTATATTAGGAGATGAACATTACAGCACATAAAGTTGACTTTTACTAATAAAAGAAGTCATTTATTTAGTCACATGTGTCGTCATAAACGCACACATCCTTTTACAATTTCATAATTTCAAACGGTGGGGAGGGAAGCCTGGCTGGGGCCACAAATATTAGTTCAGGATTCAAACGTTCAATTCTTCTCATCTTGTAGACAATCTATATGAACTTTCTTTACTGATGGCCCCCATCCTTCTGACCCTTCCACTCCTTCCACTTTCAGAAGAAGTTGGTAAAACACGCTTTGAGGTTCAGAAGCTTTCACAATGCAGTCTGCTCTAGGTCTGGGCCATGACTGGCACATGACAGTGGCATCTTTACTCTAGGGAACATGGATACCATAAGCGGGGAGAAGAGGAGTGAATTAGCTTCCAGTTCTGCTGGGAATGACATATTGACGAAGCACTTCAGCCAAGCTGTGCATGACAGCATTCAGCAGCACACACAGTGCTGCAGTTGTATTCTCTGACAACACAAGAATGCATGATGGGATTTACTTAAAATGTGGCTCTCAACCAGAGCACTGAAGAAAAGCAGGTATCAGATGTCTGGGAGGAAGACAACTGGGCCACATGGTTAGAGCCAGCGGCAGAACTCAGAGCAATTACACTTCTTATACAATGACCAGCGGAACCCAGTCACTGTCAAGTGCGGAGGTTTGGCAGCTTACCAGGACTGCTTTCATTTTACATTTCCACTCCAATTAGTCGACAATACGAGGCAACTGCCAGAATAAGCCAAAACCTAAAGCAACTTGAGAGACGTATATGTGGTTTGGAGAGATATGCATGAATGGCACAACAAAGAGATGAAAGGAATTCAAAGATGTATAAGTGACCCCCTAGTACAATTCAGGTGTAGGCGTTTGGGTTTTTTCACCGCCTGCATGAAAGAAACGTTACCACTGCTCAGCTGATTTTCAAAACCAGCCTGTGCGCCTGAAAAAGCAGGACCTGCTAAGCGAGGTTTGCCAATATTTTGAAGCGTCACTCCTCTGATGCCAGAACGAGCTGGATTACGCCACCCGTGTCAGCACATCAATCTGTGCACGTCTTGGTCTAGCTGAGATCCGTGGCGAAACTCCCAGGGTCTGTCTACACAGCATTTCGGGTCAGTTGGCTCTGAAAACAGCTACACACTTTGAAGTTGCAGCTTGCATTGCAGTTGCAGCCCAGTCCTCAACTTCAAAGTGCTACACGGCTATTTTCAGCACTGTCTGTTGGCCCAGGCGGGGAGACTCTCTTCAAAATGCTGTGTAGACATACCCCAATGGACGTCAGTGGAACCAGGATTAGGCCCTATATATGCAATACTGGGATGGGATGGGACAGGTAGAAATATACCCTGGTTACATACCATTGGGGATTTCAGATTTCAGCAAGCTGCATACTCAACTCTTATTCCAGGAACTTAGCTGGTTTCTCCCCCTTCTTCCCCAGTAAACAAGCTGAAAAATTAAGAAGTTACATGGATACTTTCCCAGAACACCAATGGGACTAAAACAATTCATAATTATGGAATATGGTTCAGTAACCTATTTCTCTATTTTCGTTTCTGATTGTATATTTTTAAGTGTCATGCCTTTGACTGATCATCCAAATCTCCCAATAATAATAGAACGTAATGCTTCCTAGCTCTCCTGCAGTATTTTTCATAAGTAGAAGTCAAAGCACTTCACCAAGATCAGTAACATTAGCCCTACTTTACAGACAGGGAAACTGAGGCACAGAAAAGTGATGTGACTTGACCAAGGTCACCCAGTAGGTCAGTGGCAGAACCAGGAACAAAACCCAGTCTCCTGAGTCCCTATGGGTAAAATTTTCAAAAGCATGGCAGTTCCACAGACTTCCTATAAAATTTAGGCACATAAGTCACTTAGGCACTTTTGTAACTTTTTTCCTTTCTCTCATATAAACACACAAAATGACGTTTGCAAAGACCCCTAGGGGATTTACACGTGCAATTTCCACTAACCGGGTGTCTAAATCCCTTGGGAGGATTTGAAAATTTCAGCAGAAAACACATTAGTGTTTTCAGTATGAATATCAAATGAGGGTACGCTGTCAGACAACACAACTTAAGGTAAATGCATGTGTGCACACGCATGCACGTGCAGGATTAGATTGCTGAAATAGCATTTAAGGCCTTTCCTTTCCTTTTTGGAATGTACATCATATTTTGCATCTGATCTCTCCTATGATGAGTAATAATATTTATGCTGCTTTATTACTGCATTGTAAAATCAGGAATTTAACTTGGTTATATAATTGTGACCAAAGTAAAAAGACAAGGAAGGGTGAGCACGTAACATGTACTTCTCCCCATTTAGCTGATGGGGCCTGGTTGCGTAAACCGGTAGCATTTTCTCTCTGTCTCACCCTTTACATTTCGCCCTCTTGCAGGCAGTGTGAAGGGAGAAGAGCGTTGCTAAATTCCCTAAAATAGCAGCAAAGCCCGCATAAATGCATGAGAGAAGCACTTAGGAGCTGAGGCTGTTTCCCAGGGAGACAGTTTATTGAAAGGCCACTGGAGCCAGAGGTACAAAATATCCATCTTGATAAAAAGGGGGATGGATGCCTCTTATGCCCAGTTTTATTAATCTGGCAATAGCTCCTTTGACCTGACTGTTGTGAGAAAGCTGCAGTGCATGGAACAAAAGAGAGAGTGAAACTAAATAATAGTAATGTTTTGTCTTCTACATCCCATTCTATCCAAGGATCTCAAAGTACTTTACAAATACTATTTAAGCGCTGTGTGGTAGGTAACTATTATTTTAATACCAGTATTCAGTATTGTTGACCCCAAGAGTTCAAAAATCCTGAGCCACACTCTGAAATCACGAGTTTGGCTCAAGAACATAAGAATGGCCACCCTGTATCAGGCCAATGCTTCATCTAGCCCAGCATTGAGTCTTCCAACAACAGGCAGTGCCAGATACATCAGAGGGAGCAAACAGAGCAGGGCAATTATCGAGTGATCCCTTGCCATCCAGTCCCAGCTTCTGGGTGCATCCCTGACCATCTTGGCTAATAACTATTGGCGTATCTATCCTCTGACTAAGAGTCACGAGATTTAAAAAAAAAAAAAATCACACGTTTGGGTTTCTTTGTATTTGTCTTCTGATTTCTGGGGGTGCGCCATAGTTCCCATTTTCAAGCTTTTCTCCACAATACTGAGGGATATTAACTTACATGGGCACACCGGTGCCAACCGGCAAAGGGTTCACTGTTGTGTAACAGTAACTTCTTACAAGCCTGACAAACTCACTACACCTCGCATATTGCTTTCATGGCATTTATCCATTACTATCCATCCATTATCCATGTGCAGTCTCTAATAAAAGCCTATGTCATGCTGACCCTCAGAAGCATTGTGAGATGTATGTACGAATGATATTCAAGGGGTTGTGTACATGTACGCAAAAAGTCTGCGTCCCTTGCAGAGCTGACAAACAGGTTTTGGGTCAGACAAGGGTGATTCACCAGTCTCTATGTTGGCCTTGTAGATTAAGCACTGGAAGCCAATGCATTGGAAGCCCCATTTATATATGGAGTTAACAGGAAAGGTGCACAGAGGAAAACAGAAGCCCTGAGGGTTAGCCTGGCTATGTACAAAGACTTTGGGGATAGAAGTAGGAGGCACGAGGACATCCCTTCATTCTGTACTGAGGAAATAAATGGACAGCACATTTACATCCATGAGAATGGGATCCCAACCAGCCTTGACTGGAAACACAGCAAAGGACATTCAGGTGAGAAGCTTCTTTAGACAGATGCTAGCCTGTTAAAGTTTACTCTTTCTAGGAATCATGTTTTATTTGCAACCCTTCTGTTTCCATTATCCTTACTCACTACCGCTTAAATCTTAATCTTAAATAATAAACTTACCATTCTAAAATCAGTAAAAAGAATCAAGAGAGGCTAATATGACTACCACAAACATAAAAGGGAATCACATGAGCATTGTGCTCTTCCCAAATAGGGAATCATTTTGGGGCGGGGAAAATGGTAAACCAACAGGCTAGATCCTTTTTAACAGCAGTTACATTCCCCAGAAGAAAGGCTGATTGCAGCCTACCTAGTGGGAGAAGGAGCATGGAGCAGCAGCTAGAACACTGGTACAGAAGTTGGGAGACTGAGGTTCTATGCCCAGCGCTGCTACTGACTGATCTACTCTGTAACTTCAATGCTCTGTGCCAGTTTCCTCTGCCATCCTTTGTCTATTTACACTGTGAGTTCTTAGACACTGTACAAACACATAGCTAGAGATGGTTCCCGCGCCAAGCACAATATGGGGTGTCCGGGTGCTATTGCAATGCCAATGATAAATAGCAATTCAGGATTAAAATATTTATTAAATGTAGTGCACAGTGGGTTAATGCCATGCAGCCCACCGTCAAAAAACCTTTAGCAGCCGACTTTCTCAACACTGATACTGACGCTGCTGCTCCAACGCCCCTCCTCTCCCCCCATTTTCATTCTCCAAGAATCTGGGAAGATTTAAGGCATGTGAGGCTGTTTTATGGCCTGTCACTGAGAAAAACTTGCACTAATTGCCTGATTCTATTCTGAAAGGAAAGGAACTGGCTCTGGGTCTCCTGCCTGGCACAGAGCAAACATTTCACTCAGGAGAGACACTCAGCAGGAACCACTTTCCGTGGCACAAGAAACCTTGACGAATTAGTATTAAAAGAGAGCTCTGAACAATCAAACACAATATAATCTCTAATAAAAACTGCAGACACATGTCATTAAATTGGTCTGATGTCTCAAGCACATTCTGGAGAGGGCTTTGAACTGATGAGGACCTCCTGACGGTTGGGTGAGCACAAAAGCCAATCTAACACAATATTCTTCTTTTTTTTTTAAGTTTGGTCAGGAACATATTCCTTGCTCATGCCAACAGCTCTCTGCAGCAAGAAACATATATTCTTTCACCCAGACAACTCACAAAATGACTGAAGGGGTCTTGTTCAGACTTTCCCCCAAAAGTCACCTTTGGCTGGATATCAAGTGGGAGAGTTTCACCTGGCAGTTTTTTGTATGCGTCCATGTGTCTAGGCACATGCATCCATATATATGGGTGGGTGAAGAGCGGTTTAAACTAATTTACATCCTTAAATATGGCACTCACTATCAAATTAAAGGGTCTATTCAGTTACCAGAAGCCACATCATAAGAAAGTTTCTGCATGCAGTAATGCTGGGAGCCGTCATGGTGGTATTCTGTACATAAAAGGGGAAAAGCTGACAGTATGGTCAAGTGGTGTGCACTCTCAGTGTCAGTCCACAAGACCAAATACTCTCTCAACTATTACTGTTACCATCCATGCCCTCTATGCCAACCCTGTATAGTTGCTCTGAATGAAGCCCGTTTATTACTCTAGCTTTTTTATGGGCAAGGAATGAATTTCCCCCACAGTGAAGAGAATGGGTCATGAAGGTGCCCTTCCTATAGGCGGACAATGACACAATGGAGACAATTTAGACTCATAGACTTTAAGGCCAGAAGGGACCATCACGATCACCTCGTCTGACCTCTTGCACATTGCAGGCTACAGACCCTCACCCACCCACTCCTATAATAGACCCCCTAACCTCTGGCTGAGTTACTGAAGTCCTCAGATCATGATTTAAAGATTTCACGTTACAGAGACTCCATCATTTACTCTAGTTTAAACCTGCAAGTGACCCGTGCCCCATGCTGCAGAGGAAGACCAAAAAAACAAACAAAAAACCAAGGGTCTCTGCCAATATGACCTGGGGAAAAATTTCTTGCTGACCCCAAATATGGCAATCAGCTAGACCCTGAGCATATGGGCAAGATCCAATAGCCAGGCACCAGGAAAGAATTCTCTGCGGTAACTCAGAGCCCTCCCCATCTAGTGTTCCATCACAGACCACTGCAGATATTTGCTGCTAGCTGTCACAGATCAGCTATATGCCATTGTAGGCAGTCTCATCATACCATCCCCTCCATAAACTTATCGAGCTCAGTCTTGAAGTCAGTTAGGTTTTTTTTGTCCCCACTGCTTGCCTTTGAAGGCTGTTCCAGAACTTCATGCCTATCATGGTTACAAACCTTCCTCTAATTTCAAGCCTAAACTTGTTGAGGGCCGTTTATATCCATTTGTTCTTGTGCCAATATTGGTGCTCAACAGATAACTCCTCTCCCTCCCTGGTATTTATCTCTCTGCTGTATGAATAGAGAGCAATCATATCTCACCTCAGCCTTCATTCGGGTTAGGCTAAACAAGCCAAGTTCTTTGAGTCTCCTCCCATAAGTAGGTTTTCCATGCCTCTGATCATCCTAGGACCCCTTCTCTGCACCCATTCCAGTATGAATTCTTTAACATGGAGACCAGAATTGCACCCAGTATTCCAGATGAGGTCTCACTGACCAGTATCTTGTATAATGGTACTAACACTTCCCTGTCTCTACGGGAAATTCCTTGCTTGATGCATCCTAGGACTGCTTTAGCCTTTGTCATGGCTGCACCATATTGGCAGCTCATAGTCATCCTGTGATCAACCAGGACACCCAAGTCTCTCTCCTCTGACGCTTCCAAATGATAAGTCCCCAGCTTATAGCAAAAATTCTTGTTCCTTGCTCCTAAATGCATGATTGCATTTTTCAGAAGCCAAAATGTTCACACTTTAGAGACCCTGGTTAGGATTTTCAAAGCTGTCTGCGAGATTTAGATGCGTGTCTGTTTTGCTTTTTACAAACAAAATCAATACGAAGAAATCCAACTGGCACATTTGGGTCCCAAATAAGTGTTTGCTAATTTATACGCACACATTGATACCCACAAGGTCTAGCTTCATATAAACTGCTTTCTGATTGGTTTCTGATGGCTTCTAAAGCATAGACCACAGCCAACACCTCTAGAGGGTTCACAGACAGTTTAAAGGCACACTTTACTATTCCTTACTATACTGTACAGTGGCAGATGTTGTTTGTCTCAGACTGGTTTGAAAATCTCAACACTTCTTTTGTTTCCACTTTTCAGAGTCTTTCCTTCTTTGCCTGCCAGTGTCTCAGAGCTCCAATCCCACGTTGTCAGAGAACCTTCCCCCCCGCACATTTTCAGCATCCAATCAGTCATTTTCTTTGAAGTGCTGCATTTTGAGCAGTGGCACTTATCTGCTGGTGACTTGTGGACCAGCCTATATTAAAACTTCTTTTCATGGAATCAGTTGGATTCGATATTATTTGGACATTTCTTTTTTCCACTCAACTCACCCCCATCAGAGTCTCTCACACAATTTATCCATTTTCCAGACAGACATTCTCCCTTGCTGAGGATGGCCAGTTGGCATGTAAATATCCCTGTATCTCAAGTGATGAGCAAATCATACAGGGCTTGTCTTTGTTGACAAGATGCGTTTTTACTGTGGCATAACTAACAGGCATTTCCTGTCTCACTGTGAAAACGTCACGTAGACAAGGCACTTGAATTTTATTGTGAGGTAAAGTAGGTGAGGTAGACTCCAGGTGAGGGTAAAGTGCCGACTTCACCTAGTTACTTCTTGGTTAACCCAAAGGTGTCCTGTCTCCACATAGGATTTTATGGCCAGATAACTATGGAACATTTGTTATCTCACTATTAAAAAAAAAAAAAAAAAAAAAGTTTTATGCAGAAGACAAAGCCACAGACTTTCCTGTCTTGCTCTCATGGTGTCTCCGCATCCCAAGTTTAACTGTCCGTGTCATCAGAGTACAGCATTGTCATATGTCCTATACTCCCTTACTATTTATTAAGGTAAAATATGTTCTCTTGCTAGATGACTTCAACCTGACTTTCAATGGGACTTGTGCTTCTAACTGTTCTAACTCAGACACTTTTGAAAATCCTATCCTCCCCCTTCAGGTGATTTGATTACAGTCACTTGAAAGGGCTAGTAATAACACTGGCAAGAAAAGCCAGGAACTCCAACTCCCCGCCTGTGATCTAAATATTAGCTTGCACTTCAGGGCATGTACAGACACCACAGGGCTTGTCCACACTGGTGGCAGGAAATTCGCCACTGTCAGATCGATCTATCCGATTCGATTGTTGGCAGTGAAGACCCACTCAATCGATCCAGAAGTTGATCTAATAAAACCACCACCCCAAAAAGCGTAGCACTGCATGGATGGGTACACATTTCCTGGTGGTGCAGCACAGCGGAGACGGCGTGCTAAACGGAAGTTACGAAGTCAATGGGAGTTCCGCAAGCTACTCGGTGTAGCTTTTGTAACACCCATCAACTGCCACCGAATTTTGCCAGCAGTGTAGACCAGGCCTCAGTAATTAGGGGTGGGGAAATGGAGGGGGGGCAGGAGAGAGAGAGATGCCTGTATTTTCTCATTTAGTTTCTCATTCATTCACTGTAGCTTCTCCCTGTGGGCATAAACACTGGAAGTGAGAGGTTGCAAGTATATATATTTATATGAGCAGAAGGTGGTAGGAATTACAAAAGCTGTGAAGGAGTTGGGGACCAGTAGAAGCCTCCATCTCTTTTCACAACCAGCTGGGTGCAGAAACTCCTGACTGAGCATTCTCTGGAGTTTGAGGGAGCAATCATTTCCTTTTGCTCAACTGCTTTTTATGTATGTAGGCAACAAATCATCCTTGAACCCATCTCGGCTTCCCCATTGGAGACATACACGGATTCCCTGTGGCTGTAGGACTTCATTCCTGTCCTGCACACTTGGGTTGACAGGGAAAGACTGGATACAGAATAGGCTGTGTTTCTCAGGGTGCAGCACTTCTGAGACTGCAGACCCTGTAACGTGGGGGTGGGGATTGTTTTAGGCCAACAATACCTCTGGGAGTCTGGATTAATGCACAGCTGGGTAACAGAGCCTTCTGAAGCTTATGTATGTCACATGGCCCCTATGACTCCTCAGGAAGAATAAGTTAAAAAGCTCAGAAAAGGTCTTTAAATCTGTAGGGTTGCTACTTTATTCTTTAATATATTTTTTTTAAATAGGAGCACTAGCGCCAGACACTAGGCAACGTGGTAGGTTTGCAGCAATCTGGGTGGCTTTTCAATGTGCGTGGCAAGGAGTATATTTCCGCTACACGGTAACCATCAAAGAAGTGCCAAGGCGCCTTTTCTCCATCTGAAAAAGAGCAGGCCATCTTTCTAAGTTAGGAATATTTTTTTAAATGTCATTTTGTTTTGGAGCCAGTAGTTTGCTGGTGCCAGCACCAATTAATTTGCTCATTTCTAATAGATGGCAACTCCGAGCCTGTGTATTCAAGTCATATGCTAAGCTATTACATACCTTTTGCTGCAATTTATTTCAATTTGTTTGGCCATAAAACTATAACCTAGTTGAATCCTGGCAGCTACTGATGATCAGAGGGCAATGGAAACAATCCTGGAAGACTCTAAGGTGGCCCATCAAAGCGCATTTTCTGCAGGCCTTCCTGATCATTTTCATTCTGTAATGAAGCCTCTGTGCAAGAGTCTTGCAGGGCCATTCTCCCCTCCCCTCACATTCCCCTGTCCCCATTTGAAAGGAACAAGAGACCCAATTTATTAATATGGTTCATAGGGAGCTCAGATTAAAGGTCTGGATATAAAGTGCTATATTTTCACAGACTTGTGGCAGAGAGGACTGTGCTTGGATTCCCATTGGCAATAGTGGGATTTGGGTCATGCACCTCCTTGCTTTGCACTTGAGAAATATACCTCCATATGGTTTTGATTAAGGTGATCTGCAGAAATAATCCTGCTGTTTGTCATCTCCTGCTTTCTTTCTTGCTCTTCATGCCATACAGTACATTGGAGGTGCTACACCAAATGACTTGTATTGAAAGATATTTTTCATATGAGCCGACTCAGCTGGCTGTGGCTGCAGTGATTTTAATGCTCTGATGCTTTTCGTTAGAGATGGGATAAAAGGCTTAGCCTATCTTGGTCATTTTGCCTTGGCTAAATTGAGTAGACGTTCAGACTTTTGCCCTGCCATTGCCTGCATTTCTACAGTGTGACAGAATGAATTTAAGGGTATCTGTCCCCCTGGGAATATTGTTTCATCATTTGGTGTACCCATACTGGGGCTTGAAAGGTTTCTTCTGAAATATGAATTAATGTTCCAAAAAAAGCCAATGTGATTTTCTAGAATGTGCAGTCTGCAGGGTTTCCCTGGTCATTCAGCTCTAATTTATGCACCGGGTTAAGTCAACTTTATAGCCAATTTCAAGTCTGCAAAGATTTTTTCAAGAGATGGTTCGGTGTACAGTAGCTGTCTGCAATTCCATAGCCCTTGAAATCCAATTTTGCTTGCAAACATTCTGGCAGATTTCACTTTGCTCAATTTTTGGACATAGGAAATCGATCTTAGGGCACGGCCTATAACTTGCTCAGTGTGCTTGGACATACAAGGATACATTTTACTAAGCTGTTCATATGCAGCTGAGTCCTTCGCACGTGCTCCATAGCAATTCATAGAGTTTGTACATAACACTTGCCACATTAACTGATAAATTTTTATTAACGACCTTGGCACAAAAAAAAAGTGGGAGTGTGCTGATAAAATGTGCAGATGACACAAAGTTGGAAGGTATTGCCAATGCAGAGGAGGAATGAACTTTCAGACAATACTTGAAATATGTCATATTAGACTTGAAAACTGGAATAATAGAAATGGGATGAAATTTAATAGAGCAAAGTGCGATAATTCTGACTGCCCATTCTCAATAAGAGTTGCCACAAATGCTGGATGAATTCAGTAAGTCTCATAATGAAAGAGCAGTAAATACTAGGAGCAGCAGGATTAGGAGACAGACGGTAATATTTGGAGAAAAGCTGCTACATGCGAAGTGGTACAGCAGCAACATTATTACCCATCACATCACATCCCATGTCTCTCAACAGAACAAATCACTTGGCCCAGATAAGTTTAGAAAGATGATTGCCCCAAGTGGTCAATATAGAGACACTAAATAGTACGTAATAGAACAGTTAATCTGTTAAACGTTCATAGAAAAAGGAAAATCGGCGCTCAAGGGAAATAATGGTTTGATACCATCTTATAGTAGGTTAATATCAACACTCTCTGAGCACATATGAAATACAATGACTGCCTCAGCAATGCATTTTTTCTTGTTAATATTTGATTTAAGGATTACATTTGTCCAGCCATTATCTGCATTATCAGCACATTCTGCTGTCTTGAAAGCTTCCAGAGCAACATTACTCACAAACACTTCACCTTGAAATATGCCAGAACCCTTTTTCCCTCACTGCCTGCTTTTGAAAAACGTGCAGCTTCTAAGGTAGTGACTCATATTTTAAAGATGAACCCTCACATTGTAATTTCAATTTGTGGCGATCAGTGAGATGTTTTGTACAGTGTGCAAGAAGGAAAAGGGTTCTTTTCCCTATATACGTTGTATATAAATAATCACCTCCAATGCACACATACAGCAAGGAAAGAAACAGTTTCTGAAGACGTCTTTTTGCACCTGGGACAGGGATCCATTCTTAGTGCCATACAACAGCCGCCCTTGCAGCATAGGATGATAGGAGGCAGTGGTAGAGAAGAAGCTCAGTTAAGCATCATGGTCCCTATTCACTTGGACACATCCACCGAAAATGATGTTCACTTTTTACAGGGACAGGAAAATGCATCCTATGTAAAATAAGTGTATATGGGGGGCAGGGCGAGGAGAACAGAGCTGCTCGTTATCCTCCATCTCAATGAAAGAATTCTTTACATGATGTAAATGTTTCTTTGTCCATTTTGTTGTTTTAATCTCTTTCTGTAAATCTACTTTTGCTGCTGCCAGTGCAATTAAAGGGAGTTTTGCCACTGACTGTAATACGATCAGGATCAGGCACCAGTGGGTGATTTTTAATGCATGTTTTATCCTCTCTATTCAGCAACTCTTTCCTTCATCTTTGCTGATTATTCACTTTTGATGAGGCTTCTCGGGTGCCCTCACAATTTTTCTTTGTATCAGCACATTAAAATATTTTGGCAAACTTCAAAACTAAAGATCTGTACACAAGGATCTGAAAGGAAGGCTACAATAACAGGGGAACTGAAGGAGTCTGCCCTCGGCAGCGGAAGTGACGGAGTAAGATTTCACTTTGTACTGTTCCCTTAACAGAAACGCTGTGGGCTCTAATCCAATCTTTGCTGCAGTCTCCTGCGACACAACACTTGCCATGTCTCTGCAACAGTGAAGATTCCCTACCACTACCACCAGGGAAATTGCGAACTGATAAAATGCTAGTGCTACACTACAGTTACTTCTCTGTAAATTATAAACTTTAACTATCAAAGTGGCATTTCTGCAAGGTTCGAATATTTGAAAGCCTGCTAAAAACCCAAAGTGTGGTCAGGACTGGAGGCCAGGACTATCGGCAGCTGAGCCAGCCGAAGGAAACAGCTTAGTATGCTGGGTAGCGGCTCTGAAGTAGCAAGACTTACTAGAACCACAGGTTTGAAACCCTACAGGAATGAGTCAGCCCTTCATCCTTTCCAGCTCTATAAGCAGTTCTATAGTCTGCTGCACACAGTATGCTCAGGAGGAGACATGAAATACGGCTATACTGTGAAAAATAAAAGGACAGGAGTAATGCAAATTCCTTACACTGCCGTTGGAGTGCCTCACCCACTACACCTTCCTATAGCAGTGAGAGAGGCTCCGCTTCTATTCCTGGACCTGGATGTTGAATGCCAAAATGGTTGGCAGCTTTTTGGTGCTGTGGCCACAAAAGACTTGGACCAATAGCATCCACTCAGCTCACACAAGTTACAAAAGAGCCACCAGGAGGCATCAATTTCCAGTCACCACTGGCCAGAGCTGGAGCCGAACTAGTGAAAGGCTCCTGTTGGGTCCATCGGCACTAACCAATGTAATGAGAAACAAATCTCTACTCTGAACTCAAAGCCCAGCTCTGAATGTCCAATTTTGGATCCCGATCCAAAATTCTGCCACTGAGGGTCATCTCTATCCAACAGCAAATACACACGAGGTAACACCCGTCGGTACTGAGCGCGTCTGCCAGCATCAGCTAGTATCAGAGTCAAAAGGCGACAGGTGTTCTTCACTGATGATAACTGCTTTTGTGCCCTGCCGGAGAATGAGACAGGAGGAGTGCAAATATGACTTAGAAGAAATGTGAATTGTAACTAGAGCTATGTGTAATTTTCACCTGGCTTTAGGCCTCTTGGCAAAACAAAACACAGCTCAAGTAAACCTTTTGGTAAATTTCCTTTGCCACCTCTGAGTTTTCAGAGATGGCAAGAAGGGTCTACCCATAAGCTTTACCAGTAAGGTTTTGTTAAAACACCAGGAGCTTGACGCGGCTGTCCTTCTTTATCCAGGAGAGCATTTGCCCCCATGAGGATGTCAGTGGGGTTACACTGGACTAATTTCTCACCAACTTTACAAAGAATGTCACTGGTTTTTTGACACTTACTGGTTTCACTGGTGTGCCCCCCTGAGATTTTTGGTTCAGATGCGGGTAAATAATCATTTATTATGTTTGGGCCATGCTGTGGCTGGCTGCTAGGTGCTATGACTAATTAATAACTTGGTTGAGTATTTATACATTAATTACTTCAAAGCCAAAAGGTGCCCAAAGGGTTCTCTGAAACTCATGGGAGGTCAAACTGAGGAGCTTGGCAAAGGCCAAGCTGCTAACTTCACAATTCTGCTATAACTAACACTGAAATTCCATCATGATTTATGCAGATAAAGCAGAGGGGAATAGGCTCAAGATGCTTTGAATGTGGAGCGCATCCTGTCACGTCCAGTAACATGCTTTAGCCATGTCCACGTCCGTGCTTTAGCCAGCTGGGTGTATTTTTTAATCAGGACCAGAACAAGCACCAGCAGTTAAGGGGAAGTAGAGAGATGAAGGGCAAGTGCGTACCTACACTGATTGGGACCCTACAAGTGGCAGAGGGGGGTAGAGTGCATTGGGGAAGAGGGCTGGAATGGACATGTCTGACGTTTGTAGTAGAGCGCACTGTCCTAACATCCAGCCAGTCTGACCCTGAGACATCTAGGCCATCGCTTGGCAGGACAGGCTTATCTGAAGCCATTTGTGATCTGTAAGCCATTTAACCCACCCCTCAAATCAGTTAACCCCCCAGTAAAATGTAATGCTTCCTGTCTCATCGGCATGTTACGAGGCTGGCTAATTAAATGTTTGAGACAGATTGGCTATCTTCCACAAAGAATCATTTTCTATCAATAAATGACAGCATTTAATAGCATTGACTCATCGATTCATACATACTGGTGCTGGAAGAGACCATTTAGCTCATTCATTCAGAATCACTAAGTAACAGGTCACTGAAGGAAGAATTGCATGTATTTGAAATAGAAATGCTGGAATTCTATCCAAAGGGTATTTTTTAGATGCATAAAATGTGATTTTTGTTGCTGTAGTTCTATTAACTGCTCTTCCAAACTTTACAGCATCAGAGAGATAAACAATTCAGAAGTGTTCTAATAAATGAAATCTGTACTTAACTCATCTCCCCAATTTGCTTCCTTTCTTGGGATCTTTTTTCTTTAAAAAAGCCAATTTTATTAAACTTGACCTTCTAAAAATAGAAGCAAGGTAAGAGACAAGATTACTGTATGTCCACATTAATAGCTGGACTCTGAGGCTCATGCACATGGATTCTTTTTCTCCCTCAGTACTTAGGTCACAGAATAAATCAGGGGTAAAATCTAGTAAAGGATTTATAAAGCAAGTGCATCATGACTGGGGTAGTCAGAGAAAGCATTTATCCAAGCTTTTGAAAACAGTCCAAATGGTCGCTAAGTCTTACATCTTAAAAGAGTTTAATTTCAAATTACTTTAATTCTCTGGTGTACTGTTATCTTCATCTACAGGCACTGTTTCCATGAAATGGTTAACATGGGACACACACGCATACCTTCACGGCATGGATGGAGGGGGACATTCATCTTGCCCTCCATCCGCAGACATTAAAAGGAAGGAGTGGTTATTATTGAATGTAACATCAGAAAAATTACATTTGTTAAACTCCTGCTAGAGTCATTTTGATTTCATCTCCTAAATAGGATTAAATGAATGCTAGCTAGCATCTTTTTCAAAACATCTCTTGCAGCCATAAAGCTTCAGGCACTAATGTCTACACATGTTCTGAGACAAGAAACTAACAGAGTTTTCAGCATGTCACTTTCATTGCTGCTGTTGATATTTGCCTGTTTTAGTATCTCCCACTGACAGGTGTCAGTTAATACTTGCCACTTTACTTCACACCCAGCTAGGAATAATTGCTTGCCTATTATAAATTTAATAATGACACTGCAACATTGTATGGCTTTCCTTTGCATTTTCTTCTTTCATTTATTCTGAAGGAGACTTGAAACAGATTAACTGCGCTAGATCTGGGGATTTTTAATTAATTTTTCCCTGTCAGAGAAGGAAGGATTTTGCAAGAAGGTTCGTTTGGCTCAAGTGCTTTTATCAGGTTTTTGGAACCACGTCACAATATTTTAGAGCAGTGGTCCTCAACCAGGGGTCTGCGGACCTCTGGGGGTCCACCAAAGTCTTCCAGGGGGTCCATCAACTCATCTATATATTTGCCTAGTTTTACAACAGATTACATAAAAAGCGCTAGCAAAGTCTGTACAAACTAAAATGTCATGCAGACAATGACATGTTTATACTGCTCTATATACACTATACACTGGAAGGTAAGCACAGTATTTATATTCCAGTGGATGTATTTTATAATACCATGGTAAAAGTGAGAACGTATGTCACTATGCCATTGAAAGACAGAATGGGCTAGCTCCTTGGTTTGCCATCTGACTCTCATTGTTCCAGTGGCACAGAGCAGCCAGAAAGCTGGCACAAGTGGGTACTTCCCCAGTGTGCTGGGAATCCCCGAATGCCATGAAGACAACATTTGCAAGACCACCGCCTTTCAAGACAAAGCATTTCTAATGGGAAAGCAAGTCAACCCTCTGCTCCTTTGGACCTGTTGCTCTCAGCACAGGGCTGGTGATGCGGAAGGGCGGATCCGTAGCACTGTAAGACTGAACGGGCTGCTTCAACTACTTGATTCTCATCACAAGTCTTCTCCCACTGCAATCAACTACTCTTCTGAAGCTTTGAGTCACCGTCCATAACCGCCTCCCCTTCTCCTCCTCTACGAAAAAGCATTGACTAAAACAATCAATAATAAACCTCCCGAGCCAGATTCTGATACACTACTCATGTCAAGTAGGACTTTACTCCACAAGTGGTCCCATTCATTCCACCACAGAGGAAGGTATATTCCGCATAAGTAAAGGAATCCAAGTCTGGCCCTCGGGGCTTTAGTTCTTTTCAAGTGTTTACTTACAATTTTCCTTTGCTGTTTAATCAAAAATATACTTGCACTTTAGAACCAAAGCAGATATTCATAAAAGGAGGGTTTGTTAGAAAACAGTCAGCTTTATGAGCTCTGTTCACAGCTTCTTTACCTGCTGTATTAAAAACAAATGGAACCATTTCATTTATATTGCCGTAGCAACTAAAGACCACAACAAGGTTGGATTCCTAGGTGCTGTACAAATATATAATACGCTACAGTGCCTGCACTGTACAGAAATTATTGTATTAAATACAGCCCTTTCTAATAGCCCTGGTCGACATAGGTATGGTACTCTGGGGTGTGAAAAATTCACACACCCGAGTGCCACAGCTAGGGCAATCTAATCCCCGACAGAGATGTGGCTAAATGGAGTTAAAGTGGCACTGCTGTAATACAAATAACATAAAAATAATGCTCAGGCGTACAGTAGGGAGCACTTCCTGTTTCATCACTTTGGTTGTCAAACTTGATTTGTACCTGCTCCTCCATAGGTGAGAAAAGCAGCCACAGTATCTCACATTTCCATCCTTTAACAAAGTCCCACCACCGAAGATATGAGGAAAATTCAGATGCACTGCAAATAATCATTTAATTATAATGATTTAAGCAACCTTTAACTTTGTTTATGATGTGATTAGTCTGAATACACAGGGATGCTAGATGTAACTGTAGGGGGATGGAGCAAATCATTCTAAGAGTAACTACTGAGAAGCTTTGAGTTAAAGCCATTCGGATACTGAGGAATGCAGGGCTTTCTCAGGTCCTTAAAATATTTCTGAGATCAGTTAAAGCCTAGTTTCTCCCACAGAAAAAAACATGGGATGGGGGAAAAGGCCTTCTGAAACTCTTTGGGGCAGATCCTCAGCTGGTGTTTGACATAGCTGCACTGAAATCCTCTGGCCCAGTAAATTTAAACTCACTGAGTTTCAGCTCATTTCTCTCCTCCTGAGAGAGGTTATAGGTCTTACAGCTAAAGGAGAGGCATGAAACCCTAGAGAACAAGAGGATCCGTCATCAAATCCCATTGATCCTGAGGTTGTCATGTGGTTTCCACCTCTCCCACTAGCACACAGTTCATTCAGAAGCCCCCCTCTAAGCAGTGAGAGAGTATGGAAAAGCAACTGACGCTCAGACTCATAGACTATAAGGCCAGAAGGGACCGTTAGGATCATCTAGTCCAGTGTTTCTCAATGAT
>ML675617.1:18440901-18591130 GCA_007922155.1 Mesoclemmys tuberculata | reverse complement strand
CAGACACCCAGAAAGGATTCTCTTTCTTTTAGTAACTCAGAGCCCACCTCATCTAATGTCCCCTCACAGGCCATTGGGCATATTTACCGCTACTAGCCAAAGATCAAAACTAGGCTGTCCCATCATACCATCCCCTCCATAAACTTATCAAGCTCCTCTTGAAGCCAGCTAGGTTTCTTGCCCCCACTGCTCCCCTTGGAAGGCTGTTCCAGATCTTCACTCCCCTAATGGTTAGAAACCTGCATCTAATTTCAAGTCTAAACTTCCAAATGACCAGTTTATATCCATTAGTTCTTTTGTCCACATTGGTGCTGACCTTAAATAACTCCTCTCCCTCCCTGGTATTTATCAACTCCTCCATGAATTTCCCCATGGAAATTAACCCAGATAATCTGAGTGGCTGTTCTCTTACTCAGCCCCATTTTAGAAACTTACACGGACTCCATTACTGTAACATGTGAACAGCTCACGATATTTAATGTATATATCCTCATACCACCTCTGAGAGGCAGGGCTGGGCTATTTAGCCCCACTTCACAGGTGGGGAACCAAGGCACAAAGACGATAAATGATTTGCCAAAGGTCACAGGAAGCCTTGGGGGGAGGGGGAGTAGCGAATTCAACCCAGATCTCTCAAGTCCCAGATGAGAATCCTAACCACTGGACCAACCTTCTTCCCTACGTGGCTTGATGTGCCAACCCCAAACCTGCAGACTGAGCCCCACACTATACGGTTTCTGTATAGAAATGTTTCAGAAAGCCTGGGGAACCAGTCAGCTCTACCCCAGCTTCCTGCTAATTCAGGGGTCTCTCTGTTCCTTTTCTCCCCTCTGCATCACACAGCCAAGGGGAATATGTGGTCCCAAAAAAGGGAAGCCTTCTCTTTTTTCTTAGCAGAGGAGGAATAATGCCTAGATGGCATGCTGCCAGCTTTCTTTGCTTAGAACGCTTCCTCACAGCCACCCGGTAATCTGAAATAGGGAACAAGAAAACCCAGCCAAACCTTTTAGGAGCTTTGATTTGATGTTTGAGGCCCCACAGCTTTACAAGCCTGTTATAAACACTGACGAGCATTAAGATGAAACACATGCTTGCTTTAGTTGTGTGGCATTACAGAAGGGTCACGGCCTTCTTTGTACTACCTGATAATTAAGCTTGAGAACGCAAGGAATTTTAGGAGGAGAGCAATGTGTGATCAACAATCCCTATTACTGTGAGGCACCCAGATGTGTTTGCAATGGATTGTAAGTAAAAGAGATTAAGAGTTGTGGAAATGGAAGAAAAGCTGGTGGCTTTCAGTCAGAGCATTCTGAAGGGAAGAGATGATACATTCAGGTTGCAGTCATGAGGCTGGGTATGCAAAACCTTTGCAACTCCAATTTAGATGGAGTGCTAACTACAGAGGAATCCTGGGGGACTCCTATATTAATGTAAAAATAGATGAGGGGATTAATTAATGTAAATACTGGGGGAATCCTATATTAATGTAAAAATCATGGAAAAGAAGCTGAGTGAGGCTACTCTTTCTAGTGTTTCTCCTCTTTCACTTTTGCGAACGTGTCAAAGGGCCGGTGGGGCACCCTAGAAACCATTCTGGATTCTGTGTTGTAACTCAGCAAAAAAGCTCTTAAAAATATTTAAGACACTAAATCCCAGGATGGATTTTTCAACAAACGGTTGGATTCTGCTGTGATCTTCTGTGGTTTTGGTTTCCATAGACCACCTGCTGTCTTCGAATTACATCCCCTCTCTCTTCTTTACAGCATTACTACAGTTGCCTTCTGTGGAAGGGCCTGTATGAATCCGCTTCTTCATGATTATAGCTATCCCTGCAGATGAAAGAGGATGCAACATGGGGCCTCTCATCCAAAGGGTGAAGCTAGCATTAAGGACTTGATCCATTCCTGCCACTGAGGCCATCAGGGAGCTAGCTCTATGAGGCAGTGCAGTCTGGACCCAGCCTTAGTTAGAGCAGCTGAGAGAGGCTGCTCTAAACGTATACCAGTAGAGGACTGGCAAAATGCAGTTCTGCTTCACCACACCACCAGCTTGCCTTGCCCCGTCCAAAACAGCCCGTACACTTCAGAGTAGCAGAAGAAAACTGATGCAGGAGAAGTCTTTAATGCCTCCGCAGGTTTCACACCAGGGAGTTCCTGTCCGCAAGTAGAATTCTCTGCTGGCCATTTCCTGCCAGAACCACAGAGTCTCTTTGAACTGCCTAAGCTGCCCAATGCAAATGGATCGTAGAGGAGAACCTGGGCCTAGGTGTTTATCTGAACAGCTAGTAGTTACATAGTTTTAAAAATCAAATAGAAGTGCACCCCCAATCACACGTGCTGTACTTGGTCTGGCTCTTCGTTTTCAGCATACGAGACTCAGAAGGAAAATTGACCGAACACGTGATCATGGAACAGTAAAAATCAGGAGCCCATGCTCTAGTGGGTTGGAAATATTAAGCATTCCAATGCCTTCTTCTAAGCCCTAGTTAATATCGCACTACAGATCTATCCAAAAGGTGTTAAAGTCCCTTCTTTTTATCTCCATTTCAACTTCTGGGATCTAGAATACAGGTTTATGGTTTCGTCCTGAAAGTTCAGAAAGCCTGAGAGAAGCCATCATAAAACTAACACTTATCAATTACTCAGTAACAACTTAACCAAGAACATTCCTTGGAAAGAGATCTATACAGTGTCTTTGTGTCAGCGCAGCTGCTGCTCTCTTGACAAAGAGTTCATCTTTTCTTTCAAGCTGAAAAGCACAGTTTAGCAGTCATTTTTCTAAGGCTCGGTCTACACTCAGTTTTTGTGTCTCTTTTGTGTCATCAGTTTAGAAACTGGGAAATTGAAATTGGTGCCAACCCCTAGTGTGGATGTAGTTAATCTGGTATAAAGGAGTTTATATCATTGGGAATAAGCTATAAGTACTTTTATACCATTATAACTATTTACCAATTTAACTATATTGGGTTTTAAAACAATATACTTAAAGCAGTACAAAAGCTGTGCGTAGGCATTTATGAACTGCTGGATACAACTAATGCAGCGCTATCCTAGGGGAGTTTATATTACCACATATTTCGAGTGACATGTAAAATGCTTCCTAGCTCTAATGGGAATTGCACATGTAAATCTGAATGCAACTAACTCGGTATTTCAAATGCACCCAACAAATACTATTTTTGCACCGTCAAAATGAGAGCAGACCCCTCAAACAAAGGGTGACAAACCTGCCCATTAGCTAATGATTCACTTCATTAGCAATACTTTGCAAATTCTTCAGCATCCTCATATCTAAAAGGAAACATCCTCTGAAACTATACAAAGAGGGTACGTGTACGTGTGTGTGCAGAATACAGAGCAAGTGTGTGGGCACATCTGTGCTGCATCTGCGAGGTCTGATTCCCAGGCAGATTTAGCAAGCATGCTAAAAATAGCAGCGTGGACAGAGGGGACCCAAGGGGCTGGGTGGGCTTGGATTTGGGTGGCCAGAACACAACACCCACACTAATACTTTTAGCATGCTCGCTCATCCTGAGCGAGCATGAGTCTGTCTACCTGTGCGGGGCATCAGACCTCACAACTGCCGTGCGGACATACCCTATCCATTGTGTGTAACGTTTATTTCAGTGAAATAAAAGCTAATGAAAGGAACCAGTCTGAAAGCCATGCAGAAAGGGCAGGGACAGTGTGTGCAACAGAAACGCCAAGTTCCCCACGCTCCCCTGCCACGAGCTCATCAACCCTTCACCAGACAGAGTTCAGACTCCATGCCCACGCTCCCTCTGCTGATGCTGCCAAGTTGCCAACAAGGTTCAAAATGTGACTAGGGACACCAGTCCACCTGGAACTACACTGACACTAACACACGCATGTCACCCAGGATGCTGAACAGCCCTCAGATTGCAGCTCTCTCTGGCCCACCTGCACTGAATTTGAACCTACAGCTGAAGAAAGCTCCTTGTCCGATTCCTCATTTCCAGAGCCATCCAGACCCCTGAAGTAAAATACATTATAGAATTAAAATGCCACTCTCAGACAGAACACAGCATAACGGCTGGCCTGCACGCAGTTTGTGTACCACTTTAGTTGCACCAGTGTATCGGTACAATTAAAGTGATACAGCCCCCTAGTGTGAATGCAGCTATACTAGCACAAAGACGCTTTAGGGCTTGTCTACACATGAAAGTTGTTCCACTTGAATTATCCCAGTACAATTAAAATGGTACAGCCTCCTTTCCCCTAACCAAGGATGTCGCTATATCAGTGTAAATGTGCTTTAGACCAAAATAGGTATTTCTGTGTGGGAAGAATAAGAAGTTATGGAGGTATGAGTCATTTTTATACTGGCATAACTGGATCTATAAACAAAAATCACAGACCGGGGCTACACTTCATTTTTGTACTGGGACAATGAAGTCCAGTACTAGAGAATTCCAGGACCAGAACCAAATTCTTGCCTGTACAATGTCTACTTTGCACCACAGTCTGTGCGAAGTGACCCTAAAACTGATATATCCACAGGATCATCCCACGTGCAGTCCCACAGTTCCAGTATGTCCCACACCACCTCTCTATTGGCTCTCAGTGTAAGCCCTGGCTATTGCTTCCCTGTTCTTCAAAGATCCCTTCCTGCCACGTCACCTCCTTGAGATCAGTAGCAGCTGGTTAAATTGAGAGCCACATTCAGGCTGTTCTAACGGATAGCAGACTGGATCAGGTCACAGATGGCAAGTGAAGACTGATTAAATTGACAGCTCCTGCAACT
Source organism: Mesoclemmys tuberculata (assembly GCA_007922155.1). NCBI lineage: Eukaryota > Metazoa > Chordata > Testudines > Chelidae > Mesoclemmys > Mesoclemmys tuberculata. The sequence goes on along the minus strand of ML675617.1, from coordinate 18,586,366 downwards.
CCAAGCTGTGCTATTCACAGGCCAGGATCTTGAACAGTTTGCTTGCATGACAATAAGCTACAGCTGGCTGAATGAATTCACTGAAAAATTGAAATTCTGAAGTTCTTTTAATTTTTCAGTACTGAAATTGGGACATTTAAAAAAATTACAAAATATTTGTAACTTCTTCAACTTTTGAAGAGTTGCAAATAGCAAATCCAAAATGGCAACAAACAAATGCAATTTGAAATTCAAGAAAAAAAAAATGTTTGTTTTGTTTTGAAATTTCTCATGAAAACAGAAAAATATTTCATTTTAAAAAGTTTTCCCATGAAAACATTCGTTTTCAATAAACACAAGAATGGCCATACTGGGTCAGATTAATGGTCCCATAGTCCAGTATGCTGTCTTCCAACAGTGACCAAAGCTAGATGCATCAGAGGGAGTGAATAGAACAGATAATCATCAAGTGATTCATCTCGTTGGGCCATTCCTGGGCTCTGGCAAACAGCAATCCCTGCCCATCTGGCTAATAGCCATTGATGGCCCTATCCTCCATGAACTTACCTAATTCTTTTTGAACCCCATTATCGTCTTGGCCTTTACAACATCCTCTGGCAAGGGGTTCCACAGGTTGACTGTGCATTGTGTGAACACTTCCTTTCGTTCGTTTTAAACCTGCTGCCTATTAAGTTCATTTGGTGACCCCTAGTTCTTGTGTTATGAGAAGCAGTAAATAACGCTTCCTAAGGACTAGTCTACACATAAAACTTACAGTGACACGGCTGTATCGATACAGCTGTTACTGTAAGAACACTTGTGTAGCCGCTTTTTCTCAAGGGGAGAGAGCTCTCCTCCCGACATAATAAAATCACCTAAACGAGTGGCTGTAGCTGTGTCAGCGGGAGACCGTCTCCCGCCAACATAGTGCTGTCCACACAAGCGCTTATGATGGCAAACCTTATGTTACTCAGGGAGGTGTTTTTCTCCCACACATCCAAGCAAAAAACCTTTTGCCGGTGTAAGTGCTAGCATAGACCAGGGCTAAGTAATCTCTTTTCCAAGCAAAAAATCCCAGTCTTCTTAATTTCTCCTCAGACGGAAACTTTTCCATACCCCGAATCATTTTTGTTGCCTTTTTCTGTACCTTTTCAATCCAGGTAGATCTTTTTTTAGATGAGGTAACCAGATCTGCATGCAGTATTAAGATGTGGGCATACAATGGTTTTATAAAGAGGCAATACAATTTTTTGTCTTATTTGTCCCTTTCTTAATGATTCCTAACATGGTTAGCTTTTTTGACTGCTGCTGCACATTGAGGAGATGTTTTCTGAGAATTTTCCACAATGACTCTGTAGGCTGGCAACATGGCCCAGCCGGGGTGTCGCAACCCTTCCTTAGGCCCAGGCTCCGAGGAAGGCCACAGCACCTTGTTAAAGACTCCAAAATTTCTTTCTTAAGTGGTAACAGCTAATTTAGACCACATCATTTTATATATACAGTTGGAATTACAATAAAACCCCATTTTTTTTAATGAGAAACACTTCTGGTCAAAAAAATATTGACCAACTCCACAATAAGCTTTTCAGTATTGCATTGACTTCAGTAATGCTGAACAAAGGCTGTCAACAGGCCCCTCTCTCCCCCTCCATCCACAGACTGCTTTATAAATTCAATCCCACAAATCAGTCAGTCAGGATGCCAGAAATAATATATCTCAGGCAGGAGAAAGACAACCACCAATACCACTTATCTGCAAAAGTTCACAGCTAGTGATTCCTTCTTTCCGAACAAAGTCTGCCAGGTAAATTCTAAGTGCACCAGTTATGTTTATCTCCAGAATCTAGGTCAGTGAATCATCCTCACCCTGAATAAAGACATTAGTTGCCAGCAAGAGTGTAAGAACTCTTAACAGCCAGATTGCAGAATGTATTACCTCTCCACTGAAAAATGTCTCCCATGGACACAGTGACCTAAATTTTAATTGGTCTCCAAGTCAAATTTTCATTTGAGCAACACCAATACATTGTGAAACAAAAACCTTTAATATTTCAAATGGGTGGATTGGGTTAGTCCCTTCCCTTATGTTGTGATTTAAACGTTATGAAGAGGCATAAGTAAAATGGTTCATGTGAGATGGAAGACCCAGGAGAAGCAGCCTGTCAAATACAATTCATATACTTCATTGGTTATTCAAATGTAATAGCACATTGCAAAATTTAAAAAAGAAGAAGATGCAAGGGAACCAGCTGTCTTAAGAGACTGGAAAAGTGTAGCCTTTTACCTTAATGTCACCAAGTTAGTAATGACTGAAGGTCACTCCAGTTTGTTGGCCTCTATAAAAAAATGAGTAAGTGTTCTCAATTTAATCCCGATTTGGACACATGTTTAAATCACAACTGGTGTTAAGTGTCCCCCGAGAGGACAGTCTCAGGCTTGGTCTATACTCGCTGTGAAATTCGGCAGCAGTTGATGGGAGTCTACATAGCTGGTATATCTCCCGTCAACTTCCCAAATTCTAATTAGCGCAGCGACACCACTACGCTGCGTCAACAGGAAATGCCCTCCTGTTGACGCATTACTCTTTTTTGTGGGCATGGATTTATTGAGTCCATTTCCAGATTGATTCAGTGGGTCTCCACTGCCTTTCGATCAATCCTGAAAGAATCGATCTGGCAACACCAAATGTGCCACCATAAGTGAAGATGGTGAAAGGGTGGAGGAGTTGCGCTGTATGTAAGAGAGCACTATGATTGCACTGAGCTCCCGTATGAAACTGGAGATAAGCCAGTTAGGAGTCTCTGGGTTAAGCATAGAAGTAAGAACAATAAAGGTGATGTCGTGGTGGGTGTTTGTTATAGACCACCAGACCAGGAGGATGAGGTAAATGAGGCTTTCTTCAGTCAACTAGGGAAAGTTTCCAGTTCACAGGACCTGATTCTCATGGAGGACTTCAATCACCCTAACATCTGCTGGAAGAGCAATACAGCAGAGCACAAACAATCCAGGAAGTTTTTGGAGAGGGTTGTGGACAACTTCCTGGTGCAAGTGCTGGAGCAATCAACTAGGGGCCGTGCTCCTCTTGACCCGCTGCTCACAAACAGGGAAGATTTGGTAGGGGAAGTAGAAGTGGGTGACAACCTAGACAGCAGTGACCATGAGATGGTCGAGTTCAGAATCCGGAAGAAAGAAGAACAGCAGGATATGGACCATGGACTTCAGAAAAGCAGACTTTGACTCCCTCAGGGAGCTGATAAGCAGGATCCCTGAGAGGCTAATATGAGGGGGAAAGGAATCCAAGAGAGCTGGCTGTATTTTAAAGAAACCTTATTGAGGGCACAGGAACAAACCATCCCGAAGTGCAGAAAGAATAGCAAATATGGTAGGCGACCAGCTTGGCTTAACAATGAAGTCTTTGGGGAGCTTAAACACAAAAAAAAAAGCTTACAAGAAGTGAAAGCTTTGTCAGATGACTAGGGAGGATTATAAAAATACTGTTTGAACATGCAGGAATGAAATCATGAAGGCCAAAGCGCAACTGGAGTTGCAGCTAGCAAGGGACGTGAAGGGGAACAAGAAGAGTTTCTACAGGTATGTTACCAACAAGAGGAAAATTAAGGAAAGTGTGGGCCCCTTACAGAATGGGGGAGGCAACCTAGTGACAGAGGATGTGGAGAAAGCTCTGGTACTCAATGCCTTTTTTGCCTCTGTCTTCACAGACAAAGTCAGCTCTCAGAATACTACACCGGGTGGCACAAAATGGGGAGGAGGTGAACATCCCTCAGTGCTGAAGGAACAGGTCCACAACTATTTAGAAAGATTGGACATACACAAGTCCATGGGGCCAGATGCAGTGCATCCGAGGGTGCTGAGGGAGTTAGCTGATGTGATTTCAGAGCCATTGGCTATTATCTTTGAAAGCTCGTGGCAATTGGTGGAGGTCCCTGATGATTGGAAAAAGGCAAATATAGTGCCCATCTTCAAAAAAGGGAAGAAAGAGGATCCAGGTAACTACAGACCGCTCAGCCTCACCTCAATCCGTGGAAAAATCATGGAGCAGGCCCTCAAGGAATCCATTTTAAGGCACTTGGAAGAGAGGAAGGTGATCAGGAGCAGTCAACATGGATTCACCAAAGGCATGTCATGCCTGACCTACCTGATTGCTTTCTATGAAGAGATGACTGGCTCTGTGCATGTGGGGAAAGTGGTGGATGTGATATGCCTTGATGTTAGCAAAGCTTTTGATACAGTCTCCCACAGTGTTCTTATCAGCAAGTTAAAGAAGTATGGGTTGGATGAATGGACTCTAAAATGGATAGAGAACTGGCTAGATCATCGGGCTCAACGGGTAGTGATCAATGGCTCCATGTCTAGCTGGCAGCTGGTTACAAGCAGAGTGCCCCAGGAGTTGGTCCTGGGGCTGGTTTTGTTCAACATCTTCATTAATGATCTGGAAGATGGGGTAGATTGTACCCTCAGCAAGTTTGCAGATGACACTAAGCTAGGGGGAGTGGTAGATACCCTGGAAGGTAGGGATAGGATAGAGAAGGACCTAAACAAATTGGAGGATTGGACCAAAAGAAATCTGATGAGGTTCAACAAGGACAAGTGCAGAGTCCTGCACTTAGGACGGAAGAATCCCATGCACTGATACAGACTGGGGACCGACAGGTTAGGCAGCAGTTCTGCAGAAAAGGGCCTGGGGGTTAGAGTGGATAAGAAGCTGGATATGAGTCAGCAGTGTGCCCTGGTTGCCAAGAAGGCTAATAGCATATTGGGCTGCATTAGCAGGAGCATTGCCAGCAGATCGCGGGAAGTGATTATTCCCCTCTATTTGGCGTTGGTGAGGTCGCATTTGGAGTACTGTGTCCAGTGGGCCCCCCACTACAAAAAGGATGTGGACAAGTTGGAGAGAGTCCAGCGGAGGACAACAAAAATGATTAGGGGGCTAGAGCACAAGACTTATGAGCAGAGGCTGAGGGAACTAGGCTTGATTAGTCTGCAGAAGAGAAGAATGAGGGGGGATTTGATAGCAGCCTTTAACTACATGAAAGGGGGTTCCAGGGAGGATGGAGCTAGGCTGTTCTCAATGGTGGCAAATGACAGAACAAGGAGCAATGGTCTCAAGTTGCAGTGGGGGAGGTCTAGGTTGGACATTAGGAAAATGTTTTTCACTAGGAGGCTGGTGAAGCATTGGAATGGGTTACCTAAGGAGGTGGTGGCATCTCCATCTTTAGAAGTTTTTAAGCTGCGGCTTGACAAAACTCTCGCTGGGATGATTTAGCTGAGGTTAGTCCTGCTTTTTAGCAGGGGGTTGGACGAGATGACCTCCTGAGGTCCTTTCCAACTCTAATATTCTATGATTCTAAGACACATCCTCAGAAAAATGAATGAAGATTGAAAGGGCATGGAGGACAAACTATCTTTTCATTCCTATAAGCCAGTGGTTTACAACCTTTTTTGATTTGCAGACCACTAAAAAATTTCCAATGGAGCTGCGGATCCCTTTAGAAATCTTAAGGCATAGTTTGTGGATCCCCACGGGTCCGTGGACCCCCAGCTGAAAGCCACAACTATAAGCAATTCCACCAGACCGATGATGAGAAATAGTAGTGAAGTCATTTATGGTCACTGGCCTACCCTATCCTATTTTTTTTTAAAAACAAAAGCTACCCTGGGCCTGCACTGCTTCACCATGTCCTGTTACATTAGAATCAGTTCTGGGTATTATATTATTCTAATTGTGCACCTCAAGGCCCTTTGGTATTTTTACCTGTGAATAAAAGGGATGTTGGATTTTCAGAACACTCACCTCCTTGCATTTTGCAAATCCAAAGCCCTTCTGAAAAAATATTTCAGAGAACAGGTTGAGAAATTATTTTTAAACTAAAAGGAAGGTTCTCCAGTCAAATAGCAGAAAGCTACTGCATGTTGACTGTTAAATCACTGCTTGTTGGCAAAGCCAACTAAAATGCAAATTTTTATAACAGCAGCTAGAGACAGTGGCAGCAGCTGTCTTCTGTGCTACTTGGGAAATTGGGATTTTAGAAAGCATGTATAAGCAAAACCTTAAGGCACTGATAGGGGTAAGTAAGAGGCAGCTTGGAGTCTCCTAAGCCTAATGGAGGTTTAGATTGGTTACAAGTGGCATTTATCATGCATTTGTGGAACCCTGAACAGATACCGTTTTCCTGTACTATTGTATTGGTGATAATGCCACACACTACACTGGCAACATCAGGATATATTTTATTAACAGCGATGTGCACAGGGCTCAGGTTTTGGTATCTGGTACCCAATTGTATGTAGATCTCCAATCTGTAAAATGACCTGTCTTCTCCTCAGCTAAATACCCTGTTGCTACTGGCAGGATGTGATAAAAGCATACAAAAAAAAGATGGATCAGGAACTTCCATTCACCTGCTCCCATAAAGCTAGACCAAAAGGACATTCAGTGCAACGGAAAGGTGGAAAATTAAAAAATGCTGCAGAGCATCAACCAGCCCTTAACTACTGGGAGTGTACAGGAGGTAGCTTTCCCTGAGGGCAGGTTAGTTCATAGCTGCCTGAGGCAGAGTTTCTTGCAGCTTCCTCTGAAGTAACTGATAACGGCCCCGGTCAGAGGGACTGTGAGGCCTACATGGACCATTGGTCTGGGTCAGACTGGCATGTCCTATATTCTCTCATTTCCCTGGCCTTGGGGAAGGAAGCACAGCCCACGCCCTGTTTTCCTCTCTCCCTGGCATGTCTTTCTCCCCTCTTCCTAGTCAGGACATTCTCCCACCACTTGCTCCACATCGTGGACTAGTCCAATATTTCCTTCCTTCCTTCCTTCCCCCTTCTCTTGGTGTCAGAGTGGAGCCTTGCAGTCACCTCCAACACAAGGAACAACCTGGCCATCAGAGACTGCAATCTGGGTGAGTTATCATGAGAATTCCTTTCATTTCCTGACTTCTCTGCATTTAAACTGTAGCCTTAATGCTACATTAACATAATGTTTGTGTTCCATTCATTTCATTTCCTGGTTGTTACTTTTCAAGAAAGAGCGAGGAAAGAAACTACACCTGTGTCGTAATGCTGACCTGGGGCCCAGCTAAAAGCCCATCGACGTGAATGATTTCAATAGACTGCAAAGCTATGGACTTTCAGAGACAGGAGTTGCTAGACTGTGTCCCACAGTCCATGCAATCCAGTCTCCTGCCTCTAACAGCTGTTTCACAGGGAGGTGCACAAAACCACAAAGAAAGACATTATGGAATAACTCCTCAGAGAAAATTTCCTTCCAACCTCCAATAGTCAGGGTGTTTGTATACCCTGACGCAGGTGTGATTATATCCCTTCCAAAACTCTTGATTATTTTGTTTAATCTTTCCTATAGCAATTAGGGATATTCTTGTTATCCATGTAAGTATCCAGCCCTTTATAGAATCTTAAATTCCTGGTCTCAGCAACAGTTTAAGGCAGAGAGTTCCACAGATTGATTGTGTGATTTTTTCCCCCTCAGTTTTGAATTTCATCAAACGACCCCTTGTTCTTTTATAGAGGGGATGAACAGATCTACCTCAATCTAGATCATTCCTGATCTACCATCTACACCATTTATTCATTTATTTGTATAGCTTTAATCACACCTCCAACTCCACCGCCACCAGGCCCTCTGTGCTTTCACTTGTGTCATCTGGACTTCATGGAGATAATAAGAGCCTTTTCTCCATGTTCGTTTTAGAAGGCGGTGAGGAAAACACCCATCCATTTCCACTGCCACAAACAAGACAAGCAGACAAACAAGACAAAACAGGCGGGTCCTATTATTAGTCCTTCTTTACAAATGGAGTGATTGAGACGCAGTAGTTAAATGATTTGCCCTGGATCGCAAAAAGTTCAAGCAGCAAAATGAGGAAAATCATTCAGCTGTCTTGACCCCCAGTTCCCTGATTGAAAAAAACCACTAGGGCTTCTTTCCTCTCCAAATGTTCACTGGGAGTTGTGAATGTGCAACTCCTCAGAAAATCAGGTCTCTGACGTCCCAACTCCCAATAAAAATCATATACAGAGGGCTGGTGCCCACCTCTCGACGTCAGTGGGTTACACCATTGGAATTAGCTAGTTATGGGCCTGATCCAAAAAACGCTTGTGTCAAGGGAAAGCTGTTCATGGACTTCAAAGGGCTTTGGGTCTGGTCCCATTTTAAAAAATGTAAAGGGGAAAAGGAACATGATACAGAAATTAGACAGGTATATGGAGGGTCTTTCAAAAGACCATAAGCGATAAGGATTTCCCAACCCTTATGAATAGACTTTTCACTTCAAAAAATCTGTACAAGAGTTGCTTTTCTGTGTCTCAAACAAACACGGAATTGTTTATGTTTAAAAAAATCTCACTTTCAATTGGATTTTTCCTCCCCAATTTTGTGAACAATGTTTCTATTGCTTTTTAAGGTTTTATTAGTTAGTTTTAATAAAATCTAGCATTTGGCCATGACTGGTCTCTTTAATGGTTTTCTCCCCTGCACGTAGGCCTGAAGGAGGAGCAAGCGTGCCACCTAAGGACACCCAGAGTGTTCCCAACTCCGGGGCACTGTGCCAAGAAGGTGTGAAAGGCTCCCACTACAGAAATTCAGGTGTTCAGAAAAAGAACACAGAGAATGTGAACATTCCATTAGGATCCTGACTGATGGAGAAAGAAAATGACCCATGATTGTGAGCAAAAGTGTTGTTTCTTCAAATAATTTCAATATCCCCTGATGCTCACAGCTCAGATGTTCTTAAGAACTTGACCACATGGCAAAGTAGCCTCTTCACTAGCACATTTTAGCACCAAAAACAAGACCCCATAACTAAATTGTCATGGGGGTGAATAGGCTGTACCAATAAGAGGAGGCCTGGTGTTCCATTCTCACCTGGGGTAACGTGCACTAGCATTCTAATGACAGGTTTGTTGCTCTGTGTGATGTTATTTATTACCTTTCAGAAATCTACTTTTGGAAGTGACACAATTAGTAGCAGGGCCATGTGAATAGGAGGAACACCAGGAGCTGTTCTGAAGGTCCAAGATATACAGGTGGCCAAGTCTGCAAGAGCTGCTACTAAAAGTGACCGACTCTTTAAATCCCCTGTTGCAGCCACTCTATCGTGTACTCCATTCTGAGGCAGAGGAGCGCTGACTGATTGGGGCAGCCTGGAGAGAAAGAAGTATACGAAAAAATGGCTGGGACATTGAGCAGAAACCAGTGTACTACTGCTTCTCCTCCTCTGTCTTGTGAAAAAGAGCTCCCTGGAGGCATCTGATGGACTGGAGAAGAACTGGATTCACAACCTGAGATTGGGGAAGGTTTATGATGGCCTCCTGAGGAGTAAAGGGGTCACCTGTCCCACATCACCTCTCTCCAAGTGTCCCTCTGAGTCCAGACTACCTTATGTGCAAAGCATTAGGCCCTTAGAATGCTTGGTTGTGTAGGTGCCTGCAAGCCTGGGACCTGTCCCGGCCTGGTGCATGCCCAATTATTCCTGCAGCCATTGTACACAGCATACATTACCCATTGCCCACAAGAGGAAAAAGAGGAGACCTCACACAATGCCACAGAAGCAACTACACGCTGGCTGTGCAGCTAGCAGACTTTTTAAGCCTCTGAGGCTTAAGCCTCCTTTCTCTCTTCAATCTAATTTGAAGAGTCAACCAGTAAGGAGAGCTGCTGTGTCTGCGGAAGATAGAAACAGCCGAGTTCCATGAGCCAGGAAGCCACTGATATGCAGGAGGAGAATGTCATTAAGACTTATTGCTGTCTCTCTCTGCTGGTTGGGAGGATCTGTATTCAAGTGTCTAGACTGGTATACATGAGCTTCAAGAGGGGTATATTGTTACCAAATTAGCATCTCCAATAAGCAATAGTATTTGCTGTCTGTTTACAGTTTTGCCATTCACTTTCAGAGTCCTTGATAAGCTATGGCTAGCTTAACAACCAATCGCATCTTCATCGGGAAGTCGCTGAATGTGGCGCCATTCAGTGCTTGACACTCCACACAAAGACAAAGCAGCACCTAGTAGAATAAGAGACCTTCAGTTTCAGTGATTGATCATCCACAACCCTGTGTTCATTGACCACTCATGCCTGTTTCAGACTTTTAGCATACCAACTTTATCTAGACGAGAGACATGCCAGCAGAGTACAGCACTTTATGCTACATGAATAGGGAATGTCAGTCCTCAGTGGATTAGTTTATATACAAGAGGTAACTGATGATGAGATTTAAATTCTTTGAGCCTTTTTCGATACACAGAATCACCCACAAGAGGGTGAAATTCAAAAGGCCACTGAGAAGACAGTCAAGCTAAATAGGACAATATCATAGGAATATGTGAAGACAATTACAGCACTGAGATTTGGTAACACTGCCCAAAAGCAGCAGTGTTTCCGTCAACTCATCCCATCTTTTTCGCCTTTCCAGTTCAGGTCTGCACTTACAATAAACTGTGTGCAGTAACACGGTTGTTGCCCTGCTCTCCCCTTCAACATACCATTTTGCTGAAGACATTTTATTGCAGATGAATTAGCAGGGCTTTCAAAACTGCTTTTTGCAAAGAGCCAACATAGTCAATTCCTCCATGCTCCCTTGTAGGAGGTCCTTTCCCACCTCTTCAGCTTCATAGAGATTGTGCTCCCTCCATGCAAGGCCACAGGGTGCTCTGCAATTCCTTCCAAGCAAATGGGTATGTCTACACTGACACCAGCAAAGTCGCTGCTGTCAGATCGACCTTTCTGGATCCATTGAGCAGTCAGTGAAGACCCGCTCAATCAATCCAACAGTTGACTCTGTAAAACCACCCCCTCAAGTGGTGTAGCAGTGCATCGACGGGAACGTGGTTCCCATCATCGCAGTGCAGTGAAGACGCCGCACAGAAGGGACGCACAGCAGTCGATGGGAGATACACAAGCTACTCTGCGTAACTCCTGTTGACTGCCACCAAATCACCAGGTAAGTGTAGACCAGGGCACTCTCTGTTGCAGGGTTCCTTTTCACGTTGCATTCAGAAAAGCACTCAGGAGGGGCCAGCAGGAGACAAAAGACCACGTTTGAACCTAGAGGGTCCATGCAAGACTAAACTAGCTACCATGCACCAAATTCTTTGCTGCTGTAAGTTGGTGTAGCACCAGACAAACTGGAGAACCACCAGTTTCCCTAGCTAAGGGTCTCACCCTGTGCGTATAAGAGTACTCAGTCCCTGAACAACAAAAAATGGAGAGATGAACTTCCAGAAACAGTTGGGGCTGGAAGAGACAGAAAATGGAAAAGGAGAGAAGGAAAGGGAAAAAAATAAAGATAGGACCAAGAGAAGAAAGAAAACTTGGATGATTGGGTAGGTGAGAAGTTGGAATGGCTGGATAAGCTGAAGGCAGGAGAGGTAAAGGACATGAAGCGAGTCAGGAAAAAAAGACGAGAGAAAAGTGTAGTGTGTGTGAGCAGAAGGGAAAGTTACAGCAGAAAATATTAGAGGAAAAGTGCATAAGACAAAACTGAAACACAGGAGTTAAATCACTCAAATGCTTGCTGGGCAGAATCGCCACACCGGATTCCCTACATTTATCTGGAGGTTTAAAAGCTTCAGGAAATTTAACTCTTCATCTTGGCATCTCTGAGTAAGCAAGAAGAGTAAAAGCAAATTGGACTGATTTCCTAACTATGTTACCTGCATTACAAGGGCTTCTAAACCTCAGGGTAAACAGAGAAAAGTTTACTGTCACAAGTATAGCTATTTTGAAACAAAAGCTGAGACAAAGAATGGGAACAAAGAATAGATTAGGATGACACTCTAAAGACAAGATTTACCAAAATAGTGAGCTAAAGTTAGGGTTCTGGATCCATTGCTAAGTCAGTAGCTTGCAAATAAAATTGTAATGTATGTTCAAATGTCTGTTAATTAATTGGGATATTCAGTAGAGATGCCTCGCTTCATCTGGGAATCTAATAGAAGCTTAATCCAGAGTAATCTCACCCATTTTAATACAGCAGCAAGTGTCCATTTAAGCTAAGATTTTCCAAAGGAATTAGTGATTTTGGAGGCCCCATTTGAAATGCCTTCAAGTGACTTTTTGCTCCAAAAATGCTGTGCACCTGCCTCAGAAAATCAGGCCCCTTTTCAATGTCTCACATTGCGCAACCAAAAGGAGGCATCCAGATTCACTAGCTATTATGCTGTTGCCAAAAGTCAACTAAACACACAGGGATGGATTTACTGGGGGGAAACAATGTATTAATGCAAAGGTCTATCTGTGAGGCCCTGTCCCCCACTTTCTCAAGCTAATGAATCAAAAGCAAAAGCTTGTTTTAACACAATACACTTCTGACCTCACATCAGAGCCATATTTTAGCTAGCTGGCTTCTAGTGTGGGTTTAAAAAAAGAAACAGACAAAGTCTCTGATTAACAGTCATCTCATGCCATGCTTAAACAAACTATACCTTAGTCCTGTTAAATACTCAAGCATTGGAAATGCTCCGGTACAAAACATTCCTCTCATCTTAATTACCGGATCTTTGCATGTTCAGCATTTTGGAGACAGATGAGCGAGTACAAGCTCCCCCTTCTAACCCTCCCCCACCTCTGTCATGGCTGGTTAAATCCAGGACAACTAATCCTTCAATTAGAAGTGGAGTTATAGTAAAACTGCAGGGAGGATGACGTATGAAGCATATGTTTATATCTCCAGCATTTGAGGGGACCATTACCATCCATCCACTTGTCATGGGGTTTTGTATCATGTGGTCAGACCATTAGGAATTAATTCTCTTGTATGGCATGTAAGAGACAATTTATCTGCTTACTCACAGGGATTTGTAATTAAATGGACCACACCAGCCACAGATATACAAGATGCAGCATTCGCTACTCCATGGGTTCGTCAGTGCTGAAAAAGGCAATGCACTATTATTTGACTAAGTGCTTGGCAATTGTAGAGAAAGGCAGAAGCTGACGATTTCAAATTGACCAAATGTGACCAATAAAAGGAATCTTGTAAAACCACCTCTTCTTCCAACAGCTGAATTTAATGTACTTTTCTACTATATCTCTGTCCCAGAAGGCAACTGATTGCTCAAGTTAAAAGACAAAAATGGCTCCGTTCTTTATTTCAAATAAGTTCACATCGCTGCATACCAAACACGTGGCAGTGGGTGATGAGCTATCCAAGATCAGAATCCAAATGAAAGAGTGGTCCTGCAATGAGCATTCTGTCCCAGACCGAATCTCCTCACCATGGTGTACACAGCAGCTGTTTCCTCTCCACTCCTGTGGAGCCGGTGATGGTCATTAGTCCCTCTCTAATTCCAACCTACCACCAAGCAGAGCCCTAAAAAGATGAAATAATTCAGAGCTATTTCACCACCGCTTTTATGTGTGTTCGACAGGCTAGCCAGAAATTGAGCCGTTATAACTATTCAGCCTCATAAAATGTGCACAATTAACCTCCTTTCCCAACCTCACATCCTCAGCAGGAGCACTAAAAAATAAAATCTTTTTTTTAAACCCTTCTCACATAATGTGGTGGTAAATTAAACAGCACCTCAGAGTATTTGCAAAGGCACTGCATAGAAGTGCAGATGATAGAAATGTTACTCTTGCAGAAGAGAAGTAAGCATGTCATAAAAGATTAGGGTCCTACAGAACATAGTTTCCCCTGCTGTATGAAAGCAAAAACAATGGAAGTCACATTACCAGGTATAGTTCTACTGTGAAAAGTTACTTACAGAAAGGGCATAAAGGGATTCTATTTTTACAGTCTCCCCGTGACATTTTGAACAAACATGCTCACTTTACAAGTAAAAGAAGTTTTATTTCTCGCTAATAGAACCACAAAGTCAACCTGAGATCTGAAGGTCAGGGTATTCTTTTCCCGGAACTTGACTTATTACCAGTACTATGAGGTTCTTCAGGCCAAATTCTGTTCTCAGTTATACATGTGTAACCCTATCTTCTTCATTTACTACTTTCTTTTACCCCTTGATGAGGTTTCTCGGGGGTAACCACAGGCAGGATTGGGCCCTTACGTCTCCACCACATACAGTAACAACACACAAGCAATATTCCTCACAATCACAATACAAGGCAAAACCGTAACTCCAACCTGCCTTCCTATGGGAAAACAACATATCACGCACCTCCTCTGTGCACAGAGGTCTGACGGACACATCTGTTGATGTTGCTGAGGTTGAAGTTAAGGTTTTAAGTCATGCGGTACATGTAAAATATTACTGCACACATTGCAGGTGTATGGGACTTAGAGAGGAGGAGTCCTGCAGGGAGAGTAGTGAATCTGATGCGTGGGGGTAAAATATGGGGGAGGCAGTAAAAAATCCCAGTATCATAACTTGCTGTTTCCCTCCTGTTAAGTGGTTTGCATAGATCAGTAGTGTCTTTAACCAACCTTAAGTTGTTTATTAATGACATTTTTTCTCTGTAGGAATGAATATAGTTAGAAGGCTCGTTGGGAACTTCACTTTGAAAAGCAACATATAGCAATACTACACCTTTATTTTTAAGGCCACACATGGTGTTCGGTAGGTTTAGCACCCGTAGTTCTTTTGTGGCTGAAAACTGGCCTCAAACAAAAATAATCAGAAGAAAGCATAGAGTGGCACCACCAGCACGAGATATATAGGCATCCAGATGAGAGCATTAGCAAATATCTATGTTGGTTACATGGGTGTTAATGTGATTCGCTCACTATATGCGATAAAGCCATTCTAGTACATAACTCTTGGCAGGTGCTGTTTCCAGACAGCCAAATACCATGCAAATTGTAGCATTCCATGCATTTCCTTTAATTCTGTGTGAATGAAAGAAAAGGATTCTCTCTGTTGAAATCTAAAACTTAACATTCACGTCTCCAGTCTAAAAGCCATTCAGCTGCTGCTAAGCGGCTGCACATTTTTGAGTTTTGGTTTAGCTGAATACAACAGATTCCTCAGGCCTTGGGTTGCTCTGAGAAATCCCATTACACTGGAGATAAGCATGTGAGAGAGAAAGGTTACTGAACGAAACACTCCCTCGGAAATCTGCACCTGCCTCTTCCCGGGCTAGGACGCAATCAGCCTTTTCTCATCTCATGCTGTCACTCTAAGATCTTGCTCACATAAACCATTTTTAACAGATCTTTTTGTTCCTCTAAACTTTATCACAAGCAACACTTTCTTTTGACGGCATGTCCTTCCTGGCCTAATTTCCTTCCTCACCTGCCTCTTGTTTGAAATTGCAGCTATTTCAAGAGAACCTCTTAGCTAGTACTGGCTGGATGAACCCAGTCACTTAAGTGCACAATAACAGAGTCTTTTAACATGTCAGTTTAGCTTCTCCATGTCCTTCTACGCCAGTCGAGGTAAGGGGTAATACATCACATGAGGAGGCTGAGCTAGTCACTTAGAATGGGCACCTAAGTGGATGTTAATACAGAATCCCATTAACCTCGTGAGGACTCCAGGGAGACACGAAGGACCACAGAAGGGCATCAAGGCAGGATTGCAGGATTGAGGCCCTTGAGACTTCCTGAGTAACAGAAATTCTTCTCTAAAAAATAATCTTAAAAAATGGAAAGATCACCCACGTCCTGCATTCAGAAATTCAAGAAAAATAATCCTAACATTGCCAATACAATAATAAAAGTCACGATGCCTGGGCTAGTGGTCAAGGATTTGGGAAATAATAATACCTAGTGCTTTTCACCAGCAGATCTTAAAGCGTGTCACGTTTTTTAACGTATTAATCCTCACAACACTTCTGTGTAGCATGGCAGTGCTGCTATTCTCATCGTACAGATGGAGAACTTAGATTCAGAGAGACTAAGTAACCTACCCATGCTCACACAGGAAGTCTGCTCTCCAGAGTCCTTCTATGCGCTGACCTTGCCAAGGAAAAACTTCCACAGTTTCACACACATTGAGACAGCGTGGGTACTGAAAAGACACACTGTGTTAAGGGACTAAACACATTCAGGATCTCCCTACTGAAGGCAGCTATGCAGAAGCCACATCCTCAGAGCAGTGGTTGGCCGTGAAATGTAAGAGATCTTAGATGGATGCATTAGCATTCTCTATGTCAAGCATTCCCTCTTTTGGCCCCTAAGGCAGAGGGAAATCTCTCTTGGATGGAGCCTTGATTAAAGGCAGAGCATCTCTTCACATTGAACAGTGTCACTTCATTGAACTTAGGACTACATCAACAAGACCATATTGACCTACTAGGATGTGGTACCTACATTTACTTCAGATGCAGCTGTGGGCATTCAACAGTGCTGAACACCAGACCTTGAATGTCTAAAGCTGGGCACCCATAGGAGGAAGCACCCAAATAAGAGCTGATTTTATTGCCCAGTCACATATGGAGTTGAAGATGGAGGCTCCAGTTCAGCAAAGTATACACGTTTTAAGTCAGTTGGAGTCAAATATACCCAACTTAGGTACTTACATGACTCCCCCGCCCATGACCACTGTATCTGAGCACCACACGATCTTTAGAATATTTTCACAACACCCCTGTGATGTAGGGAAGTGCCATTATCCCCATTTTAAAGATGGGGAACTGAGGCCCAGACAGGCTAAGGCCCAAGTTTCCAAAGGGCAATGACAGTCAATGGGATTCAGGCTCTTAAGTGCTGAAATCCCTTCATGAAATGAAATCAGTCAGGCGTTGCAACGCTGAGCATCGCAACACCTAAATATCTTTAGAAATCTGGGCTTCAGTGACTTGCCAAGGTCACACTGGAGGTCTGGTGTGGGGCAGGTAATAACCAATGCCTCCCAAGTCCTAGGCAGGTGCCCTCAAGACTGAACTATCCTTCTTCCCCATAGTCAGTGGGACTAATCCGGTGTTTAAAGCCAGACATTGTATTAAGACCTTTGCGGAGTCCGGGCCAGAGACTGGAACAGAATGCAGGACTCAGTGCTAGCCCTCCCTGACTCTCCTCAGAAACAAACAGTCCCAAAGTAAAATCTACCCTTCCAGAGTACAGATCCTCTCAAAACAAATGGAAACCTTCTCATCTGGATTCCCCTTCAATCAGAGCAGCTTCCTTCCCACTCTGGTTTCCAGATTCCTCTTCCTGCCTGGGACAGAAAGTAGCTGGCCATGGTTACCTGATGATCTCTAACCCTTCTGACTTCCTGGACTCTTTCCTGCCTGGTCCCCGAGTCCAGCTGCCAAACAGACATGATGCTTGAATCTGAAACTTCTCAGCTAACACCAATGACCAGCGTTCTCTCCAGATGCAGACAGGTGGCATACCCCATTACATGTTTTCATTGAAACAATCTTCTGTCTGAATAAAAACAAAGGGCTTGTCTACACTTACGGTGCTGCACCAGTGCAGCTGCGCTGCTCTCGCGCTCAGTGAAGACGCTACCTACGCTGACAGGTCGCTTCTCCTGTAGGCATAGGTATTCCAGCTCCCTGAGAGGCGGTAGCTATGCCAACAGAAGCCCTCCCATCAATATAGCATAGTCTGCACAAGAGTTCGATAACTGTGTGACTCAGAGGCATGGATTTTCCACACCCCTGAACAATGTCGTTATACCGACATAAGATCATAATGTAGACCAGGTCTAAGTGTGGCTACGGGAGCTTTTATTCTTGCATATTAGTCAAAGTAACCCTATCTTTGATAACAGAGGGGTGCCACACTGAACACGAATCAGGACACTGTATGTTTAGTAAGGTTCTCTTTTAATGCTCACAGAGTTATCTTTGGCAACTAAACATAACTCATCATTTAAAAGGATAACGCAAGTTATTCCCAGATGCCTTGAGCTGATTGTAATCAGCGACAAAAGTCTGTGAGGATGGCAGGGCTTTACCTGTGATCTCATTCACGAGCCTTATAACAGAATGCTGCAGTCTGACACAGATCAAGATTTATATCTCAGCTTTCCCTTGAGAAGATGCCAACACCTGCAAGTTGACACAACACAATACATTTTTTATTCTGTCTGTTAATTGTACCAGACACTTTACACATGAAATTCCCTTCATAAAGAGCAAACAATAAGCAGATTTAACACAGTGGCTCTGTGCAAGGGAGAACCTCCAAGAATCTTTTAGCACGGGAACAGTCTCTTAATCAAGAGCGCTCTTATAGAACCCGTTTTCAACAGTTAACAAATGGGTTATTCAGATCTCGCAATCCAGCAACATGCATCATTCAAGGAAATGGATTGTGTACTTAGCAACTGATCTGAAAGTATTTCCATTGTCTTTAGTGAGCTTTGGATCAGGCAATTGGGACCAAAAGAAAAAGAAGGTTACTTAGTAGTAACTGCTGTTCTTCGAGATGTGTTGCTCATGTCCATTTCACTATAGGTATGTGCAAGCCATCGTGCACAGTTCCTGGAACCTTTTCCCCCCTAGCAGACCTCGTAGGGCCAGCTCTGGTGCCCCCTGGAGTATATGAGGCACTGCTGGCCCTACACCCCCTCAATCCCTTCTTTCTGCCCACTCTGGCAGTGGGGATGGGGGGTGGGTTGTGGAAAGGACATGAGTAACACATTTCAAAGAACATCAGTTACTGATAAGTAACTTTGTTTTCTTCTTCAAGTGCTTGCTTATGTCCATTCCACTATAGGTGACTAACAAGGAATACCTTTGGAGGTGGGTCGGAGTTACCGGTGAGCTGCCCTGAGCACCGCTCTGCCGAATCCCACGTCCTCTCTCGCCTGCTGGATGATGGTGCAGTGGGACGTGAAGGTGCATACCAACGACCAGGTGGCAGCTTTGCAGATGTCCTGCAGGGGCACTCTCTCCAGGAAGGCTGTAGATGGTTCCTGGAAGAGGCACCCTCACCTGCTTGTAGCAGAACTTGGTGCATGATGTAATCCATGAGGAGATGCACGGGTGGAGACGGGTGAGCCTTTCATACAGTCAGCCACTGCAACGAAGAGCTGCGTCGATTTCCAGAACGGTTTAATACACTCAATGCAGAAAGCCAAAGCCATCTCACGTCCAGCGAGCGCCATCTCCTCTCCTTCTCCAAACTGTGACGTTTGGGAAAAAACACAGGGAGAAAAATATCTTGATTATAATGAAATTGGGAAACCACCTTAGTCAGAAAGGCCGGATGTGGCCTCAACTGAACCTTGTCTTCATAAAACACCGTATAAGGGGGCTCTGAGGTCAGGGCCCTAATCTCGGAGACCCTCCTGGCTGAGGTAATGGCCACCAGGAAGGCTACCTTCCATGAAAGCAGGAGCAGAGGGCACGAAGCCATGGGTTCAAAGGGGGGGCCCGTGAGTCTCAAGAGGATCAGGTTGAGATCCCAGGGAGGCACTGGGTCACGGACCTGCGGATAGACCCTCTCCACTCCCTTGAGGAACCTGACTGACGGGGTGGGAGAACACGGATCTCCCCTCTAGCAGCTGATGTAATGCCGAAATGGCTGCCAGGAGAAACTTCAATGAGGCCAGTGCCAGACCCTAGAGCTTTAGCTGGAGCAAGTACTCCAGGATCGTCTGTATAGGCAAGAGGCTGGGCGGGATACCCCAGGACTCACCCATCGCCACTTAGCCCGATACATGACCTGTGTAGAAAGCTTACTGCTGTCAAGCAGGACTTGTTGGACCTGCACTGAGCAGTCTCTCTCTCCCTCCATAAGCCACAGAGCCTCCAGGCCATGAGGTGCAGGAAGTCCAGGTTCAGATGCAACAGTGACCATGGTCCTGGGACAGAAGGTCCTGGGACATGCAGACTTGGGAGCTCCAGGGGTGGGGCAACTGAAAGGTCCAGCACTATGCTGAATCAGTGCTGCTTTGGCCAGGCTGGAGTAATTAGTATAACGTCCGCTCTGTCCCTCTTTATTTTCAGCAGGACCCTGAGCAGGAGCGGAGTGGGCGGGAACATGAAGTTCCCCATCCAGTTCACGAGAAACGTGTTAGAAATTGACCCGGTCTCTCGACCCCAGAGGGAGCAGAACCTTGGACACTTCTTGTTCCAGGCTGACGCAAACAGGTCCACTTGGGGAACACCCCACTTGGAAGATCATAGATGCCACCTCTGGGTGCAGCGACCAGCCGTGGCGGGGTAGAAATGAACTGCTGAGGCAATCTGCCTCACCATTCCTCGCTCCCAGGAGATGAGAGGCTGTCAAGTGGAAATCGTGCCTCACAGCTAAGTCTCACAGACAGATAGCTTCCTTGCAGAGGGCCGAGGAGCGTGCTTCTGCCTGCCTACTTATGTAAAACATGGCTGCAGTGTTGTCCGTCAGCACCTGCACCACTCTGCCTGTCAAAAATCGGAAGAACACCTTGCACACAAGGCAAATGGCTCTCAGCTCCTTCACATTGATGTGCAGGTGCCTCTCCTTCCCCCACCAGAGCCTAGGTGGGCGCTGTTGAGAGCTCCCCATCCTACATCTGAAGCATCAGAGATTAGGGTGAGCGATGGGACCAGTTCCCTGAACAGAACGCTCTTCAGCGCTGTTCGGGGAGTCCACCACCAGTTTAGGGAGGCTAGGACGGGCGGGGGAACTGTGACGACCTGGTCCAATGGGTGTCTGCTCGGCACATATACCAAAGCCAACTATGCCTGAAGCAGTCAGCCTCAGGCGAGCTAGTCTCACGACATACGTGGAGGCCACCATGTGGCCTACCAGCTGTAGGCAGTGCCTGGCTGTTGTTGTGGGGCATCGGTGCAACTGGGAGATGATAGAAACCATCGCCTCGAAACGTGGCTGAGGCAAGAAGGCTCTGGCCTGGGAGGTGTCCAGGGTAGCCCCAATGAACTCTATTTGTTGCACTGGGGTTAATGTGGACTTCTGTTTGTTTATGAGTAGCCCCAGCCTGCTACACATGGAGCAAGTGAGGGTCACGCTCTCTACGCTTGGGGCCTGTACTGCCCCTGATCAACCAATCATCCAGGTAAGGAAAAATCTGCACACCCTTTCATCTCAGCTGGGCAGCCATGCACTTGGTCAACACCCTCAGAGCCGAAGATAGGCCAAAAGGGCAGGGCTGTAAATTGGTAGTGGGAGCCAGCCACCACGAAACGAAGGAAGCACCTGAGGCTGGGGAGAATAGATATATGAAAGTATGCGTCCTTGAGATCGAGGGTGGCGTATCAGTCTCCTGAATCCAGGGAAGGGATTAGCAGCTAGAGAGAGCCTGAGAAATTTGAGTCTTTTAACATAGTTGTTTAGACGATGCAGATCTAATATGGGCCTTAGGCCCCCCCTTCACCTTGGGGATGAGGAAGTACCTTGAATAAAACCCTTTCCCCCTTCTGCCTTGAGGGACCGTTTCCACCGCTCCTGGGTTGAGGAGGGCGTCCACCTCTTGTAAGAGGAGTTGCTCGTGAGAGGGGTCCCTGAAGAGGGACGGAGGGGGAGGATAGATGTCAACTGCAGGACATAGCCCCCCAACACTATCCCAAGGACCAAACGGTCCAAAGTGATTTGGGCCCATTCGGGGTAGAAGGGCTTTAGCCTGTTTAGGAAGGGCAGGATGAATCCAGGAGAGCAGTTGGGGCGCTACCCTTGGGCACACCATCAAGATTGTCTCCTTTGGTTGCCTGACACTCTGGGGGGGGTCCTTGGTGGGGAGCTGAGGATGAGCTAATCAGCTAAGGGACTGATTCCTTCTTCTAAACCCCCTATTTCTGTCCCGTTGTCTGTAGGGTTAGAAAGGTCTGGGCTGAAACCTTGTCTGCTGCTGCGCCTATGGGCGGGACTGATGCGTAGAAAACTGGGGCTTGTAATGGCCCAGCGAGTGAAGTGTCGCCCCGGAGTTCTTCATCTTTCCATCTTTGCATCTTTCATCTTCATCTTTGCATCAGTCTGGTCCGAAAATAAGGCCGGCCCGTCAAAGGGGAGGTCCTGGATGGACTGCTGCACCTCCTGGGTCAACCCAGAGGATTGCAACCACGAGCATCTTCACATAGAAATGGCAGAGGCTATCGCCCTGCCCACTGAGTCATCTGCATCCGATGATGTCTAGAACACTGCTCTAGCTACTGTGGTCCCCTCCTCCACAATAGTATTAAAATCCATGGCCTGGTCCTTGGGTAGGGCCTCAGCGAACAGTCTGAGAGTCCTACAGGTTGAAATTATGCCAGCCCAGGAGAGCCTGCTGGTTGGCAATCCTAAACTGAAGGCTTGCTGAAATCTTTCTCCCAAACAAGTCTAGCTTCTTATTGTCCTTTTTTCTTGGGAGTCGACCCTGGTTGACCCTGCCTATCCCACTGGGTCACAGCATCTACTACCAGGATTGCCAGGGTGGGGCGGGTGAACAAATACTCAAACCCCTTGGCCGGGACGTAATATTTCTTCTCAGCCGCCTTTGACGTCGGGGCAATCGAGGAAGAGGTTTGCCACAAGGCCTTTACAATTTTAAGGACCCTTTTGTGGACTGGGAGGGCCACTGAAACTGGGGCAGCCACCACCAGCACCTTAAAGAGGCTATCTGTGGCCTCTTTTAGTTCCTCCACCTGCAACCCCAAGTTGGAGGCAACGCACATGAGCAGCTCCTGGTGCGCCCTGAAATCGTGCAGTGGCGCAGAGTGGTCCTGGGAGACTGCCTCACCAGGTGAGGAGGAGGAGGATTGCAGTGGTACAGCCTGCAGGTGTGGCCCCTCCCAAAAAGTTGTACCCACTGAGGTTCCCTCCTGGGGGTCTGACTCCTCAGCCAAGGAGCGATGCCGATGGGCCTTTTCCGGCACCAGAGGCACGGACTGCACCCCTGAAGTTTTAATGGATTGGGGCCCAGGTCTCACCTGGAGACCCCATGGGGCCCATTAAGGCCATTGGGGTGGCCACTGTCCTTGGGGCCAGCCAGGGCTAACTGCGCTAGGGGATCTGGCACCTTATGGGGGCATCGACTCACTGGACAACTGCCCACCCGGGAGACGCCGAAGCAGCTTTGGAGTCAGAGGCCCTGCACCTGCGGTACCATGTCTGTCCCAGGTCACGGGCACCCCTCTGACCTGGAGGACGATGAGGTCTGCCTCCGGTGCTGTGAATGGTGCCGACGAGCAGGGTTGCGCTCCGAAGAGCTCGAAGTACCAGAGCGTCGCCTCGGTACTGACGATTTCCGGCATCGCTTGCTTTGCGGCTCTGTAGCAGCCTTCAGTGACCGAGGTCGGTGCCGTCCCAAATGTCTCATTACTGAGTCAGACTCCGACGACTGGGTTCTGCGCCACCTCCGCGTGGGCAAACTTTACGGTGCCGGGCTTTCCTCCAATGACCTAGGTGCAGGCGAACTCCTCGGTGCTGGAGAGTGCAACGGGAGCTGTCTGAGTGCCGCCTGGCAAACCTCAACTGGTGTCACCTCCTGGCTTGCGCTACCTTCGGTGCTGGGGATCGACGTCAGCGCCAAGAGGGAGACTCCACGTCCAATGTCCGTGCAGGTCAGCTCAACGACACCGACCTGGAGTGACTACTAGGGGAGCGGCTCTGCTCTAGCCTAAGTGACCGTCTGGCAGGAGATCTCCTCCGCCATTCGGGGGACCCAACGTGGGTTTCCCGTGACACCAGCCCCTTTTCCCTTGGCAGAGAGCAGGACGGAGGTGGCATGGGCAAGCCCAACATGGTTCTTGCCGCCTGAAAAGCCTCCAGCATCGACGGCGTCAGCAGGGGCACTTTCCCACTCCCAGGAGTCTGGGAAGACCCCCTGCCCAGAGATGCAGGCACCGGAGAAAGTGTCTTGACGGGCCGAGTTTGGTGCATCTCAATACTTGACCACACCCGTACTGACAGTGCAGGGGAGTGTTCGTGATCCATGCACTACTTCCTCTTCTTCTTCGGTGCTGGTGAAGCTGCACAGTGTCGAGTCGCGGACGGTGCCGACGGCGCGCTCTGTACCGATGCCACCCTTGGTACTGAGGCGGAGCAAGTCGGCTCGAATGCCAGGCGGAGCGCTGCCTCCACCAGCAGGGCTTTCAACCCGATTTCTCTGTCTTTTTGAGTCCTCAGTTTGAAAGCCCTGCAGATTCTGCACTTGTCCTTTCTGTGGGCTTCCCTCAAGCGCTTAAGGCAGCTGTCGTGGGGGTCGCTGAGCGGGAAGGCCTTCCTGCAGGAGGCACATGACTTGAAGCCCAGCGACCAGGGCAAGGCCCGGCCATGCAAAGTCCCAGCTGGGACTGCCTTATCTCTAACTACTCTTAACAACAACTCCTTAACTAACTAAAACTAAGCTACAGAACAAATGAGTCCAAAGAAGGGCAATATTACTTGCTGCGAGCAAGGCTAGTTCCAGCAACCATCATGGGCAGAAAGAAGGGACTGAGGGGGCGTAGGGCCAGCAGCACCTCATATACCACAGCATGTACGCGGGGCTCCAGGGGGCACCAGGATCTGCTAAGAGGAAAAAAGTTCTGGGTAACTGTGCACGGAGGCGTGCACACACCTATAGTGGAATGGACATGAGCAAGCACTTGAAGAAGAAAAAAGGCAGAGCAGCAGCGTTGTATGGTAATGGTAGACAAGCAAGAATTCCAGTGCAAGTGAGTATGCTGCTTACAAAAATTATTTTTGCAAGTGCTGCAGTGTTTCTCAGGCACGGAAGCAAAGTCAAATTGATACGGATTACTGAAAAGAGGAGAATTGGGAGGTAGTACTAGCTGGATAATAAAGGAGAAATGATTCTAGAAGGAATCCTCTCTTTGTGCATACTGTAGAAAAATATACACATTTGACACGGTGTTTGATCCCAATCTCATGTGCAGAAGAGCCTGACAAGGTTTCAAAGAGAGCCGGGAGCCAACTTGCATTTCCCTGGCAAACAACTGCAATCTGGACATTCTCTCCAAGGACAAAACACTCTTCTGAGAGCTGTGTCTATCACCGCTGGATGACTTCTTTGAATTTAAAAAAAAAAAAATTAAATTGAAAATGGAAAGAAACTTTGCCAAAAATGCTCATTTTCTCCCATTTTTTGGGCCAGCTCCCATGCCAATTTTTTTTTTTTTTTTTTTGCGCTATTTTACATTTTTAGACATGGAAAAAAAGAAAATCCATTTAAATCTCCATTTGCCACAGGGAAAAATATCAACCATAAAGAAGTCCACATGGGAGTCGATGCACAAGATTTGGGCATGTGCTCAGCTTAATGCATGTGAATAATACTACTGAATTCAGTGGGAACACTCACAGATATCAAGTTATGGCAAAGACAGCTATACTGAAGTAGAGGCAATAAATTAGCAAAGATCATTCTTAAAAGAAGGAAATAACAACCAACTTGTAATGACCGTCCTAAATAAGATTTGGTTAATAAGTAAATAGCTCCTCTCTGGCCTACGCCTCTCTATACAATAAAGAGCACAATTTTAGTTGAAAATTGAGTAAATGTTTATCATTAAAAACCATATACATTCCTAATTCCAAATTCAAGGGAGACAATTCTCTCTGGAACTATGGTTACCAAGGCATCCCGAAGTGGTTCCCTTCCTTTAACTTACGTTTGATGGATTTGTTGAGCCATTTCAGGTCTAGAAATAAACCTACATTTTCCCTCTCCTCTTGCGGACCAGGAAGTGCAGAGAATAAACTCATTGACATCTTTGTTCCAGGGCTACTTTCAATTCCCAACACTGGTTTGACACGATTAAATTTTCCTTCTTGATGGGAAGGGCAGGAATACAGACAAATAAACAATAATAATGTTTGATATGGCCACTTCTGAGCTTTGTGGATATTCTGGAAATTCTGTGATATATCCTCTAATAAGGAGCAGCAGGGCACACTTCCTTCTTCTTCATGGGCATGTAAAGAGTCAATCATCCATTTTAAAAAAATGTGGCCTGTTTGTCAAGCATGGACAATTTTTTCCTTTAAGGAAGCTCTGTCTTTCTGATCAACCTGGGGAGTCATGTTCTTGTTCCTTAGATGTTGTGTCCTTTATTCATTTGTTAGAGCTGCTAAATGTATGACGTGCTTTCAGATGACGCAGTAAAGAACCTTGTTCTGAACCAGAATGTGCTCTAGATCAGTGGTTTTCAACCTGTTTTGATTGGCAGAACCCTCAAAAAAGATTTTTTTGATTGGAGGTGCAGACCCCTTTGGAAATCTTAGACATAGTTCCATGGACTACAGGTTGAAAACCACTGCTCTAGATACACCCCAAAACAAAGTCACAGCAAAGAAACGGTATCACAGTGCAGAGCTAAGGTGCAACTCTAGTTCAGAAGAGCTGTGTGGGGAGGATAGGTTAGTTTCAATTGGCTGTTTTGGGTTTTTTACAAGGTCAGAGGAAGAGTGTTAAACATTCCCGCACTACTTGAAGAAAACATATCATGTCTGTAAGAACATCCTGTTTTCTTTATGAATTCAGTTCTCAATAAAAGCTCCAGCGTACCTGATGACTGCCTTGGTGGGTGGAGCCCACCAGAACGAAAGGCCCACCCACTCAGGTGAGAGAAGGACCACCGAACCTAGACAACTGAGTACACAGGACAAAAAGTGCAAGTGCCGGACGAACAGCTCTGGAGACTAAAAGCATTTTACCTACAGAAAAGCACACTATAAGCAGGCACAGTACGAACGTCCTTATAACATCCTACCACGGCAATTTGACTCTGACTATGATGGACCAGCTCTACACATGAGTGGCTCTCATGGCCAAAAACTGACCTTTCTTCGGAGAACACCAGCATGGCCGCTACCTATAGCAGTAGTTTTTGTAGCATGCATACCTGAATTTTAGGAACAGGTGGGAGATCATCAAATCTTTGCACATTGGACACCAAGCTCCCAGTAGAAGGTAACAACTTGGGCTGAATTTGAACCAGTCACCTAGAGATACAAGCCCACGAAGCCTGTAACCCATCCTCAATGCTACAGTCATCAGAAGTTACTATGTCTTAAACAGCAAGCTAAAGAAAATATATTGATCAACATTATATAGTATAGAGACAAGAAGGGTAAGGTGAGATTTTTTTATGGGACCAACTTCTGTTGCATCTCTCTCCACTATCCTGGGACCAACACGGCTACAACCACACTGCATACATTACATATCCTAGTTTATTAAGGTTTTCATAGTTTTTCTTAAAATTCCAGGCATGAAAGAGCTGTTTCCCCTCAGGAAGCCCCACCAATCATAACACTGATCTCTGTGACCTTTATAGAAGAATCATGAATTTTTAGTATTTTTACCACAATTCCCCCCTCACATTTCATATACTAGGTATAAAACACACCAAATACAAAGGATAACAATGAAAAGTATACTTTGATCTGTAATTCTATCACTTTGCAGGAAATATTTGCTCATTTCCTACAGATGCAGAAAGTTTGTATTTACCTGGAAAATGTGATCAGGCTTATATTTGTTACTATGAAATATACATCTATTTTGCTCACGTATAGTAGTCGGATTGCAGCCTTCTAAACTGAGGCAGATTTTCATTTTATATTCACTTTCTTGGTCTGCTGCCAAGATTCCTTTCCTGCTATTTGCACATGCAGCGTAATATTTATACTTCTGTTCTCGGAGACTCATTTCTGTGCACAAAATTCAAGTTTCACATATCATTTGAACAACTTTAGAAGATATAAATAGAATATGTGTGTGCCATTTGCATTAAAAATTCTAGTTTTTCTCCTAATGATGGATGAAAAGAACTTAATTTAGTTAAACCTTTAAATTAGTAAATCTTTAAATAGTGCTTTAAATTACAAGATTTGAGTTATTTTGACCTATCTGCGCTAACAAAAACTACAGTTAAGACAGCAGAAAGAAAATATATTTTATGTTCTCCTAGGACCTGAAAACAACATGTCCTTCTCCTTTATTCAGTCAGAAAACAATCACAAGCAATTGTCATTTGCCTGTTGTATCATGTCCACAGTTTGCCCAGGAATTTCCCCACACAAACTACATTCCCACTTTTAAGGACACAAGCATGGAGCTTCTTAACTTTTGTTTACACTCCTGTATGTTTCGATTCCAGCTCAGGATTCTCTACGACAGTTCTAACTACAGTTCCAATTCTCAGGCGTTTGCTGCACTGAGCAGGGACAAAGAGATGAAAGAGCATACTTAGGATTCTAAACCAAGAGCCAACAAAGTAACTTTTAATATCCCAGTTGCAAGGGGTTTCCAGTGCAGCCAATTCTGTTCTGTGTTGTTCCAATACACAGAATGGTTTCCTCAGTAAGAGCATTCAACTAAAACTACAGGTAGAAACACACGTTCCTCCCTCAAGGAACAAAAATATGCCACCCTTCAGAACAAAAGGAAGAGCATAAAACTTCTCTGCCATTATAGCCTCAGGAAAAATGCTTTAGAATTCAGAAGTTACCAGTCAGAAGCAACCTGCTCACATACAGCATCAGACACTGACAGAACAACAGGAAATATAGCCAGAATTAAAAAAGCAGAATAAAACTGATTGTAGCAGGAGCCTTGCCTCTGAAAGCCCATAATCAAATGTGGTTTGTGTACTTAGGATCTTTATTTTTTTCTTAAAATGCTTCTCATCCTCGGTTTACGAAAATAAGATACTACTGAGTACTTATGAGGAACAGACGACAGTTTCAAAACGACATTAGTTCCCTGAAGTGAAAATTAAGGTAATTATTTTTTTTTAATCTCAGAAACTTCTCTCATCTAGATTTCAGATTCTTCCCATGTCAAGAACTCTTCTCCTAGTTAGAACAATTTCTATTACAGAAACATCTAGACTGGCCCTATCTGGGATCCCAGGGCTCCACTGTGTCACATACCGTAGAAAGACAGCAACCCTGAATAATATGTTATCTAAATCAACAAAACACCAAAGAGGGGAAAGAAAAATGTGAGCTACAAGAAGGATGAACTCTCATCCAATACCTTCAGGAGAACAGACAAACGCCCATTCCACATTTGAAAAATACAGCCACAAAGATGGGGAACTGGAAACAGAGTAGGCACATAATGTCAGAAAGTTTGCTTGGATGGATGTAAGGAAGATCCAGTGATTCGGACCCCAGCCTGGGACTTGGGACATCTGGGTTCAAGTCCCTGGCTCCTCACAGACTTCCTGTGTGACTTGGGGAAGTCACTTAGCCATTCAGTTTCCCGTCTGTAAAATGGAAATAAAAGCACTTCCACAACTCAGAGGGTGCTGCGAGGACAAACACACTAAAGATTGCAAAGTGCTCAGATGTTATGGTAGTGGGGGTTTATTTAAAGTACTTAAGATCCATACATTAAAAAAGAAAGGCTGCTCTGTGCCTTAGCTTTCCATTTATACAAATAGAATAATACTGCTTCC
This sequence comes from Mesoclemmys tuberculata, assembly GCA_007922155.1. Taxonomy (NCBI): domain Eukaryota; kingdom Metazoa; phylum Chordata; order Testudines; family Chelidae; genus Mesoclemmys; species Mesoclemmys tuberculata. Next base: position 18,557,166 of record ML675617.1, on the reverse strand, counting down.
TTTATCCTTCTTGTCTGGATTATAAACTCTTTTACCATCTGTATGTACGTATTACAGTTAGTACAATGGGATTCTGATCTCAAAGATGGCCTGTAGACATTACTGAAAAGTTCCAGAGGGGTAGCTGTGTTAGTCTGTATGCAGCAAAAACAACGAGAGTCCTGTGGCACTTTAAAGACTAACAAATTTAATTTCTGCAGCCCACGAAAGCTTATGCCTGCAGAAATTAAATTTGTTAGTCTTTAAAGTACCACAGGATTCTCGTTGTTTTTGCTGTAGACATTACTGTAATACAAATGATGATGAAAAAAGATTAACCAAGGGGATATAAACTTAAAGGATTTGAGTTCCATTTTGGACAAAAGTCAGGGTTGTTCTTAAATTATGTACGCCAGTTCACACAGCCCTACCCACTTTTATGACAGGTGAAAGAAAAGGCAGAACATGTAATATGGTGTGCTATTCAGCTGGGGGGGTTCGGTGCTTCTTTTTTTTAATTTTAGCTGTTTAGCAACTTTCCTAGTTCATGGCCTCAGGAAAGCAGGGTCTGTCCCTGTTGAAAAACGAGCTAACAGAGATTCCATTGATATGCCACTCATTAGCTTTGTAAAAGTGGTCAAGTTTGATTCCTTGTGTATGATTAAACACAAACTGACTTCCTATCCTGTACTTGGGGGGAGTGAGGGAAGGGAGAACAGGAGAGAAGTATGAAGTGTTTGGTTGTTCAGATCCATAAGACACTGTATAAGCGAGGTCTTCCGTTACATACAGCAGTTTTAAGAGGGGCAAAGAGGAAAACATGCAATATTTTAAACTAGACTACAAAAATCATGTAACTGTTTCTCTGATAAGCACCCTTAAAGAGGAAAGAATAAAAGTCGTAAACAATCCTTCCCTGTGATCCAGTTCAGTTTATTAAAGCTGTAAGTCTAATTTGCTTTCACCATTTATGCTGTTTGCTTACTTCTTATACCTTAGAATCAAGAAACCAGACTGGCCAGTTTTACTTTCTGGTTCTTGTGGATTTAGGTTTCCAGCATTGCAAGGGAATGTTTAAATTTTAAAAAAGCTCAAGACTTTCCAAAACAGGTATGTAAAGTCAGGATCCTAAATCTAGATTTAGGCACCTGCCACTCAAAAGCACTGACTATTCAGCAGCTCCCAGTGACTACAGTGGGAGCTTCCGATTTCTGAGCACTTTTGAAATTCAGGCACCTAAACATCTACTGTTGCTAGAAGTGGTCAAAGTACCTCTTCACTGATTGTTTTTGAAGTGATTTCATGAAGACAGTTCTTTTTATACAGTTTGTAAAAAAGAAATCTCTTTTCCCCTCCCAGGGGCCCAGACAAATATGAAAGAGTTCCTTTAAGGATGGATCATTATTTTATCTTGAGTAGATAAAATGTAAGAACAGGGAAAGGGACCTATAATAATATCCCCAAAGGGATAACATTTCTAAAAATATACATCTGACAGAACAACTGTGTTTGTGGCTTACTAACTGGCATGCTCTCTGAGAGCAGAGGACAAACTCTTTGTGCTCTTGTGACAAGGGTGGAAGCGCTTTAGCTGCAGGCCCAAACTTATAATAAAACGCAGATACCTGAAAAGGACTCGGATTTGCCCATTAACACAGCAGGCCTCCACTGTCCTGCTGGGCACGTGTTCAGCTCTGATTAATGTTTGCTTTTGTTTGCAGCACCTTAATGGTAAAGTAAAAATGCACACCGGCGCTGTGTTTGGAATGCAGAGGCTAAAGAGAAGGAGACGCAAGTATAAGAGTAGCTATCCCATTTTCATAACTTCTTTAATTTATTCAAAAATACTAAAGTCCTCTGGGTTGGCCAGCATGTTGATGGGTTAAGGAGGAGACAGTTAAAAAGCATGTGGCCATCTTCTGCTTTTTCTGGCTTTGTAATTCTAGGCCTTTGATTAATAGGAGGAGAGAACCAGACACCTTATAACTCTAAGAAGAACTGTTACGTTTAAAGGAGCATGTTTACTTTAAAAATAAATTGTAAACAATCATCTTTACCTGTATAACTAATGACACGTTACTGACAATTCCAAGCAGACAAAAATCATGGGTCAGCCCCCTGAAACCATGAAATTGACCTAAAAGTCACAAGATTTTTAAGTGATATTAGATATAAAGTTCTTTTTATTTGCCAGCTAGTTTTGAACAGTTCGGGTTCATGTTTTCAAGCTTTTCCCCACAGCCATGAGAGCTTGAATGTTTTTTTTTAACTGAAAGCAAAGATTCTCACCTAATAACATGATTCCAGGAGCTGAGGCTTTAAGGAAAACAACAAATATCGCAATGTTTGGCAACGGTTCATATGAAAAGTAGAAGAATTTTAGAACTTTGAAATTACTTATGATCTTTTTACTTTTTTTGTTTCCCTCAGTTTGGGCATTATGAAAATCACTGAAGTAAATTTCATTTTCAGTTCCTTACTGTGGCAATACTTGGGTTTCAGATGCAGTAGGAGAATGTTCATAGGTTTTGTCTTTTTAATTGTGTGGGAAAATATTTCTCAAGCTTATTTTGTTATTGCATTTTCATTTGAGGCCAACTTTGAAATGGACAGTGTCCCTTTAAAACACTGTGGGACACATTAATTTCAGCATTATTCCACTGGCTTCAGTAGAGTCCCGGCAGCAATGAATTTGGTCTGCCATTTCTCCTCTCATGTTTACACAAATGTTACAAACTGCATTCAGTTTCACAGCTTCAGGAGGAATAGCTTTTAGCCTAACAAATACAACTGGCATTCCTGGGTAAGAACTCAGCAGATGTTAGAAAAAAGTTATTCTTAATTCAGGCTACCATGGTTTTACCAGATAAGAAGTTTAAAAGCTTGTAGTTTAAAATTTCTTATACTAACAAGGTGAAAGAAATTGCTTCAAAGGATTTAGGCACAAAGGGCATTTTAACCTTTCCAATGCATGCTCTCACCCCATAGGTTCCAGTATTGCTACTCAGTTTGCTTAACGAGGTTTTATATCACATTATAGGCATATTATTTAACTTTCCAGACATCACCTGTAATTAAACTCTCAAAGCTAGAAAGTTGTGTAAGTTTCTTACTGGAGTGTGTGTTTCATACCTGGTGCAAGCTGATCATTTCTATCCTCTATAGCTCTCTCTGATTCTGATGTGAAATTAGTGTTATACCAGTGTAGTGCCACAAATTTCAGTGGAAATGGAGTGCATCCTGCCCATAGGGAACAGAAACTGAGGAAGCTGAAGTCCAAGATAATTCTTCTTTTATAACTGGTGAAATATTGTTTTAGGGCTTAATGCTGCAAACGTTCAAGCATGTGTGTTGCATAACTTTTTACACAAGTAGTCCCATTGAAATTAGCCTGCTTGAGGATTTTCTTCTCTGTAACAAAGAAGGGAGGATTGGATAAGAAACATTTCATGTGCTGAATTTTTGAAGATCCTGATTGTTTCTCCACTTCACACTCATATATCTTGCCCATATCAGGTTCTTTGACAACAAAAAGACTAAACTGTGACTCTGGCCCTGGCCCCTGATGCAAGATAAGAAGAAATGAATGCTTTAGTGGTAGGTTCCCAAGATAAACAATATTAAATGTGCTCCAAGGAGTAATGTGCAAACATGCTTGTTGACTCCACCTAATAAATCACTTTTCCAAGGCAAATCCAGCTTTGAATTCCTAGTTCACAATCTTGGTTGAAGCAAACAACGCAGAAGAACCTTTATACATTTTGTTTGTCTTTATGAACTGGGTTCCCTCCTTTGGCTTGTCGTAAGATCCCGCACTGGAAGAATGCTTACTATGAAGTACATGTGGACTCAAAGACAAGCGGCCTTTATTTTTCACTGCCATTTCTGAAAATACAAATGAGCCTTCTCTCTTTATCCACTTCAAAAAGGAACTGCAGAAACACTGATAGACATCTGAGCAGATAGATGGCTTTGTCAAATCAGTACCTTTTCTTTCACTGAAGGGCAAATAGGTAAAGGGCTTGGTCTACACTTACAGCACTGCAGCAGCACAAGTGCACCGGTTGAGCTGCGCCACTTAGTGTATTCACTACACACGCTGATGGGAGGGTGTCTCCCAATGGCGTAGTTAATCCACCTCCCGAGAGGCAGTAGCTATGTTGCTGAGAGAAGCCCTCCTCTCGACATAGCGCAGTCTACACCAGAGTTTAGATCAATAAAACTGCGTCACTCAGGGTTGTGTGATTTTCCGCACCTCTGAGTGACGTAGATATACCGACACAAGTTGGTAGTGTAAAGAAAGCCTTAAATTAAGAGAAAGGGGCCAAAAATCTGTTTCCTGTTCTGAAGCCATGAAGACAACAGTAGAAATAAGACTTCAATGTCGATGAAAATATAAATAAGAAAAAAATGGAGGTAGGTGTCCTTGTGAAGAGATGCACCTTCCTGAACATTCTTCGTTGCTAATTATTGTTTGTATGAGCAGTAATGCCTAGAAGCCCCAGAGATCAAGGCCCCAGTGTGGTAGGACTTTATATACACACAGTCAGAGATAGCACTGCCCTTAAACAGACGAGGTGAACAAAGAGTGAGAGGAGAAACACACACAGAGAGATGAAGTGACTTGCCTCAAGTCCCTCAGTTGCAGAACCAAGAACAGAACCCAGGTCTTCTAAACTCCAATCCAGCACCATTATCCACTAGGCCACGCTACCGCTTAATGGAACATTACACGTCCAGGGTTCATGGCATGTTAACTAGAGCCAGTCAATGTTTTTCAAACAAAAAAAAATTTTAGCTAAAAAAATATGGCCTTTTAAAAAATTTTTTAATTTTGTGTATAAAAATTATATGACATTTCAAATCTATGGACACGGGTATTGAAATGTTTTTTCCCCAAAACCTCATTTCCGTAATGTTTCTTATTATTAAATTTTAAAATAATGTCAATAAAACAGTCCATGAAATTCCCATTCCAGCTCTCCCCTCCCTCCCAAAAAAAAAAAAAAGAGCTAGGTCCATTTCAACCCTTAGAAATTAAAACAGCTTTGAAATGTTTCACACATTGACCATCTTTTAATACAAATGAAGAATTTAAAACAGGGATGTGGAAACATCTCTCAGAAACATGGCCAATTATGTACACTCAGACGCTACCTGAAGCCAGGGACCTGTTCCTGCACCCAGTGTAGTCAACCACAATAAAACTATCCCCTAGCGCCTAGTCTGCAGCTGCTTCATACACAGAACTCCCACTCAGTGAAGTTCCACATAATGGGTGAAATTCCACACACACAGCATTCAGGGGGCCATAAACCTTAAATCCCATTTAAACCCACAAAACAGGTTAAAGTGGGGCTTAAGTGATGCACCAGGCTTGTGTTGTCCCTCTGCACAAAAGAGAATTTAATCTAAGGCCCAGCTGCAGAATAGCATATCTTATTATTATTTCCCAAGCCTTCTTTCCAGGCCCGACCTAAAGCCCACTGAATTCAAAGGCAAGACTGCCACTGAAGTGGTAGCATAGAAAGGGCTACAGTTTTTGGTTACTCCCAATTTTCTCATACTTCCACCAGAGAATTGAGATTTTCAGGAGCTGGTCTCGGCCCAAGAGTGAATACTTCTGAAAAATATAAGCAGAAATGATTCAGAGCAATTTTGAGCATGGAGGAACTTGTGAAGCACATCCACTTCCCCGATTATAAAATGGTTCTACAATTTAAAAAACAAAACAATAGTTACTTAACAGCTGAAGGAGCTGAAAGATGAAATACAGTAGGGAAAGAGCCTTCACTAAGGAAAACTACCTTCGATTAGTCTAGTGAAAATTGTTTGTAATTTAGCCAAGTTCTGAGGGTCTAAAGAGCATATCCTCGCTTTCTCTGAAAGTAGCTTTTTCAATCAATCCAGATTTTATCATTCACATACGTATGTTTTCCGCTGTTTGGGAAGATGTCTCATTTTAACCTTCAACACAAAATCCAGACTAGAGCTATATAATTAATTTTATATCATTTTTCTTCAGTTGTCTATCTGGATTTGATATAAAAGCTCTGAAAACCAGATAAATAGTTAGGAAAATAATACTGAGTTCTGTTATTGTAGGGAATTTGAGTACTGATTTAAAAAATTAAGAGGCAAGTTTAGAGGACACCGTTCACTGTTAACCTTTTAGCCCCTTTGTTTATTTTCAAATCACCTCTGCTACATGCAACACTGGGATTCAATGTGACCTTTCCATTTTAGGCAGGCACAGATAGTTTAACTTGTGAAAACAAATTAGTGTTTTTGCACTTGGCATCAGTTTCTTTGGCTCTCCAATCTCTAGAGCGGAAAAGGATTGATGCCTTTGAAGTATAAGATAATGGCCAGCCTAGCAAAGGTAAATCAGGTGCTCCTTTTTCCATGCCTGGTTTACACACAAACATGCATCAGTTTAACAAAAGGAGTGTTTTCTTAATTTAGTTACCTGATTTAGTTAAAATGATGCAAGCTCCAGTGTGGACCCTCCTCAGTTGAATTGAATCTGGCTTGTAAATTAAACAAATGCAAGGAGGCCCTGATTCAGGAAAGCAGTTATGCATGTGCTTAAAACCAACCCTCTTCAGGAAGAACATCAAGGAGTTGCTTAACTTTAACCCTGTGTAGAGTCCTGCAGATCTGCAGATATCGATAGACCATGTTTGCAGATCACAGATGGATGCGGATCCACATTTTATATCTAGAGCCCTGCAAATCTGTGGATATCCACTTTATATCCGCAAATCATGTTTGCAGATCAGACAGATACAAATTTTGTATCGTGCAGGGCTCTAATCATATACTTAAATATCACTGACGTCAATGGTACTTTAAGCATGTTCTTGGGTGCCCTTCCTAAATAAGGATGCTTTCCTGAATCAGTGAGCCTGCTGAAAAGTTCCCACATAGGGCTGTGCAGTGGTTTTAAAACCGATTTTAGCTGAACTGTTGCAACTTGTGTATATAAACTAGACCTTATAATACAAGGACAAGGGGTTGTTGAATGAAAGTGAAAACTAAAGCATTGAAAACTGATAAAAGCAAGAGGTTTTGTTTGTTGGTGGGTTGGTTGGTTTGAGGGAGGGTTGCTTTTACACAACACATAATTATCATGCCACAAAATGCTATCAAGGCTGAGAGTTTAGGAAGTTTCAAGAAAATATATGACCTCATCCACCTTGTCTCTTTAAGGGCTTGTCTACACTGAAAAGGCTACAGTGGCACAGATGTGCTGCTGTAGTGCTTCAGTGCAGATACGACCTACACCAGGGGTGTCCAATCTTTTAGATTTCCTGGGCCACATTGGAAAAAGACGAGTTGTTTTGGGCCGCACATATAGCTGATGAGGAAAAAAAATGGCACAAATTCTCTACAAATTAAGCAGATTGCCTTATTATTTGTCTCGACAAAAAAGTAGTCATCAGTCCATTTTTCTTTGAACAATCTTCCTTCTTCTGTAATCTCTCTCTTTTTTGGTTCGGACTTCTTTTGAGACGCTGTGGAAGCCATGCTGGGATTTTAAAAAAATACATTTAAAATTAGAAAGCAAGGGTTAATAATCAAATATATACTTACATATCCAACTAACATTGTTTGTCATTTACAAAGGTAGGTAGCAAGAAATATAATCAATTACCACTGGTTATATTTACTGCACAGATCACCAGAAACATATGTCATATCGACCGCTAAAAATTGCCAAATCAGCGTTCGCACTGTGGCATATTCATGATGCGCTTAGACATCTATTTCGTGGTAAGAGTAGCGGAGTAACCAACCGCACGGGAGGCAATTTTAAATAAATAAAATTATTTGAGAATGATTTTATGAATCTCTTATTGCTAAAGAACGTGTTAAATCCAAAAATTCTTCGCTTATAAATCAATAGCATGTTAAAATTGTATTTGTAGTCGCAATTTTATAAAGTTTGTAAGTTTACGATTTTTTGTTGGGCCACATTCATAACGGACCTGGGCCGCATGCGGCCCGCGGGTTGGACATGCCTGACCTACACCAACGTAAGGGGCTGTAACCTGTAGTTACTCCACCTTCCTGAGACAGAGACAGGAATTGTCGAGCTAACGCTGTCTACATGGGACCTAAGTCAGTTTAACTGTGCTGCTCAGGGGGTATGGATTTTTCTTAAGAGTGTAACCCTTCTGCCAGAGTTGGCAGTAGCAAGGGCCAGGTTCTATATCTAGGGGTCCCTGTCAATGATACAACACCAAACTGGCTCGAACCCCCACCCAGTCACCTGGGAAATCACACGCTATCCCCTGGGCGCCCTCTCGCAAGCACAGAGTCTGAGTGTAGAAAGTAAACCTTGTAATGACAGAAGAGAGATAACAGCACTGCTTTGGGAAACAGTGCAAACAGAATTCATGAATTCAATGAGCCAAACCCACTCCAGAGCAAGGGGCGTATCCTTCGCCTTTCTCTTCTTGCCTTCCCCTGTACTGACCATCGTAGTTGCAATGTCCGGTTGGGGCTCACCCTGCCCCCCTCTGCAAACTCCCGCTGGCCACAGGCTTGACCAGGCCTCCTTCATTGCTGTCTCCTACCACCTCCGGGTCTTGCAGATTCCCCGACCTCTGACCGTGCCTGGCTCCCGCTGACTGCTGACCTCACCAGGCTGGCACCAACCATGCCCAGCTCCCGCCGACCGCTGGCGCTGAATGCAGCGGGCTCCCACTAATCGCACCTGACTGGCGCCGAACGTGCCAGGCTCCTGCTGGTCACTGGCACCGACCGCGCCTGGTTCCCACCGATCACTGCCGCCAGCCACGCCTGGCTCTCGCCGACCGCTGGTGCCGACTGCACTGGGCTCCCGCTAACCGCAGCTGGCTGGTGTTGACTGCGCCAGGCTCCTGCTGACGCCGACCATCCCAGGCTCCTGCTGACCATTGCTGACTAAGTTTTGTAAATTGTCAGGCAAGGTTTCCCAGGTCCTCTAGTGAATCAGATCTTAGTGACTTTCAGCTCATGGGTAAACCTTCTGCTGACACTGAAGCGATGTCGATGTCCCTGCTTTCAAGAAACAAAAGACTCCAAGAGGAGTCGCTAACTCTACCTTTTAACAACGGGAGGAGATTATCACTCCATGCCTGGAAGCAGCCCTTTCCCAGGGCTGGTGCAATCCCAGTAGGAGATTCCTCATATCTCCCCGCCTTTACAATGTTGAAACATCTGTCCGCCACCCTCGTGGCACTCTGTTTAGTTTAGGGTTAAGTATTCTATCATAACAGGCTAAGCACAGTTCTGCTGACATCTGCTCATACAATTGAAGGACAACATTTCATTATCCCCGCAGTTAACACAAAAGTGGTTTGTAGCCCAAAACCAGCCATGCTAACCATTTCCCATTATGCTCAGCACCTAGGTGTGCGTATCCATATACAGTGAAATTATGCTAAATACTTAATTGTACTCATGCAAATACAAAGCCCATGCAAAGAAAGCGCCCCTCTCATTTCAGCTGACTGAGCAGGGGGGAGTTCCACTAAAACCTTCCTTACAAGTATAATACTCAGAGCACAAATGACTCTGTGTCGGAACCATCAGGGACTCAGATGTCCTTCATATAGGCAGTCAGATCAAATGCCAGCTCAGTGGTCAGTAACCATTTTGCAGCTTTTCTCCCCAAACCAGTTCAATTCTGGCCTAGAGTGGGGAGGCTTGAAATCCACAAGTAATAGCATTAGAACTTTAAAATTCCTTTCCTACACTTACAAACAGGCTCCCACGAGAGCCTGTTCTCCAATTGCGCTGTGCAAACTGGATGCCAGCAGTCCATATAAATAATTCATGTATATGCCTGTGATAAGAGCCAGAGAAATGCACTGGAGAAAAAGAGGGGGAGGGGAAAGTTATCCTTGGAGCTTCAAAGACACCTCATTGTCACCGATCACTTTTTGCTTCCTGTTTCTAACACATGAAAGAAAACTGGAGATTTTAGGACACTGGTTATGCTGGATTGCCCGTGTTGTGAGGTGGTCCCATAGACTATGTATTTAAAAATACAGTAACTGCAATACAAGGAGACCAAAAGCTCATCAGGAAAAGCTCTGGACATCTATATTGTATGAATATTAAAAGACCAAAAAGAAAAAAGAAAAAGAAAAGAGAAGCAATTTGCTTTGGATCTCTAAACCCTTTTTTCTGTTCTCTTTCGCACACAGGAATCATTGCCTTCTTAGCAACCTAACAGATAGTGCCAAGATAAAAAGACCTAAATTGACTTCTCAGCAGTCACAGAAACTGTTTGGCTAGGGGGAAAAAAAGACAAGAATAAAACACATGGGGCTAGATCCTGCTCAAGGTAATAGCAAAAATAGCATTGATTTCAATAAGAGCAGGCCCAATGTTCTCAAAATTAAGAGCCAAGAAAGGTGAAAATACAGATTTCTGGACAAATTCTGATCTCAGTTACTCCACTATAAATCCAGAATAACCTCACTAAAACCAATAAAATCATTCTGGATTTACACAGGTGGAACTGTGAGCAGAACCTGGCCCTTAATCGCAATGCTGAAAGTTGCACACTGAGTAGTGTAAGAATCACAGATATCAAAATAAAATGAGCCCCGCCGATGGGTCACTATGCTTGGTAGACAAGGATTTGAAGGAGAATGCTTGATTGACCATATACCTGCACAGTTTAGAGATCTCATGCAGCAAAATACATTTGAAGAGCCCTTTACTGAAACAGAACACCCTGGGACGTGCAGTTAAGATGCTAGCGTGTCCTAGGCTGACAGCGTTAGCTGTTCATGTATTTCTGTTGTGCGAGTACAGCACCTAGCCCAGTAGAGCCTGCACCCCAGATTAGCACTTCTAGGGTCCAAAAACAAATGCTACTACTAACAGCAAAGCCCTTAGTATTTAAGAATAAGGAATGAATGAGGCCACACTGAATGTTCAAACACAGGGCAAAGTTCTGCTCTCTGATCTGCAGGGCAACATTTTGCACATCCTTCCCGTCAAAAGCTCCCATCAGTATCAACTCCTGGTCTACAAGAAATTATGCTCTTTAGAGAAACACGGGTCTCGTTTCTCTCTCACCAATGCAGATCAAAAGCAACAGGGATGTCTGACAGGTCTCTGTGGTAAGATCACTAGGGAGGTACCATGCTGACAATAAACACGCCTCTTAAACAGTTTCATGGGACTTTATGTCTTCCAGTGGAAGATCAAATACATTTGCTCAAGAGCACATGAGACCTCACTTTTCAGAGATCTCTACACAAAGGGAAATTCCTCTCCAGCCCCAGCCCTCTTTCTGTTGGAGTCCACACAGCCATTCTCTCTCCAGGCACAGCAAACTGTGTCCTGTAATACTATTTTATACTATTGACCATTGACCCCCAGTCTCATCTTGGAGAGCATATGGTTTGGGGTAAAATGTAATCTATTTGCTACGCATGCATCAAGAAATAATAACTAAAGTTACTGATGCTGCAACAGCAAGGGAAGAACCAAAATGTATGTATTAAAAATAGGTTTGGCAATAGGTTTTAATTATTAAGCGTTAAGGGCTTAGAATGAGGCCCAGTAGAAGGCAATTGGCATAAGCATTATGTGCCTGCCCTAAGGTTATGTATCTTGTGATCATTTAGCGATATACTGTAAACCACAAACATGGGCCACTTTTGCAATAAGGTAATCATGGAGATAACTGCATTGACGTCTCGAAGATACTAAGACCTTGACACAAGTGACATATTAACAGTCAGAAGTTTAACTATGGTTAGTCGTAAAACCACACGTGAGTAAGGGCCAAAACCTTATCAGATATGGTCCCAGACACGTGTGGGAGGAATAGGAAAAGGTACATAAAAGGTATCATCATCCCAGAGTCCCCACAGGAGATTGGACAACCACATCGAACTATTGGGTGGGAAGCCTGGCCCAGCACCGTCCTTCTGTTATGATCTCCACTCACCTTTTCTTCCATCTTTGTGTCGAACGGTCTCCATAAAATTGTAAGTATGTACAATGTAAAATTAAGAATGAACAATGCAGAAAACCACTTTACTGTACTTATACTTACATATATTACTCTTCCTATTATTCCAATTATATTTGTCTGTATTAACTAAAGCTCAAAGTTTGTGTGCGCTCCACCAACTTTATCTTCTTCATTAACTAAGTAGCCACCTGAACAAAGAAGCTGCTCTCTGAAAGTAGTGTCTGGTACTCCGCAATAAATAATTTTATAATTGTAACAAAAAGTCAGGCTACAACACTATGGATCCAATTCTACAGTCGTAACTCCCAGGGAATATTACACTCTCACATCAGTAAGCCCACCAAAGTAATTGCATGAGTACATGATGCTGGGTGCAAGAGTAACAGGGTCAGATCTTAAGTTAGGAGACCATGTAGACATGGTCTGGTGACTGGCAGGTGAGGCCCAAAGTCCTGGATAAGGACTGTGTAGCATGGGTGTCTGCATCAAAAAGAGCCTGTTTGCACCCACAACACACATCATGTAAAGCTGCAGGATTGTCACTCCTCAGTAGGTTCCCTGAGGCCAGCTCCAGCTGTAATGTAAACTCGCAACTCTCCCATCATCTTGCCCACAAGAAAGTTTAAGATCACGATCAAATAATTTTGGATCATTCATGAAGTTCAACAACTGGCTAGCAGACACTTATTGTACACACAGCTATTCCAAGCTGATCTCTCCAACAGGGTCTGCCTTCAGCCAGGGAAAGGGATGCAACCAGAAGAGAGCAAATATGAAGACGTCTCCCTAAACGCTCAGGATTTTTCCTTTAAATGTATACCAATATTAAAGGGGAGTTGCACAGCAGCAGAAAAAAAAGAGGGAAAATGTCACATGAAATAGTCCCTGAATGGAAATAAAGAAGTCAGCTCATTTGCAATGAATTCCCCTTCTGCTGCTTTCACTGTGTTTCTCCACAGCCCTGCCACCACTACGCAGAAGGGCATGATCAAGGAGCAAAAAGCAAAGAGCATGAGAAGCACTGAGCTATTTCTGCATTAAAAGTGCCCTCACTAAGTATGTCTTTACCACGTCTTCTAAACTTGGCTTGGGGCTGGAGCTAAAAGCATTTGCCAGAATATTAAAAGACTTTCTGCTGACACTGCTAAAAAGAACTAGTGAGGATTCTGAGGCTATGTACACACGGATGGCAGCAAAGTTGCTGCCGTCAGATTGATCTTTCCAGATTGATTGAGTGGCAGTGAAGACATGCTCACTCGATCCAGAAGTTGATCTATTAAAACCACCTCCAAAAGAGTGCAGAGCTGCATCAATGGGAATGCATTTCCCATCAGCGCAGCACAGTGATGACGTACTAAACAGAAGTGACGCAAGCTACTCTGCATAGCTTGCGTAACTCCTGTCGACTGCCACCGAATTTTGCCCTGAAGCATAAAACAAATTCAGAGGTTATCTCGCATGTTTATTCAAAAATTACAGAACAGTGCCTGTGGTTGTGGATCATCATCCAGTTATATGTACGTAAGGGCTCATCTACATGGGAAGTTAGTGTGCGGCAAACTAAGGTGTGAATTTACACGTGAATACTAACTGCACACCAAAAGTGCCCTCAGGCAGTGCAGCTCAGCATACTTTCAAGTGTATTAAGCAGAAGCGCACAAAGGCACTTTTGGTGTGCAGTAAGTGCATCTACACAGGTAGGCAGTGCAGAGCAGCTAGTGAGCAATAAATCACACCTAGCTTGCCGCACACAAACTGCATGTGTAGACAAGCCTTAGAAGAACTGGTTTTGCTAGGTGGCTTCTAAATACCATGCAGACTCCATGGCTTGTAGACTGACTGCCACCACAGCAGTTTCATTGCAGCTGTATCAATTTACATCAGCTGAGGACCTGGCCCTTAAAGGCAGAGAGTTGGAGTTATTTCCCTGACCCACCTTGTTATTTTCCCAGTGGCAATATTGATCACACTGTCATAAACTGCTCAAGCCTCCACTGCAATTCCTTTGCAATATAGGTGACAGACAAGTTCACAATCCTCATCTAAATCACATGAGCATCAACACACCGAGGTCGAAAGTTTCCAAGAGACATCACCTTCCCGTGCCAACAAAGGGTGCAGACAGATCTCTTGGCTTCTGAGCGGCACAGAAAACGTCATATGCGCGTACACGTCTCAAAACCAAAACCCTGCTGTGTCACTTGAGACACAGCCCTAAAGCCCTCCTCCTCTTAAATGTCAACAGATGAGAGCTATCTTTCTAGCTGTGATACAATCTTTACTACCAAGGGTCAGGCTGAACCAGGGAGAAAACAGAACACTTCTATATTAAGGACAAGATGGAGAAAGTGAAGCTTGTACAAGGAACCTTCCCTGTCCTCTCTCCCTTGTTAACGGAGGTGGCAGACATAATGGCCACCCCGCCCCCGACATGGCCCTCTAAACTTTGCAGCCCACAGGGAAAATGTTAAGTGTCAATTGCCCTGATGGGTCTCGTCTCCGGACTATGCAGCTCAGGGGGAAGAATGTTAAGTATCGATTTCCCCTGATGGGCTTTAATTTCTCAGGTGATTTTTGATCACCCTGTTTACTTCTCGGCACCCCCGTCACCACGAAGGAGGGATCATTGTCTGGGGTCCCAGTTCCTTCATTGGTCCTGACCTGCATCTCATTTTTAATTGGCTATTTTATACTCTGGCCACGCAGTACACTATTTAAGCTCCTGCCCCGGTTAGCTCAGGTGTTCTCCCACCCTCGAATGCTAAAGGGCACGTCACGAACCGGTCGGACTGATCCCCCGACCGAGACAGGGAGCTCCCGCCCACGAGACCTTTGGGTGTCTGCGAATTGCCGGCCGAACGATTTATTACTGAGATGCTGCAGCTGGTCTGCCTCCTTGCTTTGGGTACCACCATGGTGCTGGGACAGGTAATATAACTGATATAGTTATCCTACCTCTCTCCATCTATTCGTTTCTTTTTTTATGAAGTCATTTAAGTGTTGTCCACAAGTGTAATTAATTCCTATTTGTATCTGGTATAGTTTGCTTTTCCTCCTTGCTTTTTTCTGTGTAGCTGCTTATTACCCCACCTGTAATTTGCATGACCCTTTGCACTGTGTAGCTGTTTATTGCACCATATGTCTCTTCCCTTGCTATTTTAATATATGTTTTTTTTTAATGAGATTACTATAAAATCCCCTTTTTGTTACTCAAATTTGGTGTCTGTCTCCTTGGAGGGTGTCGCCGGTCCATTGCAGTTACATCTCGAACCCCAGGGTCTAACATCCCTCACCATCACCACCATCCACACTGTACAAGGACGAGAGACGATCAAATTCCTTGCACTCTGGGAAGCAAAGGGACTGCCCCCTCCAAGTGCCCCCCAGGGGTGCAATCAGCCTCAAAAGGGAGGTGAAAGGATAGCCCCACCATTCACACCAGTCCTAAGAGCTGAGCAGGCACGCAGAAAAAGAGCATGAAGGCTGCACCATCCTGACATGCCCCTTACTTCATAGTCACGGAGATCACAAGGAGACACACGCCTGCCCTGTTCTCCCCTTGAAGAGGCTCAGCTCCCCATCCGTCACCCCAACTCCAGATTAGGATGGCAATCTCACTATCTACCTCCAATTTCCACGGTCAGTGGAGATTCATCTGGGAACTGTGGGTCACAGGGCCAGCAGATTGTTGTGGAAGAGTAGTTTATAATGGAGCCCAGTGATTATGTGGAATATTTCATCCCCCAACCCCAAGCCGAGAATTCTCTTCCACCGGTGGAGCCCTTCCCACCCCAATGTAGGGGGTTTAGTCAGGGGGAGAAGGGATTTGACAGGGTGAGGTGGAGATAGAATGGTTCTCCTCACTGCACTTCTTACCTGGTGCATGGTCCTTAAATTGATCTAACCTAAATGTAAACGTAGCACTTTCTCCTTGAACCTTTGTTATATTCTTGCCACTTACCTAGGTTGCGATGCTGAATTCAGCGCAATGGAACACACTTTAAAGGCCATAAATTAACAGATGTCTAGAGTACCAATAAAGACCAGCTATTCCAGAAGAGCAATTTTAAGATGGTAGCTATTTGCAAGAGTATTTTTAGAAAAAACTAAGGCAGCTTTGCACAGACTCTGCAGTAAGTTATAATACAACAAGAAGCTATTAAAGAGAGCTCCTCTGAGCCAATATAGCAGGCATTAAGTATAAGCTGAAATGCATCTGTTTTTACAGCTGTTGAAACTAAACTACGTTGCCTCCATGGAAGAAAAGCGCAGTGGTGACACTACCATGACAACCCTGATTATATTTAATATCGAAAGCCATAAAGTATCAAGGCAGTATAGAAGGGCAAAAGATTCAATTACCAAGATTAATTTTTTTAATCTAACTAAGAATAACAGAGTTTAAGAGAATGTGCCCTACAAGATCGGATGGATCTAACCAGATGCTCTCATAACTTCATTTTCCATAATGAGGTTTCACTTTTGAACCTGTTAAGAGCCCATTACAGAAACAAATGTAACATATATAAATATAGTAAGAAGCCAATGAATCGCAGAAGCATGAAGTTACTTGGCTAAGACTGAAGACCTACTGCTGCCACATGGACAACACTGAAAGATATTATAATTAGCAATCACTACTGCTGCTCTTAGACAAAACTCAGTGATTGTAGGGGGCATGTTCCTTGTAAAGAACATTATTTAGATCAAGACACATTAGCAAGCAACCCTTCCATGGAGCTGTTCGTTTTGTAAGTCTGTTTCAAGGACAAAGGAAGATCTATCTATACACAGGACTCTAGTTAAAAGATTTTGGCCATGAAAATAAGTTCCATCTTGATGTTGCTTACACAAGGTGGTCAAAAAATATGCAAGAAAAGGAGTCTAATATGCCTTAACAGATGAGCAGCTGTCCAGAGTTTCAGGCTTTCATACAAGCAAAGGGTTTGGAAATTAATCCATTCTTGAGCCTTCTGAATGTTTTCCGCATACAAATGAACCCCATAACAAATTGGCTAGCTTAGGCTTCAAAATTGAAAGCTGCTGGCTGACCCTGCCCCACAAGTCTATAGCAGATGTAGTAAAAAATAATAGGGCAATAAATTCCAAGTGAGTGGAAAGGGCCTGAAAAACTCCTTGTTAACCTGCTAATACCTGGGGGGGAAAGGTGTTGAAAGGGGGAAGAGGGAGAATTTAGCAGAACAGTTTGTTTACAAGATAGAACCCTGCTTCCTATATTTTCTGTCTCCACTTCCGATGCTTTGTCTACACTACATGCCACTGCATTAAATTGCTGAGGGGGCTGACTTCCACACTCCCCTTCTTGGTGGGTGGTGTATCCCCTCACCAGGAGCAGTTCCACTGACCTAAGGGGGGCTGTGTGGGGTGCTGAGAGCCCCGTCTCTCAGTTCCACTGGCAGGTCCCTGCCAGGAACCCAGCTGCGCCACAGGCTCTGGGTGGACTGCCCCCCCTTCCCTCCCCATTCCCCTTCAGGAGCCAGGGGAAGCCACCTGGGGCTCCTCCACTCCCTGTTCCCTGCCAGGAGCCAGGGGAAGCAGCCCGGGGCTTCTCTCCTCCCCGTTCCCCACCAGGAGCAGGGTCCAGCCAGTCAGCTCTCCAGCCAAGTGGGGGGCAGCTGAGCTCTAGCCGCCCAGCTTTCAATTGACAAGAATGACGGCCAACAGCCGACTTAAGGAACGCAGCGTCTGCACCAACCCTGCACCGCCCTAACAACACTGACGTAAGCCCTACAGCTCTCACTGAGGTGGCTTTATGATGTCAGCTTAGCAGGGGAGTTACATCAGTGGGAGGAGCATTTCAGCGTGCACACCTTCCCTGTTCTGTCAACAAACGCTGACTTTTCTCGACCAGCCCTTAGTGAGACTGGGGTCCACTCAGCAGGCTTCTAACAGCCTGGATAGCTCTCACTGTAGGGCGCATTTTCTAGGACACCTATGTCCACGTATTAGGCAATACTTGATCAGAGGGGATGACTAATCTGACCGCAGGAATCTGGATGCTGTACCAGAGCAGAAAATGCAGCTTGACTTGTGACACAATAGGATAGCTGAAGCCTGGTCCTGGGGCAGGGCCTGTGAGAGGATCCTTCCCTCATCTCAGGGATTCTCCTCCAGCTATGTCAAAAAGAGTGAGAGTCTCCAGAGCTGGGTCGTTTGCCAGTTCTCACAATCCCAAAACGCCAACATTTTACTATTGATTGGGGTCCCGTGTAAGAAAGTCTTATTTACTGTTTATAATCTAGTAGGGACAGCAACATACCAGATGCTGCGCAAACAGCTTGTACACACAGTTCCTGTCCCAAACATTTACATCCTATGGCCCCCAATTCAGGCAAGTATTTAAGTATGTGCTTAATCCCATCCCTATTTGGGGCAACATATGGCATAAGCCTAACTGTAAGCATGTGATTATGGGTCATCTTGACTAGGCATGCTGTCCTGAACTGGGGCATCAATGGCTCTTCCCCTCTGCCTACATGTCTCTGCCAACTTGCTCCATCACTGCCCCCCCATGTGCCCTCCTTTCACCCTGCCAGTCACAGCTTCACTCAGTGTGAGATCCTGATCACGGGAGTGGGATAGAGCATGATACTAACAGTCATCACAGAGAGAGCACACTGCTGCAGCTATTAAGTCCTATACCTGGCATTAGCTTCTGATTTCCATTAGGTATATAGCACTAGGGACTATGACACGCCACCTAACCCCACAAAAGCACACGAATCACACAACGCCGGCACTAGGATGCAGCATGCATGTGTGGAATAGGTCCTTAATTTGGCATGGCCCTTGTAGGTTCCTTGGATTAAATCTTCGATAGCTGATCCATGCACTATCCACGCATGATCCTTGCATTTTCCCCTTACAGGTAGCCAGCATGGTGTATTTAATCCTGTCAAGCAACAATAGAATTACATTTGGACATCACCGTTTCACTGCACCACATAGCTTTGCTTCCTGAAGTATGATCAATAGTCCAACATAGCAGCGGATCTTCAGCATGGGGGGCACCTCCTTATGTCCAATCGCACCTCCACCGCCACCCAGCTTGCCCTTGGATCTGCAGTGGCCTCTCTCAGTTTGCGTCTTCTCCTGACTCCCCCTCTGGGTGTTGTGGCTTGGCCCTCCAGCCGAGTCACGTAAAACTCTCAACCCCTTCCAGGGTAACAAATCAAAACCCAAACGAATCGCCCTCTCAGGCTTCCCTGTATTTCCCTTGTTGGCTCTCTCTCAGGGTGGCCCCTGCAGGAAGCTAACTTGCCTCCGCAGTGTTCTTCCTCAACTGTCTCCTGTCTGTTAAATCCCATCCCAGGGTTGCTGTCTGCCAGCTTCCTCTGCTGTCTCTCCCCAGCTGAGCTTCCTCAGTCTATTTAGAAGGCCAGGCTCTGTCTGCTGTGGCCAGATGCCCATGACTGTAATTTATCACTCGCCCCTGGGTGCAGAGCTTCACTAATTGGAGGTTCTTTCCCTGGCCTTCCAGGTGATGGAGGTTACACACCATCACACACTCCTTATCGGACCTCCTTTTAAGCAGAAAGGTTGAGATTTTCTGGGGAGTATAAACATTCTGGAGGCAAAGCTTATATACATACATATATGTTTTAAGCCTCATTACTAAATCAGACAGTTTGGGATTTTCCTGCTGCAAACGCAAAACTTTTCAGTTCATTCATGATGAGAGACAGATCATATGCCCTGGGAGTGTGCGCGCACAGCATTATGGAGCTGAATGTTTAAGTCTCTTGTGTCCTGCAAGACTTGTATCTGAATATTTCTCTGGAGTATGACCGAGCTCAGTCGGTGATGAGTATGTGAGCAGCAGATTTCATTTCATTCTGTGTTATGCACTTAGGTGCCTCCAACCCCCCATAGTCAGTTTCAGGGACAAATTCTGTTCTGTTACTCCAGATTGACACTCATTTAAATTTACTCATTTTAACGTCATTTAGTTTAATGGGATTACTCCAGATTTACACTAAGGTAACTGAGAGCAGATTCTGACCTCTTGTTTTGCCATAATGATTGCCACAATAAAGTTCTAAGGGCACTTTCACAAACTAAGTGCAGTCTTTTGTTCTGGGACATCTCGGATGTAAATGAAACATGAACTGACTTGCTCCTTGGGTGGCCCAGCAAAGGTGGCTCCTGACGGATGATAATTTCACCAGGAACCATCCCCCAACAAGTGGAACTCAGCCCTCTTTGCAGTTTCATTCCTTTCGCATAGGCACAATAATTTCTTAGCCACAATTCTTACATTTTAAAATATGCCTAATTTGATATAAAGCCTTCAAATTGAATCATTTTTTAAAAATGTAAAACTGTAAGTATGCATTAAAGCAGCCAGGACTGTCTGATTAAATTCAAGCACCGTCATTGAGAAGCTGACTGACAATCAGCACTTTTCAGAGATCATGAATATGAAGAACAAGGCTTGCCAAACACTCTTATGTTTTCCTTTGGGATCGCTGCATTAGGCTCAACACATAGATGAATTTACGGTAAAGGATAGATCTTCAGCTAGTGTAAATAATTATAGCTTCACTGAAGTGACGCCAGTTCATTGCAGCTAAACGACAGACCCCATCCATCCTGGTTTTCAGCAAAAATAGGTGAACCTCTGTCACATTCTGTGGTGCAATCCAGATCAGTGAGGAGCTGTACCACCACCTGCGCAGTAACCATGGGTGCCTCAAATGCTCTGCCGTTGTGGCTCACAGCCTAGACACCAACAGCCAGCAGACAAGCATGCACTAATGCTATGTCTATACTTCAATGTAAGTCCAGGCTTCAAACTCAGGGTCAAACCTAACCACCTCTTCCATCAACACACAAATTGTGCTAACTCAGGGCTCAGATCCAGGATCCTAAGAACCTACAGTGAGGATGGTCCAAACCTGAGTCAAGCCAGGACCCAAGGTTCAAGCCCAATTGCTCAGTGTAGATGCCACCCCACTAGACTCACGCTCTGGGAGTCCATCACAAGTATCTCATAATCCCATGAGCTGACTTTCTTTGTCCTCTGGACTATTCCGAGGAAAAATAAGATTTGTCTGCTCCTTTGAAAAGTTAATATCCAGCAGCTTGCCACATTATCATCTCCAGTTAATTACTTCAATTCAAATACAGCACTGGGTTGGTTTAAATTCAAATACAATACGTTTATTAATGACAGGACATAGAAGTGATGCCAAGGAACAGAAATAAACATAAAGATGCTTACAAGCAAATGAAAGTGAAAAAATGCACATCTACGAATCTAAAACGCAATCTAGCAATGCACAGTGTTTGTTTAAGATGGTTCTCTCTCACTGACCACTCTTTGTCCACCACGGCTGACTTCCTCTCAGCCAGGACCTTCCACCAAAGTACCGGGTGCTGGTTCCCCTTGTCTTCCTAGGTGAAAGATCACTTGCGGTTCTTTGTCCCTCTCTTTTACAGCCCAGTGAACCTTTGACATGGCTTCTTCTGATGGTTACCCTCCAAAATAAAGTTCATTCAAGCTGTGAGGAAGGAGACATGGAGTCTGGTGGGGAAGGAAGTTCCCTGCTCATTTCTTCT
The DNA here is from genome assembly GCA_007922155.1 of Mesoclemmys tuberculata. Classification (NCBI taxonomy): domain Eukaryota; kingdom Metazoa; phylum Chordata; order Testudines; family Chelidae; genus Mesoclemmys; species Mesoclemmys tuberculata. The sequence goes on along the minus strand of ML675617.1, from coordinate 18,535,616 downwards.
CCCCCCCCTTATGCTTGCTAACATGCGAACTGATCTGTTCTCACCCCCTCCAATGCAAACGAATGGCCACTTGACATGTGATTGCTAATCACACGTGGCTGGTGGCATCAGCTTGTCCTTTGTTGGAGAGAAACCTGTTTACCCGCTCCCCAGACTTGACTGTAAACACATTAGTTTCACATTTCCTTCATGTATGGGTGGTTCTTTGGGTGTTTCCCATACACACACCACAATGAATATTCATGATCAGTGCGTTATTGTTTTTCAACTATACCTTACATGACGCAAAGCGGATAGAGTTTATGACATTAATGAATTGGGGATCACTGTACTGCTCGGGACAGCTGAAACTCACTACCAGATAGGAGCAAGCCCCTTCCCCCTTGCACTGAAAAGCTCTTAGGGTCACAACCTTCAAAGGATTAGGGATTTGGAGACAAGTACGGGACTGTTATAAGAAGGAACAATGTGACTGACTTCAATAAAGTTCTCCCACTTACATCATTTCTGAACTTGGCCCTCCGTTTGGATAACCATCTAAAAAGCCATCATTCCAGTACTGATCTGAAGACATCCAATCTGCTTTAGCCCACACATCAGGCTGGAAATTTCCTGAGATAGGAAAGTGCTCAAAACCTTGTCAGGGAAGCTTACCTTCAGGAGATTTCCAGACCGATGTCCAGGCTAAAGAGTTTTTGGATAGAGTACAAAATAAACTTATTCAAATAGTTTATCAAGGCTTGAGATTTGAAAAATATAATGAACTTTTTTATTATTCTACATTTATTTGTTTGCAATTTTGCAGTCTGGCCACAGCTAGAAAAAGGCCAGGCCCTCACAGCATTTGAAAGGAGAAAGACGCAAGGGGTGTTCCAATGTGGAATTCATTCAGCTTCAATTTTCTGCACATCACTGTTCATACCACTTGGGTAAGTCATTTAAGTCCAAAAACTCAAACTTAAATCACTAAATACAAGCAACCTAATTTTCAGAGATGCTGAGCACATTGATTTCAGTGGAAGTATTGGTGGGTTGACACTACAGCCAGTTATTTCCCTCCTCTCCCCCCCCTCCCATCTTAAACTGGTTTGGGTCACCAGAGAACAAAAATATGCATCAAATTTCTATTAGATTTTGGCAGTCAGATAAAGAGCCAATTATTTTTTCAGTTATTTAAAAAAAAAAAAAAAAAGAAGAAGAATCCTGGTCCAGAAACACTGTTATTGTGCCAATGTCTTCCCAAGGAACTTTTTATGGCTGAGATATAAACCTCTGAGAATTAAAGATTACTTATGGAAATTAGAAACAATGTCAGAAACCTAATTATACCACTGCTAGGAAAAAATATTTTTAAAAAGCAAAGAAATCCTTTTTAATCTTCACTTGCTGCAGGGCAAGTCAGAATTTATCATGGAATTTCAATTGCACACCAAAAAAAAAGAAAAGAAAAGAAAAGAAAACCCACACTCGCTCAGCACTGACTAGAATCCAGCCATGTGAACACAAGCAGGAGGCAAAAAGAACAGGGCTATAGACAGACATTATGCTACTGTTTTAAGAATGCATGACTTTTGGCAGCCAACTGCCTCACAAATGGAGAGCGTCTGGGGTTTTTCTTTTAAGTCAATTTGATTTTTGCCTATCATATCATATGCAACAGGCAAAAATAAAAGTTTTCTTTTCCCCTGGTGAGATAGTAAATGGTTGTGATATTGAAATTCTCCGCACTTTGCAGTGCCAAAGATATCTTTTTAAGATTCCTCTTTTCAGAGCTGCCTTTGGGAGGAAAATTAATAGTAGAAGAAACTGCCTGCAGTCCAAGATCACCTGGGCTTGGACATAGGCAATGGGATTTGTCCAGACATGCAGAGAGAAATATTACACAGCTTATACAACTGACAGATGGAGAAAAATTTAACTTGCACACACATACACTAAAGCTCCAGTCCTGTTCCTATTCCCAAGTGGAGCAGAGGGACCCTACCCCTTGTTTGGGACCTCCCTCCTATTAATACCATGATAACCTCTTGCAATGAGAATACCTCTGCAGAGGAGGGAATCCCAGTTATTAGGAAGAGGCAGGTAATAGTAATGGCAGATTCAATCATTAGAAATATAGGTAGCTGGGTTTGTGATGACCAGGAGAACTGCCTGCTGGGTGGGAAGCTTGGGGATCTCTTAAGACATCTAGATAGGATTATGTGCAGTGATGGAGAGGAGCCATTTGTATTGGTACATGTAGATACCAGTGACATAGGGAAAGGTAGGGGAGAGGTCCAGGGGACCAAAGAAGGCTTCTACGTAAGAGATTGGCATCCAGGACCTCCACAGTAGCATTCTCTGACATGCTTCCAATTCCACACGAAGGGCCAGTTAGACAGACAGAACTGCAGAGTCTCAATGGGTAGATGAGATGATGGTGTAGAGAGGAGGGGCTTAGGTTTATTAGGAACTAGGGAACCATTTGGGAAAGGAGGAGCCTATACAGAAAGGATGGGCTCCATCTAAACCAAAACAGAACCGGATTGCGGTCATGTAAAACTAAAAAGATTGTAGAGGAGTTTTTAAACTAAGGACTGGTGGAAAGCCGATAGATGCAGAGGAGCACATGGTTTGGGCAGAAAATCCTTCGGAGAGGCTGTATTAATGGGGATACTCTATATCCTAGTAAGGAGGAGAGGATGGAAGTTGACAAAGTACAGGTAGGAACTGAAGAGAAATAGTCAAATGAAAAAGAGTCCCATTCAATTACATCACATAAGGGCAGACAGCTAAAACGTGACAAATTGTATAAATGCTTGTGTACAAATGCTAAAAGTCTAAATACTAAGTTAGGAGAACATCAGTGCCTGCTATCAAATGAGGATATTGATTTAACAGGCATCAAGGAAACTTGGTGGAACAATGATAATCAATGGGACACAGTGAAACCAGGGTACAAAAAATACATAGGAATGACAGAGTAGTTCATGCTGGTGGGGGAAGTGGCACTGTTTGTGAAAGAAAACAGAGTCAAATGTAATAAAAATCTTAAATGACTCAAACTGTGCCATAGAATCTCTATGGACAGAAATTCCATGCCTAAATAATAAGAATATAGCAGTAGGGATATAATACCATCCACCTGACTGTGATGGTGATGGTGATTGTGAAATGCTCTGAGAGATTAAAGAGGCAATAAAAATAGAAAAACTCAATAATAATGGAGGATTTCAACTATCCCCATATTGACTGGGTACATATCACCTCAGGACAGGCTACAAATAAAGTTTCTTGACACTATAAATGACTGCTTCTTGGAGCAGCTAGTCCTGGAACACACAAGAGCAGAGGCAATTCTTGGTTTAGTCCTAAGTGGAGCACAAGATCTGGTCCAAGAGGTGAATATAGCTGAAACAATTGCAATCATCATATAATTAAAATTAACATCTTCATGGGGGAAAAAACACCAAAAAAGCTCACCACAGTAGCGTTTTACTTCAGAAAGGGGAACTACACAAAAACGAGGATGTTAGTTAAATAGAAATTAAAAGGCACAGTCACAACAATGAAATGCCTGCAACTTGCATGGAAAGTTTTTTTAAAACAATCATAATAAAGACTCACCTTAAATGCATGCTCCAAACAAAAAAAAAATGTAGTAAGAGGACCAAAAAAGTGCCACAATGGTTAAACAATGAAGTAAAAGAAGCAGTTAGAGGCAAAAAGGCATCCTTTAAAAACTGGAAGTTAAAACCTACTGAGGAAAATAGAAAGGAGCATAAACACTGGCAAATCAAACGTGAAAGTATAATTAGGCAGGCCATAAAAAGAATTGGAAGAGCAACTAGTCAAAGACTCAAAAACTAACAGCAAAAAAATTCTTAAGTATATCAGAAGCAAGAAAACATCCACAAAACCAGTGGGCCCATTGGACCATCAAGATGTTAAAGGAGTACTCAAAGAAAACACAGCTGTTGTGGAGAAGAGAATGAATTCTTTGCATCAGTCTTCACTGCAGAGGATATGAGGGAGATTCCTACACCTGAGTCATTCTTTTTAGGTGACATATGTGAGGAACTGTCCCAGACTGAGGTGTCAATAGAGGAGGTTTGGGAACCAATTAATAAATTAAACAGTAATAAGTCACCAGTACCAGATGGTATTCACCCAAGTGTTCAGAAGGAACTCAAATATGAAATTGCAAAACAACTAACTGGTATATGTAACCTATCATTTAAATCAGCTTCTATACCAGATGGCTGAAGGATAACTGATGTGACACCAATTTTAAAAAAAAAGGTTCCATAGGTGATCCTGGCAATTATAATCCAATAAATCTAACTTCAGAATCAGACTAATTGGTTGAAACTATAGTAAAGCACAGAATTATCAGACACATAGATGAACATGATTTGTTGGGAGAAGGGTCCAATATGCCCTTTCTAAAGGAAAATCATGCCTCACCAATCTATTAGAATTCTTTGAGAGGGTCAAACAAACATGTGGACAAGGGTGATCCAGTAGATATAGTGGACTTGGACTGTCAGAAAGGTTTTTTGACAAGATCCCTCAAAGGCTGATAAGCAAAGTAAGCAGTCATGGGATAAGATGGATGGCCCTTTTGTGGATCAGTAACAGGTTATAATTGGAGTCAAGTGTTTAAGTATAATTAGGCAGGCCAAAAAAGAATTTGAAGAGCAACTGTAACTGGAAAAGGTTTTGGGAAGGGCACCAAAAATTATGAAGGATATGGAATAGCTTCCATATGAGGAGAGATTAAAACCCATGATTTTTCAGCTTGGAAAAGAGACAACTAAGAGGGGATATGATAGCGATCTATAAATCATGACTGGTGTGGAGAAAGTAAATAAGGAAATGCTGTTTACCCCTTCACCTAAGAACAAGGGATCACCCAATGAAATGAATAGAATGTTTAAAACAAACAAAAGGAAATATTTCTTCACACAACGCACAGTCAACCTGTGGAGCTCGATGCTAGGGAAGATTGTGAAGGCCAAAACTATAATGGGGTTCAAAAAAGATCACGGTAAGTTCATGGAGGACAAGTCCATCAATGACTATTAGCCAAGATGGTTGGGGATGCAACCCCATGCTCTGGGCCTCCCTAGCCTCTGGCTGTCAGAAGCTGGGGGTGGATGACAGTGGACAGAACATCTAATGATTGCCTATTCTGTTCTTTCCCTGTGAAGCACCTGGCATTGGCCACCGTTGGAAGACAGGATACTGGGCTAGATGGACCACTGGTCTTATACAGGAAGGTTGTGATTTAAATCAATGGGCAAAACTTCCACGGAATATAATGGAGGCAGGACTAAGCCCTAAGGAGAGCACACAACAGTAAATTAAATACACATTTTCAGGTTAAAGCTGGTTTCTAGACATAGAAACTTCTGTCAAAACAACAGGTGACCCTTGCAGTTTCCTAAAACTCCACATGACTTCTGCAGAATTTACTGCAGGAGTATACAATGTGGACTGGGAAATACAGGGGCTTGCATGAGAGTAATCACATCAACTTACTGAATATATAACGAAACTGATATCATTTTTTGCTTTTCTGAAAGGTGGGGACTCCGGATTGGCAAGCAGTGAATAAAGAATATAAAGGTCTCTGAGTCTACTGTTTAAAAATATGCCGCAAAAGCAAGGAAGTTGCCAGACAAAATATTCTGCCATGGACAGGTTCTCTGACTATCCCACACTGCTGTCAGCTGTGGTCTGCTCTCTACTTAGGGAGTGTTAAATTTCTCCATGCCATCCTCGGGATGGATATCTATAGCTCCCCAGAGTTGCATGTGGTACGTTGACAGATTGAATACAAAACAAAGCACCGGTGTGGTGTGGCTCACCCTGTCATTGTGGGAGCTGTATTGCATGCAAGGCTAGGGCTGCTCCATGATTTTTGACCAAGCATGTGTGATAGCGGAAGAGCTAAGTCTAGGGTGTTTCAAGTATCTTGGGTAAAACCCTGCAGCTGTTGGACGTCAATGGGAGTCTTGCAACTGACTTTAGTGGAACAAGGATTTCACCCCTTCACTATACGTTTTCTAAATCAAAACTTCAATTTTTCTGACTCTCTCTCTCTCCCATGCCACAATTTACTATTCTCTTTCCCCCCTTCCCCTTCAGTTATCAATCCAAACCCACAACCTGAATTCCGATGTAATGAAGGTTTTTGATCTGGGAATACTTAAAAGACAAACTTCACTAGAGAGACAAGGTGGGTGAGGGAATGTCTTTTATCTCAATTTTTTTATTATAAAACTTAACTACTGAGTTCACTGATGACAGCCACAAAACAAACAAAAACACCATATGCACACAACACACGCATCTGCGGGATGTTAACATGTCCCAGAAATATAGCAGATTTATGTTCCTTACATAATTATGAGATGATATTTGCAGAATTATACTCCATTTGGAGGTTTTTTGTAGTTTAGAATTATTGCACAGAAGACGAGAGGCCATTTTGCAATGATATGTCATTTGTCTGAAGCATCAACAAAAAGAAAATTAAATGCTTGTTTTTTTAAACTAAAATCATGTTCTACAGCATTTGCTCATGTAAGGACACAGCACAAACCCTTTCTGTAAAATCCTGGCTGTGCTCTAGGTATACAAGTGATTCACAACTTTAACAACACGACACTTCACCTCGGAGCACTCCATGTCATTGTGACACATTGACACTGTCAGACTGAAGTCTTGACAGCAGTTCAAAGACAAAAAGTCAAATTCTCTACTCCGTTATACCCATGTAACCCCTCTCCATTTGGACTCAGGTCTCCTGATTCAGTTTCATGCTTAATCTACTGAACAACACTGCTTCGCACATAAGTTGCTGAGTAAAACCAGGGAAGTGCCGTGTATGTTAAATGGACCAAAATGACTATTTGAGTGGTGATTTATAGTCCCAAAATCTTTTTGCTACACAGTGCAAAAAGATATTTGTCTGTTATTGTTTTCCACTCCAAATGATACTATTCTGATTGACAGTGGAAGTGGGATGGGAGGAATTCTTAGAACTTTCACCAAGGGCCATAGGCTGATTCTAATTACATGGCCAATGGCAGTTGTACCTGTAGAATCAAAAACAGATTTTTTAACATGTGACCAAGCCAGACCTTTGTTCTATATTCCAATATCAGCTGAAGTAGTTGTACAGTTTGGGCCAGAACCTCAATTGGTGTAAACTGGCATCTCTCTAGAGCTGTGCTTATTTATACCAACTGAGGATCTGCCCCCATTACTCTTACTCACAGGCAGATTTTTGCAGTGGAAATAGCTTTAGTAGAATGCACTTTAACAGAAAGACTAGTTTTGGTTATTGCTGCAGCACCATTTAACAACACACTGCCATGAATATAAAGAGACAGATCTGAAACCTCTTGGGTGTTTGATGAAGATTAAAAGGGAAAAAAATATATAACAAAGAAGTCAAAGTGAACTGACCTAGAAGAGAAAAAAGAGACCTTTCATGCTGTGAACTTATTAAAAGTTATATGAAACAAGGAAGGAATAATGAGTGCTGAATTGCAATGAATACTTCTGCTGGCTAGAAAGTGCTGTTTAAATGTAGTCAGAGTAGATGGAAAGGTAAAGAGAAAATTGGTCCAATAAAAACAATAGTGAGCTAACGACAGAAGATAAAGAAATGGCAGATCTGTTAACTCTTAGTTCACTTTTCCTGCTTAAAAACATGCAGATCCTTTTTCTACCCCCAAGGATGAGCCAACTAAAATATGCAGCTTAACAGCTGCCTAGTCTGTCCAGCATTGCATCCCTCTGATGACTGAAACCTCACAGCTGCATTCTGATGTGGAAGCAGCAACTGCTGGACGTACACAGAAAGACATGAACATTTTGGAGACGTTATTTATCCGCAGTGGAACAGCTTCAGCAAGAAAGGCTGAGGGAGCGTCAGAGCAGACTAGCTCATAGGCCAGTGGCTAAGGCACCCACTTAAGAAGTGGTGGATAATTGTTCAAATCCCTTTTCCATCCGGCAGAGGGGAGACGTGAGCTGGTGGTCCGACATCCCAGGTAAGTACTCTAGCCATTGGGCTAAGAGTCTCCAGAGGCAGTGTAGGGCCGCACATCCAGGAGCAACAGGGAGGGTGGGGCCGATGCTTCTGCCCATCCCATCCCCTCCCCCACCACCACCCCCCCCCCGGCCTACCACCCAGTCACCACCCAGGAGGCTGTCATGGCCTCACAAAAAGCCCCTGGTGGCCACATGTGGCCATGGTGACCACATTTGAGAAACACTGCTCAAGGCATCCAATTGTATTTGTTTAACATAATATTTATATACAAATACCATTGAGGTCTAATATCCACAGGAATAAATGACTGAACATGTTTCTAGGTAGGTAGCGTATAACTAATTCTTTAAGCTTGAATTTGAGATGTACAGTGGGTGCCTGTAATAAATAGCCTGGCAATTGTTGCTTGCAATACCCCTATAGTATTAGGAGGTGTTGATCCTGCTGGGAAAGAGATAAGTGGATTTTGCGGACTCTGAAGCACATGATTCCTTACCTCATTTCAGTATAAGAAGAATGGGTGTTTGAAAGAGAAGATCTAGGGTGTGGACTGAGTAGTCCTAAGAGAAGAAGCCTTTGAGCAAAAACTGTGGAGATTTGAGCTAATCTTTGTGTTATTTTAGTGTTTTGTTTGTTGCTATGACTAAATCTGCAACAAGCAGTTAAGTTTGGACTTCAATATACTAAAGGGGACTGTGTTTGTACAACCAGTTAGGTAAAAAATGGAACTGGTTGAATTTCTATACATTTTTCAACAATTTTTTTTTTTGAAAATCATTTATTGCTGATTCTTTTTAACCATTTCCTAAAGCGGGTTGAAGAGTTTAAATTTTAAATAAAGCTTTTTCCACAAAAGGTATGTTTTCTTTTTGGGAGGGACAGGACATTTTCACTATTGTTCAAACATTGCTAGAAAAAAAACGTAAAAAGGAAAGTTTATGAGGGCACCCACTGCATCATAAGAGCTGTTCCCGGAGACTTTACCCTGAATTGAATGAAGGAATGAAACAAATGGTTTCCTTCATGCTGTTCAGCTCCCTATCTGGAACACCTATCGGAAGTAAATGTCATTTATAACACTCTATCTTCCATTTAAACAGACTGCCTCCAGGTCTAACAGCCTTGTCTTTCACCACGACCCCCCTCCCCTGTCTCTCCCTCTCCCCAATAGACTGAAAACTACTATTTATAACCAGGGACACCTACTGAGAGATCTAGAAACAGATTTTGTCAAAATCTCCCCCTCAAAACTATTTATTTTCATTGCAACCTGAGTCCTCTTCCCCCCCCCCCAGCACAACCCACCTCCCTCCTATTAAAAAAGTGCATCAAGCTGAAGAATTCTGCTACCTTTCAGGACAAAGCAAGTGGCTGCTATTTCTCCCAAAGGCAGACAAAGAGAGGAAATCCAAGCCTCTTTTAAATACAAGGTCAAACCCCTGGAAGTTTTCTTCTCAGAGGAAAAGCACAAACACAAGTTGACCCTGGATATTTAAGTGAGCTGCTAACTAAATCAGGTGAGATGTGGAATGTTGTGTTCAGCTGCAAACATTCAAGTAACTCTGCCCTTATTGAATTTATTACAGGATCAGGCTTTGCAAAGTTGTCAAAGCATAAACACAGTAAAAGCCCAGATTTGCTTCAGTGGGAAAGCCAGGGAACAGCCATAAGTAGTAGTCTTTTGTTCAGCTCACAATAGCCTTTTATGTACACAGAACTCTATGAGAAAGCTAACCATGGCTAGCAATAATTTTAGACACAGAAATGTTCCTAAAGATCTGTCTGAATTTATCTAAATGATTTCCTTAGTTCCTTAGTTCTATCAATGCATTTTATCACTTCCAAGCCAGGAGATAACCAAGTTTTAAGACAGCGGCCTTATCCTCAACAGATCTGTACCAGCATCAATGGAGCTATGTCTTCAGACACCCCCAGAAGGCCGCCCCAGCATTCTAGAACAAGTGTTCATGACCCATGAATGGCAGTATTTCCATGGACCTTAGCAGGTGCAGGATGGAAATTGTCTACAACAGCTGATCCAACTATAGTAGTAAACAGCCACGCTGAATTTGTAGGTCCACCAGTTTCACTCCAAAAATGACTCTTATACCAATGGCAGCCAGGGCTCCATATTTATTATGCCACAACAATTGCTGTATAACTCGCGCTCATTTTGCAACAGGTTGTTTTTTCGGTGTTTTGTGTGTGTGCGCGCGCGCGCGTTTTGTAAATGCTAGTCCTGCAAAGTCATCCAGGAATCTGAAATCCGGACTCCTTCCTGGTCACGTTTCAGCACCAGTAATAAAACGTCTGCAGACCAAATTCTGCCCTCACTTACACCTGTGCCTCCACTCACACCCATTTTATCTCATTAATCTTCAGTGGGGTGGCACAGGTGCATCTGAGGGCAGAAACCAGACCTGCCGCTAGAACTTGGATCACAACTCTGCTGCTGACGTACAAAGCAGAATAGAATCTGGCTTGCTTTCCCTTAGCTCTGCTGGCTCTACAAGACTAACAGGAGTTAGAAGCAGTAAAAATGTATGTAAGTATGACTCTGAATACAGCCAGGGAGCAAATCTGGTGAATGTGCGGGTCCCATTCTTACACACTCACCTTTCAAAGCAGAACCACATTTTTTAAGAGGCCAGTGAAGACCGGACCTTAGTTGAAGACAGTACCAGCTAGACACTCAGGATGTCCAAAATTAATATATGGTCCCTCCTATCCCATCTAGCCAGGTAAAGAGAGAGAATCATATATGTACTGTGTCATGACGGTAAGGGAAAGAAGACTAGAAAAATCTGCAGCCATACTGTAAACTCATCAGGCCGTTAAACAGAGTTGGGCAGGATTACCATTCCTCATTTTATTTAGTTGTTTCAGAGCATCATTTATGAGAAGACACAAATCTTATCATATTCCTTAATCCATGGCACATGTATGCCGTGTAGAAAAAGGTCTGTCACACAACCGTCTGTGGACAGAGGTATGCCACAGCCTAGCTGGCATTGACATGTCGCAGCCTAAAAGTCACGTGTGCAATATCTTTCGTTTCAATGAGTGGTGCTGCTGTGGAGGAAATACTGTATCCCTAACTTGTGAAATGGAGGCACCAAGTATTGACCAAGTCCAGCAGGGCCAGTTGTAATTTGTTATTACACCCGTCACAGACAATACTGGAAAATAACAGCTGCAAATATTAGATATGTAACAACACTGCACTGAATTACGCTTCCCACTTACATAGTACATTTTATTCAAAGTACTTTACACTCTATGGCCCTAATCCTGCAAAAGGGATCAACTCAGGCAGAAACAGGGCCATTAACAGTTACATCAGAGCTAGTTTTATCGTGTGGGATGCCCAGACACACACCAACAGCCACCAATTCTCTCCAGGCCCCTGAAAAGTGTTTTAATTGCCTTCTTCTTTAGCTCGCTACTGGCCACTTTATAGGACTGCTGATTGGCTGCCTGTACTTTGCCTATGTAAGGCCTATTATTTGGTCATCAGTTGTCTGGTCACTACTTTTGTTCTGTGTGAATTGCCAGTTCATTGCTTTTAACTGCAAACCAACTGCCCGTTGATTGCCGGCACTGCTCACTGCTTTGCCAGTTCCCTGGCCCTAATTGCTAGTTTCATCTTTGCTGTTCTTCTCTCCACCTCATTTGCATTCTTTATCTTGCTCTTTACCCCTCCTCTTTTCTTCACTCCCTCCTTTCTCATCCTCTCCCTCCTTTCCATCACCCTGCTTCTTCCTCCTCTCCCCCTCACTATCCCTTCCCATCCCTCCCCCCCACGCATCTCATCCTCCCTTCCCATTGTCCCATCTGCTCACTTCATCCGCTCTCACCCTCATGCTTGAACAAAGCTTCTCTTCACCACTTTCCCTGCTGCTTCCTACCTGCTGGCATCATCTGTCCTAATCCTGTGCCTCCCTCATATCTACCATCTCTTCTCCTTACCGTCTTCTGCCTTCTTGTCTTTCAGCAGCAAGTTCAAACTGCTCCTCCCCTCTATCAAAGCCCTACCTGTCTCTGTCCCACCTCTCATGCCTTACCCTTTGGCCACGCCTCTTGCCTTGTTACTCTCTGCCTTCTTCCCCCACCTTGCCACTCCTTCACTCCTCCCCTCAGAGCTCACTGTCTGTCCTGCAGTCATGGTACCTCCACCCAGCTGACTTTCGCTCCAACACTATCTACTGCTCCTGCCCTATTTTCAAAAAACACAAAGCACACGGCCCACATGGGATTTGTCTGGTTTTGTTGCCCATCACCTATAGTTGATGCAACCCCCTTCCATCCCTTCTAATAAGCTCTGTGAGCAAGATACCCTGGGCCAGATCCTGGGATGCATTTGAGCAGTGCTTGGCACCAGCGGATGCTTATTGGCAGGGAGGGGGGGAAACAGCAGACGACAAAGTCATTTTTACTCCCCTCCTCCAGATGCTGGCACTAGCGAGCTGCCAGCCCATTCAGGAGTAAAGCAGAAAAGCTTTAGGGCTTGCACATAACACTAGCAGCTGGGAGGGGAGTCAATAGGAGCAGCGCCTGCTACAGCTTACCCTACACCAGAGGATTCCTCTTCTCTGGAGGAATTCTCCAATGGCCGGTGCGAGAGGTCCACAGCTGCTTTCTGCAGAGCAGCTACAGCCTGGCCAAGAACCTGGACCAGAGTCCTCTTTATTTCTGTGAAGTTCAATGCGTACTTACAGTGCCATGAGAAATTCAATACGATATTAATTATTAATGCTCACAACAGCTCTCTGAGGATGGGAGCCATCCCTAATGTTCAAATCCAGAAACTGAGGCAGGCAGCTATTTTATTTCCTGCTCCTACCTACGTACAGTTGCTGTTCAGATTTTGCCACGTAATGCCCATCTCATTTACTGTTTGGATCCAGATTATGTTCAGTACCGAAATGACTAGACAGAATGAGGCACATAATAGAGAAAAGACATATATAGATTTGTAGGTATAGGATGAACACAGCCCATATTTGAATGACACACAAATGTGAAAAGCCTGCTGACAAGCAAAACACACACACATGCACATACCCCTGCTGAAACAAGCACAATAGTTTAGCTGCCCTCATAGCATGCAGAGAAGCATCCACTCTTCCCACTTAACATTCTTCCTAAGGAGTTCACAACCCCCACAGCCATCATCCTTCACTGCTTCAGCTTTATTTTTCATGCACTTTAAAAAAATATATAATATCTATAACATGGGAACACACCAGCTAGGTCACAGATCTCACTCCCTTAATGAATGCAACTATGCAAGGCTCCCATACAAACCTGTGTTTCTCACACAGTTGCTAATGAATTTAGGGTATTTCTGTTGGTTTCATGGCTGTAGATTTACAATTTTCTTCTCCATCTCTTAGCTAACCCTCTAGACTCTATTCTATATTCACTTACATTAAAATCCATATCGCAGCCTCCCATAAATCTATACAAGACAGCCATGCTATGCAGTGAAATATGACAACGACCAGATCTTTCAGGTAAGAAATTGTTGTCAATAGATAAACTTGTTCTACTATAACAACGCTCAATTAATAATGCAATGTCATGTCCTGTATCTGTCCCTGGTTTCATTAACACCAAGCGGCAATGCAGATTTTGACATTTGATGACCAGCTGATCTCAGGATACTATAAAGTTCTGGTTCAGAAAATGATCCAAGTGACTAGTTAAAGAAAATAAAATGTAATTCCTTGAGGAACAGTCTCCTCTGATTACACACACAATACTCCCATAAGGCTAACAGGGGATGAGAATACACTTTGCAGGGACAAATATATGCCCCAGAGAGGAAGCTTGTGGTTAAAAAACTGTCCTGGGACTGAAAAGGTCTGGGTTCAATCCCCAGCACAGACTTCCTCTATGACCACAGGCAAGTCACTTAATTTCTCTGTGCTTCAGTTTCCAGTCTGTAAAACCGGGGATAACAATCCTTCTTTCCCAGCTTGTCTGTCTGTCTTGCCGGCTGTAAGCTCTTCAGGTAAGAGACTGTCTCTTGCCAGGTGTTTGTAGAACTGCTGATACAAAGGGGGCCTCTACATCTCTGCTAAGGCCTCTAGGTACTAATGCAATATAAGCAATTAATAACTTACGCTAAAAGCACTACTTATACACAGTCATAGTCTAGCCTCATGAACTGGTTAGCAATTACAGTTTCCTCTTCCCTAAACAAAAGCAGAATAAGAAAAAAGTGTATATTTTAGATTGCTGTTGTCATGTTATCATTACTGACTGGAACCTGTTTTAAACCTGAATCCGTTCTTCCATAAACACTCAGATTGGTCTATGCTACTATCAGCCTCAGCCCTCAGTCTCCCTCCTGGCTGTGCCATCTTCAAGTAATTAAGGTCATTTTCCCAGCTGTTGAATCTGCAAGAGGCCTCATTGTCTTCAAGAGAAATAATTGTCAGCCTGTTCCTGTTTTTCTTAACACATGCTTTGAGTTCCACCTGCTCTGCTTCCTGCCCCTTCATCTTGATTACAGAGTTAAAAGAAAAGAGTCAGTAAAATTCCAGGCAACATTAAACAAGCCTTCATCACATCATAGAGGTCCAAGATAACCGCTATCAACAGGGTGGGGATGGTTGAAATTATAGACTTAGACTGATGGTGTTCCCTGCTTTTGTAAATAGTCCTTCCTCCCTCTTGCAAAACAGTTTCAGGAATTTAATTAAAAAGAGAGTGATGTTTTCTTATGGGCAATACTTTTTCCCTACTCAGAAAATATTCTACCTGTACCAGAGTAAGCATGTTTGTTTCACAAGGATGAAAAACGCAGAACACATACCCATTAGGTCATCCCAGAATTTCCATTAAATGATGTTCCAGTCCAGATGTGGGCTGTTCGCTGACCTACGGAGCCAGTTATTTGTATGAGTAGCACAAATGGGCACTGCTGCTTGGCTGCGGCAGTATTGTTTGATGTACCATTGATCCTGCACGCACCTCCATCTCCAAGTAGTACAGGTAAGCCACAGCACACAATGGAGCATGTGAGGCCATTGGTGAGCACAGCTCCCTCCACTGATGCTGCCTGTGGTCATCGTAGAGACAAACAACAGCAGCAAAGAGAGTCATGGTCCAGGTACAGAGAACAAGCAGAGTGGGCCTTCTGTGAAGGGCTGAAGATCTGTGGGAAAGGAGGGAAGCTGAGGCAGAAATGGCTCACGGTCACATAGGAACGCTGTGGCAGAGCCAAGACCTGAACCCAGATCTCCTGAAGGCCAATACAGTGCCTTAGCTGTAAAACCATCTCCACTGACTTCAGTTAAGCCACTCCAGATTTACATCAGGGTAACAGCTCAGAATCTGGCTCACAAACTTTCCTTGTCCAGAGCTGACAATCATTCTTTGGGAGTGTTAATAAGATTGCAGTGGTTGATCTTCACCTCGAGGTTACAGATTTGTTATATGTGTATTTATCTTCAGGACTGGGAACTACATATGGTTTGTTTATGTAGTACTGACTGTGTCCACTGACTGTATGCAATTAAGAAATAGAGTATTCTACATCTACAAGAGGGAGTTAATAAATATATTAACCATCCTCATGATTCATCTAAATTTCATTGCCTTGTGTTGCTGGGAGTTTCCCCTTCCCACTACATGTTCTTGGATGGGCAATTCTCACCAGGAGTCACTTTTCAGATAGCAAATATTATATTATTGTATATATTATTGCAGGTCTCCTATATGATCTGCTGCTGCCAGATCTGTTTTTACTTTTGCTTGTAAGGAGTTAAGAAAATAGCATTCTTTGTACTTTTACTATATTACCTCTGGTTATTGCTTGTCAAAGTGTACTGCTTTGAATATGCAAAAAACCTAATAAAATATTGTGAATCCACTGACATACAAATTATTTTCATCCAGTTTAAAAAAAAAAAAAAAAAGAAAAGAAAGAATCCTCCTGAGTAATTCACCATAAAGAACAGGATTTGTGCTATTTTTCTACTGCCGCAGAACTTGTGCAAAATAATCAGATGTTCAAGTGCAAGTATATCGTCTAGGTGTAACTGAAATCAGTTGGAACATTTCATAGAGGCAGGGTCTAGTTCTCTGACCACAGAAACGTAAACTGTGCACTACTGAACTCTAACTTCATCACTGACATCAACTCCCACTATCATCTTGAGAAAGCCATTTGACCTTCCTGCCTTTATTTCCCACCCACCCACAGACAAATGTTATATGGATTGACTAATGCTTGCAAAAGAGCTTGCTGCAGTGGCATGGTTTATTAGTGCATACAGCAACCCATAAAAATGCAGTGTTTGCTAGTCTCAAGCATACGGTGCCATTTGAGACTCTCTTATGGACAGAAGTCTTAAAATCTGAATAGTTGACGTAATAAATCGATGAAAGGTGGCAGCCTCTCTCTGTGCAGTATCCTTAATTGTAGAACTATTTTTTTAAAACTGAAGAGCTACCATGTATTACAAACATTACCAACAAGTTCGGAAATGGCTGGAAAATTCTGGTTTCTATGAGATTTTGAGTAATCCCTCTCTGAAGGAAATAATGTAATTAGACTTTTCCTTGAATTCCTTGGGGGTGGAAGGTGGGGGATCTATCCAAATGCTTTCTCTGCATAGAATTTCTCTTTTCAGCAGCTGCCCCTGTACACAGCCATAGCTGCTTAGGAAGTAGCTATAGCAGCATGAAAATAGGCAATCAATTTCTTTACATTGCATTTCCTTAAATGCTTCCTCACTTACCCCACAATACCTACCAGAAACTAGCTGACTAAGTAATCCACCTAATTCATGAGTGAACTGCTTGGAGAGAGATGGGTCAGTGCTGGGAGGGCAGTGCATAAGGACACTGGAGTGGTATTTGGAAACTGAGGTCAGTGTTGCCAGGCAGTGTATGTCTGTTAGCACACACATCTTGACCTGGTTAGAACTAGCAAGTAATAATACCAACACCGTACAATATACTTTTTTCCTTCTTCCTAGTGACATTTCCATTGCGGCTGTGCTAGAAAATAACTACACATGTGGACAGAACTCAAGCCAAACAAAAAGGAGGACTTTTTTCCTCCAGTAAAGTATTTTATTTTCATCAAAGCTGCTTTAAGATCTGTACTACTTTATTAGAGGTTAATAGTTCCAAAATCTTTAAAGGCCCTAATCAGCAAAGCATTTCAGCACGATTAATTTTAAGCACAGGAACAGTCCCAGGAAATCCAAAGAGACTATGCATATGCATAAAGTTAAGCATGTGCTGAAGTGCTCTGCCAGACTGCACCCTGAATGGGAGATTTTCAAAGGCACAGATAATAACAGGTAGGTGCCTAACTCCCAAGGGAAGTCGGCAGAAGCAAGATGCCTCATTGCCATTTGTGCTATTGAAAATATCCCCCTAAATGTGTAACTAAAGGGGTACGCAGTGTTGTTGTAGCCATGTCAGTCCCAGGATATTGGAGAGACAAGGTGGGTGACCAACGTCTTTCGGTTCAATAAAAGATATTTCTGTCAAAAGCTTTTCTCTCTCACCAACAGAAGCTGGTCCAATAAAAGATATTGCCTCACTCACCTTGTCTCTCTAACTAAAAGGGTCACAGTTAACACTCAACTCAGATGAGTCCACCTCCTTGAATGGCCTGCCCCTGGGCAGTGTTGAGTACCTCCTATGATACGTGACGCATCATCAATTTAAATGAAACCAACAACTTTTGAGAACGCTCAGTACTTCACAGGATTGGACCCTAAATTTCTCCTGTTTTTAACTTTTGCATCTCTCTTCCTCTATTCTGAAACTCCCATCCAATACAAACAAGATTAGTCTTCATCTTGGTGGCAACCGATTCCAAAAATTAAGACCAAGACAGATGGAAAAAGACCTTTTCCTCCCCTAAAAAAATCTGACCTTTTCATAGCACTTGTTCTGAAGGCATCATGACCTCTGGAGCTAAATGATGACAGAGAGCCACCAAGCCAGCTGATCAACAGGTGGCTTAAACTCATTAAGACCATTGGCTGTGGCAGGTGTATTTACTTGAATATGTGAACATTAGAGCACGTATTCACTTATGTTTTTCTGACTGTAGGAAGCAAACCAGTCAAGAAGTTGAAGCAAATGATCTAATAAGTCTTTTCTGTCTCTAGCATTTAAGTTTCTCTAGCAACACAATAATCCAAGAAACTATATTAGTGCGATGTTTTGGCTGAGACTTTATGTAACCCACTATTCAGTGTGTTGCATCTCTCTCTCTTTTTCTCAGTCGAATCCACAAAGGACAAGAGTTTGCTGTAGCTCACATTAAGAGGCTGCTTAGTTTGCTAGCTCAAGCTGTAGCGGCACATGCTTTAGATCTGGAAGTCCCAGGGGATGACCAAGATGAGAACTAATACATTTATTAAATACAAAACAAAAATAGCCTGATACTTATGCAAAACAGAAAAGTCAGGTTTCCACAGCCACTGTAACTCCCCTTAATAAAATGTGCACATTTTGAGGACATTTTAAGGTCAGTTAACATCATATGTTACACATGCACAAGAGACACAGCCTGTTCCAGGAAATATAGGTTTGAATTTCCTGAGCTTAGTGCATTTACAATCTCAGCCATATGGCTGCATTAATATCACGTTTACATTTAATCATGTTATAAGTGAAAACTGTCATAACAAGAAAAAAGCCAGTACAATAATAGACGTGGTCTTGTATTAAAGGTACAGCAGATTTTATTGTATATGGTTGCCTTTAATCTTTCCTCTCCTTCTACCACACAGAGAAAGGCCAACTAAGGATACTCTGGCCATTAATATCTCAAAGAACATTCCATCAATAGCCAATTTTTCTATTTATTTATTTATTTTATCATAGCACTTAAGAATCCCAGTAATAGACCAGGCCCCATTGTGCTAGGTGCTGTACAAGCACAGAACAAAAAGACGGTCCCTTCCCCAAAGGATACGCAATCTAAATATGAGACAAGAGGCACCTGATGCAGACAGGGGAGTACAAAGAAAGAGAGAGACAGTGTTGGTCAAAAGGGTAAGCTGTGGTCTCTGCACACCAGCAACCTACCGTAACTATTGTCAAGTTTTCTGTAGGCCACATAGCAAAAGGAGAGTTTTGACAAGGGATTTGAAGGTGGATAATGAGGTAACTGGGATATTTACAGGAGTGCTTCCCCAGCGTATGGGGCAGCATCGAGTAAAAGCACAAAGGCGTTGCTTTGAAAATGTAACAAGTGGGCAGCAGGGATTGCCATCATGGGCCAATTAGAGGCAAGCATCAACAGCTTGATAGTTAATGAGAGATGATAGGTGGGGCAGGGATTGACTGTGAACGTCCCTGAAAGTGAATACAAGCAATATTTAACATCTAACCTGAAATAATATATCATATGCTTTCTGATGTCTGAACTGCGGGCACTGTCTAGAGCTGCACTACTAGTTCAGGAATAAAACAGTGGAGGGAGGGGAGAGATAAGCTACAGATGAGTGAAACAAACTCCATTTGAAAAACCATTTCCCAATTAACCGTGATCAACTGTTGGGGCACGGGGAAGAGATTAAGAACCCCAGCTATACCTTTGCACTGTATCTAGCCAGGAAGCTGACCCAAGACTGTCAGGGCAAGATCTGTATACCTTTACGCACATGGAGTAATATCTTACGCCATGTGTTGTCTAACTGACATCAACATATTGAGTAAAGAATTACACAGAGTGAGTAAGGATTTCCACAACAGACCCTTAATTTCTATGATTTAAATAAAAAACAACCTTCAATTTATTCAGCATCTACATCAACTCAACCATCTACACAAGCCCTGCCCTACCCCCAAAAACGACTTGTAAATGTTACACACATCAACAGCATGCAGTGACACAGATGAACATCTCATTTCCTATCCTCTGAGTTTCAATATATTACAGTCCTTATTGAGATAAAATGAGTAGAAGAGAACGATCTGCCACACAATTTATTAGAGTTGATGGAGTGTAGACAGACTTTTCAATCTCCTTTAAAACACTGTGAAGCTTTATAGTGTATTATTAATAGAAACAAAAGCATGCAATCTGTTTCAGCTTTTCACCAAGCCATCCACCAAAAACACAGTGATGTAAATCAATCCCATTTCGTTTCTCCCTTTGTGCAAGAGAACTTTCAAAGGTTGGAAGGCAAAAAGAACCCAACTCCTATAGAACTTTATAGGTTATACAATCGTTATAGATTCCAGATACACTGCAGTAACTTTGCTGGGGGAACACATTAATGGAAACAAAGCATATAAACCCAATCTACCTAATAAATAAGTATGATGCACACTACTTTAGATTCTACAATAATGAATCACTGCAGAGTTTCATTGTGATAGCAGGTCAGTGTGTAAGCACTTCAGGAGCATCGTTCTTGTCAATTTCTTTGTACTATTTGAGTACCAAAGGGAGGCAGCCAAGCATTGTACTGAAAAGTACTATTTGCATGAGATTCCCTATATCACATTTGCTCAAAGATTAAAGTAGATTATTTGCAATTGCAAAAAAAAAAAAAAGACAATAAAATGGAGGAATCATGGTTTTGTCACAGCAAAAAAATGACAGTCATATTTTTAGTTTAAAAAAGTTAAAGCCACAGCACACAATAAATATTAAGTTTTTCAGAGGAAAAGTGCTAAATGGTCATCACTGATAGCAAAACATCAAAGTACATACAGAATACACAGGAAGATTTTATACAGCACTAGCTAGCCTGTCTTGTTTTGCACATTCCTGAATCACGCTGTTTAAAATATATAGGACAAATAAAGATCCAGATGTGTAAATATGCTTGGAGTCTTGCTCGGCAGTAGTCTGGCTGGGTTGGCAAAGATGATGGGTGAAATCCTGACCCAGCTGAAGTCGATAGGAATTTTGCCATGGATTTCAGCAAGGTCAGGATTTCACCCCATGTTAATGAAAGCAGCACAACCATTTGTGCCACTGAAGTCATGGCACTGACAGAACTAGTTGAGTCCTAAGTGCAGCTAATCAACCTCAATATAATCATAGTAAAGGTCCACCTACCTCAAACAATGCACCTTGATAGACACAAGCACCTGTAGGACCAAAAAGAAAGTGGATTAGAAGGAAGCTGATATCAAAAGACTCGCCCATAAACCAGTGCTTTAAAAGGACTTAACGTTGCAATCTTTGAGTATCCACAATCCCCTGAATGTCACTAGGGGTTCTGAGTGCATTAGGGATTCCAGTTCAAATATGGAATAGGAAATGTTGTTATGAATGTGCGATTTCACACTGTCAGCTACTTGCCTTATCCAGATGTTTTTTGTTCGTTCTCTAGTTGCGGTGAGACAAAGCAGCCCTATCAATCCACCACTTGTTCAATCACCCCAATCAGAAAACCACTCAGTCCTGGGACCTCCTTGTTTACCTCCTCCTGACCCTGGCCACTTTAAAACCCAGGAGGCAGAAGCTTGATCGCAGGGCACTCTCAAGAGACACTTGGCCTGTATCCTTTGCACTTTTTCTGGTGTAGGGCTTCTGACAGCACAGACAATGCACTAGATGCTGGGTAAGTGATGTAGCCTCTTTATCACGGCAGCAGCATCCAGAGACATCAAGCACATCCATCCACCATCCAGAGGATAAGAAGGGCAGGCCATAACCAGATGGCAAAGTTTGTTCTTGAGCTCCACTCCGGCAGGATGGGGCACGCAAGAAGCCCCACCAGAGGGATATCAGTTAAACCACCTGTGGACGCAACATGTCCTGCTGTAACAAAGAAGGATCTTTTGGTGCGTATGGTTGTTCTCAGGGGCATACGAAAACTGATTCAGATAGGCTAGAGCTGCGGTTCTCAACCTATTTACCATTGTGAGCCGCATATGCAGCTCTGTGTTATGTAGGCCGCATCCACAGAATATATACTAGCCGTATGGCCCCGAGGATGTCACAGGGGCTGCAGCTGTGTGCTGACTGGGTTGCTTGCATAGGTTGGGAACCACCGGGCTAGGAGATGCAGATCTGAGTTTTCTATCTGCCAAGAAATGCTCCATCGATCCAAAATACAGACCCATGCTACCTATTGCCACTGTTCCTTAGATAGTCAGGTCTGATGTACAATCTGAGAGAAGCAATTATCTCACCCATCCAAGCAGAGAGCCTCTGGGTGGCATCTATTGACTACCCTGATCTCTCATAGGGTGCTGTCTGGGGCACTGCCCACTGGCAAGCTTTTATTGCTTGCAGTGTTGTGGTAGACGTGTTGACCCCAAGATGGGGGGAGATGAGGTAATACCTTTTATTGGACCAACTTCTATCGCTGTAAAGCTTGTCTCTTCCACCAAAAGAAGTTGATGCCATACAAGATATTACCTTACCCACCTTGTCTCTAACTTTTAGTACATATTTGACCCACTCCCATCTTCACACACTTTCCTCTGACTGAATAACGGGCCAAGGTTGTTCCTTCAACAAGGCCTCCTCGTATGGCTCTGTCCATCTTTCCAGCTGAGGTCAAAACCGCCCAGCACCAGAGAGCATGCATTTCATTGGCAAAACTACCACAAGCTTCACCCACACTGAGCCAATGGGCCTCAAATTTGCCTAAGGCAGACCCACCACTATGGGGAAGGTAGTTGAGTTTCTATGCCAACGCCTTCCTTGATCTCTCTGTTGACACTGCCAGCAAACTGACCTACCAGTTCAGTCTCTCTCTTAGTGGTAGTTTTTGTAACACGGACACCTGTCCACTAGGCCCGGGACATACATCATTAACTCCTTTCACTTATTTATCTGGGTCCTTGTACAGCACCCATCACTGTGCGCCTTTCACACAGGCCGAACCTCAGAAAGTGACAGCTTTCTGGCTTGAGTCTGAATTAATGACCTAGAGGGAAAAAGCTCCACACCCCAATTTTAATCCTTTGAATTGGCTACCTCCACAAAATTGTGTTCCTTCTAATTAACTGGATGTCAAGCCAATTCATATGCATCTCCCTATAATAAAACTCATCTGGCATTTAGGCAGTTTGTGTAACATGCTCAGGTTTCGATCTTGTCCCTGACTTGCACCGCAATAGCTTTGAAAACTGCACATTCAGGACTCGGTCCTGCCCCCTTGGAAATCGTCTCTTGAGCTTCTCCGGGAGCAGGCACAGGCTCTGAAGTGGCACACTGCATACAAGACTGGTTTAATCAAAATAAAAACATGACCCCAAAGAGTCTGAAGGAATATAAAACAAAGGGCCATAAGCTCAGGAGCAGGGGAAAAACCAAACCCAAGGAAGGTTTTGGTCTAGCCTGGTGGCACATGGCACTGCCACGCTGGCTGCCAAGCAGGGAATTCTAGCTGGGGAGCAGACACGAGGGGACTTGTTCAGTGGAATGGAGAAGGCAGAAACAAAGAAGGCATCTGAGAATCTGATACCAGCAGTTGGTATCCAAAAAGTCATGGGCACTTGCTTCTGTTGTACACATGCCAGAGCTCTGATAAAATGTCATGAGCATTAGCTTTCTAGGAAACTACTGGCCTGCTGTCTCATGCAGAGGTCAAATGCAGAGACACCAAACAAGAGGAGAGGCGTCTGCCAACACACTGGTTCTCAGCCTTTCCAGAATGCTGTACCCCTCTCAAGAGGCTGACTTGTCTCGCGTCCCCCAAGACTATCTGCTAAAAACGACTTGCTGACAAAAATCAAGACATAAAAATACAAAATCAATTTGAATATAAAGAGTGACACCCTTACTTCTGCACCGCTGCTGGTGGTGGTGCTGCCTTCAGAGCGGAGCAGAGCCGGAGAGCAGCAGCTGCTGGCCAGGGCATTCATGCTGTTGTGGTGCGGGAGGATTACTTTTTTAATCCTGCTACCATCCCACCCCGCAGTACCCACTCTCACTCCCATCTGCTCTGGAATTGTTTGTTGAGTTTTTAACCCACTCCTGCTACTATGGCAGTGGGTCCTGCGGGACCCAGAGGATCCCAATCCCACTGCAGGGCTCTAATATCTGGATGAGTTAACATACCTCCTGGAAGACATGTTCCCTGGTTGAGGACCACGGTGCTAACATAAGCAATAAAATAAAGGACAGAATGAATCTATGTGGGAAGGTAAATACCGCTGAATAATCAAGACACTGTTTTAGGAGGCAGGTCCCCAGTGCAAGAGGTAGGGAAAATGGACAGCTCAGCCAGACGTTTGCAGCACACCAAAAGGACGGTGAGAAAAACGAGAATGGGCAAGTTTAGGTTTGTAGCTTTTTATGTAATCAAGTGCTCTGGAGATTGATGAATCTCTCTCTCTTTATCCCTCCCTTCCTCTCTCCAGTATTCATTGTCCCACTTGCCTTGAAATGGCAACTGCAGGTACTTTGAGACATAGATTGAAAAGTTTACTAGTTTCTCTAGTAGAAGAACACAACCTTAGAGGGGCTTCTAGACAGAAAAAAAATCACTGCTGTGTACAGAATGGATTTTCTACCCAGTAGCTGATTCTTCCTTCAGTTACTGAATGATAAATATCCCTTGCTGCAATTGTCCTTTCTTATCCTAGTCTTACTGCTTAGTGACTCAGAGCAGCTAACCTCTCATGTTCTTAATAGGATCATGCACTGCGGTCCATACTTAAACGGGTGTTTAGCATTAATGAGGACTTCCAAGATTTGGTCCATTATGCATTAAGGGGATTGTTTATTCTGTTCTTCCAGTGTCACCAAAGGCTACACGATGGCAAGATTCTAGTTCTCTCTTCACAAGTAAGGGCTTACTACACTTAAAACCAGATTCCATCCTTGGATTGGTGTGCTTAGCACCCACTGAAATAGACTGACCGCACAGTAGATATACAAATAAATATATATAAATAAATCAAATATATAAAAATCCAAATGTTAGCATTTTAAAAGTTTGCTTGAATTCCAGTTCTTAAATCATACTACATACAAAGGGTCACATTCTGCCCACCATCCTGCTCATATGACTCCCCCTGAAATCACACCTATCTGAATGTGACCCAAATGGCGTGATTTCACCCGTTTCTTTGGGGCATTTCTCATTAAGGTTTCTCTACACCTAAACTTGCTGGATAATACTGCAATGTGTTTTTGAAGTGTCTGCAGTTTTAGTTATTGTGAACAGCACGCATATCCAAAATACAGTGCTGTATAACAACATCGACATTGACAATAATGAAAGAGAAAGGTTACCCAAGCAAATGACTGGTGAAGTACAGTTTCACACATTTTATCTCAATAAGTCAAAAAAGGGGGCGGGGGAATGAAATCGTGAATAAGTTGAATAAATATTCCCTCATCCAGAAGACATAGGTCGGGACCCAAACTCAAGACATTGGATTTGATTCTCAGTTACATTCAGATCTCTACATTTCTCTGGCAATGGGTGCAAGTTACAAGATTCCACTTACACCTTCTGTACAGCCCTTTTACATAGCCACAGCAGTGTAAAGGAGCATTACAGATACAGACAGCCAGACCCAGGGAGTTCTTCCAGTTTGTCTGTTTACAATGGTTTTATTATAAACACTCACCACCGAGACTTTACTGCACCTGATTTTTCCCCTTTACCATTTTCATCTTACTTATTTTATTTTAAATTGAGAAGCCCCATGCTGACAGCTTCAACCCTTAAAATCCACTCTGACCTCAAGATTTTATGCAAAACTTCACAGTGTCAGGTGCTGCCTTGAGAGATATCAAAATATTACATTCAGCACTAGGCAAACACTGACAGCGTTTTACCCCTACAATGAGGCAACTGCTCTGGATTTTCTTTTTTATTTAGCATCTATAAACTTAATTTTAAAAGAGAGCTGAAAAGAAGTTTGGCCTCTTAACAAGTAAATAAGTGTGCCAAAGCCACTGTAACGTCTCATTGAAAATCTGAAGATCTGGAAAAAAAATACAATGACAATGTAAAGGGATGAATTAATATCTCAGACCTCTCTATCTACAGGCCACAATCAAGATCAATGTCCCATTGTGCTCGGCACTGTACAAAAATAGAGCAAGAGACAGTACCTGCCCCAAAGAAATTACAGTTTAAGCAAATGTGGTGGGGAAGGGAAAACAGAGACTGAGATACATGATGTGATTTGTTAAAGATCACACAGTGAGGCGGCGGTGGGCTAAGAACTCACATCTTCTAACGCTCATTAGAAGCGTATACCCTATTCACCTGACCACACTGGCTCTTCAATAGCACCACACATGCCCCTTAAGGACTACAAAGGAAAACACATGAAATCTGATTCGCCCCTAACTAAAGCAAAGGTGTATTTCACCATCTCAGAGATTGTAATGGGAGACAGTCCTTTTCAAACACTTGTGTTCGTCCTGTACTGAGCATAACCTGAAAGAGATATTTGCAAAGATATTCGAGCTACACTTTTGCTAACTTTCCTTCTACTAAACTGTCCTGCCCTCAAGGCAGTCTCCGTGAATGCTCCCTCATCCTATAGAAGGTATTTTTCATTCGAGTTCATAGGAGCTTCCCCTCTGATTCCAAGTTACCAAATAGTCTTCTAGATGAATAGGCTTCTGCTAAAGCCAACCCCTTTGAAAGGAAAGTGGCGCCCTGCACTCTGAAGAAACATATTTCCATTCACACACTGAACCCACCTTGGGGGGGAAAACCCAACTCGTTACCATGTCACTTTTGTGGTGGGTTCTCTAAACTCAGGGATGTTTCCATTGTGCTCTATCAACGTTGTTGTTGCAGGGAGGGAGGGCGCATCACTAGTAATTTCCCTCTCATGGTTGCTATTTGGATTCTCTGATGTCACACCCGACCATCTGGTTTTCAGCTAACACACCCACACCTATTATTAACTACTATGAAAATGATTGTTATTGACTAAGATAACTATTGCGTCCAGGTCACATTTCCAAAAGTGCCTAAGGAGACGAAGTCTCAGGGACTTTCAATGGCCTCTAGGCTCCTAAGGAATTTAAGAAACTGAAAATTTGACCTATTGACTAAGGCAACTGCTATTGACTAAGGACCTTGGGCATATTCAGTTCAATAAAGCTTCAGTTAATGAATCACTATGGTTTACATTTTAATGAAAGTCAGTTGTGATTTCTAAAGGTAAGAGCCAAATTTCACATGTGTAGGGTCATCTGCTTCCCTGCCATTGCATGGCACAGAAGTGAGCAAAATGACAGCAATGCTATGCAAAGTGGTCTGTCAAAGGGGCTGTCGTGTGGAGAAAGGCAGCTCTGGGGTATGGTCACACTACCAGAGACCTGCTGGCAACTCCTCCATTCCACTTCCACATTGGTGAAGGGATGGTTGCGGGGTGGGGAAGGAAATATACGCAGTAGACAGGGATACCCTCCTACACACCATGTTGCCTTTAGAAACCAGTGTAAAATCCACCCACAAGGAGGCATGTGAATTCCTGCCATCTTGAGCAGTAATAACACGCACTGCACACTGTGTGACACTCACCTGGATGGGGCATTTCCCCCACCCATTCTTCAATCACTGAGAAATAGCTAATGGATTTTCTTCAGCCTTTCTATTATTTGTTTCTGGGCCAAGAGCAAGCACGAGACATTGCAGCTCACAAGGTAATTTGAGGGTTGGGATTTTCAAGATGGGATTGAGAAGGAACGGGCCACCTCAGCCAGGCACACAAATGAAAAGGCCCGGTCTGGTCAGAGAGGATAGGACAGGATGTTCAAAAGCACCAGTGATGTAGTGTGCTCCCCAGCCACTGAAGTGCTTTGGAAAAATCCCCCCCTAGTCCATCCTGCCAGTGCCACATTGGCCCTTACGGTGTGAGAGACACAAGGTGGGTGAGGTGATATCTTTTAGTGGACCTGCTTCTGTTGAAGAAAGGGACAAGCTTTGGAGAGAGACAGGGCAGGTGGTGTGTTGGGGGGGGGGGAGAGAAATCACACCCTACTCTGTGTGAGACAGGCAGAGACCAGGGGTCAGTGACGGGCAAAGATAGCAAGCCCCTCTCCCTGGGAAAGGAAAGGGGCAGGATCAGAAGGGAGGCGGAGAAGTTTCCCCTGGGGCACCAGCTGTTGCCCAGCCCAGCTCGCAGCTCCCAAGCCCCGGGCCATTGCCCCCAGCGCCTGCCGCCTCTGGCAGCCCTCCAACGGCTGGCCAGGGACCGACAGCTGCAGAGACCCCGCCGGAAGCCCGAGCCTAGGCGAAGGCAGGAGGGGCCCTGCTTCTCCTTCCCCCAGACTGCGGCCCGGGGAGCTCCCCCGCCGCGGGCTGAGGAAGGAACGACCCCACCGAGCCGAGCAGCGTTGGACGCGGAGCGCAAAGCCTCGCAGCGTCCACACGGCGCTCGCTTCCCCCGCGCCGAGCCCCGCACGTGTGCGGATCCGGACCCCTGGAGGGGGGGGCAGGCGGCCCGCAGGAGACCCCGACCCACCCCCGCCATGTGAGGGGCTGGGGGCTCTTTGCACCCCGCCTCGCAGCTCCCCAAACCGCCTCGCGGGGCCCTCTGCAGAGCCGGGGGGGTGGGTTGCAAGGGGGGGTCTTTGCTGCCACGCGCTTTGGTGGGTCCCCGGGCCCCTTGGAGCAGCCCCGGGGCTGGGAGCCGGGCGGGCTGAACTCGGCAGGGCGTGACCCCGGACTAAACCGCGCCGCGCGGCCGGGACCGGCCCCCGCCACCCGCGGAACTACCCGCCGCGTGAGACAGGAGGGCGCGGCGCGGCGCGCTTCACTCACCTCCCGCCGGCCGGGGCCAGGGTGCGGAGGCGGCGCACAGCAGCGCGAGCCGGAGCCAGGCGTTGAGGCCGCCCATGGCGAGCGGGCGGAGGCTGCCAAATCCTTTTTCCTCGGGTCCGGGGCTGGCGCGGAGCGGGGGTCCCGGGCCGCCCCGCGCCGCGCGTTCACACGGGCCGGGGGTCCCGCGGCGGCGACACCCAGCGCCCGGCCGCCGCCTTGCCCCGCGCCCCGCGCACGCCCTGGGGCAGGAACCCGGGGAGCGGCGGCCGCCTTCTCTCACCCACGGCGCGGCCGGCAGAAAGCACGTCCTCATCCACGCGGGGGGGCGCCCAGGAAACTTTGTGCCGCGGCTGCGGGTCCCCGCCCAGCCCGGGTCCCCGGCGGCCACGCACCGCCTCGCCTCGGGGCTGGAAAGAAGCGAAGAATTAAACAGCGCTGCTGGGGGCGAGGGTGGCCCGGCCTCTCCCCGGCACAAACACGCTCCCCTGGCGAGGTGTGTGTCGCGGGGAGGGGCAGGCGGGCGAAGAACCAGACAGGCTCCTTGGCCCGGACAAAAGAACCTTCCCAGAGGAAATCCAGGGAGAGCCCGGCGCGCCGCGCGCCTGGAGAACGGCGCAGAGCAACCTGGAGCTGGGATCCCCGGCGGAGAGGAGCCGCGCTCGCTCTCCGTGTGCACGGGAAAATGGACTCAAGGAACTGGCCGAGTCCGGAGAGTCACGTGAGAGCGAGCGAGCAACCTGATCCCCTCGTTCATGCCGCCCGGGTTTACAGCGCAGGCTTGCTTTTGTCTGAGATTGGGTCCGAACTGGTGACACACAGCCAGGCGAGAGCGAAAGCAGCGAAGCTCCCTCCAGCAGCAGCTCCCCGGGAGAAAGCGAACACTTAGCACGGTATCCTGGGCACCAACTTCGCCGCCGCCCAGTGTTTTGGGAGATACCCTAGAATAGAGCATTTGAAAAAACCTCTGAGCTCTGACAGTGGGGCAGCATGGTTCTCGAGCTACAGCATTGTACTAGGGGTCTGTGAGAGACTGGCCGGCCGGCTGCGTGACCCTGTCCTATCTCAGTTGTAAGCTCCTCAGGGCAGGCACTGTCTCTTCCTGTGTGTTTGTACAGCACAATGAGACCTCAGCCTTGCCTGGAGCCTTTAGGTGCTACTGTAATTGAAATACTCTTTATCTAATATGTTAATAGAATACTGAATTGTAATAGCCATCACTATCCACGACTCCTTGTTTTAAACACTCAGGGCACTGATTCAGTAGGGCTCCATACAGCCCTTGTGGATCTGATTCCAGGATGGGACACAGGCACTGTCTCTCCTTATATCTGTTTGGGTAGCACCACAGATTCTCTCTAGTGCTCAGTAAATAATACAAATGTCATACATTTTCAATGGCACAATGTCGCCTCAATGGAAAGCTGCTTTTCCTTTACTGAGGTTTCATTTTTGATATGAAAGGAACAACCTTTAGCTTGGCAGCCTCTCCTGAAAAATCTACAGCACCTTAGACTTTAAGTATAGTTAAGGGCTAATGTCAATGGAACAAAGTTGTCGCAGGATAATGGTCTCCTGCTGGTACTTACAGAAAACAAATGTCAAGGCAAATTCTAGGTAATTATTATCAAAAGCAGGAGGCGCTGATCCTGTGCCAGCATTGAATTCTAGTAAGATTATTTCAATTATCTCAAATACTTGACTGGTGTAGATTTAATCATTTGGGGCTGGAGTCTGATCCCCTTACACATGTTGAGTAGAACCTGATCCACTACGGGTCCCATTGAAACAAGGAGTGTTCTGATTCTCCCAATGACTTACTCTCTTTCATGGCCAAACCTAGCCCAAAGGAAACAAAAACAAATTTCTTTAACACAAAACTACATTCACAACAAATGTATATTTAATAAATATTTAAACTTACCTAAACAAATGGATTTCTCCTTCTCTCGCTGGAAATAGCAGCCTCTTAAAAGTGAAAGATTTGATGTATTTAGTTTAATTACAGTATACTTTTGTGGATATGCTGTTGGTTTTGATTGGAGAGAGTGTTCCCTTTTAATATACAGTTACATAGATTCTTACCGTTACAATTTGTAGCATATTGCAATTTCCCATAGTAAAGAATGCAGTGGGTACAACCTTAATTTAGCCCCTTTGTGCGTCTGCATTATGCTACAGTCTTTAATTACACAATCACATACTATTTTTTCCACAAGATCCCTGCCTCTTTTCCCCTCCCCCCAAAAGGTACTAGTAATTTTGGGTGCCTCAATTGTTGAACACACAATTTGAGACAATTTACAAGAGACAGATTTTTCAAAGGATGGGGGCTCAGCACTTTCTGCAAATCAGGCCTCTTTAAAGTGTCTCAACTTGAGCACCCAAAATCACTAGTCAGTTTTGGTCAGACACACACATCTTACATGTAGCAATATATTATAGAGTGAGAATCCGACCTGAGATACACTGGTGTAAATGTGGACTAATTCTATTCTATTCAATTCAATAGAATGACTTCATATTCACTCCAGCATATCAAATTTGAGAATAATGATTTGTTAACCTTGCTGTTGAAATCTGTTTCTCCTACATACTTTGAGCAAAATCTTTGTACTTATAAGATGTAATCATACCAAAACCCTGATCATCCTTTGTCATAATGCAGTCTGTTCTTAAAAATGGATCATTTACTAATAGATACTGGCACTTAGCTCCGAGATGGAGAGAAAAACTCTTTTGGTACTGTATGAATTCCATAAGTCATCATACTACAATTCATAAAATAACTGCAAGAAAAAAAACTGCGTGCCTGGCACGGATCCAAGATGCAAATAGCAATTTGCATGATGAGCTCCGTGCTGCTTTATCAGGCTATTGCTCATTAGTTAATAGTGGGAGGTGTTAATTATAAAGATAGAAGCCGAGAGAGAGAGGAATAATGAATAGCAGTAGATACATTTAAACATCAACAAAACAAATATTTTGTGTTCTTTTAAAATCTAGTAGAACTAATTAAGGGAAAGAACTGTTGACGCTCAGTCTCCTGTCACTGACACAGGTGAAAATCAGGAACACCACCACTGAACTCAGTGGAGAGTCTCTGGTGTAAATCTGGTGTAAGTCAGAAGAGGATCAGACCCACTTCTCCTCACTTTAACAAACTCATAACACCCAGACACACAGATTTCTGCTGCATGGTTTCATTTTTACACCTAGCGCACATGCAGCGGAGCGATGACTATGAGAAAAATTTCAGGTTGCTTGTTGTCCTCATAGTCTATTAGCCTTGGCTGGAACCAACACCGTAAACAAAAGTTTATCCCAGGGGCATAAAGGAGGCCAAAGTGGAGACTGGCATTGTTTTCTTGCCATGTGACCATCTCACTGAAATAGATGCATGCCTTTTTTTTTAATTATTGCTGCAGAAAACTCTTAGTTCTCTGTCGAGGCTCTTCAGAAGGTGGGGGAGAAAACAGTGAAACCTCTTTGAGTCTGTTTCAGATATGGAAGCAAAATAAAAGCTTCAGAAAGCAGCATAATCTACCAGTTGGGGCATTGGTCTGGGAGTCAGGAAACTTGACTTCTATTCTTTGCTCAGCCACTGTCCTGCAGTATGACTTGGCCATGTTGCTTCAACTCTCCATACCTCTGTTTCCTGTCCAATCCCTTGTCTGGCTAGATTGCAAGCTTTCTGGGACAGGGACTGTCTTTAGCGAGGAGTGTGTACAGCACTTAGGACAATGGGGCCGCATTGTGATGGGGTCTCTAGCTCACTGTAATGCCATTAATAATAGCAGAAACTTTACGTTGCTTTCTTCTGGGCCATTAGCCGCTTTCACATCTCCCTAGAAGGTGGCAAGAGCGGGATGAAAAGGGATCGTTCATTACGGAAGCCAGCTCAGAGCTTGCCATGTTGTGGGCATTAACTCTCCTGCGCTAGTTCCTACTAGCCTACCTAAATGGCTCCTAGCGGTTCAGCTGGACATGGGATTCTTCACTTCCTGTCCTGAATTATTACAGTGTTGATCTGTGCTTCTGTTTGGTTGTAATGTTCCACTGGGGAGACAACTGCTTTTCAGTAGGAGAAATAAGTGATCCCTTTGAATAGTTTATTGAAGAAAGGCATTGAATAGATAGAAGGTATTTTATGCGAAATCTCTGGCTTGCTTAGCACTAACAAAATTACTCCAGTGATCCCAGCCCTTCCTGTGGTCAGTTAACACGCCGGTATCAAGTTATTGAAACTGGCACAGGGTACTCCTCCCTGTACCAGGTTGGCCGTTTGTACCCACCCTCCCTGAGTTTCCACTACTGAAGAGCAGCTTTGCAATCCCCAGATGTTCCACAGAAAATCTGCTGGTGGAAGCTGCGAAGAGGATGCAGAGACCGTGTAACCAGAAAGCATCCCCAGGGGCTCCATCCACGTGCCCTGACCACTCAGTGCCACTCACTTTTGAGACTCCACTCTGAGGAGCTCCCAGACATTTTTCACATGGCCCTCACAGCTGAAATGCACTCGCCCTGCAGCTCGGCTCCAGTTCTGCAGGGCCGGCCTGACTCTCTGAGTATTGCGACTTGGTGGGTAGGTTCGCAGTGCCACTTGGATTTCCCTCAGCAGCCCTCTCCTCCATCTGATAGAGAAGCCATTGGGCCAAATCCGAGCAGTTCTGTGATCCCATGCAATAGGTTGCCACGCCAATTGATTTGGGGGCCCTCTCAAATTGGGGGCCCAAGGCAAATTGCCCCTCCCCATTCTTGGCTGCATGTGCTCCTTCTCCCAGTGGCATTCTATGGATTCCTGTTGACTTTAATGCAAACAAGATTAGGCCCTTAATTACTATATTACATGGGAATGAAAATAATGTTTGAAGAATATTAAAATAAAACACATCAATAATAATAGCAATAGCATTCCAGGGTCTAAATCTTTTTGTTATCTTTGTGCTTCTACCTCTATTGTTTATTTCTATTATTTTTCTCATTTTCCTTTTGCTTTTTGTTTTCCTGAGGATTTTTAATACCTCTATGTAGGTTCCTTCTCTTCTTTTATTTTGTTGCCTATCTTTTCTCTATCGTTCTTTCCTATGTCTGTTTCTTTGGTTTCCTTGTTAGCTTCAGTCTCTTTTTCTTTTCTGTTCCCTCACTTTCTCTCTCTCTCTCTCTCTCTTCCATCCCAGATTTTTCTCTCTCTGCTTTCTTTCCCAGTTCTCCTTCCCTCCCCTCCATTTCTGTCCTGTTGCCTTGTGTATCTGTTTTTGCACCACTTTCTCTCATCTTCCCATCTTTCTCCCAACTGGTCCACAACACATTTTGCAGTCACTGACTTAAGCAGCTATATAGTGACAAGACTCTGAACTGTTGCTCACCTGGGAGGAGAGAATAAATTTATTGCCAGTTTCAAGCTTCTTTGGAAAGAGCATTGGCTTCTTTTTGAAGTTGGGATAACAAAATACAGCAGATTGAGAGAAGGGTCAAGTAATCCTGCATGTTTTGGTGCATCCAGCCCTTCCTTGTACATGGTGAGTGTCTCATTTATCTAGACTACCTATGGAAGTCCCACCCACTTGTCCAACAAGGCCCCGGTGACCTTTCCCCAACCAAAGAAATCCTCCAAAACCCCTCTCTAGTTCATGTAAATTTTTTATTTTGCTATGAATCACACTTAACTTTATACATGGGTTGCAGGGCTGAGAGAGGTACAGTGCACTGGTGCCTTGACTTTAAATGTTGTGCACTGGGACTTGCACAATTGGGTCCTATAAATTATCATTAAGGAGGGCTTCTGAGAAGATGTAAGAAGAGAGGGTTATGGTGGGGAATACAGAAGTCAGGGGATGACCACGGAAGATCCTTAATGGGAATCTAAAGAGCAGCAGGCAGGAGAAGCCTAAGATCTAGTAGGGTAGTAGAGGGATCTGAGTCCTTGCACTGGGAATCTTCTTCACTGAACTATTTCAGAGCTTAAAAACAGTTCAGACTCAAGTCCGCCTAGATTCAAGCTGGTTATTTTACATGCACACACGCACCCCTTGTCAGTATCAAAACAATTCCAGTCCCATCACATCAAACCCAAAAGAATCACGGACCAAATATAATGTTAACAAGAGAATTATTTTGCCATGATAACGCAAAGGCTGTTACCATTTTCATAAAGTCCGAAGCTGCTGTTATAGTAACTTAGATTAATATTGAGCCTGTTCAAAAGAAGCTGCTAAGACAGTGATAGAAGAGCTCAAATTCTATCATTTAGACGCTTTTAGAAATGTATCAATTCTGGGATTCAAATAAAGAATATTTTTCCTTTGGAAAAAAATGTCGATTTAAAAACAAAAAGTTTGAAATCTTTAGCCAAAGCATCTATACTGAATTTTCTATTGGTTTTGTAAAACCTCAGATAGCTATGTATTCTTCCCATCCCTCATTATAATATGAATTGGAGGTTGTGGAATTTAATATTGTTTCATTTTTATTTTGAATACATTTTCAAAGGAGTCATTAAAAACTCTTACGAAAACATCTAGCTCAGTCTCAAAGTAATTCTCAGGCCACTCAGGTTAAAATGAACCTTGAGATTGCATTATTACAATGGGCTCGTGAGGGACCAAAGTATTGAAAGCAATATCACGTATGCAATTGTTATTTATTATTTCAATTTAGGTGGTACCCAAAGACCCCTAGCGAAGGCCAGGGGCCCATTACACAAAGAACAGAAAGAGGCCTTGCCCCAGAAACCTCAAATGCTTTGTGTCTTCAAAACACTATGCAAACATTGACTAATTCTCCACCTGGAAACCATTTAATATCCTAAGGGTTAAATCCCTCACATCCATATGGTTCAGAGGTCTAAGCACTCTTGACTAACAGTCATCCCAAAGTTATAGGAACAAAACTTTGTAGCACTACACTATAAAATCTCATGCATGTGAATCTCTGTGTTTCTGACATGCATACATGCTCTTTGAATGTATGTGCCTAAATTAGAGCACCCAGTACCGCAATTAGGTATTCAAAACGTCCATTTTAGGCAAGTAAATATTGATTTGAGTGTCCAGATTAGAAATTTGGTGGCCTAATTTAGAGGTCCATATTTGAAAATTGGGGTCAAGATTACACACACACACACACACACACACAGAGTAGAAGGGGCCTGATCCTGAGAAGTGTTTAGTATGTTCATGCCCCAGGGAGTTTACACTGTCTTTCAGTAAGTATCAAGCTCTTAGCTGTCTTGGTTTGCATTTAGAACAAAGCTCAGACTGGTTCAAAAATGCTCCAGTGTTAACACAGGAATTGCCAAACTGGATCAAACTTAAAGTCCATCAATTCCAGCATCCTGTCTCTGACAGGGACAAGCACCAGCTGTGTCAGAGGCAGGGACAAGAAACCATGTAATAGGCAATTACAGGATAACCTGTCCCAGGGTAAGTTTCCCCCAACCCCCCCATTAGTTGGAGGTTGGTTCATGACTGGAAGCATAAGCATTAGCCAAACTCTTGGCTTTTAAAAAAAAAAAAAAACGTATTTACATAATTGTCCAATCATTTTCTGAATCCAGCTAAACTCTTGGCCTCAAAACTACCATCTGGCAATGAGTTCCACTGGATAATTGTGTGTTTCATTTGATCATTTCTGAATTTGCCATCTTTCAGCTTCATTCAATGTCTCCTTGTTCTTGATTTATGAGAATAGAAGTACCCCATCTACCTCCTCTCTCCTGTTCATTATTATGTATATTTTAAATCACATCCCCTCTTATTTAAGCACTTTGCTAATAGTAAACAATGTCCAACTTTCTTCATAGGAGAGCTTTTCTGAGTCTCCAGTGTTTAGCGCCTATTTCTGAACCCTCATCTATTTCTGCTATGCCCTGTTCGGGATAAACTGACCAGATGGACTATTGGAGAGCCTGGAGATGGGCATAAAAATATGTCTGAGACAGAGTTCAAAAGAAGATCACAAACCTTCAGTGAGTGACAGGCTATTGATCTGTGATGTCCTGTACATCTTCTGAACTTCCCAGATGGCCTTCCCTAAAGGAAGTGCAGAAAAAATATGTCAAATAACCAAGAACCGAAAGTCCTGATTCTAACAATGGAGGAAGAACTTCATTAATTAAATGTCATTGTCTTGAGGATGATTTGCTTAACATTAGTGCATTTATACTTATTTACAGCCAGTATTGTTTTACCAGAAAGGATGAAGGATTTTTTATATCTGTAATTACACAAAGAAAGAAAACCTTTTGGATTAGCAGTATAAATTAAGGTATTTCATGGGTTTTATTTTCCCAGGGAAAAGACAACTGATTTGCAATAAAGCTGTTGGATGAAATGAATAGCACAAAGCCTATTACATCATTTAAATCTCTTATTGTATTTCATTTAGTCCTATTTTCAAATCTGTTTTTTCCCTGTAACTGTATATGTATTTCCTTCAGAACAAATTTGATTATTTAAAAATAAATGCCAGGAGCCCAATAGCTCAGAAAAGATTGTCTGTCCTGGCTTTTAGTCCTATCTCTGCCTTTACATAGGCTGTGATGCCTTGGGCAATACATATAGGCCAAGGTTTTCAAAAGAAATTAGTGATTTTTGGGTACCCAATATGAGACACTTTAAGGGGTCTGATTTTCAGCGGGTGGGTGCTCAGCACTTTCTGAAAATGGGCCCCCTTTAAAGCATCTCAAGCAAACATCCAAGATCATGAGTCGCTTCTGAAATGAAACAACCTCTGTGTCTCCGTTTTCCTATACAGAGGCTAGGGATAATATACACCATTTGCACCTCACAGAGGTATGAAGAGGTTTACAAAATGGTTGTAAGATGTTTTCAGATCATCCCATTAAGAAGCTGATAAGTAACAGATTTACCTCAAACGGTTAGTTGGCAGAACCTGAATTTTAAAATAGAGTTGGCAAACCAGGAAGAAGGCCTTAAGGCCTTAGAACTGTGTGGATCATTGAGGCCTCTCCTCCTTTACTCCCAGCCCCACACCACCATATGGAAATACCCTTAAGATGGGAGAAAGAGAGGCCCATTTCCCTACCTCCCCTATATTCACAACAGTCCAGCGTGCTCACTGAGGGTCACCTTTAATGGGGCAGTACTTTGAAACCAGGCCAAACCTCCTAAGCCTGCAGATTCCTAGGATCTGAGGAAAGGAATTAAATACACAGAGGCTAGAACTGTCCTAGCCAGGTGTTGCCCATCTGCGCTGTTGCACTAACTCTCCTGTGACCTCAAGCTCAGCTGATGAAGGAGCTGGGCTGCCTTTGGCTGAATCCTGCTACAGCTGCAGAGGAGATAATCTGGGCCTTAATTAAACACATTTTCTTCCAGACTGCAATCTTGGCTTTTCCAATACTAAGTCACCTCCGCTTTGTTTAGGTTGAAAGCCCCCCAGGGAAGATTTAATGCTCTTTTACACTGCCTCATTTCATTTAAGGTCACTACCAACATTGCATGTCTTTGCTTCTTTCTAAAGCTTCCACTGGGAGCCAACCTCGCCACATGTCATTTCTGACGCTCATTTTGCTACAGTGGGTCACTGTATTTTCTGATAGCTGGGAAATAAGATTTAATTCGCCTCGTACAAGGGACATTTTAGGGGGTCTTTTCTCCATATTTCATGCATTTGTTGTTAGTGTTAACAAATAAAACATGTTAAAATAACATTCAGCCTTTCCCACAGCATTTTCAATCCGGTCCCTTGCGATCTGTCAGAGTGATGCATGGAAGACATGCGGATAGCAACACAGTCAAAGGAATCCTCCTGCTGGAAAAACATCTCCCCTTCAGAGAACAAGAAAAGAATTGCTATAAATTACTCTTTGCATTGCAATTCCTTTTTATAAATAGTTGTGCCAGGTTTTGCTAAGGGGGTTTCAGACCCCCAAAAGTTCTAACCCCAAAAGTTCACTCCCCCACAGACAGAAAGGTTAATACAAAGACAGTGGCAAATGAATTGGAGATACAGCATCATCCGCTTGAGTTAACCGTGTAAAGAATTCTGCCACTTCAGATGAACTGTCACCCAGCCAGAGGCAGAACATGCTATAGCTGCCCGCGGCGCACAGCTCTATCAACCACCTGTGCGTAGTCAACCGGTGTGATCATCTTGTGTGGGGAGTATGATCTTAGCTCTGCATTGCCCAGTTTTCTCCTGTTTGTGGATGGTTGTCGTTTTGTATGGTCATGCTCGTATTATTGGCCATGATGCACTGGGAAGCTTTAATTCCATATTTCCAGCATTTGAGATTGGAGAATTAAATTCTCTTAGGCCAGAAAGGAATGTAGAGCACTGGGCACCGTTTCGCAGCTACATCTGTTAATAACTCCGTATCATAGTTTTTGCATTTGACTCAGACTTTTCTCACTAGAGGGCCGGGTGTGTTCTGATTCCTGGACTCACACCATGTGCTATTTTACTCTGCAAGAAAAGTTTCAAAATCTGGCCCAAAATAAAAGCTTTTTTTACTGCAGGCCACTGGCAGCTGGGGGTCCAGCTAACTCCATGGGTATTCCCCTTGATATCAATGCCCACTTAGCAATAGCTATGAAGCCAATTGGACTGCTCACGGTAGCACGTGTTACATGCATCTTAAAAAGACGCTGGACTGACTCATGGCGGTTATACCAGAGATTAATTTTTTAAAATATTCCCTGATGTTTGGGGGCTGGGGAGGCTGCGTCCACTGAAAAGTCAACACACAGGCAGACCTGTGGTGCTCAAAAGCTTGTCTCTTTCACCAGTGGACTTTGGTCCAATAAAAAATGTTACCTCATCCATCATTTCTCTCTAGCCAGCAATCCTGGCTTTCCTCTGCCACCAAGAGCCCTTTTTCTCTAGTGCAAGCAGGGCCTTTAAAAAAAAAAAAGCAACAAATCAATTTTCCATAACAGCTGAGTAATGCAGAACTTTAAAGTGATGCAAACGCTGTGAAAACTCTTTCCCCACAAACATCTCTGTATAGCATTTTTGGAGGAGTACATGGAATCCAAGCTTTTACATGATTTATTGTTTGTATAGTATAGCTACCTAGAAGCCCCATGATGGACCATGGCCCCATTATGCTTGGTACTGACAGGACAAAAAGCTGGTAGTTCTGTCTTTGGCGTAATTAGTTCTCTGTATCATTTCCTGCCATTGATGTTGGAATTAATCTGTGAAATTTCCATTAGTTGCTCTTCTTTTAAATTAATAATCTGAGTTTAGGAATCTTCAAAGCAAGTCAGTTCTCGGTTAAGATAACCGAAATGGCCAGCAGTGATATCAAAATGGTGCTGCAAAGGGGAGAAAAGGTTTTCTTTTGTAGGAACTGTGATAGGGAATGAAGAAAATCCTTCAGTGCTCGTCTTCAGCCAACTCCATCCAAATAGTTCTAGCCGAGTCCACAAAACACTTACACGTGTGACTAATGTTATGCCTGTGAGTTGTCCCATTGAGTTCACATGGACAGCTCACATGATCCTGTGTTGCTGAAATCAGTGGGAGCTTTACCATCAAAGCAGAATAGGGCCCAGAGTCATTTGTATGTGTAGGTGTTGGTAGGAATGAGGTCTTTGGAAGTAGCCAATTGTACAAGTGGCTGGTGTTTTCATATTCTGGAGTGGGATTTTAAATTCCTTCAGCATTATCTTAAGATCCCATTCATTTTGATGGGAGCAGAATTTATCCTTGGCTTCAATGGGAGCAGAATTGGGCCACAGAATTATCCCATCCTAAATTTTTATCTGCAGCACTGTAGGGTAGCAGGAGGGGACACTGTGGGACATCCATGCATTGCCAACCCACTAAACTTCACATCTACCGGGTCTCCACTAACAAAGCTTCTTTCACCCTGTTGCAGAGGAATAGAGATGCAATACAACCCTTAAACAGAGCAAGAGTCCAAGGAGGAGGAGCTCAAAACAGCACGCAAACCAACCTCTACAGGCTGCTTTTTTGTGTTCCAAGCAGCTACCTCACAAATCGCAACAACATTGAACCTTTTATCATTTCCATACACAGCCTAGCTAGATCGGAACACAGCTGCTTGAGGCTAGGTGGGCTTCTAGAAACATCAATTTCACATGGGGCATACTCAAAGGTTTAACAGAGGCATTAGCGCCTTCGCTCAGCTACTGTTGATCTTGGACAAGACAGACCAGTGATTTTGGACGCCTCTGAAATTCAGATCTTTTATGGTGACTCAAGTCAGGTCCCCAAAATCTAGCATTCCAGGATCATCGCGCATGTTTCAAAAGCTGGTTCATCACTTCCCACTGTAGTGTGATGTGCTACATTCCAGAACTCATTCGCCCTGTCACCGATTAACTTAGTACTGGGCACAGCCCATCTCTAATAGGTTAAATTCTGGAGACACAGAGAAGATTGGTTTTATTTGACCAGGGAGATAAAATAATTTTGGAAATTGGTTGAAGATAAAAGTTATCTTTACAATCAGATCACTTACTGTGAATATTTTGAACTGCATATTTTGCTTAGTGTAGTTAATAGGCAGCTGTTGAATAGCACCAGTTGTAACTGTTCGCAAACTGGAAAATACTCTCTCTGGTATGGAATGGTTAATCTCACTAGCTTTAATTTTGGGTCTGGAATGCATGACATCTATATTCAACTTTTCAGAATATTTTCCTTTCCATGCCAATATTTTTGATAAAAGCTTTGTCATCTTATTCTGATCCACCTATGAGTTTTCTAAAAGAGAAATACACCCGTTGACATTACTGAATTAGACATGAAGCTTAAATCACTCTCTGCCTAAATGTGTGCATGCTCTCCTTTTTATATTTCCTCCTTATTTGGACACATTTTCCCATGGCTATTAATTGCATGTCTGTGGCTTCTCTGGCTATTTCTCCTTGCTTAAAACTGTAGTCAGCCACACACAGGATACCTTAAAGTGGAGTCATGCATCATTTTGAATGTAGTACATTGATTGAAGTGCACTATTTTTACCATTCAGCACAGTGTGGGTTGTTATTTTTGACACCAGTATTAATAACAGTCATTCCTTGTCACAATCGTCAACCTTGATATCAGGGTAACAAGTGCCCATATGTTTAGCTTCAAAGAGGACATGTGACCTTACATGCTGTAAGCGGATTCTACTTCTTTTTGTTTTGGTTTGGTTTAAACACATATTTTTAGATGAAATAAAAATAGCCAAATCCAGGATAGCCTGGGCAGGCATAAAATGTGACTTTGTTAAAAATTTCGCATGGAGAGAGAAAGAATGTGCTAGGCATGAAATGGGCAAAAGGTCTTTTGGGGGGAAACAGGACATTTTGAGAAGTGCTTTCTTTATGTGTACAGTAGATGGAGGCCCTGTTCTTGTTTCCTCTCCTGCCACCTCATCATCTTGGAGAACTTGTTCTCCACCCACAAACCCTGCCTTTTCCTTTGTGGGGAACCTGTTCTTGTTATCCCACCTCCTCTTACTTGCTGAATCATTTCCACTGTGGTCTTAGCAAAGGCTATACCTTCTGTTCATAAATCAGTACTTGATTGTCTTTTGGTTAAGTCATCAGCCTGGGATCCTGGAGATCTGGATTCAATTCCTGGTTCACCACACATTCCATGTGACTTTGGGCATGTGACTCAGAGGGGGTCTACACACAGTTTTTGTATCACTGTAATACCACCACCAATAGTTAAAGCAGCAGTACCCTTAGTGTGGCTGCAGTTATTCCGGTATCAATGAACAGGATAAGCTATATTGATATAAGCACCTTTATGCTAATAAAACTGCATCCACACTAG
The DNA here is from genome assembly GCA_007922155.1 of Mesoclemmys tuberculata. NCBI lineage: Eukaryota > Metazoa > Chordata > Testudines > Chelidae > Mesoclemmys > Mesoclemmys tuberculata. The sequence goes on along the minus strand of ML675617.1, from coordinate 18,493,100 downwards.
GGAATTGTATCACTTTAGTTATGATTAGTTTCTAAATAGACACAGTTCTTGTGGTACAAAAACTGTGTGTAGATAAGCCCTTAATCTTTTTGTGCCTCAATACCATGTCTATAGGGGGTTAATAATACTTCCTTCCCCCACCCTTTGTGTGCCCTGTCTATAGACTGTAAGCACTTCAAGGCAGAAACTACTTCTATGTGCATGTACAGCACCTTGCACAGTGGGGTGCAAATATCAGCCGGGGGCCTATGCTAATGCAACTCAAACAACAGTAATAGGTACTTATTATTAATTTCTGAAATTAGGTCTTGGCCTGTGCTTACAAAATAACACCTCTTAAAAACTGAAGTATCTTTATTTCATTTTCTTTGGCTTGGCTAAACCTCATATAGAGACAAATCTATAGTGTGTGGGGCACGGATAGAAATTTAGGGACTGAGAGAGGTTGCTCTCAAATACTTTACTGAATGACCTTTGCCTTTCAGGTTACTTTACCCATGCTTACATTTTGGCAGAATAAACCAGCTTTGGGTACTTGTTATGGATTTTATTACGAATAAGCAAGTACATATAAAACTAAACAGACATATCCCGGAACTATTTAGGAACAAAACAAAATTATTAAATCAAATTACAATTAAAATTGACTCAGTAAAACAAGTTCAAATTATCCACTAAATAAATCAATACAGTGAGTAAGTCAAATTATGAGATTGACACAATAATAATTACTTTTGTTAATCCTGCAATTGGGAGAATTTCAGGAAGAGCTAGTTTCCTAAGACCCTGGCCAGCGTTCCAGCCAGCACAGTACATCAATCTAGCTGATGAAGAACATGAGTGTCCGTAGGACATAAATGTCCATTCTGGTCTTAGACCTTTACCAAGTGAAATCACCTAAAGTAAGTGGCAATTCCATCTTCATCTACATTAAGAAAGTACAGCTGTTAGAGTGCTTAGAAATTCCACTTTTATACATCCTTCATAAATTCCACAGTTCCATGCTATGTTTGCACTGCTCTAACTGTCTCCTTCACACAATAGCACAGAAGCCTTTCTACAGTCTTAATTACAGTGTGAGTGAAGTCATACACAGTAGCAGCTTTCAATAGCTACTTTTTAGCCTTGGAGAATGTACTGACTAGCTGGATGACAAACTTTGGTTTTACTTTCAGAAAACAATTAAAGGTGCCATTTACACACAGACAGACAGAGACACAAATTAATAGATATCAAGGCCAGAAAGTACCATTGTGATCATCTAGTCAGACCCCTGTATAACACAGGCCAGGAAACTTCCCCAAAGTGATTCCTAGAGCACATATTTTAGAAAGACATTGGAGCACAGAGGTATCTCCTGTAAAATAAAAGTTCAAAACCTTCATTTCTTGGGACCTTTAACTCCTGTGGTGGCTGTTAATGGGAACCAGATGATGGAAAAGGTCAGAGATCATAACACAGGGAAGTCTCACTAAAAACTGGTCAGGCAGGCATATAGCTGATGACTTTCACCTTTTTCACCTCTTCTTCCTCCAGATGGCACATCCAGGGAAGGGAGGTGGGGGCATATCACTCTAGATGTTGTCGATGTCATCTCTAGAGAGAGCACTCCTAATTCCACGTGCTCTTCACTTTCACAGGGGTCATCTCTCACTTTCTCCACCTCATGAACCATCTCTGTAGCTTAAGGGCTAATTAGGGATCCAGGCCATTTGGATCACAAGTCAACATGTTCCAGTTCTCTCACAGTAGGTAGTCGGTAGGTCTTTTCTCAGTGTGGCAAGTCCCAGAATGAATGTCCATTGCCTTGCAAAAATCTGCTGGGTTTACCACCAACAAATGGCCTTCCAAAAGAACAGAAGACAGAACGTAAAGGGGTCCGCATTCTGTTTTGAGCAGTGGCCATGGGGGTGCAGACTTGGCAAAAACTGATCTTTTATGAAAATAGCTAATAGCCTAATCAGCGTGTCCATCCACTTGCATCTTCTTATAACAATTACCTAAATGTTCTAACTTAGGCAGCTGATACAGATAAAATCATAACTTGCCCTAAGAACTTCCAACCCAAAGACATAAGTTATTTTTACAACTTTATCAGAATAATTTCCAATAGGGTCTTGATCCCTCACAACATTAATGTTCCTAACATTACAATTTACAATAGATATAGTACTTCACCATGGTTTTTGCACTATGACTATAGAATTCTGCAGGGTTTTATTTTGTTTCCAAGATGAGACCTTCTCTACGAAGGTCAGCCTTCCTTTCAGAAGCAGTGGTATCAAATTATCTGGATATTTTGCTTCATTAAGGGTACCATCTTTTAATACTCACTTTAGAATTGTCTGTTATCTTTCAAAAGGAGTAGTAGTCTGTGAAATGAATGAGAGAGTCTGGAGGAGGGGGAAGTAATAAATCATATGCAATATGCACTGTAAGACATTCATCATGATAGTAAATATCTTCTAATTTCACTAAAAATAGCTAGCTCTCTTAAATTCACAAGCTTAAAGTATTCCATGTTACAGTATCTCATAAAAATTACTTCTGCATAACATTACTTAGCATTAAAAAAGAGCCATTTTTGGGGGGGAATTGAATGCATGCACACACAATATGCGCTTTGTCTGAGTGAACTATTCTCAGTAGTGAACCATTTCATACTCTACAGCAGTGTTGCTCAACGACCAGTCCGTGGACCGGCACGGGTCCCTGAACTCTCTAAGTTTCTAATACATTAAAGCTGAAAGAAGTAATTTCTACTCAGTGTACAAAATATTTTTGGTAGTTAGGTTACCTTTTTTTCTTTGCTTTTAGAGTCCATATGGACTATGGATAGGGCAGTGAACTAAGAGCCCTATATTCAATTCCCAGCTCTGTCACTGATTGCTCTGTGACCCTGGGCATATCATTTCACTTCCCTATTCCTATCTTTTTCCTTCCACCTTTCATCAGTCTTGTCCATTCAGACAATTTCTCTTTTGGGCAAGGACTATCATATACTGTTTTGATATAGTAGGGCCTCAATTTCACACGGAGGTTCTAGGTGCTACAGTCATACACATTATTTAGTGAAGCTAGACAAAAATACCCTGGGAGCTCTTGGAATAAGTTTAATTTTGGTATTACTAAAAAGGTTACTATAAAATACTCATCAATACTCATGCCTTTCTGGTGCTTCGGTTTGCAACTAATCACATTGTACTCCAAAAACATCCTGCTTAACATTCAATGTTGCCTCCCATACTTAAGATTGCTAGGATATCAGCATCAGTAAATACAAGAATTCAGTGGACACCACATTCCAGTGATCAGAGAGTATACAGTAGGTGATAGATCTAACTGAATCAAACAACAGAAAAAAGTGAGCAATTCTATGTATGTTTTCTCCCTCTTTTGTCCATTGGTTGTTGCCAAAAGCAGTGGCTCATAGGTTAATATGTCACAGCTTCCCAAGCGCTGTAAGAAATGGAGCTTACAACTTAGTCTAATTTCTGCTAAAAATGAAGTGAAAAAAAGGGCAAACAGTTTTATTTGATATTTACAGATAGTTATAATTAATACCTACATTTCCATTACTTTAAACTAGAATACAGACATTTCTATAAGGATAGGTGATACAGTGAATTAGCTTGTCAGCTCTCCAGAATTTGATCCAACTCCTAATTCAGTCCATGTTTAAAGTAATTTGGTTATTGTAGCCTAGTAGATGAGAGTCTACATCTTCAAATACACCACATAATTGGACACACTATTTTTGCCAGTAATGTCAGCCACTTACTTTCATGATCAAATTAACCCAGGTTTCAGTATTCATATCTTTGTAAAAATTTTGGTGGCAAAAAGATTACTTAAGGAAAAAGTATTGTGCCAGTAAAGTCTCACTGGATTTTATCTTCAATCCAAGCCAATATATATTCACCTACTTGCCTGACAGAGAACCTACTGAAGCCAACGGAAAGACTCTGATTTGAGGGAGCAATGGACCAGGCTGCTGGGGGTCCATCTAATCTAGCATCCTGTCTCTGACAGTGGCTAGATATCTCAGAGGAAGGATGTTGGATTACCTGCCTCCTACATTAGGCTTCATCCTGACTGATCTCTAATATTTAGAGATTGCCTTAGCATAAAGTTTAATATCTCTTCCAAAATTTTTGTCATCGATAACTCTTAGATTTCTGGATAGCCATATACATATCCAGTTTCCATTCTGAATCATGTCAAGTTCTTAGCCTCAATTTTCCTGATCTGAGCTTTGATGACATGAGAAAACACACTGACAAATTAAGTCGTACTGCACAGCAGATGAATGCCACCTACTGGATATGTTTAGTGAGTTTATAATGCTTTGGTACAGAATTTCTTTTTAATACAGTAAAGTGGAGTAAAATTATTTTTGGACCACTAGTTTAAGTTTCATGAGTTTTTATGCGACAGTCTCAAAGCTTTTATTCCAAAAGTATGCTGGAGAGAACAAAGGGATGTAATTATAGCCCACATTTACCATATTAATCATATCAAATCTGAGGTAACTATAATTATCCATTTTGAATTACAGTGATTAATACTAACTGCTGGTTGGTGCAATAAAGCTTTCAATGTCATTGATTTAACTACTTGTATAACCATTACAGCTGGTCAAAAAAGTTAGACACTAATTCTGCAAAAAATTCCAGAGTTGTTTGCAGTTTAAAGGGTTTGAAATCTGACCCATTTTTTGAATTTCTTCAAAAACTACCAATTTTTCATTTACTGATAGTAGATCAATTTCCTTTTACATTTTTTTTTTAACATAAAAAGCCATTTCTCAATTAAAAACCTTTCAGCCAACTCTAATAACACTTCTGCTGGCCAAGAACTGAAAGGTCATGCAGGTAAACATGCAGAAGAGACCAGAAAGTCACTGAGTTTCCTTTACATTGTTCTGGGCAGGGGCTGAGGGACTCAAGACGACCTGATGTACCCAGGGAAATACTACAAAACTCAGAGCACATATGCAGGAAATCTGGGCCCACCGCTATTCCCATGGCAATATAGTTCCCAGCTATTCCTTGTTCCCTACTCATACATATCCTCCAATCCCAGGGGTGTTACTGAGTATGTGGGGGAAACCTACGTAAGAATGCTAACAGTCATTCTTAGGTAAGGAAACCCCTGCTGGTAAGCAGATGATCTCATGAAGAGCACTCCTCCACAAGCTTCACTGTGCTCAGCCACTCATTCAGGCAGGGCTTTTATAGTGTCAGATGGAAGGCAGGGGGATAGGCTTCTCTGGCTATGTCTGCACTGCAATTAGATGCCTGTTGCTGGCCTGTGCCAGCTAATTCGGGCTCATGGGGCTTGGACTAGGAGATGTTTAGCTGTGGTGTAGATGTTTGGGCTCAGGCTACAGCCTGAGCTCTGGTATCCTACCACCTCATAGGGTCCTAGCACCCAAGCTCCAGTCTGAACGTCTACACCACAATTAAACAGCCTCTTAGCTCGAGCTCCTGGAGCCCAAGTCAGCTGGCATGGGCCAGCCATGGGTTTTTAATCGTAGTGTAGACAGACCCTCAGGTACAAACTCCCATTCCAATTGATCTATTGTATCAGAACTTCTGTCATTTTCCAGCCTAGCGTAAGAAATTTCTTCAAGTGAGATAAACATGAAGATTTTTAAACTAATATTGTAGCACTACTCAGATTAAGAGCTCAAACAGATATTATGGCTAAAAGTCAGTTGAAGGAATAGAGAATTCAAAATACACACTATAATGGGTGTATTTACTAATGTATATAAAACACATCAGCAGTTTTATCCATTACTGAAGAAGTTTAACAGTTTTTGAACTGAGAAGCAAGATATTTATGTATATCCATTTGATCTCTCTCCCTTTAACAGAATGTCTTAATCTTAACAAAAGATAAGTACTTATCCAAGGGACCAGCCTTCATTCAGAGGCCCATGTATCACAGGAGTGCAGAAGTAAGCTTATACCACCTCAGCAATCTGCCCCTCCTATAAACATAACGTGCAAAGCAGAATGAAATTTCCAGAAAATGTCAGGAGTAATGCCCGCTGACTGCAATGGAGTCATTCCATTTTTACACTGCTGTTATGAAGAATGGAATTTGACTCGCTTCTGTCTAGTCAATGTACGTCTCTCACCCGCAAGACAAACTAATGCAATTAACGTGCATTAAAGCATACTCAGGACCCAATCCTGCAAAGTGCCAGGTACTCTTCTCCTATTGGTTTCAACTGAAATAGAACAGCTCCTTGAAGAATTGGGCCCATCATTCCCATTAGTAATAATGGGGAATTACATATACATAATTAAGAGAATATTGCCCTGGACGGTTATACAAAGATAGGGATTTACAATAAAGTAAATTTTGGTTAAATTATATACAGTGCGCAACAAACTTAACTTAATGAAAGCTTTCACCTGCAAATGAAAGAAATGTAAGGTGGCTCAAACTCTAAAGGTACCTTTGATCCTGCAGGAATTAAAAATGAAATCTCAAACACGATATTCTATGTACTTGTTCTTTAAAAAAAGATGAGGTCAGGACTACATCACTAGTTTCTGAGAGTGATCAAACAAATTAATATTTTTTAATACTCAGACCAATATATATTCTCTTCCTGGCGATTCTTGAACATAAAATGCTAAGAGAATTTGCAATATAATACATTGGTAGGCTATTTTGGATCTTCTGTTTCTTTAACATCTTCTTTTTCCACTTCCTCTACTTGAGAGAGAAAACGCTCACGATTTAGTTGTAAACCTTCACTGGTTGAACTTCGAATAATCAAATACTGCACAAATGGGCCTAAAAAACAAACAAACAAAAACCTTCTACATTATTTTAGTAGCATTTTTGATAGCCTACAGGCTGACTTATCATGATGTATGCCCTCTCCCCGCATTCACATGTATGTCTTGGGACACAACTTGATTTCCACTTTGTTTATTTCTCAACCACAATGTTGTCAGTTTATTCTGGTGCCAATATTATGCTTTCAACTTTATACATAGACATGGAATCACAGAAATGTAGAGCTAGCAGGGAACTTGAAAGGTCATCTAGTCCAGCCCCCCGAGTTGAGCCAGGGTCAAATATATCCTAGACCAGTATTTCTCAACAACTGGTCTGCGGACTGGTGACGGTCCCTGAGATCTCCCTGACACAGTTTAGAAAGGCAGCAATCCATTCCCTAGCATCACAAAGGTTGAGAAACGCAATCCTAGACAAATGTTTGTCTACTCTGGTCTTTAAAACCTCCAATGATGGGGATACCACAATCTTCCTTGGAAGCCTATTCTAGCACATGCGTTCTTTCTTCCTTTCACTCACTTCTTTAAAATTACCCATTTTGGCCAAGTAGAGGCCCCATCTGCTTTCCAGGATGGTAGGAACTAGCTCAGGTGTGTAGAGTGGAGTAACAAGACAGGGCTCCAGCATAAAAATTCAATCAGACTGAGGGAGTATGTTAGACCTCCAAAAAGATATGCATCTCACAGAGCTCTCCTTCACATTTAAGTAGAAGGAAAATAAAGATCAGTAATCCTGCAGTCAACCTTCATGTTCCATGGTCTATATTTCTGCCCAGCTCAGCATTACCATAGACAGACTCTGCTTGACATGAGAGAGACAGGTAGAGCATCTGGCAAGCACAGCTACCACAGCTGGGAGATGAAAGGGCAAGAGGGGTGGACAGGGAAGTCTGTCCCATTCTGGATGCTCCTTCACAAACACAAAAGGAATGAGGTTCAACAGCAATGGGGGGCTTGTTGAGGGGTTGGGAAGCTCCACTAATGTGGAGAGGAGAGAGAGCAGGCTTCTGCGGGGTTATATGGGTTCTTAAGCTTCCCTCATCACCATAATATCAGTGCTATCCAGAAGTACATTAAGAGATGTGACCAATACCTGTCACATGCAATTCACATTCTCTCTCTTCCTTTCCCAGGGGAAGTGCACACTGTGTAGTGTTTTTATTGTGTTTTTAAATAAATACAGTGTGCTCTGGGTTTATATTAGCTAAGGTAAGGTTGAAGAAGTGCACCTTGCACTAGGAGAAGGTGGCAGTGAGGTTGTGGTGGTTTCAAATTCCAATTTAGGGCAAGAAGGGAAAAGCCGAGATGGGGTCAGGAACGAGGGTTTAGTGGTTCATTTGATGTGGGAGGTCAGGAATCCAGGAGGGAAATATCAAAGGGAGAAATCACAAATTTGAAAACACCAAATGTATGGTTGGTGCTAAAAAATGCAAGGAATAGAAATCAAGTATTGAAAATGGGCTGACTAAGGAATTCAAATGGAATAATGAACTGAAATACAATAAATAAAAGACAAATAATGTCAAAAATGCAATGCTAACTTCAAGGGTGCTGCAAACACACAGTATTGCCCTACTCCCACAATAATCACCACTGATTAAATATTCACCTTTGTTGTTATTTCTTTGTAGCTCTGTGATTTAAAATTTCTCATTTAGAACAGTTAATACTCCCCTCCACCCCCCAAATGCTAAGTGCAGCTCAATATTAATATACCACTTAGCTGACAGCAGGAAAGCTGGCATTTCTTTGAATTTTGTATTAGGTATATCAGGCAAGAAAAACTGCATAGAAAAATAATCCTTGATTTCATATTTTTGTCTCCAGGGATATGGAACACAGCAGAATTTTTTTTCTATCTACAGAAGCTCATAAATTAGTCATTTATATTCTAAACATTCATTAATGGAAAAATACCAACAACTTCCCCATTCCAGACCCCTGGTATTGAATGGAGAGTGAGCCTTTCTACAAAAGGAACCAAAGAAAAGCCAAATAAATCCAGTAGGTTTTCTTTGGGGGCAAATATGAATACAAATTATTTTATGTTGCAACATATGAATCTGCATGATTAATCTAGTGAATATTTTTAGTTTTTCATAAGGAGAGCTATACACTAAGCATACACTTTCACTGACATAGCTATGCGGTTATGGACACACATGGTAAAGAAAACATCCTATAACTTTTGGTTGTTATAGATTGTGCACAAAGTTTCTTGAGGGGAATGGAAAACAGTAAACTAGCAGGGACTACTTAGTCAGAATGGTAGATTTTGGACATCATCTTTCAGTTGTTACCTAGGTTAGTTTGCCTTTTAGGCGGGTAGATAAATTTATCCTCTTGTGGTAACTGCCACACACAAAAATCACAAGAGTAGGTCATTGAGGAGCAAAACTGACTCTTCCTCAACAATGATCCACTCTAGCAGCTTTTCTTTATGATGAAATAAACAATGAAAAGAGCATGCTGCAGGATCCACATTCACTGTTTGGATTAAAAACACTGAGCAAAGCCAATTCTTCTCTGAAGGCTGTAGGAATCACGTGGACTGGATTTTTATTCACTGCAGACTATAGTCATCTTATTTATTTTCTAACCTATGCTGTCCTTTAGCTTTTGCTGTGCACCAAGGTCCTGATTCAGCAAGGCATACATTAATAGTGCTTATGTAGTCAGTGGGACCACTCATGCTTAAAGTTAGGCATAAATTCAAGTAATCTGCAGAATCAGGGCTAAAGAGCTGATCTCAAAGGTAGGTGAAGTAATGTGTGTAGAGTGTTTAACAATAGTTAGTGATGAAGACGGCTCCTTTATTACTTAATTGAAGTTAAAGCAAATTACAGAAATAAAGATCCTAAAGGAAAAGCTACTTACCATAGCTCAATGGCCTGTACGTACAGACATCCTTAATAATTGCATCAAGATTGGCAATTATCTGTTCATTAGGCATATCCAGCTGAAAGAGGTTAATGCAAAGTTAATTATGCAGAAATAGAAGTGCTGATGGATTAATAAAATTAGAAATTCTATTAGTGACATTAGCAAGAAGATATTCGGCAATGAAGAAAAACATTTTCTGTACGGTTGAATGTAAACCAAACTTGTATGTAAACCAAACTTAACTGCATTTACATCTGGCGCCATCCTTGTTCTTGGATGGTAAACCAGGATGCTCAAAACAGGCACAATCACTTTGATGAAAACGTCAAACCATTTTCAAACCTCTTTCATTGAAGCAAGTGTGTCTGATTTCAGATCTATTTTCTAAAGCAATACTTTTTAGATACATTCACTGGAGTTAGAGATGCCTGTTTAGGAACAATCCTGCATTGGTAGGGAGAAGATTTAAAAGCATATTTTCTAGCATTTTTCCCCACTCTAGTTTTAAAGTGCCTTATGAGAGGAGGTTTACCTACTCTACTTCAGAGATTATTCCACATTTACTATCTCTCACAATGGCCTGATGTTCAGCCCAAATATTTTCTCAATTTTATGCCATCACTTGTAGATTCTAGTCATAACCATCCACCGATTTCTGTCCATCAGTGGCATTTCCACCCTTCGAACAGTTGTAGATGTGCATCTCCATTTGTTACCTCTAAGGCCCTCATTCAGCAGAGCACATAAGTAACTTCAAGCACATGAGTAGCCCTAAATCAATGGGACTATTTACATTCTTAAAACGCTGTGCTGTATCAAGGCCTTAACTAAGTAAAGATTTAGCTCTTTTAATCTTTCCTCAAATCAATCCCATCAAACCCTAATTATTGCTGTTCTTGTCTGAACTCCCTCTAACTTGTTAATAAAATAATGAGATACCCCAAATTGAACACATTATTACAGATGCAGTTACATATGAGAGAGAGAGAGAGACACACACACACACTTTATCATCTCTAGCTCTGGGATGCCTCAATATATGCTGTCCAAAATTATATTCACATTTTGTTATAATAATGCCTTGCAGACTCATGTTTAATTTCCTGTCCACTATCACCCACAGGTTTCAGTCAGCATTCATGTTTCCCAGATGCCTCCCTGCCACCGAGTAAGTTTTAGATTACTTTTCTGTAGGCTTATTGGTTGTGTTTTGATGTTGAATCTCCTTATATTATTTTCTGTCCAGGTTTTTAATTTCTCATTTTATTTATATTATTTCTCTGTCCTCAATGGGAGTTTGCAATGCCTCCCATTTTAGTTCAGATAGATTTCACTCATGTGCTGTTTACTTCCTCTTCCATACAATTAATGATGACAATTAATAAGACAAGATTGTTCCTTTGGTACCCTACTGGACACATCTCCCCAATTTGATACATTAACCACTCTCTTATGCTCTTTCATCAGGTATTCAGTACAAAGGACAAATGTGCCTATGGTATCCAAGCCATTTTGCATTCATTTTTTTAAGTAATGCTTTAAAAAAAACAGCTAAATAATGCATTACGGTAACAGTAAAGCAATAGTTATGAAAACTGCCATTACTGCAGTTTTACATTTTATTCTGTTGGTAAACATTTGCTAGCAAAGCTAATAATTCAACACAAGAAGGGAATTCAATATAAGCACAGATTAAATAAATGACACAAGAAATTGTGAGGGTAACAAAATATCATTTAAGTGATGAGGTTTTTTATTAAGTACCTGTTCTTGCATCGCCTTCCATAGTGAAAAGTTCCAGAGGAGTGGCCAAGTTAGTCTGTATACAGCAAAAACAAGAGTCCTATAGCACCTTAAAGACTAATAAATTTCTGTAAGCATAAGCTTTCGTGGGCTGCAACTCACTTCGTCAGATGCATGATGCAGCCCACAAAAGCTTATGCCTGCAGAAATTTGTTAGTCTTTAAGTTGCTACAGGACTCTTGTTTTTATTCTTACATTGATGTTCAGAATTGAAATGATCCTTAATTACATTCTGAATAAGCTACTTTGTTTTAAACTTATTTTTATAGAACAAATGCAATCAGTAAGATATATTAGCATTAGCAGGTTGCTCTAAATACAATATCCTTTATAAGTCTTTCAATGGAAAGAGTAATAAAACGGGGTAAAATACACCCTGAAAAAGAAGCCAAAGAAAGTAGCAGGTGGACGGAAGGGATTAGCAGGGGATTCAGTTACTTACACTAATAATTAATATTTAGCATTCAGATAGAGCTTTCCATTTATAGTTCTCAAAGCACTTCAAAAAGGTGAGTAAGGATCTTCTGTATTTGATGGGCAGGAAAAATCAGGTACAGAAAGATGTGACCTGCCCAAAGTCACACAACCAATCATGATAGATCTGAAAACAGGACCCAGGTTTCCTGACTTCCAGTCCCCCGTGTCATGCTGTCCCAAACATGAATATGTCAAATGAAAATGACATTTTAAAAGCATAGAAGCCATATTTTATTTTAACACACTTCACATTATTTACACTCTCTTACATCTCATATAAATGTTTACCTATCATAATGCTATGCAATTGTCTTGTACAGTGTAAAGCCAAATCATTGTTCATGCAGCACAGTGCACAATAGCTACACTGTTTGGCGTTTGGCGTTTATCATGTCATCTCGTGGGATTATGAAGATCCTACCATAATTAATTAAGTTTCCTTAACTTAACTGAAGAAAACTGCAAATACTCATAAGAATTAGCAAGAAAAAATACAGTAGTTTGAAGTTTAGTCACCCTGAAACAAACCCATAATCTAATTTTAAAACAACTGTCAATTGGTGCTAAGAAACTAAGCAAAACCTCATGTTTTCCTCCACAAAACTATTAGAGAACTGTGGTAGCTATAAATACTACCACCACATCTGAGACAAATTAAGGTACTTGGAAGAGAGGAAGGTGATCAGGAACAGTCAACATGGATTCACCAAGGGCAAGTCATGCCTGACCAACCTTATTGCCTTCTATGAAGAGGTGACTGGCTCTGTGGATGTGGGGAAACCGATGGACATGATGTACCTTGACTTTAGCAAACTTTTGATACGGTCTCCCACAATATTCTTATCAGCAGTTTGAAGATGTATGGGTTGGATGAATGGACTATAAAATGGATAGAGAGCTGGCTAGATCATCAGGCTCAATGGGTAGTGATCAATGGCTCCATGTCTAGATGGCAGCCAGTCACAAGCGAAGTGCCCCAGGGGTTAGTCTTAGGGCCAGTTTTGTTCAACATCTTCATTAATGATCTGGAGGATGGGGTAGATTGCAACCTCAGCAAGTTTGCAGATGACACTAAGCTAGGGAGAGTGCTAAATACCCTGGAAGGTAGGGATAGGGTACAGAGTGACCTAGACAAATTGGAGGGTCAGGCCAAAAGAAATCTGATGAGGTTCAACAAGGACAAATGCAGAGTTCTGCACTTAGGATGGAAGAATCCTATGCACAGCTACAGACTGGGGACCGATGAGCTAGGCAGCAGTTCTGTAGAAAAGAAGGCTAATAGCATGTTGAGCTGCATTAGTAGGAGCAATTGTGCATTACACAATTTCCTCAGCTGGTGCAGTTAAGCCTTACACATGTCCAAATTCATTAATTACTTGCATCATGGGGGCAGACAATTTTATTTTCAAACTTTCAGTCATAAAATGCATATCCAACCAAGTACCAGGGGATCTAAAACACAGATACATGAAAGCATAACTTATTTAATATTTTAATCTCAAATTTGTTTTAAAAATTAATTCACTTTCTGGATATGCAAATAGGAAATGTATAAAAAGGTGCCTTGTCTATTACATCACAAGTTTGAAATATTAGTTTAAACCGTTTGTTATGCTGTTCATGTAAATGCATCAACAACTGAATCACTGAATTTGCATTATATGAACTTAACCAGAAGACAATTCAAATACATCAGACATACAGCTTCGAGGATATGGTAGAGGTATGGTGGGATGCAACAGCCAGGTGTCAAAATTAATAAGCATGGAGAAAACAGAAGGATCTAAGAAAAAGGATTTGATTGTTTCATCAGAAAGAGGATTAGGAGTCATAGGCCAGGAAGGATAAGATTGGAAACTAGTCAAGAAGTCAATTAGGCACAGTGAAGCTGCTCCAGATGGTTGTGACAGCATGGAAGAATAGACACCACATACTGTAGAAAGATATGGCTGAACAAAGAGAGGAGTCCGATATTTGAAAAACTCAGAGGAAGAAGGAACAAATATGGAATGAGATGAGAGATACCAGAGAGTATACAGGATCCAATGATGTCCATAGAAATAAATATTGTGAAGATTATTAGGGAAGGCTTTGTCCTTGATTCTGAAATGGCCAAGAAAATGGGAGCACCACCTCAAATTTTCCCTATTTCGTCATGCAAGGGAGATGTATTTTGGAGAACAGATTTAGGTTTGATGAGCTGAGATTTAGATCATAAAAGCTCATGGAAAAAACAGACAAATATCAGTAAGTTCACTAAAAACAGAGTTACTGTCTGTTTGTGTTTACTATGTATACAAATATTAGCAAGATTTGACATATACCAAGAAAACCATTTGATTTATGAAATTAAAGGAAGCCCAAAGCAGAAACTTTGAAATGCATTTAATCATGTCATCTGTTTCATTTTGTCCGTCACTCATTTCCCGATTTGTTTGCATAATTCTGTAACAAACTGCAGTTAAAAGAGGCAAGTGTCCAGCTTTTATAACATATGTGCAATGTTCAAGGGCAACCTAAAGTAAATAAAGCACAGCTCCTGCACATAGTAATGTGCACACACAGCTATGTGCTTACTTTATTTTGTGGCTGAACGATACTAAATGTTATTATACAGTCACAATAGCTGTGCTAATGTTAAAAGGTTGGAGGATGGAACTTACATCATGCACATACTTTCTAACCTTGTAAGTCTCTGAATTTATCAATCCTCTCTACAATGACATATCCATGCCTGCACATTGACTACCTAATAGCAGTCAAGACACCTCCCTATCATATCAGAGTAGGCATGCTATTAATACCAGCTTTTCCATGTGAAGGCAGCAAACAACAAAAAAGCTGATGTATTGAAACTGCACGTTTAGACATCACAAGAGTGGCACTTCTGAGAAGTCAAATGTTAGGTCTGTCCAGTTTGACACACTGCAGATTTTTTTAACAGGTTCATTTAAAAAAAACCCACAAAAAATAAAAGTATAGAATTAAAATCCATAGTAGGTTAAGAAAGAGGAGTTAATGAACCCCATATTACGACGTTCATGTGTGTTAGGATACTGTATTAAGGTATTATTAGGCTGTCTAACCGTTATCTCAAATCCTCTTCATTTTTCTTATTACTAAACGGCTGTTCAACTCATAAGGGCATATAAACATCAGATTCATATGCTATTTTCCTATTGATATTGTACACTTCCCTGATGCAATATTCTGTTGTGTTTGACACTTGGGTCTCATCTGAAACACATTTTAAACATGTAGACATAATTTTTCAAAACTAACTAGTGAATTTTGGATGCTTAATTTGAGACACCTTAAAGGGGCCTGATTTTCCAGGGGATAGGTGGTTAGCACTTTCTGAATATCAGGACCTTAAAGGAGTCTCAAATAGGGAACCGAAAAATCATGAGTCACTTTTGAAAATTTAAGGCTGTACTTCTATTTGTTTTTTGTTTAGAAACCAATCTCCTAATGTGTAAGATTATACCAAAGAGATAAGCAACATCCTCCACAAGATAGGCAAGTGATTTTACATTCTCTTAAATAGCATATCTTTTCTACCTACATCTTCTATAAACCACAGAAAATGTTTTATAGGAAACACCTTTTCTAATAAAAAACCACAATTTTTAGGCACACAGAAGAGCTTGCAGTTTTCAGAGGCATAACAGAGTACATAAAAATGCATTTGTTTTACATTACTGCTGAGGAAAGTACCTTCTGATTTTTATGGGACATGAGGAAAACGAAGTTTTGCAACTGCCTCAAAATCTACAGCACTTCATGAATGCATTCCAATTTTAGTGCTTTGTTAGCAAACAGGTTTTCCAAGTGTCCTTGGGGAGGAAAGGTTTGGATGCACATTCATGTTGAATTATAATGTAACACTGTATCTTCACTTCAAATTTATTTTATAAACTTAAATGCTTGCAAGACTTCTGATTGGTAAAATCTGCAGCAAAAAAGGTCAATTTCCTTCAGCTTTCTTGCACTAAATGAAAATTTGCTAATTTGTTAAAATTATTAAACACTCCCTCAATAAAGTCTTTTGTTAGATAATAAAATTGACACCCCTCCTATAAACATCCATTTTGAGATTTCCTGTCCAAAGAAACTATGATCAACTTGTCAGTGATCCACAAGCAAAACAACAAAAACAAAAACACCTTCTCTAACCCTAATTAATTAATTTATATCACAATTTTACAGGTTCTGATGTAGTTTGTGGACGATGTGGTTGTTTTTAGGAACACACAGTGATATGTTGTTATATGCATATGTAGGGCCCAGCCCTCTTTGGTGCTAAATTAAATGATACATTAAATGATACCAGAGTGGACTGACTCCTCCTCACCCCACAAAAGTTTAAGACTTAGCTATGATCTTACTTTTCATAGTTAATGCACAAAGTCAGTTCAATTACTTTCTCCCCTCCAGCATCTAACAGTCTCATCCTACTCACCTGAATTTGCATGAAGTTCACTTTTGTTCTAAAAGGCAAAGCAAAACACAAACACAGAGCACCAACTCATTGAAAAGACAGCTTTTGTTTCTTTGCTGTTGCAACTCACAATAACTTTCAATTCGGTCAAATTCATTTCACACATTTAAGAGTTTTGAAGGGAGGTAAATCCTGGCCCTCAGTCTCATAGTCATTGTTTCTGTTTTTGCAGCAAACTGAATATAAGAGGACAATGTATGAAATGAGATACATTCTCACAATAATCCACACCAGGGAGCCAAACACAGCACAGCAAATCAATCCACCTTCCATTTTATCATGCGCTATCTTTTTTCTGAGTGAGGTGTCTAGAACAAACATGCATTAGTACCGATTTAGCCAATACATTTTCCAGCCTTCAGTTTTTCTATGGCAGCTTCCCATATAAAAAATAAGCGCTTGGCCTCAAAAAAAAAAAAAAAAAAAAAAAAAATTTGCAGTCCTCAAATAATTAGAATTTTAGCGATCTTATGGGCAGGCCCAGCTTTACTAACATTTAAGAATGGCTAGTAGAAATAGGTTGTTAAAAAAGAGTGTCCGTCCCCACAACAGTGATTATTTATGGCTTATTTCACAATACATAAATGGAGTTGGCTGTTTGATGACAAACTAGAAAGCTGGCCAATTTCTCACTGTACATTAGCTGGATTTACCAGCAAGATGATGTATCAGAAGGAATTTGTACTGAAAGAGGTGCCAGGGCTCAAGCAACTGTTTTAATTTCATAATGGACGCAGCCATCCCAGAGGGACCAGGGCTATTAATTGCCAAGCCTAGAAATGCTGGGGCTCAGCCCTGACAAGCCCTGGATCAAATAAAGCACTGAAGGAACCTACACAGAGCCCCTTGCAGTGGCTGTTCTCTTTAAACGAAGTAGGAGCAAAAAAGTTGGATAAGAAAAAGAAATACAGCATGAGCACTAAGGACCCCCACACAAGAACCTTGCTCAGACAGAATTCCAGTTAATGTAAACTGGAACTATGCCTAAGTGAGGTCCTCAAGTTTGGGTCTTTAGTGCTTATACTGTATTTCTCTTTTTTCCTTATGAGTGAGCAAGATGGATAAGAAAGAGAGAGAAATATAGCATAAGTACTAAGGACCCAAACCTGAGGTCCTCACTCAGGCAGAACTCCAATTTAATTTAACAGGAATTCTGCTTGAGTAAGGTTCTCAGATTTGGGTGCTCATGCTGTCTCTTTTTCTTATCCATCTTTTTTTACTCAGAATTTCTTTAAAGAGAAAAGCCACAGTAAGGGGCTCTGGAGGGTTTTCCTCTAATACAACTTCATAGCTGTGAGTCCCTAACAGTCTGCACAATATTTGTCAATTAAGAATTTAATTGTAAACACAAAATAGAAGGGAAATCCCCATCAACACTGTTCTTTATCACACTAGTTTAAGTGAAATGTTCAATGCTCATCTACCCATACTGCCACTATTGGAAAAGTCCAATGCGGCCCTTTTTTCCTAGCTCATAGTGAGTATCGAGACACTTTCACGGAGTGCAAACTGCCATGTAATTTTTGTCCTGTAAACATTCCCCTCTAATTAGCAGTCAGAAAGCGACCAGGATCCTACTATGATACACAGCTTCTACATGTGTCTATATAACACTTAAATGAAACCAGATTTATTCTTTTAATTTCAGCACATGAAACACCGCAGTCCACTGAAATCTACAGATAAAGTGCCCTTAAATGCCCTCTTGGTAGGAAACATTAATTGCACTTTTTTTTTTATAGCAAGCTTTATAGACACATGCTCATAAGTGATTTTGTTTCTCATTTCAGGAGCAGGGCATAATAAAACTCCCTTATTAGGCTATTTATAACCAAAGATCTCATTATATAAAGAAGAGCAGGAACTGGAACAGCCCCTCCACTTCCAAAAGTGAAGGGGACTCAGATCCAGCAGACTCACTGGGGGTTTGGAGTGGAACTCTCTCTCTTTTTCCCCTGAGTCCAAAGCCCCTCTTGTGGTGCAGATTACTCTAGTCAGCGTAATACCATCTTTTGTATTCCTCAAGGATCTGAACCACCCCTTAGGAAGATGGGGGAAAAGGAGAGTCAAAAGCAGCAACCTGTAGCAGCACACAGAAACATGGGTTCTGCAGAAGCAGTACTGTCATGCAAGTGTTAGAGGTAGGTGAGAATCATTTCCAGGTCACCCCCAAAGGGTACATCTGTTACCTATTTCACTGGGGCTAAATACTGCTCCCCACAAACCTAATGGCAGTGGTGTGCGGAAACTGAGTTTCCTACCTTCTATCTGATTTCCCCCCACATGGGGAGACAGTCTGGCCGTTTATAATTAATTTAAAGCAACAGGTAGCCTTACTCTGGGTGTTTTGTAGCCTTAGACAAAGTATAGACTGTATAGACCACTTCCAGCCACTTGCTCAGCCAATGGAACAACAGTTTTCCCAGTGGAAGCCTCTATCTGCATTTAAGCTACCCAACTCTGTAGCTGTAATTCATTCTCAGTGCAACTATATCATGAGAGAAATGATGGAAGCAGTCATGTCCTGCCGTAAGTGAAGGGGACTGGACTAGATGATCTCACGAGGTCCCCTCCAGTCCTATGATTCTATATAGACAGTAAGTACTCAAGTATTTTTAATCTCTCAGAATATGATTATTATGCGAAACAGGCTTATTCTGAGTTCTATTTACACTATAACTTCTATTGTTGCTACCACACAGTGATGAATTGTGGTTAGAAAGTTTGCTAGAGTACACAAGGACTTTACTGTGATGTTTCAATATTCTAACACGTTTAATTCAATTTCATTTTGGTTCTTCCTTGCTTCAACATGCTCAAAAGACTGCAGGCATTTTCATTTCATCATATAATTTAACTTTGCTTTCAGAGTAACCATCTGTACTTGTTTACTTATGTTAACCCACATTTAAGCCTTTTGGCATTATGTATGAGACATCATTGCTTTTTTCCATGACAGAGTAATTAAACTTTAGTCTGATAAATGCAGTTGAGAGTTCTAACTCGACACTCCTTTAAGAATAAGACATACAGCAAGGGCCTAATACTGTAAAATGCTAGTGCCTTCAACTCCCACTCAAGTTAAATAATTTTAAAAGGCTTACTGTTTCTCTCACTTGGGGCTTGTCTACTAGCTGTTCCTGAATAATTCCCTTTGAACACAAGCCCTTACATTTGAGACCTGAAAGAAAGAACCGCTCAACCAGGTACTAAAATCCATTAAGTCTATTCTCTTCATGTCTTACGAAAGACAATATAACATAACAAAATAAACCTGAACTTGTCTTACCAACACTCATAAAATGCAACGGCTGGGTTTTTACAAGCTCATAAAACAAAATATCTACTAGATTAATAAAAGAGCACTAACGTTTCTGGCCTTAAGTCATGTTATTGTGGAAGGAAAAAAAATGGTATGTGTTTAAAGTGGAAGCAGGGGGTCTCAGGTTTTTGGACTTAACTGTATTTCCTTTTATATGTTGGCTTTTACAACTGATGAGATTTACACTTTTATTTTTTATTTGTACTCATTTTTATTCAGATTTTTACAGTTTAGTTATAAACCAATGAAACCAGAAATCTGTGGTGAAAACAGCAATAAGATTCTTGAATCACATCATTGAAAATGATGCTGATATAATACATCCATTCTTTGGAACTGGCCATTTATAATTTTGTCTCAAGAAAATTAAACTCTTGCAAAATATACTGTACAGAAACTGGCCCCCTGTCCAAGACAACTCTCTGGCATTTCTTTGTATGAATGAAGGGAGACCCGAGTTAAATTCCTTGTCTCATTCACTAGGTCAGAAAGGCTGAAAGTTTTGTGAATGCAGCAAACTCAGCTTTGGAGAAAGGGGAATGTTTTGCATTTTACTCTGCTGGTAAACACTTGCTAGCAAAGCTAACAATTCAATACAAGAAGGGAATTCCATATAAGGGGCGGGGGAAAGCGGCGGGACTGGGAAAGGGGAGTGGCCATCACAGGGCACTGCTGGGGGCCAGGAACAGCTCCTGACTAGGGTGCTGAGCCCACATCACATGGGAGTGGGGTGGGGCTGGGAGGGGGAATGAAGACTTTGCATGCCACTTGTGAAAGGTCGCCAACCCCTGAGTTATGTTATGAAGGGCTCCACATGATTGTAATGCCACTGGACTCAGCAGGTGGGTCAAAATATGTCGACCCATGGGCCATAGTTTGGGGACCTCTGCTCTAGATTTTACTAACTGAACACAGTTGCCATCACTTCTCTGGCTTCTCTCACACATCAATTATTTATTAGATTGGAAAACATCACAACTGCTGACTTGGGTGGGAGAGAGGTGTGACGCTGAATCATAGGTCAGAACAGATTGATGGCAAATTTATGACAGTAACACTGCAACGAGTGTTTTATACTTTCTGCTTGAGAAAGGACCCCTCAGCTGAAAGGTGGCCAGGAACTACTGTGCCGATATTATGTGTGAATACTGCAATGCAGCTTTACCCTTTGCTGCAGTTTGTATTTATGTTATCACTCAGAAGATTTACATTTAACAGTTCTTTATTTAGTAGTGAGCAAATATATATGACATTACGGTAATTGCCAGCAAGCTCCCAGAGTCTTGTCTGAACTAGCTTTCCTACCCCTGGAGCTGCACTAACGTCAGCAACACTGGGAAATGTTTCCAGAAAAAAAGCCTAGCATAGACAAGATCTCAGTGCTGCTCTATTAACGTTCTGTGTCACACAGTGCGAATCAGCAGAACGGACTCTTCTTTAAGCAGGGCTCTAGCACCTGAGAATAGGAGGATTCAAGAGAAGAGCCCTGAATCTCAACGCAGTGTCCTAAATCTTGACAGCCTGTTACAGGGGAGTATGCAACTTCTTCAGCACTGCCTCCTTCCCGGCATCCAACTAATGGGCCCTCTCCTGGAGCTGGATATGGAAAAGGTTCTGTGGGGTTACAGGATCTGGAGAGCAGAGGCCTGGGCACCAATCACATAGTCTCCTGCTTATTGTTTGGACTTCCACACAGAAGCCTGGGTGAGAGTTACTCAGGTTTGGAGTTTCATTAATTGCTTTTGGATCCCCTCAGCAGCTGCTGCTTAGCAGCCTCATAGGAATCCAGTCAATAGTGGCACGGCTCATAAAGGAGCTCTGCAGCAGTTGTGTGACAGAGAAGAGAGGCCAAACAACGAGTGGTGTGGAGATCTCTGTATATTGGAGTTCACCCTTTCCTAAAGATCCACTGGGATTGGGGAGGACTCTGTTCCCTACAAACACCTAGAGTCCCAAATTCCTCACAATTTTCAATTATTTCACTGTTACCTTGTGTTTCCTCAGTCTGTCTTTTGTATCCACCTGTTGTCTCTGGTCTTGTACTTAGATTGTAAGCTCTTTGGCTCATCTTTTTGTTGTGTATTTGTACAGTACCTAGCACAATGAGGTTCTAATATAGGGTTGCTAGGTACCACTACAATATAAATAAGTTTCCCATGTCACTGACCCCTGAGAGTTCCTCTGGAGAAGGGGGCAACCTGACTCAGACTTTATACAAGACATAGTATACCGTTCTGAGCATTAATCTAAGATTTTAGAAAAACTGTTTAACATAAGGGGAATTTTCAACTTCTGTGAAATGTACAATATGTCTCATGAGGAAAATCTTCATGGAACTTCAGTTTCAAATTTCATTTTGCTGGTATCAGTACACAAAGCAAAGCAGAGTCAGACATGACAGACAGAGAAGGGGAAAGAAACATACAAAATGGGGTGAGGGGAGAAAGAGTCTTAAGGAGAGAAAACAAGTACAAAACAAACATGGAACCCAAAGCAGGGAAGCTAACAGACAAACAGATCAGGAGAGGAACACTGAAAAGGGAGAGGAAAATATGGAAGATTACAACACACTATAGTAAGAGAAATCAGGTTAAAAAAACCACATGGTATTCAATGTACAGATGTACTATACAATGTGGCAGATATTATCCAAAAATGAAAATCTTCTTTAAAATGTGGTCATATAGATATGACTTTAAATACAATAAGAAGCCTATACTACTTATTAAGGTACATAGAGCAAGTACTTCTGGATCTGCCTCTACAAATAGGCAGAACATTTTTACACCAACAGAATACATCCTGTAGATTAAAACTAAGAAAAATCAAAAAGATTAGTGAACCAGAAAGTCAACATGTGAATGATTATGAGCTTGTTCTACTGTAGTGGAACTGAAAAAGTTCAGGTGCAAAATCTTGACTGGCACTGGTATCGAAGCATTAGTGTTAAACACCATTCCCAAATAATCTATCTGGAACCAAATGCTTTTCTTTATCATTAGCATTGTCCATTACAATATGGTGGCAATTTGCCATGTATCACAGGGCTATTTCTGACAGCTTTCCTTTCTCGGTGTGCTAGGCACAGCTTGCTTTCCTAATTTTTTAAATAGAGCAACTCTTATCGTAGAAGAAGTTTAATGATTTACAGGAACAGCTCTAACTTAAATTTTCAATAGAACAATGTAATACAGTATTTAGTTAACTGGTCAGTAAACAACATTCCTAAAAAGCTAAAAAATATGCAGGTTACCAAAGGAATACTGTATATCTTTCAGTAAATTATTAGCCACTGCTCTGAATAACAAAGGAAAGTGAATGAATTATTTGCTGAAAATCCTGTTGAACATACCGTTGCTATTCTTGTCCGGATAAGATTCTCCTCTTCTACCATATATTCATGGCCTGCTTTAAAGAGTTCCAGCATTTTGGGAATGTCACGGCCCACGGAATCTAATTTGAAAAACAAAAAGTTTCAAAAAAAGTATTTGCATCCCTACATCTAGTACAACCAAAACGAGAGAGAAGTGTTCCCTCTGAAGGTAATCAAGACAAGAAACCCAGCAACCTCCTTGACATCTAGTACAGTCATCTAGAACCACACCTGCAAGATCCTGAGGGCAGGGCCCTCAATAGACACATTCTCTACATTTATGTCCGTAAGTTAGGCTGAGGCTGGGTCTACACTGGCAGCAGCAAATTTGCTGCTGTCACATTGATTGCTCTGGATCAACTGAGCGGTCTGTATAGACGCGCTCAGTCAATCCAGGAAGTGACGCAGGAAAATCACCTCCATAAGTGGATTAGCACTGCGTCGAAGGGGGCGCTGTTCCCTTCGACGCAGCGCAGTATGGACGCCGCGCAGAGGAGATGCTACAAAGTCAACGGGAGATATGCAAGTGATTTACGTCACTTGCGTATCTCCTGTTGACTGCCGCCGAATTGCCGAGGTAAGTGTAGACCGGGCCTGAGTTGTTTTAGGAGTCTACGTACTTTTAACCATCAGTTAGTTCTTTAATCTGATGCATTTTATCTGTGAGAAATATATCAAGATCATTCAAGATGAAAAGCTTTATAAACATGAAATTTCTTGCTACACAGCCTAATTACACCAGACATCTGGTTTGGAAAATATATTTCCAAAGAGAAATTAAACATGTAAACAAAAAAAGCAAGCCAAATTGTGGTATTTTTAAAATATTGTAAGATCATTAAGATATAGTTTGTAACCTGCAGCATTAGACATTTTATACAATTCAGCCAAGATGGTTACAACCATTCCCAACAGTAGCTAAAACACAGTTAGCTCAGCTGCACATGCTTGTTTGGCTTATAATGTCACACGCCTGCTTGAAATTAAACTATTGTACCCACTTTTTTACTGGCTGTAGCAAAAATCAGGTGTTGCTGAACTAGGAACTGAATAATCTCTTAAGGGCACAATATAAGCTTCATGTGTTCTAATATATATCCGGCAAAGTCTGTTACAATATTTTTGATAGGTTAGTAGTTTACTCCACATGTTTAAAGAGGACAGACACTGTCTGTCTGCTTGTAAATACATTGTGCAGACAGTTGGGGAGGGAAGAAAACATTAAAAGATGAGGAAAAGATCTTGATTGAAATTCTCAGTGCTTAATAGTGTTAAGAAAAAAACCCAGTGCTTGAACAGCAGCAGGATTTTAATTAGAATTATGTTAGAAGTAACACATTAAAATCATTTGGAAATAAAGGAAGGTCAACGAGTAGAGAACGACATTTTAGAGAATGGGGCGTTTGTTGTTGTGGGAGATCTAATACCAAGAAGAAATATTTATAGCATCATGAAGAAACAAGCCATGCATATGAAGAAAATAATTGTGAAAAAGAAATAAGTTAAAGACAAATGCTAGTCAAATGTGGCTAAAAAGTGGGCAACACATACAAATAACTGGTAAGTTGTGTTGCAAGTGACTACACAAAATTCACGCACATTTTTAAATGTTTTAGTGAAACCATTTCCCCCCCAAAGAATTTTGCTATAAGCAGTAGTTTATTATAACCATATTTCAATTCTCTGGAATCTGGATGTTTCAAAGTATTTGTGATTTTGAGTGTACTTCTCTCTAAACTGATCTCTTCATGTAAGTGGTTTCTTGTATATGCATAGTTCCCATAAATTTACCCATATAGCACTTTACTCCAAACTCAAGTTCATTTAAACTGAAGAACTGGTTCACAGTACCAGATTTTTCAAAGATCATATTTGTCTCAAATCAGAATTATACAGAGAGAAGTTCCTCTCACCAGTCAGTAAAGACTTCATTCATATACATTTTACACAGCTTCATTTTCTAAATGAACAGGCTGATTAAATTGCTTCAAGAGAAAGCTCCTCTCAAATGCTTAATATTTAATATTAATACATTAATGTAATTAAATATTTAATAAATATGTAAAATAACAATGAAAATGTCTTACTTCTGTTAGCTTTTGGAAATTTTTTTCTTAGTTTGCTTTTTAAAGGGAACAGCTTTACTATTATTTCAGGAACAGCTATGTAAAAATCAGCCATGATTTCATCATCCAAAATCTGAAATTAAAAAAGCTGGAATAATTATGTGAAAGTTAATATACAAAAATGTAAATATATTTAAAGATGCAAGTAATATTTATTTGAGATAAATTGGTCAGAAATTTTTTTTTTAAATACCATCAGGAAAGGAAAAGCCTTCTGTCTCTTGGTCATCAGACTTTAAACATTTGGCATTGCTTGTATTATATTCTTAATACTGTAGCAGTGGCAAAGTGTGTGAGGCTCTGTACAAAGAAGACAAAGTCCCTGCTTTAAAGAGTTCACGGAACCACCATGTAGTTTTTAGAAAGATCAAATTCTTAAAGCCAACCACAGGAGAATGTAAAACTAAGATCTAAAGACACTTGTTTGCAAACTTTTGAGAGCAATGGAAGATTACACTCCATAAGTACTTTTTAAAAATTGTTAAAAATAAAATAGGCTTTATTTTCATTCCGAGAACAGGCTAAAAAAAAAACCTCAGCAAACTTCTTTTCAAGAAGTGGTCCACTAACTCCTGGGTGTCCAGACTATGTCTAAAGGACCTGCAAAAGGTTGTCATTACCATACAACACTGGTTTTCAGCCTGTGGTTCGTGGACCCCTGGGGGTCTGTGGCCTATGTTTAAGATTTCCAAAGGGATCCAACTGAAATTTTTTAGGGATCCGCAAATGAAAAAAGGTTGAAAACCACTGCTTTAAATCAACCAGTAAGGTAAAGTAAGGCATACCTGTTTTATCTTATATCTTATAACATATTCCCATTAGTTACTTTTCTTCTTACAACCCAATTCTCCTTCCTTGTGTGTTAACATCTACTTATGTAGCCATAAACTGGCATGAGTTTAACATCTTCATGCCACCTCTCAGTTTAGGCCATTGAAACTTATAGGTATAAAGCTTCCCAGCCTTGAGAGAGTTTTTGTAAAGTGAAAAGTAAAATTTACTGATATCAAAAATTACCTTTTTCATTAATTCAGTCCCTCCTACAAAAGCAGCTCCATTTTCTTCTGCTATTTTAATTTCTTCTGCATTCTGTTAGAAAACAATATCCCAGATATAACGTATATACTATCAACCATTTTGTTATACTTCAGCAGAAGAAAGATTTAGCCAACATAGCTGTATATCCTGGATGAAAAAACAACTCACTTATGAATTAAAGCATGAAATGATCAGATGGGGACAACTGTTAAAAAACTAGTGAAGATTAGAGATAGGTGGCTCTGGGGATCTTCAGTGGAACCTCTCTCTCTCTTTCTCTCTCTCTAATTCACAAATGTAATCAGGTCCCAGGAAGGAGTGGCAACAAAATCTTTGCATGATCTCACCATATCTAGAAAACAGTGTTATAGTATATTAATTTTTGCTCGGTGATTTTCATTCAGTTTCTTGCTTTCTTTCGCCATGATCAGGATGAAGCAACCAGCCATCTATTAGATGGAGTCTTAGCCTTTTTTTTAAAAAATAGAAAAATGTTTAAAGGCACTAGTGAAGATGATTGTTAAAGTCTTCTTTGAGGTGAGCAAGCTGCCATTATACAGATGAGACCTTTACTTGAAAAGATGTTTGGAAATTATTCATTCATTCTCTAAACGTGATCCAAATTAGCTTATTTTCAGAAATCCATCAATATCATCTAGTGATTCTAGATTGGTCAACAACTTTTAATACCATTGATGAGATATTCATGGCTTGCTTATTAAGTCATGTTTAGTTTTTATAAAACAATAAATTACATAGCTTCACACTTTATTCTTGGAGAGGTCCTGGAGGGTAGAGTCCGGGAAACTACTTGTCCTCTCCAAGGGGCCCTCATATGCATCCTGTCACACTCTTATCCACCATGCATTGGGTACAATGAGAGAGAAGTGTCCGAGCTGCAGTACCATCAATCTGCAGGTGATACACAGTTCTACAACTTCCATATAACTCTGATTCTACAAAACCATTTCTTTCCTAGTGTCTGACTTGGCAGAGATCTTGATGAAAGCAAACTGGATGAAAAGTGGAAGTGTTTCTTGTTAGAAGAGTCAGAAATTAATGGCATGAATAACCAGAATAACCTAATAAGGATGCATTTGATATCTATCTTTTAATAAAATGGCTCATATACTAGAGTTCCTATTGGAATCATCACTGCCCCTGGACTCCCAGTTAGCAGTGCTGGCCTCTAGTGCCTCTCATTACCTATAGACGGCCAGGAGGCTGCAGGTATTCTTTTCTAGTAGAGGCCAGGATTCATGTCTCCGTCATTTGATGTTAGCCTACTCTACTGCATTCTGCTTTGGGCTACCTTTGCAATCTACACTAGGTAGAACTTGTGGGTAGAATGCTGTTGCTTGTCTGAGTCATGCAAGCCACTGTGAACATAAAACACTTGAATTCAAGTTTGTGCTTGGTTTCCTACTATTTTCTGAATGCATTTTATGCTGTTGATCATTATCCTTACACCTTAAATTGTCTGTGATATGGTTGCTTGTGAGATTGCCTTTCACTTTATATCCTGTTAAAACTATTAAAGTCAGCTGGAAGCCTCTCACTTTCAGTCTCTGGACCTGAACTCTCCAGAAGTGGTAGCAGGGCTCTCACATTTGATGAAATTTGCTCCTTTTGGTGATTTTCTACAGTTACACTAACAAGGTCCAGGGCATGATGCAAAATATTTATTTGGTTTAAATTTTGGTCCATTTTTGTTTTAGCTCATTTTATTCTTGAAAAAAATGGCTGCTATCATACTGCAGCACAGGTTCTGCCAATGCTTGTGCTGTACTTATCCTGTGGATGAGTGAAGATTTGTGGTACATAGGACTATTAATGCAGGACCTTTCATGGGCATTTAAGTATTTTAAATTAAATGTATCAGCAGAAGTTCTATTTATTCTATTTATTTATCTATTTCTAATTTATTCCAAATTATTTTTTTCTATTCTGTACGTAAGCCAGATATTTGGTAGTCTTGAAAGAAAGTAGGGAAGGTTTAGGGAGGGCAACTAAAAGATTGAAGATTTGTATTGAGACAAACCAAATATAGAGGCTTAAACTTTGTGTCATATAAATTAATCTTTAAAGAAATTAAGATTAAAAAATATTTATGAACAAATAGGGAGAATGAGAAAGACAGCAATGGATTCTATTTAGGCAAAAGAACACATTTTTTAGCCTGCGTTATGTTACAAGAACTCCATTGTGAGTTTCTCCATACTTGATACCCAATTCCTTGCTTGGAAAAATTAGTGAAGATTAGACAAATGCTGGAGGTACTGTGGGATTGTGAGCACATTTGATTATAGTATATTAGAACAAGATTAGTGAAAAGGAAGTCTAAATATAACCAGATGGGAATTGCTATTGGTTCCACTGATAATTTCTACTATGCAGTCATCTAAAGGGACTTTATAGTTTACAACATATGGATCTCCCACTACTGTTCACTGCTGAGATAGCAGTTGCCATTCAATAGAAAGTGTCTTTAAATTTACAGTACTAGAATATTTTAGCTGAGGTTAGTCCTGCTTTGAGCAAGGGATTGGACTAGATGACCTCCTGAGGTCCCTTCCAACTCTAAGATTCAATGAATATTCTTCTAACAGACAAGCGGACATAAACAAGACAGGCAAACCAAAATTAAGTGGGAACATATGTATTGAATTGTTAAGCAAGTCATAGCCCAGGTAGTCCCTGGCCCAAGGAACTTTGTAAAGCACTTTGGGATCCTTCAGAATGAAAGGTCCTACACAAATACAAAAGTGAACCATGTTCTAAATGTTTGTTGTATACATAAAATATCTGAAACTCAAGATTTTTAAATAACACGTTTACTCACCTCTGTGAATACTGCAACTTTATTGATTTCGGTTGCAAAAGGATATGGCAGAAGAATGGTGCCCACAAACTGATCCACTTTTTTCTAATAGATATTAAAAAAAAAAGTGCTTGGTACAAACATAAAACTACTGTAGGAATTCTGAACCCTAACTGGAACGGGATATAAGAAAATTTTGGTATACATTTCCCACTTGTGTGGAGCCGGTCCACTAAGTGCTAACATTTATGTATACAATAAATATGAACTACTGAAATTACAAATAATAAAGAGGAACAGTTCTACCCATAGATTATTTTCAGTACATTAAGCAAGGTGTTGACTTGACAACTGGATAGTCTAAAATGCTTTACTTGAAATTATGAGAATACAATGAATTGACACTTTACACATTTCTGTATTTTTGTCCCTCTAGTTCAATTTATTACTCTCTTAACACACGGAAGGTGCCTATATATGCTGCTTTTCCTGTGGTGCTCTCAGGATAGAAAGGACAACATTCAGACTTGAGGGCAGAAGGAAGAGAAAGAAAAACAGGAGGGAAAAGAAAATTGTCTCTACTTTACTTCCAGTAAGGATTGCATCCAGGAGCAATAGGGGATTATATATGGATTGCTGTTCAATACAGCACATCCTCAACGAGAGGGGAAGAGAGAGAGAGAGAGAGAGAAAATGAATATGCAGGATTTTTCCATGACTGGATGCTAACTTTTAAACTATGCAAATCTTCTAACGGGACTATATGAACATAAATAACCTATTTTGATAACAGTTGTGTCTTGGAATAGGCCTTTAACTATACAGCAGTCTTTAAAACATTAGAAGAACAGAAACTGTTGATAATCAAAGGGAACAACATCTTTAGGTCCTGAATTTGAAGGATATCATGTACAATTCTGCCAAAGCAAAGTGTCTAGTAAGGAACACTGAATAAACATGTCACCAGATGTGAAAGAGGTTTGGAGGATGAGCCAGAGAAAGACGACTGGAAAGTCTTTTCACCATGTTGCATTTCTTTCCTCTACAATTAAGAAAGGTTGTTTCTTAAAATATCACAACTGCAATCTGTAGGTACTGTCAACATACCTTCTTCTCTAGTGTCATATCCAGCCTCATATTAACATATATGTGTTGTTTTGGGTAAGTGAAGTCCAACTGCTGAAACTTCTTCAGCATGTCCACGGCTACCTCTGCCTCATAGACTGGCCTTTTATAGAACCATGTTAAATACACATCATCCACTGGCTTGCTTGCTAACTTTCGTCTGTAAGTGTTCTTTTTTTTCACTGTCTCTGCTTCAGAAGTTTTCTGCTTGGAGTCCTTTGGATCTTTTTTTGCAGTTCTTTTGCAAACCAAAATGATAAATATAAGATCATTAATCTTAATGTTTAGTATGTACTTGAACACAAAAGAGTTTGTTTTATTATTGAGATGCAGTTTCAACCAACGTCTTGTGTGGCCAAGTCAACTCATGAAACATCAATCCATCAAACTGCACAGGACTTCCCACCTGCCCCACTTACTGTAAACACAGAAGGAAGAGTAAAGACAAATCAGAACTAAAAGATTAATAATTAAACTGACCCGCAAAAGCCATAAAGCAATAGATCTTATATTCCCTAGTGACTGAATATGGAGTACGGTCACAGATTAAATTTGTTAGTCATTTTACTGAAGATTTAACTAATCAGAACACAGCATCTTTTAAAAAAAATCATAATCCCTCTAAACTAATCTCCTTTAGTAATTCAGTAAAAATCCCTAAAGAATTGAACATTACAGTGTTCTTTTCTTAATGGCTTCAAGCTTCCTGTGGAATTTAGTTGCCACTTAATCATGGCAGACATCCTGAGAGAATGCCCTCTCAGAAATCAGAAGCTTTAAAATCTGTTTTTGTACAGCCAGCTTAATGAAAAGAGCACTAATAGTTTTGGAATCTGAATTGGTGCTCTGATGATGGCTGACATCCTAGATAAATATCAGAACAAAATACCTTGACTTCGGCTTAAGGGTTAATTTAGGTAAGTGCATTTGCTTTACCACTGATCTGCCAGCACTAGTGCACAATTTGCATTCTATTAGTTACCACATAATTTGCATTTAATGGCAAAAAAACCCAAATTGAAATTCCAGCTCTGAACTTGGCTTTTCAGGCATTGCAAAAAGGATGAGCTCTGCTTTCAGAAGTTCAAAACAACACTTCCAAAGACATCAAGATTTTCTTCTCAAAAAAGGCAAGTGGAACATTATTCTGGCAACCCTATTTTCTGACAGATCTGTAGGAGTCTTTCCCCCTCAAATATTTTAAGAATATTCAGAAACTGGGAAGGTGAATGGCAAAGATTACAAAGCACAGTTTCTATTAATTTCCTGTATGATAGAATTAATTCAGCTCCATACTGAACAATCCCATCTTTTGTGCATATGGGAAAGATATTGTAGCTTATTATAACTAGTACAGTAGAAGCCTTTAAAACTGCTACCCAAGCAGACCTAATAAATCTTTTACCCAATGTGGGTCAGAAATGATCAGTCCTCTCCACCACTGTCCCTTCAGCTCCCTGCACCTTCCGTAAGTTCTCTCTATCTTTAAGGATACCATTTAGAGGAACCCAGTAGGTTTGGCTATGTTTCTGCAAAGTAAATATTTAATACCTTTTGGGCTCTATAATCCATTGAATTTTAAACTCTTTTTTTTTTTTTTAAAGGAATGGAATTAATCTATTTTCACCTGAGACTTTGGTTATCATCGTAGAGCAGTGCTGAAGTAGGATCATCAAGGATTGTCATATGTATTATAACAGAAATCAGAATCCTCTCATAGCAGGAAAAAGCAGTTTACTCCTGTGCAATTCCTTGTACTCTTTAAAAGTTAAGGGACTGATTTTTAAAGGTGCTGAGTAACCACAATTCCTGTCAAAGTCAATGAGAGCTGTAGCTGTTCAACAACCCTGGAAAATCAGACGCTAAGTGTTTGGGAATAAATATTCTCAAGGTGTTTTGCACCTGATACTCTGTGCATTTAATTACTGCATTAAAAGACCTAAATTAATATTGCACAGGAATGTATTTTAAAGTCAAAACACTGAAGTTAAGGTAATATTTGCAATTCTGCTCCTTCATATATTATGGTACAGTCTCTAATCAGGGGATCACATACTGTTTCTCAAAAGCCACAGAATACCAAACTCTTCTAGAAGTTGCTGTACACATGTATCTAAGGCTGTAGAAAATAAGTTATGCACTATTCTGTATATCTCACAGAGAATACACTAAAATAATTTATATAACCTCTCCTTCAACCTCTCTGAAGACCCACTACCACAGCAACCATATATCTATCTTTAAGTTTTATCCTGTGACCCATCACAGGATGACCATCTGAGCCCCTTCCACATAAAAACAACAGTAATACTGAAGTCTACAAAAATACACATATCAGCCAAAGTTTAATGGCTAGGCAAAGAGGCAATTGAGAGAACTGATATTTATGCAATTACAAAGCTATAAATATACTCATACAAGTACTGTATATATTTCATGATCTTCCCTTCCTAAATCCATTCAAATGTTGCTCATCAGGTTAGCAGGCAGACCCAAGTATCTTTATGACATTATCTATTTTTCAAGGATTTTGAGAACGGGAACAGGAACAGCATATAAAGGAAAAAAATAGATATAGACGTTGATAACCTCCATTTGATAACAGTTCCACTGATAGGACTGACTTATTCCTATTGGCCTATTTTGTTTTGTAACATCTATATTTATTTTACTATTCATAAGTGAGTATATAAAAAAGTGAAGTCAAAAAAATAAATACTGAGACTATGGCAAAGCAGTTATGCTTTTTCAGTAACAGTGTTTCACCCAAAGGTTGCCACTTCCAAAAGAGCTATTAATACTATGTAAGAAAAGAAGGTAGTGTGAGTTGTACCAGTGATATGTTCAGCAAAGCCACTTACGCCAAGGTTCACAATACAGTATTAATGCTTCAGAATTTTAAAAGCCATTTGTGTAATCGACAACTACAGAAACAGCCTATTAGAAGTGAAGTACGCACTCACTTTGCAGCGGCATAGGGTCTACTGGATAGCTGTATGTTTCCAAGGCAGGGAACTACTGAGGTAAGTTGATCAAACCTGGGAAAAATATAGCTAGGACGCTGAGCCACAACTGTTAAAAATACAAAAAAAAAAAAAAAATTAAAGTTCATAATATTGCTACTCTAATCACTTTGCATAGGTTAGAAGGGTAGTGTTGGGTTTGTTTGTTTGGCCTTGAGATGTATTTTGGCCTTATTGGTGAAGCTATTTTTACAGATTTCCCTGGTCCCTCTATCCACAATAAAACTGTGGGGCAAGTCCCGTCAGCTGTCCCTCACTGGAAGGAGAGTCCCTAGCTTAGGATTCATATTCAAAGCTAGTTTCGTAGTCTCTCCACCTGATGAAGCAGAATTTTGCTCTTGGAGTCCCAACTGCCCATGAAAACGAGCCAACAGGCGTTATCTCTTGACATCCCCCCTCCCCGGGCCGGCCCGGAGCCAGAAGACAGGCTGCCTCTCCACCGGGGAGCAGCACGGCGCCCACCTGCGTTTTGGACAGGCTGGCCCCCGGGGGAGCCCTGTCTGGGGGCGCAGGGCCACTAGCCCCTCCGCCCGCCCTGCACGAACTGCCCCCCGCGCGACTGCCCAGCCCCGGCGAGCCGAGCGGTAACGCGGAGCCCGGGGCCGGCCCGCCGCTTCCCTGGAGCCACGGGCGCTAACACGCTCGGTGCCCCCCGACGCGGGAGGATGCGCGCGGGCCGACGACCGGGCCGGGAGCCGGCTCCGCCCCCGGGAGCAGGCCCGTTACGGGGATGGGGGGAGGCGGTACAACGGCCCCGCTATGGCCCGGCCTAAGGCAAGTCACGTAACCCCCCACGGGACAGCCCCGGCGGGGGGGGAGGGGCGGCCTGAGCCGCCCTGAAGGGCCGGGCGGGACCGGCAGAGCCCGCGGGGAGCGGGGCAGAATCACCGGAAAGGGCGGAGGGGATGGCCGCTCATCGGCCGCCGGGGTCGGGTCCAAGCCAGGCCCGCGCCTGCCCCCCTCCCCCACTCACTTCTCCTCAGGCAGCAGCTCACGGGCGCCGCCATGTTGCTCAACCCGGCCGCGTGTCACGGTCAAAGCGAACCCCACTGCCGCGCGGACCCGGCAGGAAGGTTCCGGGTATCGCCCCGCCCCTTCCGCCGCCGCGGGACCTGGCTGGCTGGTGCAGCCCTTGCAAGGGGGTGAGGGGGATTCACTTCTGTGGGCTTTGGCTGCCCAGATGTAGAGCTGGGGTGGTGGTTCCTGGCCTCCTGGTCTGAGGGGGAGTTCTCTGGTGGCTGTGGTGCTCAGGTACCACAGCATCATGGCATTCCCAGGCAGAGAAACCCAGCCACCAAGGAGTCGCCCTGCGGTATCTTCACCCTTTTCCATCACAGCCGGTACAACACCCTGGGCTGGCTTGCCAGGACAGACCCCTGCTGTGTGCAAAATGGGGCCCCACCTCCTAGGCACATCATTACCCTTGCAATAGAAACAACCCCATGAAGGAGATGTACACTGGTTCCGAGCTGTGCTTTGCTGCTCAAACGCAATCAAATGTATAATCCAAAGGGGGAAATGATATTCTATGCACGCTCACGGTATAGGCGTGTTGGCTGGAACCATTTTAAAGCTGGTTTAAAATTGCTTTCCATTGGGGATTATTTTGTATTACAGATACAGCCTACTTCTTGGTAGCATAGACGCGCTTTCCCCCTGCTCTGGCTGCTAACAGGAGTTTGATTTTAAAATGAAAGTTACACGAATTATGATCGTATTAGGCCCCCATCCTACAAGTAGCACAGTGGGTGTGGCAATCAGTGGCAGGGGCGCCATTTGCACTTTTAAAGTGAATTGTGTTATAGTGAGGGAGATGAGTAAATATCTTTCATCACTCATAACATAAAAGAATAGCTCTCATACTTTCCAGTAGGATTTGTATTTATATTGTGCAACCCAGCACTTTATAGAGTATGTGAACCAGAATCCCTGGCCTTAAACATTCAATAATTTCTTTTGGAATATTTTTTATCTATCCTTATTTTTGCTGTGATTTGCATTATTGTTCTTTACATATATTATGGCATACTATTTACCTTGATCTTCAACTATGAGCCCTTCCTGGAGCTTCTCCCCACTGTTAGGCCACAAATAGATGACTGGATGCAAAGTGAGTGATGAGACAAAAATAGATGAGGATGCTTGAAATGAAGTTGGGCTCATTTCCATTTACTTTTGAGAGGATATTTTCTTTAAATTAAAATAACTTTGTCTATTAAATTATCAACAATTCCTTACCTGAAAGTACACATCTGCCTTGAAAAATAACTCGTAAAAGTGGTTTCATCATACTCACTGATACTTGTGTGCATTCATTCATATGTGCTGACTTTAGTGATAAAGATCCTGCAATGGCTACAGCCGTATTTAAAGTTACTCATGTTTGCAGAAACGGGGCCTCAATAGTTATTGCTTTTTCGGTCCTTTGTTCTGTATGCAAACACAGATAAAAGAGAATGAGTTGATTTCTGTTTTTTCTTGTGCATCAATAGAATGGTTTACTGGGTTCCAATCATTAAATGAAGTGGGACTGAACAGGTGTCACTAATGGCATATTTTGTCTTACATAACTTATTACAAATTACAAGGCTGGGTTCTTTACTTTGCAAACATGTCTTTTAGATCCCATCTTGAGTTCACAGTGCCAGCAATTTTCTTTTTCTGTGTAAACTCAGCATATTTTATATTGAAATCCGTGAAAGAAAAATGTAAAATCCCATGTTATTACAGAGAATCACTTTGTTAAAACAATTTAAACTCACGGAGATGTTCTAATAAAAACATATGCAAAAGCAAATAAAACCCAACAAGACAAGACATAAGTGCTTCATGTTATGTGATGGGTGCCACAAAAACTGTCTAATAGAAAGACACAAGGAAAAGATAACACTAATGTTGTGTATGTCTACACTGCAGAGTGAAGTCGACTTACTTAAAGTTGACTTTCACCCACTGATTTTTAGAAGTCGCTGGATTGTGTCCACACCATGCTCCTTGCACCATGCTTGTGCATCCACACTCACCACACTTGTGTTGGCAGGCAAAGCAGTGCAGTGTGGGTCGCTATCCCATAGTGCAACTAGCCGCGGTGGCTGTTGGGACGAGTATCATTGTCCCATGATGCAACACACCTCCCCTTCCCTTCTTTCCCCAAACAAACAGGAAACCGATTTTTATGCCATTTGTTTATGCTGTGCACTCACCATTGCTGCGGAGACACGGAGCCAGTTCAACTCTGCACTATTATTGTGAGCATCACAAATACATCACGGCTTATCATTGAGTATTTTCAAAGTAGAGCGAGAACCCAAAGCAGAGGCAACTGCGATGCCACCGAGGCTGCCCTGGTACAAGCCAGCGAGCAGAACAATTCCCAATTGCTGCAGGCCGTAATGCATCATCTGCAGTCCGTGGCACGCCAGTTCTGGTCCTGGGAAACAAGCACAGACTGGCAGGATCGCATCATTATGCAGCTGTCGGATGATGACCAGTGGCTGCAAAACTTTTGTATGCAAAAGGCCACTTTCCCTGAACTTTGTTCAGAGCTGGCCCTGTCCTTGAAGCGCATTAATACTCACTTGAGACAAGCTCTGATGGTGCAGAAGCGAGTGGCCATTGCTCTGTGGAAGCTGGCAAGCCCCGTCTGTTACTGCTCGGTTGGGAATCAGTTCGGAGTCGGTATATCTACAGCGGGCACTGCCATGATTCAAGTGTGCAGGGCCATCAATAGACAACTGCTACGAAGGCTAGTGACTTTGGGAAACGTGCAGGACATAGTGGATGGGTTTGCTGTGATGGGGTTCCCAAACTGTGGGGGGGCCATTGAGGGCACGCACATCCCTATCTTAGCGCCTGCCCACCTGGCAACTGCAAGGGGTACTTTTCCATGGTGCTGCAGGCCCTTGTGGATTACAGGGGTCGTTTTACCAACATCTATGTGGGGTGGTCTGGAAAAGTGCATGATGCACGTGTATTTCGGAATTCGGAGCTCTAACATACAGGTGGGCACTTTCTTCCCAGACCAAAAAATTCAGACTGGGGCGTGGAAATGCCAATAGTGATCCTGGGGGATCCTGCTTACCCCTTGTTGCCTTGGCTAACGAAGCTGTACACCGGGCACCTTGACAGCAACAAGGAGCGGTTTAATATCAGGCTAAGCACTTGCAGAATAGTGGTAGAATGTGCATTTGGGCGTTTAAAAGCCAGATGGAGGAGTCTCCTTACTAGGCTGGACATGAGTGAAAAGAACATCCCATCAGTGATATCTGCATGCTGTGTTCTGCATAATGTGTGTGACGCGAAGGGGGAAAGGTTTCTGCAGGGCTGGGCTGTGGATGCAGAAAGACTGGCTGCGAATTGTGAGCAGCCAGATGCCAGCAATATGCCGAGAGCTAACCGTGGAGCGCTTTGCATTAGGGAAGCTTTGAAAATCAGGTTCTGCAATGAGATGCAGGACTGATTTCTGTTCCTGTATGTTATGTGCCTTTGCTTAACATCCTCCCCCTACCATCGACATCTGTACCCTCCAAATCCCTCCCAAACAAGATAACAATTAATAAAGAGACATATTGAAATGATGAAAACTTTTATTTATGAGCATTCAAGTCAGTGGGGGTGGTGGGCTAGTGTTCATTCACAGTCTCAAGGGGTAGTGTGCCTGGTTGCAGGCGAGCTGTCAGCGGGGCCACCACTGCTTTCTGCTCGCCTCCACCGGGGTGGAGTGCAACACATACTGGAGCCTGGCCATTATCCTCCGAGACCGCTTGGGGGTGGGGGAGTAGAAAGGCATCAAAGCCATAGGCAGAGGAGCATTCTAGAGGGGCTGCTGCCGGACTCTGTCCGGCCGTCACTTCTCCTGAAGCTCCACTAGCCGCTGGAGCATGTCTGCCTGGTTGCACATGATTCGCAGCATCTCCTGCGTGGTACTGCAATCATGCTCCGCATTGGTCTTCGACTCTCCCTGTTCATATCCATATTCTGGGACAAGGTCAGCTGCTATGCTCAGAGCTCTATCTCTGCGGCCATAGAGGCATTCATGAGCCCATCAAACATGCCGTCTCTTGAATTTTTTTTCCTCTTTCTAATCTGTGATAGTCTTTCCACGGCATTTTGAGACGGGGGTGCCAACAGAACGACAGGTGTCTACAGAAAGACAGGTGTCTACAGAACGAAAAGAAATGCCCAACGTTGCCATTGTTAGCAGACCCAGGAAAATGAAACAACTGCAACAATATATAAAATACTCCCCTTACTGTGCACAAGGCTAAGCCAGATCCTTATTCCATTCCGAACATCTCAGAAGAGTCAGCTCACAGTGCCGTTACAGAGATGGTAAGCCAGGGGTACTTTACTTTGGTAGAGAGGGGATTAATGATCTCTAAAAAGTTAATTTCAAATGCCGTGTATGAGAGGGGTAGCCTGGTGCCACGGTATAATTAAGATGACCGTTTTGTCCTGAGGTAGCCACAGCAGAGTGGCCTGCTGGACTGCTCTGGGGTCAGGAATAGGTCCTGACTGTCTGGGAGAAGGGACACCCTGCTCTTCTTCAACCTGCTCTCCTCATCTTCCTCCTCGTCCATGGAGTCCTCATCATTCTCCCTGGACTGGGATGCAGTGGAGGTATCGATGCTGCGTGGTGGCACCACAGTGGGGTCCCCACCAAGAATTGCATGCAGCTCCTCATAGAAGCGGCAAGTTTTGGGCGAGAAGCCAGAACGGCTGTTAGCTTCCCTGGCTTTTTGATACGCCTGCCGTAGCTCCTTGATCTTCACATGGTACTGCTGCGCATCCCTGCTGTGCCCCTTCTCCAACATGCCCTGCAAAATTTTCCCGTAAATGTCCAAATTTCGTGTGCTGGCTCTGAGCTGAGCCATAACAGACTCCTCGCCCCAAAGACTGATGAGATCTAAGACCTCTGGTCGACTCCATGCTGGAGCACATTTGGGCCTTGCAGTAGCCATGACGAGTTCAGCTACAAGCTCCTTCCATGGCAGCTGCAAAGGAAATGAAAATTCAAATTTTCCTGGGGCATGAGGGGAGGGGCCATTTCTGGTTGGCATGACTACATAACAGCAGACCGCAAAAGTCCAGAGCAGTCACAAAGGGGCATTGTGGGATACCTCCTGGAGGCCATTAACGTCGAATTCTGTTATGCTCTGTCTGCACTGATGCAAAATTGACCAAATAAAATCAAATGAGGTGCTACGCCACTTGCGGACGTGGTTTTATTACTTCGACTTTTGCTGCACTTTAAGTTGATGGAACTACTGTGCCAGTGTAGACGCAGGATTTCAGAGATTGACATAAGTGACGTTACGTCGACCTACGTCGCCAGTGTAGACCAGGCCATTGTGATGTCACTAAAGGAAGAACCTCACTGATTATAATTTAGGAATTTTTGTGTCACCTAAAAGGGTTTTTTAGGTAAAGTTTAAATCCACAATTTGTTTTTGTAACTGAGGTCCCCCATGCTGTGCGACAGGCTATCTAATGGAAGTCTTCAAACCATAGCTTGCTAACATCCCACTGTTTCGCAAAGGATCCTTCCTGAGTTGTCTGTATAAATAAGATATGTGATCAACTGATATTTATATGCATAAGTGTTCTTATTTAAACACCAGGAGGAATTTACTATCAAGACACAGATTTAAATAATCAGATGGGGAGTGATGCAATTAGAGCAACAAGTAAGGAAGGTAATTTTAGCTACAGCATGTTGGAGGGACTTGAGCAACATAAATATATTAGACAACATCAACAGTATTGAGGTATCCCATTATTCTTTCAATACTGAGAATCAGCTATGTATATACGTATGTGCTGCATCCCCTCCTCCCTTAAATCATCAGCTTTTATTAGATAAAATAGAAAGATGTTATTTCCACAAAATTTCTTCCAATTCTTTGATTGACTGTAGTTCTTACTCATAGACTCATAGGTCAGAAGGGACCAATATGATCATCTAGTCTGACCTCCCGCACAAGGCAGGCCACAAAACCCTACCCATACACATTTATAACAACCCCGAACCCATGACTGAGTTATTGAAATCCTCAAAAGTGAGATTTGAAGACCTCAAGCTGCAGGGAATCCACCAGCAAGCGACCCATGCCCCATGCTGCAGAGGAAGGCGAAAAACCTCCGTGGCCCCTGCCAATCCGCCCCGGAGGAAAATTCCTTCCCGACCCCAAATATGGTGATCAGCTAAACCCTGAGCATGTGGGCAAGACTCACCAGCCAGCACCCAAAAAAGATTTCTCTGCAGTAACTCAGTTCCCATCCCATCCAGCATTCCCACAGACCATTGAGCAGACTTATCTGCCTATAATCCAAAATCAATTGCTCAAATTACTCCAGTGCTCATCTTGCACTCACACTCTGGTTATCAACATTTCTGAGTAGCTTCTTCAAAAGTTTTTTCAATGTACAAAAGATAAGTATAAATCATGGTACTTCCAAAGAATTTTAAAAAATTAGCTGTGTGACTTACTCTTATAAGCATTTTCCTGGGTTTTCCTCTTATGCTTTACTCATCTCAGCATGTACAACTGTCTCTAATAATTTCCCTCATATTGAGGAAAAGATCAGTAGTCTATAATTCCCAGGAATACAGCTAGCTCCTCATCTAAGTACAATAATGCTGGCTGTCCTCTGGGGTAGTAAAAAGATTAAAAACGAACAAACAAAAAACCCCTCTCTTCATTTTCTATAAGTTTTGTGTTTATTTGGGCTACAGTTGTATATAGCTCCTTTAAATAAATAAAAACTACTGATAGGAAAATCCATTCCTGTTTTTAAAAACAAGTTAAACATTTATGGGGGATGTTTATGCATTATGTTAAACCGGCAAAATATTTTTAAAAGTTATGTTTGCTTTCATTCTTTATTGTTAAGGTTGTTACATTCCATGAAGAACAAGTTATTTTTGAGTCTTACAAAAGCTGTTATCTGCTTTTTCATACAATGTGGAATTTTTCTGAAACATTCACTTTTCTCTGTGTGATGTCAGATGTTGAGAAGGACTACATACACATTTTAAAAGTTTCAACAATGAGTCTTTGCACTTAAATAGGATAACCGCTCCATAACTCATCTGTACCTTATTTTGAGAGTCATGCGAGTTCAACACCAACATGGCAACCCTCACCTGAATTATTGTAAAGAAAGAATCCTGAAACTGAGGTTGCAGGAAAAGTTATCAATGCCACAGGAAGGAATCACCCAGTATTTTATCTTTCTGGCACTAATAGCTGTTTGTCCCTCAATTTGAATATTTGTCACACACATTGCAGGTCATATTTGGACACAGTTTGAAAAACTCCAAGGACTCAAAGAACATTACAAACTACAATTAAGCCTCACACGTCTCCTGGGGGGAAATGTCCAATTGTCCCCATATGTAATATGTGGCTACTGGGTCGGGGGAAGAACCACCAAGGCTAACATTTTCAGGATGTGTTCACAATTTGTGTGTTCTTCAGTTCTGGGGTAACCAACTTGAGATACCTTGTGCCTGACTTTACAGAGGTGTCAAGGGCCCCACTGATGTCACCTGGGAGTTATGAGTGCACTGTACTTTTAAAATTAGGCCCTAAGCGTCTCAGATTGGGCACCCAGAAACAAAGGTGTACAAAATTAGTGAACACCTTAGGCAACGTGTGACTTGCCCAAGGCCATTCAGTCTGTAGCAGAGCTTAGTATGGAAATCAGCATCTGAATCACAGTCCTGTGTTTTACCCACAAGACCTACCCCCTGAGCCTGTGGTACTTGTGTCCCATTGACTGGAATGGGATTGCAGTAGTAAAGGTAAGATGTGGAACCAGGGCCTTAAGCAAGGTTGATTTACCTCTGACTATTGGGTCAGAGGGAGGCCTCATTGCTTCACTACAAGGAGAATTTTCACATACTCTATACAGATGCTTGTTTGCAGCAACACTTTGTGAGAGTAACCATTGCTCACAAGTAACATTTCCTCTGGAAACGCTTTCCAAGCGGTGAACTGTCTGTACTCTCCAGAACAGCAACAGCTACTTAGGAGCAACATAGCAAAAGGGCATGGATAGGTTGCA
Organism: Mesoclemmys tuberculata; assembly: GCA_007922155.1. Lineage (NCBI taxonomy): Eukaryota > Metazoa > Chordata > Testudines > Chelidae > Mesoclemmys > Mesoclemmys tuberculata. Next base: position 18,450,718 of record ML675617.1, on the reverse strand, counting down.
ACTAATGAGTGTCTATTTAACTAAAGCTTTAATTTCAGCAGCCTTAGTCTCAGCAAACCATCTGCTCTCTGTGCTTAGGATGGGATAGGTACAAAGCAATATAGTAGAGTTGGCACTTTTTAAAATGCTGATAGCTGCATTCCAGGAGTTCCTTGCTATGAGAGGAAGCTCACTTCTACAGAACACTTTGGAAATGGAGCTGTGACCCTAAGCTCCAATTAATGCTGTGCAAACAAAGCACCATTCAAAAGTTAAGATAAAGGCAGAATCCACTTGAAAACTCAGAACAAATCATTAAAGTGGTACAGAGGAAATAGGAAGAGACCAGGAGAGAAATGGGATTAAGAAGAGAAAGGCTTCAGTAAAAAGTTAGGAGTCTAAATATCCAAATAATCTTTAGGATATGGGCAACTATCCAAACAATGATCACAACACTTCTTCACGTGTTGCTACTGATGTAAACAAACATGCAATCATTCCCTCTCCAGTTTTCTTTCATTTAACATGGCCATGAAACATCAGTCAGCATCCCCAACAAGGATGGGCCTTGAACACAGCAAACAGTTTGTAACTTTCCTCTTCATATTGTCGAGCAACCTTAAAAACCAACTCTGCTCTGACAAATGACTCTGTAAAAATGGTGTTGTGAAGTTTTATATTTATCGTGTCTCACTAATTCCCATAGCAAATGTGCTCAGTTTATAAATAAAAAGATAAATCACTGCTAGCCTGGCAGACTAGCTATCCTCTGAAAGCCAAAATAGGTTCTTTCATTGTTACACAGCAGAACCAGTAATTAAAGATCTGCAGGTCAAAGTATACCTTTAGTTACACCTGTGCAACCACATATGCCTTAAAATTCAGCTGTTCATAGTCTGGAGCTTCCCATCCATACACATCTGGCCACCACAAGGGGAGTATGTTTCCATGGAGCATTCAACACCCAGGAGTGTTGATTGATGTAATTCTTCCTTTCCCCATCCCTCAGCCACAAAGGGATTTCATCTCATGAAGCAATACAAAGAAATAGAGTGCTTCAGGGAGTAAGGGCTCCTGTCAATTTCTCTCTGTGGTACTATTGGAGGAACTGCTGAAGGAGATAGCTCAGCAAAGATGAGTATGGAATGAAGATTTTGCTGTTCCCTAGCCATCCCCCAGCTGAGCTGCTGTCTCTAAGTAAGAAGAACTCAGCGTAGGAGTTCTTAGTGTCTAGCAACTAGGACGGTGGTGCTAGTGGAGGCAAAAGCAGAATGGTAAAGGCTCTGATTCTTTCTCCCATCCCTCAAAATGATCATTTATAACTTGTGCTATTTTTATTTTAAAGGAAAAACTCCAGCATAATGATCTTTTTACATTTGGAAGGCTATCTTGGCAATAAAAAGAGTAAGGTTTTGTTTTTCCCCATCAGAAATTTAGAGGCCCTACCACTTGTCAGCTGTCCCATAGCTGTGACACCTTTAGGTAACTAACACTTCAGCCTCTCTTACCCAGGGATCTGATTCTGTAAACACTTAATTTAATAGGCTTAATTGCGTAAGCAAAGTTCTATATGTGCTTAAGCGTTTGCAGGTTTAAGGCCTAGAATTTTTGAACTCCAGGACGCTAATCCCCATGCTAGAACCATATGTACAGACCTTTGTGATCTCAGTGGGGCTCCACTAAGCAGGAAGTCCACATGCACGGAGCAGCTCTGCAGATGGGAACCCAGCTTGGTGAAAATAGCTCTCGCTGCACTTTAATGTGCACAAAACCAACCAATCAAACAACAACAAAACCTTTACACTGTTTTTGGGAAAAGAGAAAAAATAAAAAGTCTTCTGTGGCATACTGTACAGATTCTTTCAGGTATGCAAGTCTTCCCAGCAGTTACCTTTCTACCCAGGCCCAACAGGTCTTCTCTCTGGCTAACCATCCAGCTTCTGTACTCTATATCCTTTCTAAAAGTCCAAGGATACAGTGTAATTAGACTTTCAGAAAGCCTCTGATAAGGGCCCTCACCAGTGGCTCTTAAGCAAAGTAAGTAGTCATAGGATAAGAGGGAAGGTCCTCTCATGGATCAGTAACTGGTTAAAAGACAAGAAACAAAGTATAGGAATAAATGGTCAGTTTTCACAATGGAGAGGAAAACAGCAGTGTCCCCCTAGGATCTGTACTGGAGCCAGTATTGTTCAACATATTCATAAATTATCTGGACAAAGGTGTAGTGAGGGGACAAAGATTGCAGATAAAACAAAATTATTCAAGATAGTAAAGTCCAAAGCTGACTATAAAGAGTTACAAAGGAGCTCACAAATTGGGTGATGGGGCAGCAAAATGGCACATGAAATTCAATGTTGTTAAATGCAAAGTAATGCTCACTGAAAAACATAATCCCAACTATACATACAAACTGATGGGGTCTAAATTAGCTGTTACCACTCAAGAAAGAGATCTTGGAGTCATTGTGGATAGGTCTCTTAAAACCTGATCAAAGTGCAGCAGTGGTCTAAAAGCTAGGAATGTTAATGTTCTAATGTTAGGAACCATTAGAAAGGGATAGATAATAAGACAGAAAATATCATAATGCCATTAAAGCAATCAATGGTATGCCCAGACCTTGAATGCTGCATGCAGTTCTGGTAGCCCATTTCAAAAAAAGATACTTTGGAATTGGAAAAGGTATGGAGAAGGGCAACAAAAATTATTAGGAATATGGAGCAGCTTCCGTATGAGGAGATTAGGGATATAAAAATCCATTAAAAAAAATCTGTTTAAGTGGGATGGAGAGCTGTGCCAGCCTCTGCTCCTCACTGCCAAGCCAGAGCTGCCTAGCTGCAGATCTCCACTGCAGAGCTGTAGGTGAGCAGTTCTCGCTTTGTGGGGAGCTGAGCTGAGCCCAGCTGTGGCTAGCCCCTCTCTGCACTTGAGGGGGGAACTGCGCAGGGCTCTGCGCCTCCCTATGAGCCAGAGCTGAGCCCAGCTGTGGCTACCCCCCCCAAACCAGGCTCCGTGCCTCCCACTAGCCAGAGCTGTCCAGCTGCTCTGGCTGGGGAGGAGCCCAGTGGCTCCCCCCAGTTTAAATGTAATCACGTAAAATGTTTAAATAGCTGATTACCATTTAAACGGTTAGGCTTTTACATCCCTAGAGGAGATATTAAAAAGACTGAGATTGTTCATCTTAGAAAAGAGATGACTAAGGGGGACTATGACAGAGGTCTATAAAACCATGAATGGTGTGGAGAAAATTAATAGAGACATGTTATTTATCTGTTTACATAACACAAGAACCAAGGTCACCCAATGAAATTAATAGGTAGCAGGTTCAAAATAAACATAAGGAAGTATGTCTTCACATAATGCAGTCAACCTGTGGAACTCATTGCCAAGGGATGATGTGAAAGCCAAAGTATTGCTCAGTTCAAAAAAGAATTAGGTAAGTTAATGGAGGATAGGTCTAGCAATGATTATTAGCTAAGATGGTCAAGGACACCACCCCATGCTATCTGGGCGTACCTAAACCTCTGATTACCAGAAGCTGGGACTGTACAACAGGGGATGGATCACTTGATAATTACCCTGTTCTGTTTATTCCCTCTGAAACATCTGGCATTGGCCATTGTCACAAGACAGGAAACTGGGCTAGATGGACCATTGGTCTCACCCAGTATGGCCATGCTTATGTTCCATTAACTCAAAGCAGTAAATCTCAAATGCAACCTGACTGCTTCAAACTTCAGCTGAGTTTAAATGCAAATTCCCTCAGCGGATCAGTCCAGAACTGGATTACCTCCAGCTTGTATTTTTCACCTAGTCAGACTCCTAGACCCTAATCCTAAAAGATGACTAAACTTCCATCTCCTCATTTAGAGGCTCTCAGTTGTACAATCTCAGTTGTACAATCTATTATATATCAATACCCCCAATTTTAAGAGTTTTTCCTAATGCTATTTTTTTCTTTTTAAAACTAAAGACTATATTGGTATAACTAATTTAAGCAATCAAATAGTTCTTTCAGCCCATTCCTGGTGTCTCCTGGCTCAAGTGAGTCTCATTCCATTTCAAGCATATCTGACAGAGAGTCAGTGATGTCTAAAAAGGAATCATTGCGAGATTTAAGAACCCACTGCACCACTTCATTCAGGTTCTTGACTGTCCTCTTGAGTTATACCTTCAGGAGGGTTATAGTCTATTACTAAATCCATTGTTGTTGATAAGGTGGGGTATGAACATTCCACTTTATTTGCTTTTGGCTGGTGGATGTTACTGCTATCTTGAGGATTCATTCCAAGAAAGTGGGGTGCAGACTATTCTCTGAATTAAGACTATTCTGCTGGTCATTTTGGTTTCTATTTCTGAAAAGGAGGGTTACCTGGTCTATCAGTTCTCTGTAGCCGCCTATTACAAATGCTCTGATTTCCCACCCCACTTCTGCACAGGGTGAAGGGGAAATAATCTTCCTCAATAGCTAAGGATTTTTCAGACTATTTTTTTAAACACTTTTTAGTGGTTCTAGGTGATTCTGAAGTTAAGGGTTCCCATCTGTGTTTTTTAAGTGTCTTTGATCTTCTTGGATACTTGTCATGTTCTTGTCACAAATACGAATATACGTGGGGGGTTTCTATTAGTATGATATTATTTATTATATTTATTATCATAGTGCCTAGAAGCCGCAGTCATGGACCTGGACTCCATTGTGCTGGACGCTGTACAAATACAGAATATAATGACAATCCCTCCCCCCATATTTACATCTATTATAGGCAGCCTTCCAATGGCTCTGGTCCTTCATTATTAACCTATTTTACTTTTGGGTCCACCCTCATGAGAGCAAGTTATTAATCCCAATTTTGCCTTCCTTAGGGGTTGGGTGGAAGAATGCTGTAGCAGCTGCACCCGGATTTATTTCAAGTGATGCTGGGTGTGTTTACCACGGAGTTCCTCATTTTAGGAATTTAACCCTGCAATTGATAGAACACAGGCAGGCTGCACTTGAATAGATTCCTGTTGAGGACAAGGGCTCCCAGCCAGTGCAGCTGTCCATGCATGTGCTATATATTGCAGGATTAGAGTAAGTCTCAGGGGTTCTGATGTGAGCAGCAAGACTATGAAGGTAAATTAATGGTGTCTTCTGCATCTCTTGCTGACAGATATTATCACTGCTTTTAATTTTTTTCTGCCACAGTTGATGCTGCCTGGTCTATCAGGACCTGCAGTCCCTTTGTTTCTTCCATGGCTATGCATTCTGTGACCTACAGCAGAAACTAAAACATTTTAAATCCCGGTGAGTGGCATCTACATGCCGCAATCTGATGCAAGAGCCAAAGGATAAGTTGGGATTCTGGCCTTTACAGGAACGATAACCTGTGAAGAACTGTGACCTGTGAAGATAGGGTATGATAGGTGGTGGAGCTTGTTTGTTTGGCAGGTTTTTTTATTTTCTTGTCAATTACTTGCTGCTGTACTTTGGAATTAAAGAAGAGGACCTATAATAAGGAGTTCTGGTTCTTGAACTATAAATGAACTTCATCTTAAATGACAGACGATGATTCACATCGATTCACATATGTGAAAAGGCAGTAACAAAACTGGAACACATCCATCCAATCCAACTATTTATTCCTTATCCTAAACAAGGATTAAGACGTGTGTGGGGAAAAATAGCTTGCTCACTAAGGAAGCACAAGAATTGATGACAAAGAAAAATCCACAGACAAAAAATACAGCTGAGGACCATGATTTTTTTTTAAAAGACTAGTGTCTGCTCCAGTTACACACATCACATACATAGTGGTGAGACACACCGTGATAAACTGCAGAACCACGTGATAAATTTTGACCTGCCCTCTGTGCCCATTAAGCCCCTGAAACTACTTCTAATCTTCCAAACCTAGAAGCAGCTTCAAATGGCTGCCTTTGTTTTTTTTAAAGCTACAAACAAAAACAAACTAACTAACCCTTTCCTTCCCCATATGTGGAGTTTCCCACCCTCAAGAATTGCATTGGCCTGATGCCCAGGCCAGGTAACATTCAGTCCTGGACTAGTGATCAGTGTATGGTGTAATAACATGCATACTGACAGGGCTAGAAACAGAAATTTTTATCAATGAAAAAGTGTGATTCCTAGCTTTCAGATAGGATACAGCAATTTGTTTCTAGCCTTGGAAGGTCCTGAGATATTGGACCTAAAAGTATGAATTTTTTTCTTTGAACACCTATTTTCATTTACATTACAAACATCTGCTTATGTAATGTAAGGCGTATCCAAGAGAGTGAGATTTAGATTGCAGTGGTAATGTTAATGCTGGCATTTTTTATCTTTTTAGTACTAAATTTTGCAATCTTAATTCTTTTAATAGTTTTTTAAAATAGAATTTCCAGTGTGGTAGCAGTGACATTTTAAAAATAGAACAGAAAAGACAAAAATTCCAGCACACACAACTGTAATATCCCTCTTGCATGGGGTGTCAACTGGATTTGACCCTGCAATCCATCTCTGTAGTACAGATCTCTACTACTTGAGCTAAAGGAGTAACTGGTAGTAACAGTAGTAATCCTAACTTCTGTGGACCAGTCACTAGAAGGGAACATGACCACACTGTATGAGGGGGTTACAATCCAGATCCTCAAAGATATTTAGGCTCTTAACTTTCATTATCTTCAATGGAAGTTAGGAGCCTACATACCTTTGGATCTGGGCTTACGTGACTATTTTCCAGACCGCAATGGAATGCTGGCAATCAGGAATCCTAGATTCTATTCCTGGTTCTGGGAGGGGAGTATTTTCTAGTGGCTCATTTACATGCTCATTCATCTATGTGTGTCAAACAGCTTTGTGGAAGGCGGATATGCAGGAGTAACCTCTTCTTGCACACAGCATAGCCAAGAACATAGTTTTGCCACGTTTATTCTAAGAGGCAGTGTGGCTAAGCAAATGAGAGTGCAAACTGCCTTATACAAGACATGTGATCTCTTGAAGACATCAGCTTTGCCTGATGTGCAACTGCTCTGAACTCTGATTCTCAGTTACCTTTTCTTTAAAAAGTGAGTTAAATTTCATTTCCCTCTACCTTATGGGATAGTCAGGAGGCTTTGTTCTGTAATAAGGGCTGAGAAGTGTATGGAATTATTAATACAAATCAGTGGAAGAAAAGAGATTAGAGCACTTGGCCTCCTGGCTTCCAGCACTGCACGCTTCCCTGAGGCTAAAGGGTATTTTGATGAGGAAACTCGGTTAGGACTGCGGACCATGCTCAGTGCAATTGGAACATTCAGACAGCTGAAGAATAAGGGTAAAATAAATTCTACTGAGCAAATAATGACCGTTTTTTAAAGGACTTTACACTGCCAACTCTGCATAGCTGCTCCTGGAGGCAGCAAATGCCATCTATCTTACCCAAAGACTGTCCCCGTGCTCCAAATTCTTGCAGTGCTAGAGTTGTTCACAAACAAATGGCTGGAAACAATTTTTAATACTGTCAAAATTATGTATTTTCACTAACCTTAGCCTGGGAAGAGGCTGAACTGTTTTGGCTCAGATTTTTACCAAAAAAGTCAACTTGAAGGAGAAATCAAGCACGGAAAATTTCAACTTGAACAGTTGGTTTGGCATAGCTTTATCCCATTTTCAGCTGTTTGTAATAGAAAGTGTTGGGTAACATTAACTTACAATACTCCTTTGCATCCTGCCTATAATAGCAAAACCATGCTAGTGACTACATAGCTAAGTATGCACTAAACGCTCCCTGGCAAACCTTATTTTGACATACTCAAACGATTACCCCAATGATTGCTTTGAATAAGCAATTTGTTTGAAAATTTCTGTAATATAAGCTAGTAGAACATTCTTTTCAGAATACTTTATAACCCTAAGATTTGTAGTTTTCCCATACTAGTTAATACAATTTAGTACTTTTACAATTTTGATGTAATCTCATGATTTTTGCAGTCTCTATTTTCTTAGCATATTCACACTTTCAAATCCCCAAATTAGCACATGAATACTTGGGTCTGCAGATTTGAGCACAGTATACTTACTCTTTTTTTAAAAATAGAGAAAAATAACAATTGTGCATATTAAATGACTCTCTGCCAGTGAAGCCAGCAAAGGAACATGTACATGAGAGTTCAAAAGCATTCAAAGATGTGTATTGGGGGAGAGGAAGGTGTTATCCAGCATACCCAGAAATGCACTCCATTTAGTATTCTCTTTAAATCAGGTGGTTTATCTCCTTCCATTCCCCCTCAAAACTGTCATCTCCATTCCCTTATGTACCCATCTGCTCTTTGAGTCTATTCATTCAAACTTATCAGACCCCAATAAATCTAAATAATCTCAGTGAGCTAATAATTCTGTATACCACAGCTCACTGCCAACACTTCTGCCCCCTCATTGTCTTTCAACACCTTACCTCCCTCCCCCATTTCCCTTTTATTCTCCCTCATTGCCCTTTTGCAACACACTTTTTCCTGCCATTTCTGTGTTGCTGTCTCCACTTCACCAGTTTTTGGAAACTTGGAAACTGTTAGCACATGAAGAACAGGTTGGCCATGTTCTAACTAAACAAATCCGCCTTGCTTGTATAGATTTTTTTCCCCGGAAGTGCAGGGTTAAAAATGGTGTCTCTTTACACCCAGGCCCAGATGCCGTTTGCCCTCCTCAGGTCAAAAGCCTGGAAAAACAGATGTGCTTTGAAGGTCAACAGACTTTTGGTCTGTCTGATCAAGGGGGGTGAAAAACATCAAAGTCATGTTCTTATTCATTATTTGGTCTCTTCTTGGTCCCCTTATAACAATGCACTGTATACACAACAAAGGGGAGGAGGGGGACCACACTCTCCTCACCATCTCAGTCATTTCCCCCATCAATAACTTGCCTTAAATCTTCTTAATAACAATAGCTTTTATATTTTTATAGGCTGTAATTATTCAAAGTGCTTTACAGGTATTAAATGGGCACAGTGAATTTAAATATCACACTTCTGTCTGAAACCTCTGACCTGATCTAACTACAAAACCCACCTATGATCATTATGAAGGATACAGATTTTCCTTTATTTCTGTTGAGTTTGTACGTTTGGACGATAAGTCCCTGTTTCATGCTTTTGCCTGTACTATTATAGTAGTTCCTGCAGGCCTTTCATATAGTGCCAGGGGAGAAAAAAGGAAAATAGGATTGTAAAGGCTACAGCTGACGCGGCAGCTCCAAGGCAGGTGCAGTTTCTGACATTGTTTTATAAAATAAATATGTAATTGACAAAATTTCAAGTCCCCAGTGCCATTATCCCCATTTTACAGATGAAAAAATGGAGGCGCAGAGCAGTAAGTCACTTGCTTAAAGCTGCTCTCACTGAAGGCCTGATTCGCCACAGCTATACGCTGTGAGTTGCCATTGTCACTGATGTAAGCTGAATGCAAAAGGCTACCAAGTGTGTTTTGTTTTCCCCAGTAAGGCCTTTGCATGGAGGTAACTGACGACACCAGCTGCAAGAGCAAGGATGCACTGCTCCCAGCCAGAGACAGAGTCTGTGGGAGGGACAGGAATAGAACCCAGGAGTCCTGGCTCCCCCACCCCCAACAGCCTGTGTGCACACATGCACAGGATGGGATATGCTCTTCCCCCAGCACACGGGAGCATGCACAAACACAGAGGGTGTGACACCCCCCCCCCCGCACACACACAGCTGGACACCCCCTCTCCCCAGCACAGACACACACACACACACACACACGTGCGCTGTGACACCCCCTCCCCCAGCACAAACACACACACAGAGGATGTGACCCCCTCCCCCCAGCACACACTCAGAGCTTGACACCCCCTCTCCTCAGCACCCCCCCC